>JARDVY010000034.1:5627500-6877500 GCA_029030555.1 Ornithoptera alexandrae
ATATACATTATCTCTAGCAAAGAAAACAAACTGCGTATTTTGTAAACACACCTTTAGCCAGAGTTATGAATGAAGTAAGTTTTGCAAGAGCGGATGTTGCGAGGTTGCTTGTGTCGAATTAGGTTTAGAGCCTTATGGAGCTTGATGAATGAACAAGCCGCTCCTCTCGACGAGCTGCAGAGCTACTCCACACCTGCATCGGTTCGATTTAAATTTATTTGCTATTACTATTTTAAATAATGTACAATTGAAAAATATTTATTAATAATTGTCACAAATGTAACCAAGTAAAAATTTTTGGAAAAAGATGGATTATGTAAATCACAAACATATTATAAAGAGATATCTTATAAGTTTGATAATGGAAGCAAGGCTTTTTTTATGTTCCTAATTTTTCTTACAAAACGTGTAATCTGTTAGACTGGTCATTTATAATTTGAGTTTCAAACGGCTAACCTTAGTAATTTTAAGTTAAAATAGTCTTATATCTATCAATTAAAGTTCCTTCAAAATCAGACAAGCTGTTCCTAAAATTAATACCCGCGAACAAAAATAAATAAAATATGGAAATTAGTACAAGTAAGGTATAAACGTTCACATGAGTTACAAAGAAGTTATTTCGATATAAGGAATAGATATTTATATTTTATTTATTAATATATATTACTAATTTAAATTACTCTACATTGTAGTTGATTTTTATACTATAGCTCTACTTATTAAGCTAAAGTTTATTGTATGAGATTCACCTATCAAGTACCAAATTATATATTTCTAAATAAAAGCAGATTTTTATTTTTGATGACAATTAAATAGACAAATGCATTAGCCTAGTAGTGATTGCGTGACGAAATGAAATGACTAAATACAATAGCAAATTGTAGCTTGCTATTTCAACATTATTATCTAGTTCAGTATTATTGCTGTCAATCAAATGACAAGCTGCTGATTAATACCGCCTTTAGCATGAAAGATCAATTTAAATCAGTGCTACATTTAACCACACCTTTTTAAATGAATTTCCGCAACCTGGGGACAAAATCGTCGTGTTCTACTTGCGCACTTACTTGTATACTTTACTTGATACTTTGATACTAAATGATGTTTACGGATATTACTAATAATAGTACACATTAAGAAATTTCGAATATAATATCGGAAATGTTGACAATATCTTTATTGAGTGATATTTACAATAACAAACAATTAGCAAATGTATCAAAATGATTTATTCGTAACCGTTATGGTCAAAGAGAATTATCAAATTTTTGCGCAAACGAATAAAGGCCAAAATGTTTTTTTTTTTTTTGTTCAAAATTTATAAACTAAAAACGAAGTACAAACCAAATTCGTTAAAGTTATCATTTGCTCACTCATTGAAATAAATATTGAAAAAGCTGGTTTATCTTTTTGGTACTAGTGATTCAATAATGTATTATTTCATTATCATACTAATAGAATACTCGGTGAGCATTCAGTAAATAAAGTATGCTAATGAATATGGAACAGTTTATATAACGTTACGATGAAGTGTGGTGTGGTCAGCTATCCAAAGTCATGGCCGGGATTGACAGGCGTCAGTGGCGGAGTGAAACGTCATGGTACCCCTCAATGTCCCCCTTCTTTCTCGTCTCTCTCAGCTTAACATAAAACTTCAATTTGCATAATGCATGTGGAATATGTAAACTTATCTCTGACACGCCCCTGCGAGTGACACGGGTTGAGGTGTGTCGGGATAACATTATTCTCTTTGCTGCGATATCCAAGTCTAAATAGATTGCATTTGCAAAGTCGCGTACGGTGAAATGTTTTATTGCGTGTTCGTTTTGTTGTTATAAATTCTATTCGTTTTTATGTAAACAGATTTATTCTTAATATTTTGGAGACATTTTTTTTTTAATTGTGCCAATGCGACTCTAGTGTTTTGATCCTATTAAAATAATTAAAAAAATTCAAATTAATGAATGTCCAATCATTGTCGCCATTTTTCTCTTATTCGACGAAAACACGACGCGAGCGACACATTCACTACTGGCAAGTGATACGCCTGTCTATTACAACGTGGTGCTATTTACGACCCAGCAATACGTTGTGCTCGTCGGCATGACACGTGCCTATTTATGTCTGCTTACTTCAGAAATTTCTCTAGCTATAACGTTCTTCTAACCGTAACACAGCTGTTTGGCGGTATAAATAGGACCTATGATGGTATCAACACGGTTGCTAGAGTTACAGAAACCTACCACTAATAAAAACCATTTCAGTCTCTTGTGACATGCTTCCAGTGGTTAATTTGTCATTTTGTCACACAAACTTATTGTAGTAACAATCGGAAAGAAAACTACTGCACTTTACCGTATATAAACTCATATACATAATACACTCTTCAATCACCTTTTATGATACTCTAGGAATATTCTGTAACAAGTCATGGCTAGACAATGTCAAGGAGTGGACCAACATCAAGAGCGCCGTGCAGTTGATCCACCCAGCGCGGAACAGAATGAGATTAACAGGCTGTCGATCCGGGTCCACGACCACGTATTAGATAGGCTGTAAGAGTTGCTGTGGCTTTCAAGCGCTTGCATCTTCAGAATTCACATAATGGAATTCGCAGAACTGGCATCCAATCTTCACTAGTTGGAGAGGCACAAGAATAAGAAGAAGCAGGAAATATTATTACCCGTTTCACAGAAAGAAAGTAATAGTAACCTTTATTATTTAAAAAAGTATTTTTAATTTAATTCACTGTTCTAAGTATAGTATTGACATTATTTTTTGGATAATAATCAATATTTTAATATTTAAGATGGTGTATACTATAATAAATGCAATCATTTTCTCCGTATTAGTACAACGCGTGCCACAGATTCGATTCCGGATGCTAATAAAATTGAAGTCAACTTAAAAACTGCTTATTATGACTTTATTTGCGTTTAAAAATTCGTAAAATCTTACTTAAAGTTAACCCACTTAAAGTTTTTCGAGTTTTAAAATGAAAAATTTACAGCCGGTAAGAAATTTTGTACGGAAAAGATATATTTGAAAATACAACCATAAAAATAAAGATTCCTCAACGTTTTAACAACAAAAAAATTTTAATATTATAGTGTCATTGTAGAAACCAATGGTTTGTATGTCTTTGTATAAGTATAAGAGTTCACACAAATCAGTTACAAAACATATTAAAGACTAGTATGGTTTGTTTCACCAATGAGTTTCGTTTTTATTTCATAACATTTTTAATCTAAAATATAGTTTAAATTCATGAAGCAGGGTATGGTGGCTTGCATTGAATAGGGTTTCGATATTTCCTTGTGATTCCAGTTCGACGCTCCACAACAGGTAATCGATTTATCTTTATTGCGATTTAATAGCGCCAATATATTAGGTTTCGGTACTCTCTCTAATCCAGATACGTATGCGGCTGGTTACGGAAACATCGAACACGTATAGAATTTTTGGATCAAATTATATTCGATAATTTGAAAACAAATAACTATAACAAATACTAAAGTTAAATTTCAAATGAATTTCGAATTAAAATATAATTTTGTTTAATTCAAACTAATGATGCTCACTAAGCAGAGAACAAAAAAAATATTCTAGTTTTTCATTAAAATTAATTTTAGCTGTTTCAATACACTATAATTAAAATATATTGCATTTAAGCAAGCAATTAATAACAGTAATTATCATTGTAAAAGCTATAATATACAAATAACTACAAACCATTGTTGTTCAATGCAAATCTATTATGATTGACAAAATCATTGTAAAACCAATAAAATGAGTTTTAGTCAATTATTGTGTGTCGTTTTGAATCATATACAATAAGAACTTAATTGAAAGATCAAGCTCATGCACATATTCATATCTTTTTCCGTTTCTTCTTTTCGAGACTTTCCAATTAAGCGATTTAGATACGGGACCCGGTACTGACACAACATTATGTGAATGTAAAACAACTGCTATCGAAATGATAATTCCGTGATGTAAATAACAATAAAGTTATCAGGAAAGGCAGCTTTGTATGGGTTTTGACAATAAAATGTGTCGTGGAGTGCGCGGAGCGGACACGACCCGCCGCGCGGTAGGTATTAGGACGAATTTACGAGCGCTCTCGACATTGTCTCCGTCGCTCTGGGTTGCATCATCGCTGCTTTTCTGACCAGAGAGATGCTTTTAAATCAACCTTGAATGGGTATCTGATCAAACAATCATTTAAATTTTATCAAAATTAATTTTATCCTCTTAAAACTAAGTACTTTGAAATGATTTATTAAACGTTACTCGTTGAAGTCTTTTGTTTGTGGGGTTGGATTACCCTTGTCTATTTCATTCAAATGCATATATTAATTTATTTACTATAATATTTGATACCTAGTAAATAAATCAAACAGTAACTAAATCAATAAACATATGCAACGAACAGGGTTAATTTTGTTCAATTGTATCGTAACATGTTCTAGATTGCGAAGTGTAATCTATTGCCATTTAAATAACAGTCGATACAATAATGGCACAATAAGAAAAGCTAGTAAACCCGTCCTCAAGGCGCTGGCTGCATTATTCGGAACCAGTTTGAGTTGCTCTAATTAACAATACACAAATCGTAGCTTGTATGTAAATGAGTAGGGAGTACAAACCGGGGTTGTCTTAAACGAATTTAGTTTTCTTCCATTAAAATTTAAAGGTTTTTATTAATTTAGAGTTAATTTCAAATATGTAATTTATCGACAAATTATTAAGCATATCCTTTTAAATATATATATATATATATTTATATATTTATATATTTATATATATATATATACTATATATTTTATGTATTTATATATATATATATACATATATAAAATCAATATTAAACATATTTATACAATGTTTTATACAATTAAAATTTTACAACACAATTTAATTTCTATTCTACATAAAACATAAACGATGTTTTAGTAATGAAAACGGAAAAAATAGTAATTTACTCGAAGTTTGATTTAATGAAACCAAACTTCTTGTTAATTCATCGATATTATAAGTTCAAAAAATATTTGATCTGTAATAATAAATCCCTCTCCTGTAGAAATAATAAAGTTTATTAATAAATCTAAATCTATCTATCCTAAAATATAAATTGTTAACTTAAATGTTTATTTCTTTATTAAGATTAACGGTCATAACTGAAAAAAAATAATTAAACGTTAAAACATTGTTTTTATAATCAACACGTCTTCTATTTTGGTGAGGCATACATCCACCCTTAATTTGACTTCTTGAAAAGTTGTCACTCTAAAGACTATTGAGATTCTTTAAGACATGTCTCTATACTTTTCCTTTTCACTTCGATTCTATTACAAACTGTATTTTATTAGTAATTTAGTTTAACTGACTGCATGGCGCAGTGGATAAGCACATGCTTGCTTTGTAACACTGAGGTCGGTGATTCTGTTAAGGTTAAGTGAGGTAGGATTTTCTCGAACTAGTATGGTTAGACACCATCCCGATGTTGTAAATGTACCACCATAATAGCGTTGCTGAGTTCCAGCTATTAATATGCAGCTGCAGTATTCTGGATAAGCCCTGTTCATCATCCACGGTCTCTGTGTGATTTAACACTATGTGACATTAATATTGAATGTTATCCCACAGTGAATTAAAAAAGTGTCTTAGTTTGAAAATTGCTCAGATAATTGTGGTCTACCATTATGCGACGTACGCAACTACGGCGACAGGTGGATAAATAAATTTACTATGCCATGGTTCTTGGCCGGTGTGTACACAGCCTTATCGTAAAATTGAATTAAAAAAAAAAGAGATAATAAAAGAGGATCGCGTCGTAATTCTGGCGCGGGCGACAACACAGCACTTTTATTTGGAGGGCTCGCGTGTGGCGGCGCGGAGTGCGGGATGAGGGGGGGAGAATGGAGACCTAATCGTGCAAGCTTTATTGTATTCCACTTGGAACCCTCACCTTGCCACATTACAGATATCCTGAGACTTATCGTCATCAACTTCGTCTGTGATTAAATTTCTATTGATTTACGATAATTGTTCATTTGAATTGGATATAGAAATATAATCCGTTAAAAAAAACCGTTTAAAAAATTTTACAAACTATTAATTAACTATATTAACGACTTAATTTCCTTTCAATATTAATATTATAACGCAGAACTATTAAAACGAAAGTCAATGCACAACTATAAAAGTTTGTATTACGAAACGACATACAACGAGTAACACAAATAGCTTTTATGTTGAATTTTAGGATACGGCGTACGGCAGTGACGTTATACAATTTATATTGTATTAACATTTGTTATTATTAACAATTCAATTTTTTTGTACAGTAATGTTACATCATTTCTACATTCATTTATAAGAGACAGTTATTTTTTGAGAAAATTACTGGAGTTTAACAGTGGTTGCAAAGGGAGCACTGTGAACGTTATGGGCCGCTCTCGGCAGAGACAATTTTTTTTATTTATATCCGCCGAGTAACACCTCGCATCTCGCGATACACCCGGCTAACTTACCCGATTCAATCGCTCTGAGTAAAGGGTTCTCTATAAAATCTTAACTTTTTTAACGATTTTATTAATTGCTGTCACTAACACTTATCCACAATAATTATTCATTCTCCATTACTTTTTTGAGAAATGATATCTACGTATGTATAACATTGTATAATTTACTTTATCAACATATTGTGCCAATAGTTATGCTACTGGTATTCATAACAAGTAAGATGTTTAACTTAACATCCTAGTTAAATTTTGATATTAATACACAAATAAATTTTTCATAAAATACAATTAGAGTTTATGTTTAAAGAAAAACGGGGAACAATTAAATGTATGCATCAAACACTATAAATATAAAATTAAATCTTTATTATAGAACGTAACTTTTGTACCTAACAGCATCAAAGATACTCTTGTAAAATTTATGTTCGAACGTAAATAATTATCACAAAAAAAAACTCAACGTATTTAAATAAAGTAAAACACTATGAGAAATGTAAGTCATTATTGTAATAAAAAGGAAATTTATTAAAGCCATTAAATAAAATGTCTCAATGTTCCCACCACGATATACATAAATGTATTATTTATATATAAATATAACAATAAAGTACCTTCCTAAATAATAATAACTTCCTGTGTTCATATTTTATTTGCTTTGTAATGTAAGACCTTTGAATATATCAAATAAGTTGTTGAATCGAAAGACTACGAAATTGTAGATAGAGCTATCTTTTAAAGGATTTATCAGATTCTTGTAAGTAATAATTCTCGTTAAATTCTTTACGTATGTATTAAAAGAGATAATGCACATATAACTCACCTCCTCTATAATTTTCCTAACCCCACTACATCTCAGTATACTTAGGCAGTAAAATTTGGTAGTACGATATTACCCGTTTTTTAGAAAGAATGCTCTATTCTTCTAAAATAATATCTCTTCGTTTCTCTTCAATCTTAGCTACTATTAAAGTACCTTTATGTTATTTAAAGTGATATAAATCTTCTATCATTTCATACTATATTTTAATGTAGATGCAGTAATCTTTAAGTATATTTTTATAAATAATACAATATAGAAGCTGTGATAATAAAATTATACCTGTATATGAGTGCAGAAAATATTTTTGTATTAATTAATGTGAATAGACAGGTCGATTTTTTATTAAAAAAATTGTCTAAACACTTGTAATTTATCCTAATTTCACAAGATAATGAAGGCGAAGAAAGCAAGCTTACCTAGAATACTTTGGCTTTCATATATGGACATCGTTGATGTTATTAGGTTTAAGGATAAATAGTTCAATATCTAAACATTGTGGCCTAGAAATCGAACCAAGAAGCATAGTCTTATAAAGCAAGGTATTAGTCGTTGAGCTGCGGTGGCAATTAATAAATATAGAATAAAAGTGCGCGTACGAAGAGTACCAGAAGTCTTTTCAATAAATATTTAACGTATGCAGTGAATGACTAATTTCGCAATTAAAAAATGGATTAAAAATATTATTCTGAAGACTCGACTATGACTGAACTTTTAAAAGTGTATGTAACTTATTGCAATATTACACAAATCACCACAAAAAGTTAATCTGCATGCCTTTAGTGTGAAAACTTAATTTTGAATGGCAAATCAATTAAGCTGTTACGTGTTTCTCTCCGTTCAAGCTAAAAAGATTTAACTTAAAATGGATTAATACTATCTGTCAATATAACAGAAGGTTATAAAAAATATTATAATTATTATATATTTATTATGATATATATTTATATATATATCTCTTTTAAAATTTTAAATACCTATGTATAAGAGCGGAAGGTACTCTCTAACTACATTATATTAATATGATTCACGGAATAAAAACCATCGTAAGTTGAAGTATTTCTTTTACCCAGAGCGTAACATTGGAAGCGCATTTTCCGGCAGTTAAGAGGCATGCAGAGAGGTCTGTTTGAGGTGACTTGTAATTTCAAGTGTTTACCCGGTGTGCGCCCAGCAGGGCGTCCAACAACAATGCCCATATCCTTTTCACATAAAATATATGGAAAGTCTGGCTACCAGCGAGCCACGGATCGACGTTCTGATACAGCGGCTGCATTATACGAGCTAGTCTACCGAGAACTTTTTATGAGGGATCAAATTGATTGGTTCTCTGATAATATCGAAGTTTCACGTATTGTGCTCCGCAGGTTCTAATATAGCGAGGGCACCGCGGTCCGGCCATCGCACCGCTTCTCACACCTTTTAAGTTATTCGGGTTGTAAAGCTTACTTTATAATGTAATCTAAATGCAATCGGATTAAGGCCATATACAATATAAGTAGAAAGTTAAACGATAATTGTTATTGCATTAATTTTACTACTACGAGTATAAAACTAATAAGTCACGGTGATACATAAATATTTTTTGTTCAATATTTTTTGACTTGCATTCAATTTGATATAACTTTAAAATTGTAAATTACAGGAGTCAACCATTTACTCACCTCAAAGTAAATTGGAATAGATAATAGTTTATTATTTTACAAAATAATAATTTTATGCGGTAATAGAAATTGATCAGAAACATAAAAGCATCGGTAAGTCGCATTAAATCATCTGCGGCTGGGACAGGACGCGCTCCGCGATCGAGAAACACTAAACCACAGAGATAAAAATATATATTACAAAATGAGACCCACTTTGTGTTTTGAAATTACAATCAAATAAATTACTTTTTATTGCTCAATCTTGTTGGGTTTTATTAAGGTATCGGCGCTGAATGCGAGAGTATAAAACACGGCGGTTTTACGCGACAGACGAGATGTTCCCGTACACCATGTCGCCGCAGATAAACGGAGCTGCTTTACATGGCCCTCGAGTTTTGGAAGATAAGCCATCGTGCCGTGTGCATGTCGACATGCGGACAATAGAGTACCGCGCATACGCTGCCTCCTTATCAATTTAAAAAATCCTAGGCTTGAGGCGTTTCCGTAATATTTCAACCAGCTAATCTTAACCCATTTACAGAAAAGTGGTGTTTCTTACGATACAGAACATTCGCCCGATAACTTAATATCCATAAATTAAATTACACGAAATACATTTGAAGTCAAATAAACAAAACCGTTTTTTTATATGGGAAATATACAATGACATCACTATTGTATTCAGATTATTTTTAATAATAAAAATTGCAAAATTTACAGTGATTTTTTATGTCTTATGCAAGTATACATGAGTTTATATAATAAAACATAACTTTGCGAAATTTTCTATACGCATACTTGAACTGCTCTCTTGTTAAACATTTAGCCTGTCTACTTATCTCTGATAAACGAGACGACCACAATTTCAACATTGCCCTCAAGCTAGGTGCTCAATGTCAAACCATATTTTCCGCGTGAAAATAAACAAATCAATGTTCCTTGGGCGAGGGAGACACGAAAGCATATCGTGTTGATTAATGCTGATTGCTGAAGTGTCGGCGCATGTATAAGTAATGTAGCAGCCCACCGGTGTGTTTCCGCCTCAACCGGTCCTAAAACAATGTGCCCAAACATTTACTCTTAACTATTCGATGTGAGAAATACACTCTTGAATAGGACATTACAAACAATTATAAATACAGATGAAATAGTTATGACGTATAACTGTACTGAGTATCAATCACTTTCAAAACAATTATTTATGTTTAATAAATTAATTTAAAAGAAACATGCAAAGTGAATTTCATATAAGTAATTTGTGAAATACATTGATGTAAATCTAAGGGCAATCTTAAAATAAAACTTTATACGTGTATCCCCGTCTCAAGGAGACCTATTTATCATCGTCACCTACGGAGCGGAGACTTGTAATTGTGTGCTATATTGTTAGTTTGAATTATGGTGCCTTTGCGAATAGATTTTCTTCCTCTTGAAACATGTATGCCATAGAGAAAATAATACTCACGTTAGAAACACCAAAGCAGATGACTATAATAGAAAGACGCATATCAATGCATTAAGAAATAGTCTGCAATCGATCAATCACAATAAATTAAGAAGCAATTTTGCACAAGAATTAAAACTGATTGGATTTAAATTCATCTTGGGGAACGTCCCCGTTTGCTTGATGCATCACTTATTCATCAGAAATACCCGTTCATCAATGGCCCGTGATCGTTCAATTAAAATCGAATGTTTATACTGTAATTGCTGGTATCAGATGATCACCGATAAATTTTTAGACTGCACACTAGGATTTTCTCAAGAATTTTAAAGTTAATTTTAATATTAAATAATATTTCTTTTTCTTTCCAGTGATAGTTGATTGATATATTGTCTTAATTAACATTTTGTGTTAGCCATTTAAATTACACATTTACTAATGATATGTTTGTTATTAGTACAGTGTGTATTTTTGTTACCCACTAGTAGTATACAAACATTGCTGTGTTCTCGTTGGAAGGGCGTGGTAGCTAATGATATTACTGGGGTCGCGTAACTTATCGTGTCAGGTCTCAAAGTGACGAGCACAATTTGGTGTAGTGTAAATCATCCTATCTAGCACCACTGTGTTACAATAGATAAAAAAGTTCTATTGTTTCGAAATCTCTATAATTATTACCTTAATATTAAATGAAGACGTAGTCGCGTTACGTATTAAAGTGTGTTAGTAGGAGAATCTAATGTTGCACGGATGAAACACATTTCCATTTCATTACTGTTCTTACTGACGTTTAAAAATTTCTGTATGATATCTTTCTTAATATTTTAACTTCATATCTATATAATAATTTAACTTTTCCTTCTGTTCAAATTTGAAAACATCTCATAATATTCAACCTGACTTAGATTCTCCACGATTACACGTTATATTTTTAGATTTGCTATGGTAAATTATTTTATTTTTATAGAAATAATAGAACACTATTTTTTATGATATATATGAAAGTAAGCATTCAAAGGTAAATTTGCTAATAATGTCAGACAAATGTTTCTTTTTACATACGTTTTTACACAAGCTTCCAATTTGATAAAATAATAATAAGTATAAAAGAACGTAGAAAAATAGATTGTATTGAGTAGTATTTTGTAGATTGTAGTGTAGTTGACAGGTGGTTGAAAACCCAATTCGACTAAAACTATTTCCATGTATTCAGCGTTTATTTTTTGCTTTATATGTGTGTAAAATGTAGTAAAATAAATATATGTGCAATATTTATTATTAAAACTATAATATCGAACCTTTGTTTTAAATAATCTCATGTTTCCGTTTGACTCCAATTTAGATACGGGTACATACCGAGAAACAAGTTTCTTTTTGTTTTCATTAATGTATAATAATATCACTCATATTCAGTAAGCAAAGCCACTATTGACATATACTTCGTTTTAATGAAAGAAATTGAAAATACACATTGTGACTTTCATCATTGACATTGCGACTTTGTGATTCAACGGCGAGAAGTACAGCTCACAAAGTTGCGATTTGTTGTTATTTGCGCACGCGCACCGCTTGTACCATGGCAGCGTCGCGGACGTATCGACTTATGATGGCCGTTATCTACCATCGCGTTGCTGTCACCACCGTTGCCCGATCCTCGCCTACCGTTTATCGCTACTTCTTACTGAAACAATGAGCTTTAAAATGCTACAACGACACTTTACATTCACTTATCTATTATACGTTCTACGTAAATATTTCTTTTTACCACCTATTATATAAGATATTTAGATTTACACTTAGAGTTAATCTTGCTTGAAAGCTAAAGAATTTATTTAAAGTTATGTTCTGCTTATTCCCCATGTTTATATTACACATTTTAATTTTTAATTTCATCCTTTTTATTACAAGAAGTTATGTATAGATCTTATATATATATATCGACTTTGTATATAGTTGTAGTTTTGGTTTATAAAAGAAATAAATTTACATTAAACTTTAATATAATAGAAACCCCAAATTTTTAAATATTAGGTTCTTACATATGAAATTGGCGTTTTGTGTGGAAAGAATATAAAGTCTTTTTTTTGTAAAATATATTTAATTAACCAAAGTATGCACCGTTGTTATCTATGCACTTTTGCCATCTCATAGGTAGTTCATTGATCCCTTTACTAATAAAACCATAGAGGCGAGAATCAATAAACTCTTTAAAGGCGATTTGGACTGCCGCATCGGAGTTGAATTTTATCCCTTGTAAGAATTTGTGCAAATTCCGGAAAAAATGGTAATCTGTTGGGGCAAGGTCCGGGGAATACGGTGGATTTCGCAGACATTCCAATTGTAGCTCATCTAACTTAGAGGTTGGTTGTTGTGCAGTGTGTTGTCTTGCGATGTCGTGAAGCAGCAGTGGCTTAGAGCGATTGAAGAAACTCTGTTGTATAGTAGCTAGTTCTTCCTTCATGGTTTGCAGTTGTTGAAAATCGATATCTGCTATAATCGTTTGGCCAGATTTTAGAAAGCTGTAGTGAACGACAACGGCGTCAGTCCACCAAACATTCACAAGTAACTTTTTCTGAGTCAATTTTCGTTTAGGACAGGATTTGGCTGGTTTCCAAGGTTCAGCCATTACAACGAGCACTTCTGATTATCGTACAGTATCCACTTTTCATCACAAGTAATGATTCAATTTAAAATCCCTTCATTATTATGTCGGTCAAGCAAAGTAATACAGCAGTCGATGCGTGTTTGCAAGTTCGATTCACTCAATTCATGAGGTACCCATCGTTTAAGTTTTTTTATTCTCTCGATTTGCTTCAAGTGGATTTTCGCTTACCCCGAAGCCTGCAGCTATCTCTGAAATGCTTTGTGATGGATCCGCTTCCACAGTAGCGTTTAATTCTTCATTTTCCACTTTGGTATCCGGCCGTCCACAGGGTTGGTTCTGAAGGTCGAAATTTCCTGAACGAAAACGTTGAAACCAAAAACGTACCGTGCTTTCTTTTGCGACTCCAGCGCCGTACACATCATTAATCCTTCGAGCTGTTTCTGCAGCACTAGTGCCACGGTAGAACTCGTACTCGTAAATATATCGATATTTCATGTTTTTCATTGTGCGGTAATAAGCGACGCCAAAGAAAAAAAAATAATGAGTATAAACAAATGAATGACTATTTAAAAAACTCAAATGTATCAGCTAAATGAATTTATAAATTTGAATTTGGAATTTTTAACCAAAGAGGAGATATTTCAGATCAGAGTGGTTAGTACGACAAAACGCTAATTTCATAACTATGTAAGGACCTAATAATTATGATTTTAACTATATATATATACGTGTCGAAGCGGCTAGGCGCTTGCGTAGTTAATTTCCAGGACCACATGTGGTGTAGTCTAGAAATTGATAGGATTTTTCGAATCTGGCTAGCTGCCATCTTTCTGTTGTCATACTGTCATCATGATAGCAACGTTTCACAGTTTGTACAGTTTTCGGTTGCCATATACACAAAAGCCAATGCTCTTGGCGATCACACTTTACCGTCGTATTGTCAATAAACCTAATGTGAAAGTTTGGTCAAATATTATACAATAGGATCAATATTAAAATAGTCCACAAATGTAGTCTACAACTAGACCTGAAGTCTAATAGACTTAAGTTCTTAACAATTTCTCGACTATATATACTATTACATTTGTGTATCATTTTTGTTATACAATTGATATTTATTTACTAACATAAAAAAGGTTACTTTTTAAATCAATAATTATAATAATTCTGCTGTATAGGAAGAATCTCCTTTAATGTCTGTTTGTGAATACTTTCTTTCTAGCGAATCAGATATTTACTCTAATGTACTGTTTGTTTTGTTGCTGTTTAATTGTACATAAATTTATTATCTTATATGTAATTAATACCATAAAAGTATGTCCTATATATTTAAAATTGAACTATTTCTATTTTTTACGAACGCAAGTAGAATTAAAATAATAAGAGATTTCGTTATCAGACCCGGGCTTTAAATGTCCTCATTTTAATACAAGTTATTATTAAAGACGATAAAATGGCTAGATGCATAAAAGCATCCAGCCTAAAGGCTAACTTACGGCCGACGTAACCTATAATAATGATAGTTCCACGCTGATATCTGTCGGACGATCGCCGAAATCAATTTTAAACAAACTCTTGCCACCACCCACAATTATCATTGCCGAACAATGCTCACCCATTAAAAATCGATCCAATGTTAGAGGTCACAAGAATATATGGATAATGGAAGGTTATTTTGTAACTTAAAGCAAAAAAATACTGCGATGATTTGTTTAGCGCATTGAGCTTATATTTTGACAAATTAATTTCCGTTGTGCTTTAAATTTATATTGCTATAATATTAGTTATGATATTATGATATAGTTTTGTTCGAGTAATTACTATTCGAAGAATATTCTAGTAGAAATTTATTTTAATTGTTACTATTAGAAGTACAGGTTCCGCATTCGTGCCTAATAAAAAACTTAAGTAACTAATTCAATATTTTGTTCTTCTTGTTCGCTACACTTTGCCAGATTAGACGTGTGTATTATATTTTGGTAGATAGGGCAGCAGAAAATATTAGATGTTTTGTATCTGATTTAACTAGAATCTTACTGTCTCATAAAATACAACAACTTTATATGACACAAAATTTGTATGTTCATTATACCTTTTGAAAACGTTAACAATATTTAGAAACAATTGGATGTATCTTCAAAATTCCTTATATTTTAGTACATCTTCAATACAATCTGTGTGATTATTTTAAGAGAATCTTTACAATTTTAAATGTAATTAACCAGCAAAAATAACATAGCATTAACAAGAGAAAAATAAATAAAGTGAATTTTTAAAGTTACTTATGCTAATCATAACATCTCTTATATTCTTAAGTATGTAAACCAATTGATGTTTTAAATGCTCATTTATAAATCTAAATAAGCTTTGTCAGGTTTTTAACATAACTGTATGAGTAAGTGTATATTTGGTTACGGGTGGTCTGCCCAGGGCCGACAGCTTGCAAAAAATTTGTACGCATCCAAATGAGGTTAATACTTTATAACACAATGCACTTTTTTCATATGTATGTAAATGTGCAAGAGAGATCATACCTTACCATGAACCTCAAAATGAAGTTAAAGCTGATAATAAAAATTAAATATTTTTTGGCGGTCATCTTACAAATAGACACTTTATCTTCGTTATTGTACCTTCTTCATCAACAGATTTAGGTTGATACTCCAATTGGCAATGAAATAAAGTTCTACAATATATACAAAAGCATAAATGGTAATGGCAAAGAATTATTATTTTTTCAAAAATATATCTTTACATATTTGATAACGTTGACATATAAATAAATATTTTTGTAATTAGATGTATAACTTTGTGATGACGTCTGATTATTTCTTCGTAACTTCAGCAAGCAATTGAGTTGGAGTCCACGTGAGATACAAAACTAAGCGTACAAAATAACATTGCGAAGGTACTGGTAAGGTAATGGAAGATATCCTTACACCAACGTTTTACAATTTTAAAAGATTTTAGAGAAATTTTGGAAATGCTATCTTTTCGCTACAAGAATTTTATACACACACACAATATTGAACCTATTACAGAAAACATTAGTCGCAATAAATCATGTAAGAGATTGATTAATGTCATAGAAGGGATTGTCATTTTCTTTATGTGTTACAAGAATAAAACTTTACGAAAAAACAATTTTTGTAAGAATTTTTAAGGCTAAGAGAATTTTTATTATCATACATACCTGCATAGTCGCTACGTCTACTTTTGCTCTATTTGTTAACTTTACCAATACAAATAAATGCAATGAAATTTTACAAACAAGTATATGAATTTTATAAAATTTCTGTACGAAACAGGTACTATTCACATTCTACCAAATAGTGGAATATATGCATAGAAGGTAGATCGGATGGTTACAAGCTCATACCATAACACTATTATCTTTTAGCTTGACTTAGTAGCAAGGGTTTCAGATTGGAGAGCATAACTCGGTTTTATAATACAAAAAAGGATAACTGGGCGTTATCTGCTGAGGAATTGACCAAAACTAAAGACGGATATAATGTAAGCGTGGCGACAATAAACGAGGTACATCACAAAGAACACTTGGAAATACTTGCGAAAAATTATACCAAGGCGTTAACCGGGGCATGTGGGGCAAGTATACCTACAAAGACTCTGAACATCTCTTGCTTGACTCTGTCCAGGGAAGTCAAAATTCTGGGGCTAGCTATTAATAATCGCCTAACGTTTATTAGCCACGTGGCGAATCAGTGCAAAAAGGCATTGGGATTGTATAAGCAGATCGCTCAGATAGCCAAAATCTTCTAGGGTCTTGACTCTGAAATCATTCGATTCATCTACGTAGCTGCAGTAGGCCCGATTTTGCTATACGCAGCAGCGGCATGTGCACCAACAGGCAAGAAACTTGGGATTTAGAAGTAACTCAATACCGTACAGAGAGGATGCGGCCTCGTTATTATCAGTGATACTGCCTCTAGATCTTAGAATTCAGAATCCTGTATGAGACTAGAAGAGGGTTGTCCCAGACTCTTCTAGGCGATAGCGAAGGAACTAGAGCAGGTCGTAGGATTTTCACCCCGCTTCGCAAATGGATTTTAAGTATATATGTTGGGTAGACCAAAACTCTGTTCATGAGCACAACGCGTAGGCGGTGAAGATATATACTGATGGGAGTAAGTTTGAGGGGAAGGTTGGAACCTCATTTTCCACATGGAAAGGCGAGGTCGAGGTCCATAACCGGAAGCTATCTTTGTCCGCGTACTGCACAGTCTACCAGGCGGAACTTCTCGCCATACATGAGGCAACCAAAATGGTTCTTAGGAGGACGAAAGTGAGCTATGTTCTGTTTCTGTTACGAGTCATAGCTCGCTCCATCCTCTTGCCGTGGTGGCCAGGGAGATTTTGCAGAGGGCCTCTATCCAGAGCAAAGACGTGTCTTTGTTCTGAGTCAAGGCCCACGCGGGCGTTCCTGGTAATGAGCATGCTAATGAATTAGCCAAGGTAGCTGCCCTTAACAGCAGAAAGAAGCCAGATTATAACGAGTGCCCGGTATAATATGTTAAACGTTTGCTTCGAGATGCTTCAGTTGCGAGATGGAGCGCCCAATATAGCGAGGGCAGCACCGCGTCCATCACTAAGTTATTTTTCCCGAACGCAGCAGAGGCATATCAGTTAATAAGGAAGGTACTGCCAACTGGGCAGTTAACGCAGATATTCACTGGTCACGGCGGATTCTCCTAATACTTGAACCGTTTCAAGTGTCGGGGGACCTCGTCGTGCAAATATGATAACGCCGTGGAGGAAACCGTCCCTCATTTGCTGACGGTGTGCCCCTATACATAGATACTTGAGATATAACTTTGACCAGGAGACAGGCTTAATAATAGAAGCAGTCAGTCTACCCGAGATAGTAAAAAATAAATTAGTTAGAAGAAGTTTATAAATTACTGCTTCAAAATATGTAAGATAGTAAACAATAGAAATAAGTATAAGTAAATGTAACTTTATGTATATGTACACAATAATATTCTGTGTATTTTTGTGAATATTAGAATACTAGATAGCATAAGTATAATAGACATAATGTAAAAAAAAGGTATCGAAGTAATGTTAGAAAAAATTTAAATAGACAATAGTAGTGAATATGTAGTAAATAAATGCTATGTAAAAATGTTGTAAAGAATAGGATAAGGTAAAGCCCTGAATAATAACATCAGGGAAAATAGGAAACAAATAAAAAAAAATATATGTATAATGTTTCTTAATTTGAGAAATTGCGAAAGAGTTAATAAATAAAACTGATTTACGTCGACCGCACTTACAGCAGCCCGAGGCCGAGTGCAGATAGTAAAATTGAAATTGATGATCATGTAAACTTTATTATTAGAGACGTAAAAATGTAAGGTAAATCAAATAGCGCGATAGTATACTGCATGACACTGCATGATCTAGTATCGGGAACCAGCTAACTCTTTATTGCTTTTCATACTTCTTACACCACTCCGAGAAAGTAAATTACTTGTCGTAAAGTTAATACCCTATACTGTATCGCAAGTGCTACGTTTGACGCGACAATTTTTATGATTTTAACATAGTATGAAAGTTGTTATTTTTGAAGAGGCAAAAACAAAACAAATAACGTTTTTTAAGTGCTAACCAGCTTTACATAAAAACGTTAATGCATTATCTTACAATACGTATATTTTCAGTAGAGTGAAAAATATGCACCTAGTTCAATCATATGAAAGAAGATGATTCAGCGTTACCTACCACATTAATAGTAGAAAATGTAGTTAGCATCTGTAGATATGTTATATAAAATCACATGTACCTTTTTTAATCGCAGAATCAGATAAATGACCACTTAGTTACAGATTGTTACTTCTGAAGAATAAAAGCAAGTAAAGGCATAAATCATTGTAACAATTTGTTTTAAAAGACTTATGCAACTCTAGTACCCATATAAAATAAAACTCATAGATTTTTATTAGTGATTTTTTAAAAACGGCAGCAGTTATTAAAAGCGTCTACATTACTTTAACTTGCATTTATTAATTTAAAGTTTCAACAACTGTTTTAACAGTAAATCAAGTTAGATAGCGCATAGAATAGACGCCATTAATACCAACGTAAATCAGCGTAACAGCCGTATAGAGACGTTTAGTGAAATTGTTTATGGATCTAAGTATATATATATCTATTCCGATTAGATTTGTCAAAAAGATACAGATCTAAAAGAGTCGAAGTTTTTGAAGAAAACATCCTTGTGTTATAAATTAAAATCAACGAATTCGTGCCTAAGTATAGTATAAAATAATAATATTTTATGCAAAATATTAGAAGATTATTTATAAAGCAACATCTCGATGATACATCTATTAAAAGTTCAAGTCCAAAATTATTAGTTGCTCAAAAATCTTGCTATGAAAATGCTGTGTTACTCTCACAGCATCTCGTGTACACCTCGTAAAAACAATAATAGTTTTTTTTTGTTATAAACCACATCAAATCTGAATCTTTTTTCTCCACAATGCTGAATTTATCCAAAAAGTATCCCCCTAAAAATTGTTAAAAAAAATCTTCAATATGTTCAATCAAATTGCAATTGTAAATTCTTGTATGTATTATTCTAAGTATGGTATTATCGGTGGAAGCTACCAGGGAAGAGATTCTATAAAGGTTAAGAGTGGCCCTAGGATCTCATGCGAATTGCACTGTGACCGTTTGCACGTCCTCGTAACAGACACAGATTACCCTAGCACCCTCACAAAATCGCTACAAAAAAGGAAAGCACTCCGTATATGCCATTCACTTTAGAAATGCCAGGAAAGCAAGTACGGAGCTTGATAACCTGGGCGGAGACAAGACAGCCCAGGTTTTCGCATTTGTTTCTTAAATTATACGTACTAGTACTTTTTTATTTTTTGTAAAAAAACAGTCAAATTATATACATACATATTCATATAGAAATATACCGCATGTTACGCACGCAAGATAAAGTTATGTTAAACTAATATTAGCAAATATACAATTAAGTACATTTTCCACGGTATGGAAATACAAATCTGTAAAACATTTCAATTTTATTACAACAATAGTTATTTATTCATTAATATAACTATTATGTTCTATGTCACAAGTAGCAATTTTTGTTAAAATTTTTGACTTCAATGTTATTCTAATAACTTTTTTAATATGTTATAATAAACATTTTTAGATAATTGACGAAAATTTGATGACAGGTTATAAATACAGAAAATAAATATGTAAAAATAGTCTCAATTATGATACCACAGATTATTAGCGTGTTACAAAATAATAAAGTACAAGTTGAGATGCTTAGCAAACTAGTACCCAGTCAACGAATGCGTTTCATAGCCCGGGGCCTTCGTTCCAAGTAATAAGTACACAGAGATAACTCAAAATCGCGACGCAGTGCATCTTTCAACGTAGTGTTGAGATTATTTCATGAAACGCACGAGGACTCATTAGTGTTCACTATCTCACGTCACTCTCCTCCTTGTAATTAAGACTTCTAAAGACTACGCAATTTGTTACTGACATACAATTAAACGTGGAATTTAAGATTTCGCATTTATACGAAAGTGAAAAAAACAAATATAAACGTTGAAAAGGTTTTACCTTTTAACTCTTTCATTAAATATAACAAAACTTGGCGAAAAAAATCGTACAACACAATATTAGACGTATTATAATTTTATTTTTACTCAACTAAACGAGGAGACGACTGAGACGTTCAACTGATGGTAAGCAATACGCTTGCTTATAGAAACGTGGCGGTAGTTAGATGGTATTCATAACACCACATTCCGCTCGTCGCTTCGAGATATAAAATGTTAAATCTCATTCCTTAGTAATTTTACTAGCTACAGCACTTTTCAAACCGGAACATATATGATACCTACCTATACGGTCTCTGGCAACAGAGACCTACCACCAGATGAATATTTGTTTACTCTTTGTATTACAACATTGTCGCAAATGTTTTAGTAACACTTTGTATATATTATTACGCTTACTTGTTTAGAACTTATTGTAAAGAACTAGTTTCTCGTACTCTAGTTACTGGATATAGAGGGGCTCCAATTACTCGTACAATTCTTGTTTTACAATCAAACAAAGTTTTATTTTTAATACCAATAGTACAAAAATTCAATGCAGTAAAATTCATCAAGTTTCTTTTAGCAGTAAAATACTCAACCTTGCAATGTCGCTAGGATGCAGTAGACACTATTCCATTTCATTTCCATAATATATGAATATGGATTATAACAAAAATCTGTAGTTAGCACAATTTTGTTTTTGGCATTGTCATAAAAACTGAACCTTTAGAACTATTAAAACTATTAGTTTATCATGAGGAATCATTTAATATTTAATAGAGGAAACCATGTAATGAATAGAGTTTTCATAATCAATACATTTCTTATCCAATCGTTGATCGGCTGATTAAGTAGTTTTATTATAGGTTCATCGTCAATTACAAGTTAATTTCACCTCAACTAGATGTGCAGCAAATAAAAGAAGGAAGTGAATTTATGGTCAGATGCGGTGTTAAGCGCGCGGCTGCGATATTTATTGGTGGGATGGTTTGTTTATTTATGTGGAGAGGATTGCGGTGGCATTGGGGCGAGTGACGTGTCGCGATCGCATGTCGAAAGGGAATATATCAATCGGCCCGCAGAGTAATGGCTGCACTGGCCGGCCTTCCTTCTGCAAATGAGCTGCCTACCGGCTACCGCTCGCGCACTCTCAGCTTGAATGTTAAGTAGTTTTAATTATTTCGCATGGGCCCTCCGGTTAAATCTGCTCGCCACTGCCGGAGACATTTATCAATGTAAATCGAATGACTGCTTATTTACTGCGCCGGTGCACGGCCGTGACTATTATTATGTTGTTTTAACAGTGAAATATTATTATAAACATTCGTCTATACAAAAAAAAATTATATCTCTATTAAAGCATTTCATAAAAGGTCAATGGCTATTTTGTTGTTAGTGCTACTCTAGTTTTAACTATTTATTTTTAACTTATGCAGTATATTAGTTTAATTTTGGAGTCATAAATTAGTGTAATTTTGGACCTTTAATTAAAATTGGACATTAATGATAACTTTGACAAATTATTGTATACATAAAAACTTTAACTCCTATGAGCGGGAATAACTCAATAAAATAAACCTATAAAGAAAAATCAAGTAAGTTGAAGTTGTCTGTATAAATTATTTATTATGGTTTTTTGGTCGAAAATTTAATACATCCAAATTGTTCTTAGCTATACTCAACTTCATGAAAAAAATTAAAACACCTAAATGTTTTTAGATTTTTCAGTTTGTCTTTAACGCTTATATTCATATGTTAGAAGCATTTCGCAAATTTTTATCTTAATAGTTATTTTTTTTATAATAGTAATTTAAGATCAAATATAGATATTGCGACTCTCTTTCGATTTATTTTATTTATTTATTTATTCTTTATCGTACACCAGTTACAAGATATGGGAATACATTATATATATACATAAATGTACAACGAGCGTCTTATTGCTCAAAAAGAAATTTCTTCCAGACAACCCATTGGCAAGGAAGACGAACTAGAAGAAAAGATAAGAGAATGGTGCACTAAAGTATTAAAAACTAAAACGCTTGGTGACAAATGCAAGCAATAACACAATTAGACAGAATTTATAATAGTTACTTAAGTGTCTTTTGAAAGAAAATAGGGATTTGGCGGTACGAATATGCTTCGGTAAAGAGTTCCACAAGAGAACCGCCATAACGGAAAAGGAGCTTTGCAAAACTGAAGAGGAATGCACGAGGACGCGAAGGGAAAGGTTTATTGAATAGCGAAGAGTGCGACTGTAGCAATCGGAAATAATATCGAATTGATTTTTAAGGTAGGAAGGTGTTAGAGGATTGAACAATATCTGGTATAAAACGGAGACAATGTGAGTATTCCTGCGAAGACGGATTGGCAGCCACTTGAGTTTTTTTCAAAATTCAGAGATGTGATCGTAGTTACGTAACCCAAATAAGAATCGTAGACACAAATTTTAAATACGCTGAAGCTTATCGAGCTGCGCTTCAGTTAAGTCAAGATAGCAAACATCGGCATAGTCGAAAATACGCAGAAGAAGAGAATTAGCAAGCGCAACCTTAGTGGCTGTTGCGGAATCTGCGCAAGGAGCTTATAGCCCCATACATCTTTCTGCTGCCCTCGTTAACTTGCGGTGCCCACGATAAACAGGAGTCAATGTAAATACCTAGATTCTTAACTTTGCTGTTATAAGTATATACGTTTCCGTTAAGAATAATAGGCGGTATACCGAACCGGTTAATTTTAGAGAGTAGTCTAGAGCTTTCGATTATGACTGATTGTGTCTTGTTAGGGTTTACGTTTAGACGATACAATTTACACCAATCCGTAATACAAGCAAGATCAGAGTTAATGTTGTGGATGACCTGACAGAGATCGCCAAGAGAAGTTTGAGATCGTCAGCATACAAGTTGCAAGAAGAAAATAAGTCGTGGGTTATAGAATTGATGAAAATAGCGAACAGGATTGGGGACAACACGCCACCTGGAGGCACGCCAGCCTTGGTTTTTAACTAGGTGGAAAAATTATTCTGCACTTGGACGCGCTGCTGACGGTCAAACAAGTAATTATGAAACTAGTCAATAACAACCGGAGGTATGTTAATGGTGCAGAGAACACTTAACATGATATCAAAGTCGACGGTTTTAAAGGCATTACTAAAATCAAGCAACGTAAGTACTGTTAGTTTTTAATTTTCCATTCCATGACGAATGTCGTCGGTGTTTTTCAGTAATGCAGTGGTAGTACTATGGCCAGGACGAAAATTGGATTGTAAGGGATTGAGAAAGTTGTTTTTTAATAGATAGGGACTAAGTTGGTTGAATATTAGTCTTTCAAGAACCTTGGACAGAAAGGAGAGTAAAGAAATAAAGCGATTTAATTTTTATGAATGAAGTTTGAATGGTGGTTGAATTAACAGTTGACTAGCCCACTTTGATTGTTACCGTCCTTATATATAGCAATTTGCCATCACTGAATTCTTTTGTTCTTGTAGATGTATACGGGAAGCAAAGAATTTAAATACGCTGTACGCTGTAATAATATGTTTTTTAGTTTAAGGGGAAACAGATAAATATAATAAATAAGGGAAGATCAACCGACATAAACATTATTCCAAAATTAAAACGTATTCATATTTGAAAAGTTCGATATAATAAAAAAAATCTTTAAAGGTAACAGCTATCGGTTGCGTAACCTGCACTAAGCGTCCACAACTTTGGGACTAGTCAATAAACTAAACAATCCGAGGCGTTAGTTCATAAAGATTATACATTGTACTGAGGGAAGCGCTTAAACCATCGGCTGCATAAGTTGATGTCGGATTAAATTCAAATATTTACATGTGTATACAGAAGAAATAAAAGTTTCACCTTTTACAAGCAATTTGAGGTTATTTATCATGTACGATGGCGCGCCGAGCCGAACACCCGTCTCGATTTTGGTGCAGCTTCTTTATACAGAAGCCATTATAAGTATCAGTTTCAGATCATAGATCATAAAAGCGTTTATTTGAGCAGCGGTCGCCGGGATATGGGGGGTCCTGTCTCGCGAGCTTTACCATTCATTGTTGACTTTTTATTGTCCGACGTATGTCACAATTCCGTTGTGAAACATATTTAAACATAAATATAACACGAACGTTTCGGATATAAAACTATTTATATTACCTCAAAGAATGTATTAAATCATCGATATGTAAGTAAATCGTAATAGCTTTAATCTTTATTTAATGAATATCGTAAATTTCAATTTGATTTTAATAACTTATTTGCTTTTTATACAACGCTGTAAGTTTAAAAATTAATGTTTATAATCCACTTAAAACGTTGAGCAATCATTTTTTGTAATCAAAATATTTCTTTACTTTACTTTTTGTACTATTAATGTAAATAAATAAAGGTTTAAGAATGATGTTTTCAACCAAGATTTTAAACATTTTATAAAACACCTCTTCTGCAAACCTTTTTCGCCACGTAGTACTGTGCAAACATTACTTTGTTCCAGATTGAATATTGTTGTAACTGGTGTAATTACGGGGCTAACGAGACATCTTAGGTCTCAAGGCTACGAGAATAATATGGTGCAGAGTATACCACTCTAACTTGCGCCACATTCTTATGTGCAGGCGTATCGCTTACCATCATGTGAACGTCCTGTTCGTCACTTCACAGAATATAAAAAAAGCACATAACATTTAAAAGATCTATCTATAAAAGAAATATCTTTTAATAGTATGTGTATATTTATAAAAACATACGTTATAAATATATCATTAAAATTTCTGATCAACCAAGACTGTTACAATTAAAACGATTAACAAGAAAATTCAATACCTTACTTGCTTTTCATTCGTTTAAAAAAGTATTTGGATTCGTTTGTGAAGCACAGCGCTATCAAGATAATTCAAAATATTGGAGACTTGCTTTGACTTTGTTATAATAAAATAACATAAAGAAGGGAACCGGTTCAATTCAGTCATGATCGTGATCGTCGTACCGAATTCCTAAAATTACGGTTACTTATTTATCATTATATTTACGACGACTTTAGAAACATACATATGGATTTTTTAACAAATAACTTAAAATTATTCGAGTTATAGTAAATTAGAATACAAGTCTCTTTTGTTCCTTACACCAATTTCTAATGTTTAATTAAATTACGTATTCATTTTAATAATCTCATGACAATGTAGATATACACACAAATTTATATGCACAAGTCGCGAAAAAAGCAGCAAGAGACCAGGTCTTTTCAATTACTTAATTACAATTGTTCTGTCAAGACTGAAAGAATATAGAAGGAAAAAAAAAACAGTATAATTCGGCATTGTGTAAATATAAATAAAACTTTTTTACCTATAAAATTATAATCTGAAATAAAAACCGGTCATTGTCATCATAAATAAAATTATGAGTATATATTAAATATCTCTTATCCCTGTGATAGGTAGATCCTCATTCACCATATGTATAAATCACCCATGAATTTAACGCGTTTTATTGTAGTTTCTAAAAACAATGTAAATGTGTTTTGTGTCACAACTGATTTATGTTTTATAAGTGAAATGTGATTTATTATGGTCACGTTTAATACAATCTTGGCTCAAGTCTAGCTTTGCTCGTATTGAAATGGACTTAATGTTACGAATGCCGTAGATGCTGTCACATATGCATCATCCAATGTAATAATTTGGCGAATGATACATCGGTACAGCAAATTATATTATTGTGCAGCATTTTCTTTATGATTACCGGATTAAGCTTTTAATCTAGAATTTTATTACTGAAAATCTTTTTTTTTTCTCTACCTCTGCTCGACTCGAAGCTTTATACAGTAAAAAATAATTCATTTTCAGCTTTCATTATTCAATCTAACTTAATACTATGTAGAGCTTAAAATGATATAAAATCTATGTAATGAAATAGTTAACGAATACTACATTTGCTATACAAATAGATCCTTCAATAGAAAGTGGACCGAGGCTCCGGCAGGCGTCCGGCAAGCTTTTCAATTATGTGATGTATACGCGAATAAATCTACATCAAGATGTAATAAAATGCAAGGGAGCGGAGCTGGCACGGCATCACGCGCTGCCGGGTGGCCGCTACTTGTCTTACGATCAAGTTATCTGTACAATCGATCCGTAAGATAAAAATAAACACCAAAGTACCTCCCCAATGTCGAATGCTTGACGCGCTGCGAAGCAATAACATTTCGAATTTTATCGAAGCAGCCATACGCATTTGCATTTGTATAGGAACCAATACATTTTCTTAACATATTATTAGCATTCCCGTCCGGGACAAGTCGTTTACGGATGCGTTTATTTTATGCCACTAGAACTGAACACTTTATTTCTTAGATGTTACGTTATATAACTACCGCCATGAACGTGCGATAAATGTTAAGCCATATTTTAAATCCATACTTCCATAAGTACTAAAAATATTTAAAAAATTATTTAATGAATATATGTTTTAAATGTTTCTAACGCCTGCTATAGATCTAAAGAATTTAAATAAAATTGTTGTCGTATATATTGTTACATAATATATCAACTCTTTTTGTTTTGATTGTTAATTTGCTTTAATTTTAAATACCTTATGATCAAGTTATGAAGTTATGTTAATATTACTTCGCGATTCTTAAAAAATTTAAAGAATAACGTTAACCTATTGTTATAATTTTAAAATTGAAGTAATTTGCTGTGGACCTTTTTAAAACATCTTTAGTAATACAAAAGTTCAGTAAATCTATATTCTCCTTTCATCTGTCACCTCATTATTAGCTCTAATCGCGAAGCCTTTGACTACTCGGTGTCATATAGCCGGAGCATAATGTCGCAAACAGATAGAAATAATGGTGTATTGTATAAATGGACAGTAATGCTCAGCATGGCGGTTGGGATGTCCTACATGTGAGGTGGAGTGAGTGCAACGGGTCAATGGCTGCGGCGCACGCGCATGCAAATGTCAAGGCCCGCGCCGCTCGACAACGTCTAAGGCGCACTTTTCACTTTGAATTAGTTTTGTGATCTACGTCCATTGCGACATACCTTAAAGTACCAACATAAGTGATACAAGATTTCACTATTCATTAACTGTTAAACGAACTAATATGTTAGCTAACTAATCTTGCTTATCATACGTTTGTGTATGATAAGGTTTCTCCGGGGTCAGTCTCCGGCTTGTGATAGGTCTAAGACTACAGGTATTCGTGGACTATTCTGACAGCTTACAATCAGGCCAGCCGTATGCTTGTTTGCCAAATTAATTGTTTAAAAAATACTATAATATCTATATTTCAGTTATTTTTATCAATAACATTTGAAAAATATTTCAGTTGAAATTCAATATCCGGGACGACGAATAGATTAACAATAAACAGAAAGTGATCTTCCGCTTTGCCTGCATAGTATAATTGAGTAAAGTTAATGCACATTCCCTCGTCTTATATCCCTTTCAGTGTATTATTCACAGGAAACCAAGAATACACCTAGCAGGATGATTTGTGTATTTTTTTCAGTACATTTTAAATCAATAATCTAATTGTTAATTCTGCAGGATAGAAAAATTATTTTTTTTTATGTTCGAATAAATAGAATATTTAGGACAAAAAAATTAAGAACTGACGTTTGATCGTCCAAATGTGAGCAACCGCAGCGCTATATTATTACCATAACGCAGTTATGAGTAAACATTCCACTTTAAATAAGCGGTAACTAGTAAAATACTGGTCTTAAAAGATAAGACGTACTATCTAATGTTTGCAAGTGAAATCAAAGAAAGAGAAATTTTCTTTAGTTTCATATGAAATATTTTTTTTAATTGGAGAGTAGAAAATGCAAAAAACGTTACCGACAAATTTGCAATAAATTTTTCCATTCCTATTACTTTTGCTTGTTCTACATTACAGTTAATAACAATAATAAAAAGTCAGATTCGAACCTGCTACCTTTAATTAGAAAACCGTAACCCAAACCTTTAAACTGTGGTAAACAGAAACATAATATTCCTCTTACTTGAATGAAAACAACTCTTAAAATTTATTTAAGTTGACAGTACGGAAACAAATACCAAAGTTCATCTGTATAATGTAACAAGAGATTATGCCTGGACGTTCGTTTGCATAAAGCTTTTGCACGTAACAGTCTTACTCAATGACTAGTCAAGAATGAATGAAGCAATCTCAAGAGCAGTAAATGTTATTTACAACGTTTCTCTTCCATAAAAGTCGAACGATTGAGGTCGTTAAGGCGCAGACGGCTTCTGTTCAACAATTAGGCAGGGACACTTCATGTATAAGCTATGCAAGTCCTTATCTCTACTCAGTAGTTCACAATCTCGTCAGAATCTCACGAAAATGTAATTCCCGAGTGCACCTGCCATTAAACGAGATCACCGACCTCGCGTTTCAATTAGACACAGTGCTGAACTTGGAAGATAAGTTGACTTGAAATTAGAAGATAAGTAAACAAACGTGGTCCCGAGGCTATTTGGTTATAGCAGGCTCTCATCAATAACGCTTCGGATGCGATAATATCGCGTACGCGTGTCCCGCGTAGAGGAACTCCCAACACCGTTATTAACCCCGCGATACTCATCGCGTCCGAGAGATCATTTAGTGATACGCTTTATATTAAATTACTCGGTCGTGCTTTGATAAAATATTCTACGTATTCTATTACCCAAAAGGAAATAACCGCTGTTGGAGGTATTCGAAATTTATAGATAAGGTACATAGCTTATATATCAAGTGCTGAATCACTAGAATAAGTAATTTACGGGTCCGATTATGAATATCATCCACCAATCCGTACTTGGTCATTATTGTAAATAAATAGCTTTGACTCTCTACCCTTGAGAAAAGGCTATCAAAAAGTAGAAATAACATTGGTTTGTTTATTATGCAAAGATAAATAAAAAAATAGTTATGAAGCAAATTTAAACTCCAACATTACTCATATATAAAAAATTATATTATCTGATTATTTAACTGCAGTTGGTATTATTGTATTTTTTCCTGGTAATTTTTTATTTACAATAGTGGCCCCTTTACAACTATATATATTTATAAAGAGATGTAAAGTAAAACTTAATACAACTAAAATTTACATATTTTCTATTGGTACGACTAGGATAAACGACATAATGCTGTTTTGTAGTAATAACCAGAATAATGTGAATATATAAATCTCTGTTTAATAACACCACTTATTTCTTAAAACAAGCACTATGTCTAAACAAGTGAATAACTTACTTCCCCTAAGTGAAAGATTCATATTCATTATGTCCTACTTTAATTCGCAAAATCAAATATTATAAAAAAAAATATTTAAATAAAAAATATCTTTGACCCAAACGAGTCTTTAATATTAACAGATTGTTTAATTTATGGAAATCTTTTATGGATATGAAGACGATGATGATTCTAATACATAACCAAATAGCTTAGAGTTCTCTCAGTCAACATTTACACGGGGTATACACATTTACATACGTTAAAAAATCGTGGTAGTCAACAAATTCGTTAAGGACGCTGTGCGTCAAGTCGCGTGTTGATATAGAAACGATCGCCCTGTCGCTAACGGCCAACGTCGATTAATCCTCACCTCTCACTGTTCATTTTTTCACACCAGCTCGTGTTCATGGCCCGTCGCTTGTTATTTAATGTCACATCAAGTTTAACATAATACAACTTCATCACGACCCGACACCGCATGCGACTGTCACTGCCCATCAATACGAAGTTGCCAACTTATTTAGGTCAATACCGTCGACATTACATTTTCAAAATATAAAAACAATTATTCTGAATGAAATAAAAAAAAATACCTATTTATAGGCTTATATAGGGTAATTTGGCAATACTGTATAAATCTCTATCCATTATATAACTAGAAATGGTTTACCACCTATATTATTTAAAAAATCATAGCAAATGTCTTAGAAAATACATAAAAACCTAATTTAATTTCATAATATTGAAATTTTTTATGGACTGGAATCTATTAGTAATTGAATAATTGCTTTGACTGATTAAAAGTTTATAATTGTCCGATAAACATTTAAGTAAAAATTTAATAAGATTATAAACACAGAAAAGAAAGCGAATCAAGGCAATACTCTCTTTGAATTGGACTAATTGATGGCATGGTATAAAGGAATATCTACTTTTTTTTTGTACATATTCGTTGAAACACACATTATATGTTGCCATTTATTTAACAATACTTGCTTCTAATTTTTACTTGTTTAATTCATGGTTACAAACCGTATATTCAGTAAACCTAACCATATCTAGCAATGGACGTCTATCGGCTGATGATGATGATGACTTTGAACCATGATCATTCGATAGACGTCTATTCCTAATCATAGGCCTAAAAATCACTCGATTCTACGCTGCGATATTCGTCAGATCGTCAGTCCATGTAAATATAACACACTAACATTATATTTTCTCATAAGTATGCATGTACAATTGTATAAAAACATTACCACGGGCCGAAATTAAACGACACTTAAATACTTCCATTAGAGTCTCATTAATTTTTGAATCCGCGCCCGAGGCCTGCGCCTCGCCCTCCATAGGAATTTGATTTACAAGTACAAGGGAGTATGAACGGCGGTACACATGCCGCAACAAGTATAATTTACTCCTCGCCACAATGCTTCTAATTAAGATCATTCGTGAGACCGATGAAGCCCAGACTATGTGCCCACTGCACAAACTGGACCCTATAAATAACTCCAATCGTAACTCATGCCTTTTTGATGCTACTTTCGAAGAGCCGCTCTAACGAACTTACTGAAATTCAACCCTAACTTACCGTCTTATAAGTATTAAAATATAATAATAGTCTACATTCATAAGAATCCAATATCAAAGCGCAACTCGTTCACGCCTGGGCATTGTTAGGAGAACAAAATAAACTACAACCAACTACTTGTTGCTCCGTAGCGAGAAGACAACTGAATCTTTTCGAAAAACGTAGACAACGACTTGTTGTGAAGTCGCCGGTAGAATTGCATTTCACCGTTAAGACGTAAGAATTCCAAGTGTCCCTAAGCATATTTGTTTTACTGTTTAAACTGTTTTAAGCTCTTCAAGTGATTACTATTTTAACTATTTTTAAGCAATCGTATAATACTAATGAGTTCTGCGTAATACAGCTTAACTTTGTGCATTTTATGTCTGAAATGAGATCGAGGTTTCTTGCAATACTAAAATTTTTGGTTTGGGCGTCTTACTTTAAGCTTTAACTTACAGATCGATATTGATTTAATGTGGACGAGCAAACTTTTTAATTGTACTAGTATTTACTACGTTTTGAGCGTAGGAAGTGTTATATGCACTGAAATCGCATAAATATTCATAATGACAAAAACACAGCGTTAAAATAATTTAAGATGGGACAGCGTGGTGAACTGCTTGCAATAATTGTGGATTATATCGCATTCCTATTTTTATAATAAAAGAAAAATTATTCAAGGCTAGCATATTCCCTGCTAACAATATAAACGAGGGATGTGGAGGTGAATACAGACAACCAATTATAATCGGCTTTGTCTCGTTAAGTTTTAAACAGAAATAAAGTAGTTTTTTTAGCTTAGCATAGTTCTTGACTTATATAGCACCTATTAATTAAAAAACATGTGATTATTAAAGAAACCTTTGCAACCCTTTTTCCATTTTTATTAACATTCTTGAAATATTAAATTACACATTAAGCAAACCTATTGCAGTCAAAATACAAATGGTATGAAAATAATGAACTATTAAATAATAATTTTTTTCTTCAAAATATTTATGAACATAAAATTTATTAAAAAAACTGTACTGATGTGAAATCATGGGCAGAACTTGAAAATTGTAATAAAAAAAATTATATAATTGCATAGAAATGGGAGGAAATGTCACGCAAGGCTTCTGGACGGAAATGCTTCGCGCCACGCGAACCTCTCGTGTGCCCGACGCATTACTCAAACCTCATTTAGACCTAACTATGCGGCATTGAAAGCAACTATTTTATTGTACTCTATTGATTCCATTCAAGCTTTCACAAAGGAGGTATCTTGCAACTGACTGTAAATTTTTCCCGACATTGACTAATTAATATTAATCAGAAAATGTAGAATATCCACACATAACGTCGATATAATTTGTTTCTACTTGAACATTTATACTGGAACAAGGTTAACAAAGAGTATTTATACATTTCGACAAAAATAAACGCAACAAGATGCAAATATTTTAATGGTATGTAATAACAAAAATCTTGCCACATTTACACTTCTTTAGAGAATACTTATTTGCTACAATGCCTATTCACCACCTTGTACTACCTTTCTTCCGGAACGTCACTTGTTACTGTTTTTGATACATATCAAACTATGTTAAAAAATTATAACTTTTGTATAACATATACCAATTTAATGAAACATAATTTAAAACCAACAAAATTAAACATCTAGTTACTAACGAATGTTCCATTGTTACCGTTGTCAATTTCTAGTTCATTACAAATTGTTTTCTCGTCGACGTTTCGATGTCGAAATGACTAAAGTTAGGAATGACTCAATTAATGTTTAGCCCTAAGGAAAACTATGATGGGATTTTTAAATCTAGGAGCGCGTAAGCTGAGTGAGCAACCGATAGTGATTAATATGACTATTAAAGTTCATTGGTTTTAAGCTTGGATCGGACCACACAGCCCGCCGTGTAACATTCTTACAGGACCAGTACTCATATACATTTAAAGTTAAAACGTTTTTGATAAGACTTCACGTGGGAAATTATCAATGCTTTCTTATTTAATTAATCGCTAGTTAAAAACGCTAACGATAACGACACTGATTCATCTGTAATACAGACTGAAACATGTACAAGGACGATAAACAAGAAATGTACAGAAATCATCTTTTTTAGTAACACAAGTCTTCAGTAAAATCTACGAACGGTTAAATAGACAATAATAAATACTAACACTGACAATAATAAAAGTGTAAATATGGTGAAGTAAGTCCGTTTTAGAATGAATAACACCGCATTAAATAAGGCCCCAGCTTGGTTATAATAAAATAGATCCCAGTTTCCCGTTACGGCAGCGGGACAATATCAACACACAATAAGTGATGCCAGTCGGACACTCAAAGAAGATGTTATCGAAGCGATTTACCGCCGATCGGAAACGGTTACGAGCGTCAGCTTTTCTCACTTTACTAATTTAGACGTTACTAAAGTAGCTCAACGTTAAACGGTGGATGACTACATGGTAAATACGGTCAGTTTATGTGGCCGGCAAACAGTGCGACGTGAACTGTACACAAGATGTACTTTTTTTTTATTTATTTAGTTGCCTGTTCTGGCTCAAATACCCGTGAGAATGATCGCATCTCTCATAGCAGTGAGACCTCGAGATAAGGAAATGGTGACTTTAATCTTGAATGACAATGTAAATCGCCAAGTAACGCCAATCACCATCTTTGTTATGAAACTAAGACATTTATACGTAATTAAGTTAATAACATATATACTAGACATCAAGTTAAATAATAATTATCAATGATGTATTTATAATTTTTTAAATGGCGGCACATGTGTGTTAGATAGTAACATTGTAGCTAAGTCACAATAAATGTATAAGCTGCTTATTACAAGTTTTGCACTAGCCGTTATGACACGGATTGCTTGATGCTATTAAGTCAAGATTACTTGAAAATCCGATGAATGAGAAACTTCTACAGACTAAGCGAATGTCATTTGAATATAAATTGTAGCAGGCGGTGAGCCGGCGTCGAGAGCCCATGTACCTCTCATTGTGCGTATAACAAGATCAGTATCGACTTAATGACAATATATTGGTAATAAAATTAGATAGTCCATACCGTCACTAGACGAACATCATCGGCTGTACCTCACACAGCCGGACTCTCATATTTATTGCAAACTAACTAGAAACATTATCGAATGACGACTACAATCTGCTCTGGATACTTGTTCTCTTCATAAATATCACAACTTTACGTTTTGAACTCTAAATCAATAGTGCTAACATTCTTTTTATAGTAAAATGTATTATTATAGAAAGCGCGTTTAACTTTATGACAGTGGGTCATAAGAAAGCTAAGTTATGGCATAAATATTATGACACTTTTATCTGTGAGTGCGGTTGAAAAGTAAATACGGACGGCTTAAGGAGGCAGCGAGAAGATGCTATTTGCACTTCCAAAGTTAGCGACGGTTAACATCGCTGTATCTAGCGCAATTTATAGCTATTTGATTGCATATTGTAAGGTCAGAATATCGCAAATGTCGCGTATAAGTCCGTTTATATTTTAAGTTTCCTAACATAAAATGTACTGCTATAGTGAAATTGAATTATGAAAATCGCAAAATTGTCATGAGGTAGTTCGCTTTAGTAATTAAATATCAATTTGACGAGATCGTTTATGTGTATCGATCATTTCGTTCAAATATCTTGGTATATATGGTTACAAGTAAAATCCATTAGTACCAGGGTTAATGGAAGATATGGTGGAATATCTCGTGTTAGTATAACAATGAGGCAGGTCAGTATAAACGTCAGCGACGGGAAGTGCGCGGGCGCGTGTGTGCGATATACGGACCGTTGAAGGGTACACGCGATCATCGGCGATAGCGATCGAAAAGATTAACTGCCCGCAGTGTGACATCGCTGCAATTACTCACACTGCGATTCTTATCGATCAACTTTATTGCTTTTTTGGAAATCTTTAATGATCAAGCAAAATAGAATTGGTTACTGCAGAAACAACAAAATATTTAAAAGCTTGCTTTTAAACCCGGATAATCAAATATTTATTTTTACTTTTACGTAGTCTATTTATATTTATTATAATAGTAGTAATTAATAAACAAGACTGCACTTTCAAGTGGCATAATTAAATATATAAGACTTTGCTTTGTAGCGGGTAAGTGTTGTAAATTGAAGAAAAAACAAATTAAAACTAAATCAATGGACAAAAAAGTGCTATCTGTTTTACTGTTCACTATGGTGTCCCTAATATACTACAGAAGATTGGTGATACATAAAACTCGATGAATCTTCCAAAGAGCGCCACATTTTAGATGCAAAGCGCCAAGTAAGAAGAAGAAAATTATATCCTCGTATACGTTACTCTAAGCCAAAAGACTATAAATATCTAACGTTGATTTATACAACAAAGTTGATGACGTCTGTCTTAGTATAAGTGACATAGATTTTAAGGGATGACGTAAATGTTAAACTAGAAGAGTTGTCCTAAATGATCACGAAGCTGATTGCAAAGATAAGACCCGACAGTAGCAATACAAAAAAATTGTATAATATAAATTTAGACAATTTTTAATAAATAATAATAATAACTATAAAAATACAACAAAAGAGCATTAAAATTCATTATATTTATCTTATAATAAATGAATTCGTGTAAATAAAGCTAGCGATATACGATATTGTATGATAATATTATTTTTAAAATGGAATTGCATAGCACTCGATAGGACTTGAACGTTCAGTCTAGTGCTAGCAATAAACATCAATAAGTAGGAACATATTGACGTTTTAAATTATTGTAAAGCATTACTCTTATCTATATATCGTAAAGTCCATGTTTTTCCAATTGAAACAATTAAGGTCGTTCGAACGGTTATTGACACCGCCTTACATCTGGATGAAAACTTCCTGAAATGGAAGAATTAATCAATTAAAACAACTTGTCGGCAAATTACGGCGGTAACCAATTTATGTACACATTTAATAATGACAAATGTCATCTTTTTAGACAATTTTTAAAACCATAAAAAAATAGACATTGTCAAAGACTTGCTTACGTTATGTAAATGAGTATTTTTACAAATTTTCGCCAATGTCATTTTTTATATATCTTTATCTTTTTATAACCCGTATGTAAAATAATACAATAAAAAATAGGCATACAAGTGGTGTGTAATTTTTTACACTTTCTGTTCATAACAGATCCACGGAAGTATGTAGCATATTACGCCTAGAGAAGAGCAAAAGAAAAATGTTGGAAAAAAGTTCATAAATAACCCTTAACATAATCTGATCTTTAACTTCTAACAAATGAATACTAATGTGAAAAATGCAGCAATGTAAATGACGGTGATGATAGCCTGTAGAAGTGTACCTAATTTAATTTAACTGGAGAAAAAAATATTAATACACATAGCTACTAAACGTTGAATAAAACGAAAACCGTCTATTTAACGTGAGGCTGTATACTCATTTATTCTAATTATCAAGTGCGTATCGTTTCTATCGCTGGGCTGGTCGTCAGTTACCATTAACATTCATAATGCCTCGAATTTGTTTAATTCATCAATTATTGTCTCCGGCTATAGAGTTCGTCTGGCTGCTGTTAAAGAAGCGGACATCTGTAGTCGTATTTAAGGTTTATCTGGTTCATTAATCTCATGGCAAGCGCGTGCTGATGTAGATTAATGGGGTGGCGCGGGCGCCAACGATAACGTTTATCCAGGGACGGACGGAGATCACGAGCGCTCGAACATGACCAAAGACATTGGTTCCTACACGTTTCCCAAGCTGGTATCAATTTAAGACCTAATAAAAGAAGTAATAACAATGACTACGTACATGTATAAGTAACATTCTATTGAATTTTAACTTACATTATATGTGCTCAAGAAATAATAAGAAGATTTAGGTTAAAAGAGTAATCTTGAGACCTCTTAGCATTATAATTTTATGGTTATCACTCCTAAACTATACTTGATATTATAAGTGTAATACTTTAAATTCATAGTTACTTTAATGCATTATGTTATTGCATAAGTAATTACAAATACAGTGTTCATTAAATCAATTGTTTGCGTTGCAGTATCCATACGTGTGAGGAAACAGATTCAGTTTTCATATCGATTATTCTGTCACTAAAAGGTGATCATCTGAAGTAGGCGATCAACGAATAAAAATCAAAAGTTTAAATGTGTAACTTCAATAATTGATTGAAGCCATGATATGATAGCTCACTGTTAGGCGACGCTATACGTCTCATAGAGACAAGAGTTTGTTCCTCATTTAGCTTGTATTTCTGATGAAGGATAAGAACTCGAGCAAACTGTTAGATCCCAAGACGAGTCCCCCGAGTGAGATCCCATAACAGCTTTCGTGGGCATGTAACATCATTCAACGCGCACTTTGCAAGCGTGGTGGTCAAATGATTTTGAGCTTTTCGTTAAGAGAAAGTCTCCAAATCTAAAGAGAACATTAAGACAGATAATTTTATTATCTAATATTCTATCCGCGTATAAACTAAGGACATGATATAAAGACTGTAACAATGTTAAATAAAATAAGATCCTAAGAGCTGTTTAGAAAAGACTTTCTCATTACGTATGGAAGTAGAATGCCACGCGCTCAAAAATCCAACATATTTGAAAACAACCATTAATTATCCAAATAATCGATTGCGCTCGTTATGTGATTTATCTAGTGTCGATAAGATTTTAATGAAGTACTTTGATTGGGCGCACATGGACAGTGTAGACACGGTTATCTGTGAAACGTTACAGCGCGCACCAATGCTTTCCTATACCTATCACCGTATTAAGTTATTAAATTAAAAATAAGTTTTACATTAAGCACAGGGGATATTCAATCTTAAACTGCTGCTATTTAGATGCGATTCGCTCTACCACGACTAATTAACGAGGTGGATCATTCAGATTAGAAATTGGAAGATATCGGCACGTCGTTCATTGTGAAAACTACTCACGATACTACTGAGCGATAAGATAAATTGAGTTGAAAAGTTTTAATGATAAGGAAGGGATAGAGCGGTTGCCTGCCGCGGTCGCTACGAGGACTACGACGTTACGAAACGCCATATAAAATTATGATCGAATTTCAATAACAACATAAAAAATGATACTTATTGAAGATAGCCCTTCTATCAATATAATAAATGAAATTTATTCCCTAATATTATATAAATATCTAATTATAATATATCATTAGATGATTTATATTAATATGGTGAAAAAAAAAATATTTATATTTATGATTGAGGCTTCATAAAAGTATTTATAATATTAGATCAAAGTTGACCTAAACGTTCAGGAGCTTCGAAGTTACAAATACACACACAAAATAGATGCATCAAATTTATAATACCTCAATTTCGTCATTGGTGATAAAGACCATTTTTTATTATGATACTTATCGAATTATCTCATTCTCTATCAGGCCATCTTATATATGTTGTAAAGCACTTTATTTAACAGCGGTTGCGTGTGAATAATAAACAAGTCCCGCGCTGCCATAGTTTAGATCTCTGGATTAATTAACGAAAAGTAACGTTAGTAGAACGTGTACAGACTAATGATCGGGAATAGGCTCATTTGCATTAAACAGACCGAGCTGGTCTTAATTACTGAGAAAATTACAAATTAAAGAAAAAAAAGTATGGATCGGTGGCATCGGCGACGAGGGCGCGACCTCTTATACGAAAGTCGGTACAAAGATTGTTACATTCAGTATCCAATTATTGGTTATTAAATAGATAATATATTAATACAGATATGTAGGTAGAAAAGCTCTATATTTTAAAATGATTATAGTATAAATGTTTCCTCTTATATATAAGTGACTTGCATTTACAAAAGTAACTATAACCTGGTGCATAAATAAACTGTTATGTACCTTTGTATACATCTCTTGATTATCTCCACCGTCAGTCATTAAAGTCATATTAAAATGTTATGTTTTAATTTTATTATATTGAATTTGATTTGAAAAACAAAGACATTATAAATAAAAATTCATACTTTTCGAGATAAAAAGACAAATTATCATTTCTCAATGTAAAGTTAGTATTGAAAAACTCGGGAAATTCTGTATCCGATTAACGCATTTTTATTAACACCACAACATTATAAACGCAGGGTGGCTTTTCATTTTCATACTTTAACGGGATCGATTTGCTGGTATTAAAGCAGAAGAAAAAATTATCAACTCAGTCGCAGCTCGGTTTCAAGGCTGTAGTAATCGCTAAATGTCTTGAGAGACTGTAAATTCAATTCCCACTAAGCGCTTAAGTATTCGGAAAAATCGAGAATAAGAAAAACGTATCAAGAACATCAGTTTTGGCGGACAGTTAACCGCAATCAACCAACACGTCATCAGCGTGGTGGATGAATTTGTCCTTGTTAGAGGACTCGGTAATTGGAACAATAATAGTGCCATTTCATCTACATTTATCATCCAGGTAGAGGAACAGAGGCTAATAAAATACAACACTTCATTTCATACTACTAATATAGAATTGCAATTTGCAGTCATAACAAAACTCTGTGAGCTTCATAACGCATAAAACACAGAGCAGGCAGGGGTTCCACGAAGCACCAACTGCCTCTTAAGGGCTGCCGAGCAAACTCCGTGACTTCAAGTACACTGAGCATTTATAAATAGAACACTAATAAAGGCAAGAGGGACCGTAAATTTCGCTTTTTATGGCATGTTAAAGCGAAGAAACCTTTATACCCGTAATCATTGCGTAATTGCGCTAATAATAACAAGTTAATTGTTTGTAAAAATATGAATACATTTTTGCTAATAAAACAGGGAACCAAAAAGTTTTAAGAAATTATGAAAATGTATTGAGCACGTAATCCTATACATCTTAGTCTATACATATACTATACTTGCTCAAAGAGTCTACTTTAGAGGTAACAAAACCTTTATTTATTCTAATTTGTTTTATGTTTGATTATTAAATAATCATAATTTACTTTACATCTATAATAAAACAAAATGTCAAATTTAGGTTACATTAGTGAACTTACATGTTTAATTTAAGGTCATATAGATAATAGCTGCGAAAACGTTTCGAAGTGTGGGATTTGGTTTATTATATATTTTACGGATTATCTTGTATTCATTTAGTTATTTATTAATTTGATGCTTACAGCACTTTGCACTTGTGGTCATGGGAAGACTGACGTGAACAGTGCCCCGATGTTATAGTCATCACTGTCTAAAAATAGATTTTAGTTATTGTTTACAGTCTGATTTAGACATTACTGCATCTTAAATTCTTGTAGTGGTACATTTGGTATTTGATTTAATTTTATTAATAATGCTATTCTAGGCGGGTGGTAGGAGGTAAATATTAGTTTTAATAAATGTGTAATATTCGCGTAAATAGAGGAAATCATTATAAAATTATATCACTAAAAATTTCACTTTAAATGTCTTGTGAAACAAATAGAAAATTATATTTTCTGTATATACGCATAACACAATAACTATCTTATAAATCACTTTATCAAGATATTGAATCGCAGTTAAAACGATCCTTGGATGAGGAATACTGTTTCGAGTCCATAAATTAATCATGTACGCTGTCGCTAAAATATCGTATTTCTATAGTGAGGACTGAAGTGGCACAGGCGCATCGTATCGGCGATAGAACAAGAACGCGCACACGCTGACGCGGCCTGACAACAATAAAACCTCAACCTCAACGCCCTCTCGCGATCATTTCCCGGCGACAAAATCAAATGATAGCATCGAGCATTCATGTCCTCTGTAACGTACCGACATAAATCAACATATAACGCCCGCTCAAATGCGTCCCCATAGACTTAATTTAAATAAGCCATCAGCTCGCCGCCGTTTAATGAACACGAGATTCCAATAAACCACGACAAAATAATAATAGCACACAACCAAAGCCACTTTGGAGACGTCTAATTTGAATAAAGTAAATTACATTTCAATTCTTAAATGATGCACGCTATCAACTCGACGGGCATTTCTTAATTATCTATTTAAAAGAATAGAATGATTTAATTGGAAAGTTTCAAATGGAAACGCAAAATAATTAAGTGATCAATTAACAGTACACATCTATATGTCCAGCGGCTAAGCAATATTCCTACAGGGTTATTATTCGTTAAAAATGAAGAGTGCAGAACGGCACCTTATTTAAACTTTTAATGTTAAAGTAAATATGATCCAACAGAGATTATTTACGTTAATAAATAATACAATATTTATAACACCTTTTAAACGTACTCAACCTTTTAAATAGGAAGAATGTATATCTCCTTTTGATAGCCTAATTTCTGAAGTGGTCGTAAATACTAAAACGCTATAGGTCTTAAGAAGGCACTGGTTAGATGTCTATTTATCTGATATGTTCGTATGACTGATTTTCTGGTATAGACATTTATGGACAAGTAACATCCACCAACTTACACTTCACCACCTTGGATCTAGTTTATCCATCATCCTTTGATCCTTATTTGTAGAAAAAGGCCTCAACTTTCAGCAGTGAGGCAACTCAGGATTAAGTGATATGTTATTTTTCTATTACATTCTTTTTGAATTCTATCAAACCTTGTTAAATCGCAAATTCGTATACTTTGCGTAGTAAATTATGTGATATACATCTCAATGATAACCATGTCTTAAATATAAAATACACGCATAATATGTCTTTATAAATTTGACTAAATATAGATTTTCGATAAGTAATACATTTATTTAGATAGTGTAATTAACATTTAATGTAGTAGCGGTTCTTAAGGTTATTAACTCTGTGGACCAGTTGGTATGGTACTACCCAGTAGTAAGAAAGAGTGCCTAATATTTAATTCTGTTCCGTGATTGACGATCCTCCGGAACGGAGATGTGCATTAATTGCATTATACCCCGTGGCTTCAATTAACACTAGTCGTAATTAAAATATCAAATCGTCCATAACTATTACCATACACAATATTTTAACGCTCGCTTCTAAGAACCGAATTGTAAATAATCGATAATAAACGTCACTGGGAGGATATAACAGCAATTTGTAAATGAAGACGTCAAAGTGCTACGGCGATGCTATGCCACCCATGAGCTCTATAAAAATCGCCGAAATTATACACACGAGATGTTGGATTATCAATGTGATTAGCTTAATCGCTCTACGTCGTAGGTAATCGTGCCCGATCGTTGGCGGCGGCCCACGAAGCACTTTTACCAATACGTATATCGCTGTCTATTGTCGTCATTAATATACCAGTTGTGTTATTAATGCGATCCAAGGTCAAACGACTCGTTTAGTTAAGTTACAGTTAACAAAAGTTACGAGATAACGCTACGTTGTTTCTTATTTCTTTTTTTTTATCGCACGTGTTGAAGTTTTACCCACTAATGTAAAAAAGATTGTGTTTTATACTCACTTTAAAAATGCTTTAAATAGATGTACAGTAAAAGTTTGTAGTATCAAATAATTATCCTATATTTCCTAAAACATATTATTTTAATTTTTATTTATATTACATACTTTCAACTTCTTCCGTGGACAGTCGCAACTAGTCAGGTTACGCCACTAACGATGGCAGGCTCAGTCCTTTGCTGTTCCCAATAGGAAAGCCGAAATGAAATAATTTGTTCTTATACGTGTAATATTTACATGATTAAAAACTATTACTACTCGGTTCTTGTAATGAACTGAATTTCTTTGTGTGTATTCAAGACTATCCAATCCAGATACAACAAATTCAAAGTGTTACTAGATAAAATGCCTGCCTCTAAATCAGAACTTCAAACAAGACATCAACTGCACTTCGAATGAAGTCAAAAACGGCACCAATGTGGAAAACGCTTTTAAAAATACCCTCAATTTCTTTTCGGCTTTAGACCCGCCCATATTTGTTCCGTTCATTGTGACTTCGGCTCACTACAGTCGTAATTGGTAATTGAACATTAATAAAATTACCACGACATGATCACCAAAGACGTTTTCTTTCTTTAATAAATAATGACTTAAATCATATTACGTACCTATTAATTATGAGAATAATAGAGTTGTTTACTGTTCCCTTTCATTACCCATATCATACTTAATTGCAGTTAGATATTTTCTTATGCAATTGCCGACTAATACCTACATCGTTGTTGTTCGGCTGCGTTACCAAATATGGATCTGTAGAACTCTGAATCATACAATTCTTTGTTTCAATTTATTTGTATCGTTAGGATAAGGCAAAAAAAATATTTTTTACATCTCTGTCTTATGTCATTGATATTGACATTGATATTTACTGATTTTTTTCCTTCAACTTGAGCGATAATTCTAGAAGGAGGCTTACTTAGTAATAAGTGTTAAGACTTATATAATAATACTTCTTTTTCGGCTGCTAACTACAATGTCCACCAAAGCGGTGCCCATTTCACCGCAGACTCGCTATTAATAAATTTTTCCACAATTTTATTTAACAATTATTTGTTTATTTTTAATCTAGATAAAAATGTATCTGTTAGGTTCGGAAATGTAAGAAGAACGCATTTCACCATTTGTTATTCAAGCCTTTACTTGAATTTTATATTGAAATAATGTATCGCGTGAACAAAAAAGCAGTTATTAAATTCATTAAAAACTAATTAAACGACAAATATACTGCGAAGATGTAGTGCCGACAGACAAACTGGTAGTTGCCCGCTGAGAAGGCTGTCTCATCGGGACACTAAATGCATAATAAACATTGTACCGGCTGAAATCGAAGTCGATTTGATTTTGCGGCCTTCATTAGCGATCCGGTTCTTCATTTCAATATGCTTTTGAATCTTAATGATTCTGCGGTAACAACGCTTTTATTCTGTTTTATGCCGCATTCAGGGTGCGGTCCTTTTGAGCTCGGTCCGAACTTAGTCCATTACTTTGTTTGCATTATGTTTAAGATGCAACCGTTTACATCAATAAACTTCAATTAAATACCTCGCAATATTTTAATTCAGTTCGAATGAACATTTCTTATTTAACATGAAGAAGGTAAATCCGATAGGTGTACTTTGGAAAATGTATTCGAGATCGCATGTACAAGTCGGGTGGCGTGCGCGGTTGGCCGCCGCGCAGAGATAGTGCCTATCCAACCAATTAATATGCCTAATGCTAACATCATTATTACTAGGCAGAGCGCACTTAACATACTATATCCATTTACATTTTGATTTGTTGTAGGTTCGTTGCGATTAATCGGCAAGCGGTGTGCGTCCGCGTCGCTGATTAATAGCGGGCGCGCGTTCTGCGCACGCATCGCTGTACTCATTCGCATTACATATTTAACTTGTGCACTCCTTTCACACTTTAACTGATCTAAACCAGTATCACCAAACCATTTATAAAAATTTCAATGACTTTTCTTGTACGACAATTAAAAAATATATTAAATACGTCGAATAAAATTTATTTGTATATTTTAATAGGCTTTACCTTATAAAAAATAACGATCAATTTGAAATATATAATATTCAAAAATTTTTATTACTATAATTATTGTTTTGTTAAAAGTTTTGTGTAAATACAAATGTTATTAATATTCAAATATAATGACAACTGCCTTTATAGCGCAACTACCTATAATGCGTAAAGTCGAGGTGAAGTTGTGATTCTACTGTAAATAAAAATTTAAAGTAAATTTGCCTTTTCCGTACACTTCTCATAATAATACAGATAACATTACCTATTCTCCATATAATTATAGGTATTTAGTATCCATTTTACAATATTATTACAAACAGTGTTATATTGGCATGGAAATAAAATATCTTTTAAATTCAAATTTCTAATGTTAATAATTCAATACAGTCGCTAATTGTATAACAAATTCGCAATATAAATGTATAGAACTTCATCGAGTATACGAGACAAATTAACGTAAATATTAAAAAGTCAGTTTGAAAAAAAACCAATCACAACAAACCCACCAATTACTTAATTTTTCATTATTGATTTATTATAAAAGTATTTTTAGTTAACATAATGATCGTACCCATAAATAACTTAAGCTGTCAAGTGATCAGCTTATTAAAAAGTACAAACGCTATCTACGACGGTTAAATTAATTTCCATTTTTTTGAAATAACTTTTACACTTGACACTCCATCCATTAGTGAGCTGGTATATTTCAATAGATAATTAGTCAAACAATGCATATATTCAGCTATCAACAGTTAGATTATCTAAAATATTTACAAAAAATACATTAAGTAAAATGTTTACATGCATTGTTAACTATTTATAACCACTACGCTTTAATATATATTATTTATGTGAAATCAAGAAAATCGAAGTCTTTCAATTTAACTTCAAAATTAAAATCTATCTCTAGCCTATTTTCTAGTGCTTATGCTATATCAAAATCAATAATCCCGGTATTATAAAATGATTTAAATAATCTCACAACTTTATTAACTTAAAATTATAGATCGTAAAAAGCCTGCACCCATAGTTAAAGTGCTAAATGTAACTTATTGAGTTATTTGTAAATAAATGGCCTTAATGAAGGTTATGGTGATTGAGACGTCCGTCCGTCTATAATTTCTTATGCAGATACCAATAACTTTAAACGCGCATTGAAAGTACTTTGCTTAGAAATTAGTCTGAAATAGTAGTTTAAGTATCCTTTCATTATATATCATCATAATGATGACGAAGTAAATCAACTTTATTGAAGGTAAATCTAATGAGTTATTGTTATTTCTTGCTATCTTCGATTTAAATATATGCACTTATATATATATGCTCTAATATAATACATATTATGACTTCATATATTAAGACATGTTTACTATCAAGTAGACATCACACAGACAGACAATTTGTACTTCCTAATATTTAAAAGTTATTATTGTTTCGAAAACTTATTTCAAAATCCTACTCTTCCTCGTACAACTACGCATAAATGCACAAATTATAACTGAGTAATAAAAGTTAAAATAATACACAATAATTTAACTATTATATTAAAACAGTTAAAGCTTTATTGCTTTAATAGATACAGCACTATAACAATCACGATATCCGCAATAACTGCCCGATGTATAATATAATAAGCATTGTAAAACATTTTATAACAAGCATGTAATTTGGGTGCTATGAGTCAAGCAATCAACTTAATTCCAACATCATACTTTAATACCAGTTTTTAATACTGTGATCTTATAAATTTGCTACAATATACTGTAAATATTTAAAACGTTATAGTACAAATTTCTATATTCGTGTGAACACACAGTAATCCTCAAGTCGGAATTTAACTGCCTCCGTAACGCCATGGCTTAGCGCTTGTGTTGTGCCACAGAGGTGCCTTGTTCGATTCCCGGCCCCCATCTTATGAAGTTTGGTTAGTGGCAGAGTTTTACTTGGCTGACTAACTACTAACATCATGTTGTAAATCTACCATTATAATAGCTATTGCTGTGTTCTGACCGCCAACATATCAGACTTTGATTCTAAGCGAGCACGCTTTACCATACACGGTATCATAATTATCGGTATACGCTATCATAAATCAAATGTTAGTCCATTACAAATTAAAACCATATAGGCTATTTTTTTATTGTGGGGCCTATTTAGAAGCATTACCTTTCCAAAAGGGACCGAAATCGATGTTTCTGTAAAAGTCATGCTTTAAAACAAGTCTACATTTTCTTAAGTAAATAGTAGTCTATGTGCATTTTTTTTAACTCTAACAACGTAAAATATTTGAAAATCACACTGTATATTAAAAACTCAATACTCCGAACCTAAAACATACCTTAAACTTTTAATCTGACAGCTCGCTTGCCGGGAGTCACATTAAATTAAATATCAGATGATCAGAGACAGGTAAACGGTAGCAGTTATTTAGCAGGGTAGCAGCCCGCAGCCAGCACCGCCCACTCCTGTGATTTACCTGATCGCTGTCTGTCGCTGTTCGGGAAGATTTACTGCCTGATGAAATATCAACCTATCCCTGACGAAATATACCACAATTCTGTAGAGCAGACTAGATACAATGAAACACTCCTTTGATTTGTCATGATCAAATCTAACAAATGGTCATGCTCGAAATGGTATCGTAAACTTTAACACTGAAGTCTTACCTAGGTATTTTTGAACGTAATCAACGTTTATAAGCCCATTCTATAAACACCTTGATAAAATATCATAATTTAAGTAATAACTTAATTTATTGTTTGTAGTGACTAATAAAGGTAAATAAATTATTTATGGTATGTTTTTTCGCTGTAACGTATGTTATATTGTTGCTGCTTCTCTTACAAAATTTAGATATTGTTAATTTGCACTATTAAATATTTGTGTCATTTAATACTTTTACTTTCACTTTTTTAACACCCAATATGAATATTACACACATATTCACTTTTTATTACAAATGCAACAATAATGTTGCCATATGCGTATACGTATAGTATGTTAGTTTGTTATTATTCTTCTCTGTTTGTTGGTCGAATATAAATTGTTTTCATAAATAATTTTTTGTTATGCTATCATGAAAATATACAGTATTAGTAAATAATAATTTATTATAACAAATACAACACCTATTAATTTTAAATAAAGTAATGCTTACTGGTAGTAATACCTATTTCTGCCGTCAAACGTGTTTCGATTTGGAGGGCGTTGAAGCTAGTAACATTTTGATGTAACCAAACTTAACATCAAATGTCTAAAAGTGACCAAAATATATGATGCTGTGTATCATCCTAACTAGCGCCACATTTGTATAGCCTAGCGTATCACATACTATCAGGTGAAAGACTAGCTCCTTTCGTCACTTCGTAGAATAAAAAAAAAGTACTTCCTTTCGTACCGTTGTGTTTTAAACGAGCCACACTGTGTACATGTGGTAGGTATCTGTTATTGGGAACCAGTACCACCACTGTGCCTAATTCTGAAGTCCAACAGCAACTGAGAAATATTACTTTTCATACGAGTATTAGAAAGAAACTTTAGCAAGTTAGATAACGAGGTTTAATATTACATGTTCCAAAGCAAGAAGCGCAATATGATGCTATATTAACATCTTATTCAGCACCAAATTTTGATATTTGGTGATATTGTGGATATAATTGATATTGTGGGCTTATCACTTTGGCTCAAATGAGCTCAAATGAACGTCCTGCCCATTTTGACAGTGCTTTGTAAAAAAAAACAAAATGTATCGTTTACTACTTGGTGGATGTATGTTTCATACCGTCTTTGCCTGCTATAGAAGTCTAGTAAAATGATATAAAATTCAAAGGTCATCGATGTTGAATTACTATATACTTCCAAATGACATCTAAAAAATCTTTTAACTTCGATTAACCAAAGATTTTGTCCCCATTTGTGTTGTCTTAGGACTTAATCAGGATGGTAAAAGCAACTTGGAAACTGCTTCAACGGCTAGTTTTCAACTAGCTCGTACTATCTGTCAGTTAGACTTGAAGAAAATAATTTACTGAGTGGATAATGTGGCTCCAACATTACCATACCCGTCGTTTTATGAGCCCTTGTAGTGTTTAGGCGCCCACTCGAGGGCTCAGCTTGGTAACCATTAAAATTTATCTTTTGTTTGTACTATTACTGACTAGTACCACCGCCAGTATTTTGACCATAACAAAACAGATTTATTAAAAAATTACAGTGATACGTCTTAAAGTTTTTTTCTTAACATCATTAAAATTATATTATAAGTGTATTATACACCCAAAGTTTAATCTTATATCTCGATAAAGCGTATAACAGTTTGAGCTATTATCTATGAATAGAGTTGCGCGAGCAAGCGACTTATCTAGCAATTAAATCGACATTCAGAAGCCAATACGGCTTTAATTCTAAGCTTGCGTGCCACCACAAAACAGTTTACAATGACATGGATGCCATGACAAATAACCTTATGATTCTACACTCTTGAGCTGAAGCCACTAGTTACCGAGAACATAGCCATATTCATAACCCTAATGAAGCTATACTTAGGAACTAAAAAAAGAAATTAATAACCATTTCTGAAGTTGTATATGCACTTTAATAAGTTTCTAATAAAAAATTATTTGATTATGATTAATGTTCATTACATGAATATTTGTTACGGAGCCAATCCGTTATCTAGCCAAAACGATAGAATGGTCCAAAAAATTTATCAAACCAATAATGATTATAAGAACGTTGATAATTACAGTATTGAAGAGAAATTTTGAGTTTAAACATTGTCTAAAATAATTCTTTGAATTTCAAACTTAATTCACTTTATTTCATTGTAAAATTACTTACTCTGTTTATAACGCTGAAAAAGCCATACTTTTAGAAGTATTTCTGCTATTTCTTACAATATTTTATATAAATATAATACAACCTTTTTACTGTGGTTACTGTATTGAAGAATATTAATAATATTTACAGTTCGAACACTTTAATAGAAACTTTTTTAAAGGAATGATAGTGTCACCTAAATCTTTATTGCATTCACACGTTTAATAGTGTGATGAACTTTCATATCGGAACGAAGGTGGGCCGGGCCGTGACATTTTCAAGCCACTCCGTGTATCTCATCGATTATACATTAAACGTCTAAACTAGTGAAGTTATTATTAAGATAGTGAGCTGATTTATGTTGTTAAATTATCAGCCGTTAAAAATAACGTCTTAAAAATGCAAGAGGATGTTGTTGAATAATAAATGCAGAATATCTCGTTTCGTTTTCGGCTGCGGCCGGGACCGAGACGGGACGGGGCGTGTTTCTGGGCTGATCTTGTAAATATTCATAGCGGCAGCTGGTGACAAAACGCTTTTCATCGGCAACGGGATGGCCACCCGAAGCGCGACATATAGCATGCATCTCTGGATCTGACACAGAACAATATATAACCTTTTACGTAGAGACATCGTGTAAATACCCCTACTTCATTTGAATTTTTGTTTAGTCTGTACCGTATCAACAGCTCCGTGTTTTATATCTTTTTTCTATTCTATAATATATTATAATATTATGTTTTACGTACATAGTTAGAAACAGATTTTTAGAGCTATAATTTTCCAAAGCGTTTATAGTTTTGAGTATAATTTAGACTTGTTTACAAAATATACAAAATACTGTTATATGCACCTGTGAAAAAGTATATGGCTATTGAATTTTAAATACATATATGATATACTATATTAAGTTAGAATTTATATAGTAGTTTAGTTCTTGATTTGATATAAATCTAATATTAGATCAAAAACTATGTTATATTTTATCTGTTATATTTTACTTCGCTGACCACTGGTAACACCTTACACAATAACTAAATACAAAAATACTTAAAAGATTTTAATTTTGTACGTTTTACTCAAACTCTAAATTTAATGCACAAAGGCAGCTTTCGACAACGACTTTGTGAGATAAAATTGGTGTGAGGTCGCATGTGTGACTGTGGTGAGATGGAGTAACACCACCATCACATTTTTTGAGAGTGTGAGTTGTATGCGGATTTAAGACGGTAGATGATGAATGCCCGTTGTGGCTGTATGTGATTCGGAACTGGTAAGCACCGAACAAAACTGAGCGGTTGCGAGAATGCGTGCATGAATGGCATGCTCGGAGGAGCAAATCGGCAGCGAGGTCCGGAGTCGATCGTGCAAATGTCATGTCCATCCTCGAAGAGGTAGAAAAATAGGGATAAAGACAAAGAATAAATAATTTGTAGGGATTCTAGAAGGTGTACGTGAAGAACAGAGGCTACATCGCGTACGCTCTCCCGTATTTCGGACCGTATGTGTCCTGTGTGTCAGTGGAACTATGAGAGGTTGGAGTGTTATCCCTAATTATACACTCACAATGTACATACTAAGAATAAGTAATACTAATTTAAGTTAAATGACAGATACTTATTAACTGTCGCTGAAAACCATGAAATATAATAATGTAAAAATTTATAAAAAAGTTTGAAATCAAATAAAGTGATTACTAAGATTAGTATAGGAAGACATTATTAAGCATTGTAATAAAACTATGTACATTCTCTTCACTCTCAGGATTTTTGTTTTGGTTTGCTCAATGAAATAAAATAGTAACCTCTTAATATTGCTATTGAAAAAGGAGTTAATATCATTTACCCACCACGCTGGCCAAGTAAAATTTGCTAGATTTTATACGTCTACATAAGCTGTTATCCTTGGAACATATCGGTTCCTTCGCGACGATGTACCTTCCCTATCGTATTTTTTTTTTGTTTTTTTAAGCGTTCCCTCTGCGTGTTTTGGGTCAGGGCCGTTTACTATCTATTTGTTTCAATTACCATCTAGTTACTTTTCTCATTCCATTACTCTCTTACTCTTTCATTCCATTCATCATTTTACTCTTTTCTTCTTCCATACTTTTCTTCTCTGTTATGCTCCATCCGTTCATCTCCTCTCGACCTGCGAGGACCGTCGCCTTCTTCTTCTATGTTGGTTTCTGGGGAGGGCCTGAAAATAAATCATCCCCTGTAGCATATATTTTCTCCTTGTTCTTCATCCTGCTTCTTTCCTTCCTTCTTCCTCTTCTTCCGGTTTTTTATTTTTCCTAATCCTAATTTTTGTTTCTTACAGTTTATTTATTTAACTTTTAACATTTTTGCAGATTCTTTAATCCTACTACATCTTTAAACCTTATTTAATTTTAATATTTTTTCAATGGCCTTCCCACAATATCCCAGAAATTTCCCACGACTCTCGTCCTCACTCATCAGAGAGGCAATGACACCTGCTTCGATCCTCCTTCCTATTTCCATCTCACAATCATACCTCTCTTTCCCAAATAAGGGACAGGAGGCGAGGACGTGCACCACGATCTGGTCCTCCGATGGGTCACAGAGGCACGCGGGACTCTCCTTGAGCTTAAACCTGTGAAGGTACTCGGAGAATCCCCCGTGCCCAGTGAGCATCTGGACCAAGACCGTGTCGAGATCCAATAGGCGAAGGGTCCGGTAGGCTGACACGACGTCTGGGAAAAAGATCCTCGTTGTCGAAGCCGTCGTACCTTGCACATACCTCCTGTTCCATTCGTCAAGCGTCCTCAGCCTGAGCTGACGCTTGACGAAGGAAACGGGGCAATCCTCGTACTCCGGTCTTCTTTTACTCTTCAGGGCCGCTTCCTTCACCAGTTGGTCCGCCCTTTCATTCCCCTCCATCCCCACATACGCCTTCACCCAGAACAATCTTACACTCGTCCCTTTTGCCCACGCTTTCATGATGTTCTCTTTTACACGAAGCGCCAGGGGGTGGAGGGTGTCAGATCTTGCGACTGTTTCAAGGGCGGACCTCGAGTCGCTAAGCACGGCGCATGACTGCGCCGACCCGCTGGCCGCGTACCCCGTCGCTTCTGCTAATGCCAGCAGCTCTGCTTGGTATACTGTGCAGAAGTTGCCCAACTTGAGTTTCTTAGTAGCAACCTTTGCGGCGTTCCGCATTACGCTGAACGCCGCACCCACCTTGTCGTCGATGCGGCTGCCGTCGGTGTAAATGGCCGAATCGGCAGCCGAGGTGGAAAGTTGGACCTCCTCTGCACTTTCCCCCAAGCAGGAGAACTCCACACCAACCTGTTCAGACGGGTGTGGTAGTCTCAAGTAGCTGACTGGAACCTCCAGCTCTCGGCCACCCAGCACTTCCCGGGAGTGGCCGCGCTTTACCTTCCCTATCGTATTAGAGAAACCATGTTATGGTAGGGGTAAGGATATTGGACAAACAAATACTTAAATAGAGTTTTCATTCACCTAAAACTTGAGGTCAAAGAGGATCGAACTCGCGCCTCTTCGAATTAACAAAAAATTGAACAAAAATTCTGAGATTTTTCATCAGATCGTCGGTGGCTACAGGCGCCGCGGGGGCCCAATTTCGCCGTTCCCACAACAAATCGTTAAGTCAAAGGTCACCGCCTAATTGCGCGGCGTTATCGACAGATCCAAACGCTCCGGGAGAGAATATTTATCAATAACCTGTAATTAAAATTATTTAGTTGGAGCCGGGCGCACTGTCCCCGGGGCGGATTATTACACATTCGCCGCGAGAGGTCCGCGCCCGTCATTAGCCCGGACATTTTTATTCCTTTCTCTTTAATTTCCGTCACTGAACATAAATGATGGCGCTGGTACCGAAGCAGCGCCGCGGGGACGCTCTTACTCTACCTGCGAGCCATAGTAAAAATTACACAGTATGTCAACTACAATTAATGAGTTCATTTATTTTACTTTCAATATCACCAACTCCATTCTAATTATTTTTTTGCCTGTAAACTTAGTGAGTACTTCGTTACGTTTTTTATTGAATGTACAGCTAATAAATTGCAAATTTTTTATTGAATAAAAAAAATATTGAACAAAACGATCAACTCATCACCTGTTTTATATCAGTAAATTTTAATATTTCGAAGGAATATACATAAACATCAGATTTTTTTTAACACAATTAACATTGAATTACTGATTGCCTTTGCTCTAGAGCGGATGACCGGTCACGGGTCAGGCTGTATGTTTTATTAATAACGTTGTTGACCGTTGTCTCGATTGGCAGACTACGTTAAGTACATGGAGGGCACATTAAAAAATTATAATTTAGGTACAATGCAATACTTTCGCATATCATAAAATATAAATAATAACAGTATTTCAATGGGAACATTCATTTATAGACATTTTTATTTCAGGCAATGGAATGCGATGAATTTATGGGGACTCATTACGTTTCATTTTATGCTTTAGACCTTATTCTCGTAACTCTCTTTTATTAAATATTTTATCTTAAACATATTTATATCTACTTAAGCAAGTATTTATGATTACAGTTATCACTTAGCATATCAATCTTTGTAAATACGATTCGCCTTTGGTTTTTCGCATCTGACGACACTATGATTTTCGCGTCTTTCCAATTCACTTATCTCTCCGCCCGGGCCCACATAACATGTTCTTTTAACCGCTATACCACACGTCTTATCCTGCACCACTCCGAGAACCCTCCCGGCCACTGTTTCATCGTCCGCTTCGTCCCGCAAATCGTGATGATGCTGAGTTTCTGAATTTCTGCGGGTGTGTGCATTTTTATTATCGCTGTATTTTTATTTTGTATCTCATCGCCACTCAATGTTTTACTAAACTATTCTCGCGCTATTTGGGCCACTGCACCAGAAGTAATCAAATGTTCATTTAACTATATATATTATTGGTAAACTGGCCACATATAACGTCATAGTCGTAGACGGTCTCCTCTTTAGTCGTAGACGGTCTCCGAAAATAAACCTATCACAAGTTACAGATATTATATGCTGCACATTGATATATTATTCCTTAGAATGATAAACTGTTAATAAAACGTTTCATATGCATCATTATCTACTAACAAGTCTTCAGAAACTTTATACAAGATATAATTGTTTTAAGAAGCTAACAAAGAAGTCAGTTGTTTCTTTTATTTAGTTTATGAGAAGAGTCAAACCACAATTAAAAGTTGATACTAGAACTATGAGTAGTATCATTATTACATCATTATAACAAACAATACATCTGACAGTCATGACCAACGAGAGCATTACTACCGGAAGCCGTATCTAGAGCCGGAGCCATCTCGAAATCCTGCACGCAATATCCGATAAAGGCTTCCAAAAGTCACGCACAATGGAGGGAGTACATTTACAGTCCATTGTGAACTACTAATTCAGTACCAGATACCGGCCTCCGTTATCAGATAACACCACACTAAGTGGCCCAGCGTCACGACGTCCAACAACTTGATGAATTATACAAACACCAATCAGTTAATTATTTTATTCACGTCGCTCAACCTCTTATCTACCTTTGTGTTCGACATAATTGATATATTAAGTCGTTGGAACAATCGGCCCGTCAGACCTGTAAGATAGGGATGAGATCGTCCTAAAATCAAAAGCACCGCTCGCGGTAAGTCAGCCGCTCAAGTCATCATTTTACCGGGTAACCAACACAAAGAACTATTTTAACATAATACATGTAAGTTTGATCTACTATTATCTGTCATGTAAGCTTACGTCTTTGTAAGCCAACAAGGCCTAACTAGAATGAATCTTTAGATTTTTTTTACTGAATATTCATCTCAAGTTTGTTATGATCGGTATAACTCATATTTTAATCACTCAATATATTTTTGTTGTACTTTTACATTATGTATTATTTAATCCTTTTATTATTATATAGAAAGGAATCAATTAACTTCTTTTATTGTGAATAATGTAAAGTTTATTAATATTACTGTATTTCCTATGTGAAGCGGTGATATTATATAGCTGAACGTGACGGAATCCTTACTGAGTTCGAGCACCTGGTAAGAGAACCAACGAAATATCTTTTCAGGACACGCGGTGTTTACCAATCTGCATTTTGCTAGCATTGTGGATAAAATTGGCCTGGCTCTCTCTTTGTGAGAAAAGGCTTCCAGACCGCGAAATAGATACATTAGCGATTTAACATGTATCCATGTAATAATGACGTTAACATTTTTTCACCTGATACGCTGGGTAAGATAAACTTTGAATCGTTATACTTTTGATAAATACGTGTAAAGACGTCAAATGGGAATCTTTAATTATTGTCGGTTTAAGACAATACAAGGTAAATGTTTTTTACTTTAAAAATATTTTGCTTGGGATAAAGAAAATAACCAGAGTTATTCTTCGTAAAATAATAGACCTAGCGAATATTAAAATATACTGTGTTACTACATAATCAATATCACTATGAAATTTTATTTTTTAAAATTCATGGAATTGTAGCCTCAATATACCATTGTGCTTTCGACACATTTAACTAATCATGTATTATTACTATTTTTTCTTCAAACCTTGTTTATAACTAAAGGTACTATCGAAAGTAAATCGTGCTTCAACTTTCACGACCACAACGTATAAAACGTTAAGTAATCACACAGATTTTTCTTTGAATCAGTATATAGCCGGGGCCATTGGAGCGCCATTAATATCAGACGCACGTGCTGATGTCAGTAAAGTCTCCGACACAGATTTACTCACTTCCATACGAAGCGGCGGCAATTAAGTTGTTCCCTTTTAAAACGGCTCGGTCTTATCTGAAAAGCATAGGACTGAATTATTAGTAGCAATTAAAGACGTCCCAAAATATGTGTTATCAATATTTTTAATACAGTAGCCACTAATATATTTAAATTTTATGTACGCGCGACTGAGTTCATTATAGAAGTGTAGCCGGTGTCAATATGATAATGTACGTCTCTGGATTGACTGTCCAGTGATAAATTTAGTTGTTTTTTTTTTTCAATAGACTCGTAAACCTTTCGGCTTGATTAGCTGTTCAAATTAATCTGTTTTAAATAGTAGTAGTTTCATCGCTTATGAAACAAAATATCTTCTAAGAAATTATATTTTCCTGTATAACTCTTCTTGCCGGGTGCAAGCAGCGCAAGGCCAATCAGGATAAACATAGATTTTTGGAAGAAACCTAATGTCTTAATTTCTGTTGGCTAGTAATGATGACTTCTTTTTTATTTGGTTCTTTTTACAAAATTAAATACGAAAACTATGGGGTTTATGCATTGTTGCATGTTATATTCCACTAGAGTATAAATATTATGTAGGACTGTACCGTACAAGGTTGTAAAAAGTTAGAAAAAAATTGCAAGAAACAAATTTTCTGTTTAATTACTATTAAATCATAATATATGTAATGTCTTCATTTCAGCATATTGATGTCCATTGCTGAGCAATATTTACCACTAATGTGTGCTAGTTATCGAATGCAGTATATTGGTAAAGAAAACATTTTATTAGTTGGTAATAAATGAAAAATAGAGATCCTACAAAATCAAAAGCTTATTTTATTTAAAAACACTATATATATCAAATTTTTTTCTTATGTTTTAAATGCAATTGATAAAGCTTAGACTGTGCTTTTTATTCAAAAATGGCTCTCGTTTGAGAGCACTCAATTTTCTAATCTTCATAAAGCCTTCAAAGAGTATGACGGCGCTGATACCGACGAAGATCCGTGCCCGCATGGTCAATAGTTCTATCGTAAAGGAATGCGTCCGAAAGGCGACGCGGGATAAGTGTTGGATTAATAATTTGTAAATATTAAATATTCATGAGGCCGGAGCGCACGGGTCAAACATTCGTTTCATAAGAACCGAGAAACTGAACGGCGTACTCATATTTATTAAGGAGATGTACGTAATTATCATAACCGACTTAACGAAACAACTTTCGACCCGTCTAATGGACACTGGACAGAGAACTATCTGGAGATCGTCACAAATATTCTTAAAATTGTAACAAATAATAATTATTTATTTCGCTTTATTCTACATCTATTGAGAGACGAAATTATTACTTAAAATTTAAAAATGCACTTAATTCTAAATTTGGCTTTAATACAATCCTAATATTGACTGAAAATAAACTAAGGGAATTAATACGTTCCATAACATAATAATTTCATACGGTTTTTATAATTTTTTTTATGATAATCATTGTTTCTCGAAGATAACTTAATCTTGCTACCACACAAAATGTAATGAATGTGCCCAGAATTTAAAATTTTACTTATCTATATTCTAAGAAAGGACACCATTTTACTCGTAGGAAACAATTCGTCAGGCAAACAACAAAATCGTATTTTAATAATTAAAACTTTTATGTAAATATAAAGACTACACGTATTCACAGTTTCAACTAGAATAGGTTTGAGCTCTATGATACGATATGTTAATAATATTAACGATAAAACCAGACTTCTGACCATACGAAGACGTGGCTCAATTCGGCCGCAGGGCCAACCCTGTGTGGAAAACGATTCCGTGGAGCTGTCGTAAAGTATTTAAGATGGATGATCGTAGGACTTTTACCCGATCAAAAGACATAACGCTTCTCATCCGCAGGAATACTAAGACATTTTCTCCAGATATAAAAAAAAGTATCGATTTTATAAATGTTTAGCGTCTCCGTGAAAGAGATATTATATCTCTTGAGTAAAGAAGTTAAGAGAGCGTGGGCGTACGGCACGTGACAGTAATGGGAGGTGCCCTTGCGCTACCGGAAGCTTTAATTATGTGTTGCTCCTTTACTACAGTATAACTAATAAACCTCCGTCTATATATATATATAACACAGATATTAAGCAGGTGGGACGTTTGCTACTGCTTAAAGATATCTTAAACCCGTAGGAGGTCGTTACGACGTTGGAGCGCACAAACGTGTGGTCACGAATGAAAGGTACCAGTTAATAATGTAAATAGTCAAATGTTATGTATAGTATAATTCATAAAAAGTCTTCGTCTAAATTACCAAATTTTGAACGTAATTCGCCTACCTATAATAATGAGGACGGTATCTACGATGATAACATGTCGACCACATTGTGCACTTCGTGTTGTAACATAAAGATCTCTTTAAAAAGGGAATTTCTCTCGCGACAAAGACATTACACAACGTTGATATTACACAATTAGACAATGTATTGTACAATGTACATAAATTGTCTCGTATAAAGAGTCAGCTCAGACCAATGAAATAAAATTTCATAAAATTGTCTTTCCAGACCGTCTTTAAATGTCCACTACAATCAAATATTCTTATCATCATCAACGTATAGTAGTTCGCTATTGGACATAAAATCTTTTTTAAATATCGATGATCAAGAGTGTACTGAAAATAAAACAATATTCAATCGATGTAGATTATAGCCATATTATAATCCTATTTCCAAGTCCATCTTCATTATATTTTTGTCTTTTCTAAAGTTGTATTATTGTTTAGATAAGTAACGATCAGATCGAAACAATATTATTTTTAATTATAGCGGGTAAAATTAGTTGAAGACAGTATTAAAGTATAAATGCACCACAAAAATATGAAGTCGCACTGCGTCGACATATACGTGTATAGCTTAAAAGCGAGCGCCGTTGAATGATAAATGTCCAAAGCACAAGCGACTTTGGCGCCAGTTCAGACCCACTTGGCGTTTCTTTGACATATGAATCGTGTAAGGTATCGCGATGCCTATATCACTCATGAATATTTATTAAAAAAACAACCACATAACATACGTAAATATCATAAAGTCTGTAACCTGATCGTATGAGGGCACACATTAAAGCAATAAATATATCACGGAGACTATTAAATTCTTAATATTACAGTGTAATTATTTTATTCTTTGTAAATAAAATGAGACGGACAGTCTAATAAGCGCATTAAGGATGATATTAACGACATCGAAAATACCTCAAATGTATGTTAGTCGCTGCGGGCGAGGAATAATTTAGGAGTCGATATTGAATAAATGTTTAAAACACAATATCAACATGTGTTCGAGATATATACCACTATAGCTAAAATTTCGTATTTTGAAATACGTAATGCAGTTAAGTAAATGCAAACTATTGTCTAATATATTTTTTTAAACTGCAAATATCCCAAAATCCCCCGACTGCTAAATGTTGACAGTCGGAATGCTATCGTGGTGTTAAATTTGCAAAATAAGAATGGTGGCTAGGCGGATACCCAAAAAAACCCTATTACCAACCAAACTTCACAACATTTAGCCCCGGAAACGAACCAGTGACGTGTTCTAAGCTATGTATTTATTTTTAATTTGTAAGACTAGTACTTGACTATGATCCCACCTGATGGAAAGCAGAGATATAATCTACGTGGCAAAGCGCACTAGTGTAGAAGAAGAAAGAAACTCTTCTCTGGAAAACTCCCACGTCAATGAATATATCACCACTTATCTAAAATTTTAACAGATATTGATTATTTAAATCGGCTTTATCTTGCTGCAAAACATTTTTTTAATTAAGTTAATATCAGAAACGATTTTTATATATATTTTCTATTAAAGTGAAAGTGAAATTAAAAAACGCAGATTTTGTTCACAAGAACTGCGCAATCATCTGTTATCCTTTCCCTATAATACCCATGAAGAACTTAATGCTTTTTACTGATCTGGGCTCAAAAGTTTCTTGTATGTGTTAGAATTATGTTAAACATTTATATATTTACTTTAATCATTTACATATAAAACTCATTAACTGTATGTTATTTGCCCTCAATTAATTTAAATGTAAAATAAAATGTTTAATAGGCAATAAAGTAATTTGAATGTAAGTTTTTTAAACTGTATCAAACTTTACACAACACAAGGTCTCAGCTTCCCGTGTCTAATAAAATACATTTAGGATAGTCATTAAATGATTATTTTATTGCGTTTTAAATATTTAGATAGTCATCAGGTGAAAGTTACGTTAAATTACACCGCAGTTGTTTATGAAATTAGACTCAAAGGAAAACATAGGCCATGCCTTTCTATCCATTATATTTAGTGACAATTATTATATATTAGTTATAGAAGACGTTCTAAATAGATACCATGCAGTAGCAGTAATAAAAAAAATACTGTGTTACCGTGCTCTAACAAGACTTAACATTGCGATAAACGTTTCAAGACGACGAGCACAATGTGCTGTGTGCATCCCTACTAGCACCACATTGTTATGAACAGGCTTACTTACACTCAGATGGACAACAACCCTCTTGCGTCGCATAATTAAATAAAAGCGTATCAATTTGAATTCTCAATTTAGTACAAATGGGTCTTCCTTTTAACGAATTATTGTATTATGCTAAAAGTTAACATGAAAATCCTTTATAACCATGTTACAGTTTAAAAACCAAAAAATTGTTTTCGTTCATATTTTATAATTACATGTTACATATTTTATTATGCCCGCTTTCCTGGTCGTATGAGCCCTGAAACTATTTTGGAGAAGGAATTTTGTAAAATTCACTCTTAGCTGACCTCAAATAGCAAAATCTCTACCAAATTTTGAGTCTTTACGTCTGACAGTTTCCAAGATGTCGAGACGAATCAATTAATCTCGGGATATCTTATATGCATATATAGATTAAAGATTCATTTACAATAAAAAAAATATTTTAAGTATCCTTATAGCCTTAAGGGTACGTGTAGAATAAAAAAATACTAACGAAAGCATATCTAAATCTGAAACAATTATGAATGAACTCGTCCCGGCGAAACGGAATTTAAACGGTCAAATGTCCATTACGGAACTGTGTCCCGTGCCTTAACGAGGTCGATATGTCTTCCCGTGTGTGAATTACGAGATCAAACGGAGGGTCACAGCCGTTTTATTATTAATTTACAAGCGTAGTCAATTAAATGCAATTTACATATCGTACGAGCTTCATTGAATGTGTAAATATATAACATTTTAACACGATTCTTTTATAACATATTAAACTATTTTATATTGATATATATAGATTACTCGATGTAGATTACTTACTACATGGTAATAATCATCTATGAAAGTTTTATAAAATTTGCTTTTTTTTTATTTTTCATAAAATAATAAATGATAAAACAACATGCGTCTTTTTCTCTATAAATAATTATAACAATTTAAGTGTTTCATTGTATTGAAAGTCTTAATTAAAGATGTCAAATTGAAAACTACCAATTACTAGACTTAAAGACGGTTTTGAATGTGTCTATAATAATTCATGTTTTTTTTCTGTAAGGCCTTTTTCATATGATGATCTCTATAATGCAGAGTCGGTTCTCTACATTCGATATTTGAATGGTCTACAGCTAAACACGCATTATGAAGCGTATAATCGTAGTACTAATTGCGGATCACGAGATGCGCGTATAAATATAATAATCCGTGTGGAGCAGTCGCACTCATTTGTAGAACGCCCAACGGTTGTCATGTAACAGTATTAATATCGATGAATAAGAAATTAGTTATGGATGGGCTACAAGGCTAGCTATTACAGCGCCGCTCCGCCGCTGGCTGCTGGCCGCTGGCCGCGCGGTGTTGCCCGCTACCATTACCTGTCGAGTCTCGTTTTCTGTCCGCATCTGTGCCACATCGTGTACCGCTCATTACTCATTCTCTATGTTGTAATCGTTCCGTTTCACGATATAACACAATTTTCAACATGGAAAATACAATGGAAATATTAATATTAATTCAATTTTGTATTCACGAAAAATTTTTTTATTTAAAATCTGTAATTTTTAATGATGCTAACTCATCTGTGTGTATGTAGAAAAATCAATAATTATAGTATTTCTTTATCATAATATTACGATAAAGAAATATGAAATATATAAAATATGATAAAACATAATAACACGGTTTTAATGAAAAATAAAAAATCGTTTTTCTACACCGCATTTCATTAAACTTTGAAAAATCAAGACTAAAATTAAGGAAGCTAACAGGTTAGAATTTAATTTAAAATCAGTAATAGGGCAACAGAAAATAAAGGAAATTTACTTTCTATAAAAAACACTAATAATAATTTTCATAAAGTAATTAAAGTTTTAGTATTATCAACTCCATATTTATAAAAATCATGGTAGCCAATAGAGTAAAAAATTATAATTTTCACTAATTTTTGCCATTATATCCAGAACTACATAAATGATTTATTTTTTATAAAAAAATATGCTCAGGGCAAGCAATAAACCAACAAATCGTGTCGGCAGGATTGCGCCGCGCGGGGGGTCCGCCGCCGATCGATCACGAGCCGCCGAAACGCCGCCAAACTATACGATTATTATATTCAATAATCGATGAGTATTAAGTGAAATTAATTATATTGTGTAATGGACCGCTTCGTGAGGGCGCGCGCGCAAACGAGCCGCGTTAGCAGTCGGGCACGCGGCGCGCTTCCCGCTCCACACTATACAACTTTAAAACAATATTATAAAAAAATATTTTTCAAAGTTTTAGCAATACTTCAGCACATTATTTTTTATATAAGCATACAAATTCAGTAGAGGAATAAGAATAGCTGGTGCAGTGTATACCATCCTAATTAACGCTACATTGTTATCAACGGACGTATCACTTACCGCCGTCTAGACGAATAAAAAAAAGAAAAGGGGTTAAGTAGATTCATAAATACAGTAGTACTTTTTTAAAATACTTACAGTAAAATATTGTATAAAGAAAACATAATAAAGATAGTTATTTCAAAATATTTTTTAATTACCCTGTTGAAAAGATTCATGAAATATTTTTCACCTAAAACTTTTTAAGGTTTTCGAAAAACAATTTAAACAAAATAATTAAAATCTAGAGAAATGTTATTCCAAAATGAAGTTGTAAACAGATTTTAAAATGCACCATAATCACGATATTATTACATAAAAATTTAAACACTGTAATACAACATGGAACCAAAAAAAATTACAAAACATGAAATTGAAAGAGTAGTAAAACTAGTTAATTACTTGCATAAGAGAAATGACAATTACCTCATTGAAAACATAAATTTAAATAAATAATTTCATAACAAAGCAACTCCGATCATTGTCTCGGTTTCATCCGATGTCACGAACTTCGCCGCCAAGTACTGCTATGGATCATTATGAAATAACCTTAATTGGTTCCCTACTGCTAGATAAATCAAGTAATGATGGTAGCAATGCCATTTATTCAATGTAAATCTTACGTCATTTTCTAACAGCGCTGTGAAGGTACCGGTAAGATAATGGTGATTCCATTTAAGTCCACGATTGACCTAGTTCACCCTATGGAAACGGCAGCAACGAAATAATCTTTGACCATACAATGCAAAGACGCGATAAAATAGATGATAAATGTCTTCCCAATGAAAACAATCCAATCTTTTAACAAAGTGGAGGCGTCGAATGCACAAAAAGAAACAAATGATGCGGTCCAATTCATACATTTTTGTAGAAGGAAAGTTGAAGTAACTCTTATCAAACAAAACAAATTCAAAAGACTAAAGAATAATGTGCTATAGGAATCGTCGTTACCGGCAGCCATTCCGAGCCGGAGCTCCTTTACACTGTGTGATAATATATTTAATCGCATTCCCAGAAAAAATGTATAATCAAAAATCAACAAATCATTTCGTAGTATAAACATTAATTAAGAAGAAATTCTTTCGGATATATTAAAAAACACTTAAAGATCAACGTTGCTTCTATAACGGGCTATCTTAAGTGGTAGGATACTACCCTCATGGTATGCACCACTTGCTAGCCAAGTCTTCACCGAGACCTTTAATAGATCAATTAACAGTTGTAGCATTCTTTCTAAATATAAAATACAATTAAATGGAAATTGTAAACATATTTTTAAATCGTGCAATGTAAAGACATCTCGGCCGATGCCAGCCATAAAGTGAGCAGCGCACGAGAGGCGCGCGTGTGGCCACCGTTACTGTCGCACAACAATGCCCATTGATATAAAGAAAACATTTTTTATTTAAACTCCACAATAAGACGCAAAGGTTATTGCATAACGGCGGATTTCGTTTCAGGTCACTCACTGATTCAGCAGAGTAATAAAACATACTTTAAAGGATTAAATAACTTCATATAAAAACAAAAAGAAAAGTTTACAACAGTTAATATAATTTTCTTGAGGTAATGAAAATTTTACTTATACCTACTTCAGACTTTTACCGTCCAGTCTATTTTTGTTCACTGCTAAGCATAGGCCTCCTGGATCGATTTCCAACACCATCGGTCTGATGTCAGCCGCATCCAATGATTCAATATTATTTTCACTAGGTAGCAAATAAGGTAATTAAATATTTTCTGTTAAACATATACAAAAAGTTTAAATAAAACTGAAGCAATAATATTTCTAATAAACTATTACTTGTTGTGACTTTATGACTAGATCTTATGCCATCATGTACTTTTTTTTCACATTAATAAATGAATGTTAAGATTTTACTGCTGTCTCAAAAACGAAATAAAATGTAACATATAATTTTCATTTCAATACTTACGTTTAGATTATTTAGCTAAGTTCCAAAGTAAAAAAGAAATACGATAAGTTTGTTTACAACACGTCATTTAACTGAATACCGTCAGTGTTTCTTCCTGTTTTATGATATTATCAAACTCTAAATATCCCAAGAACAAGATATATTTACAAAATTTATTGCACAAAATATATGTTCAGTTAATAATAATTAACGAACTAATATTACATATTATTTTTAACATTTAGTAGTAAAACATTTACATTTGAGAAGGTTGCTCATGCATCTGGTATCAATCGGCATCTATTTATCATTCGCAATCAAACCTTGTCGCAGTAGTTTGATTAAACGTTCGTGTAACAAGAAGAGGCAGGTAACAGAACAACGTCTTACACACAAGCCGACCCATCATTCATCATCACTCGATCTCCTTGAACATTTATTTTTAAATCAAATAGTTTATTTTGTAGTGATCATTTAGTCTGTTCATTTGCTGATAATCTAGCTATTTGTGTTTGATCTAAAGTCCAGTATGCAAAGTGTGTGTGTGTGTATGTATTAACAAAAACCCAAATAAAACAACTGAATTAAAAAATTTGAATCGCATTGGTTGGCTCGGGCAAATTAAGTCTATATCACCACCATTATCAGGCTATACTTATTCTATATTAGTTAAACGCCTTCGTTCCACAAAATACGTTATCACTATAAATAAACCTGTCATACTTTAGTTAAAATGTTTTTTTATTTGTATTCTCTGTTGGCGGTGGCCGATAAGTTATTATAGATATATACAAAGCACTCTTTCTATTATAGTAAGTAAAAACATACCACGTAAAGAGTAATTAACATTATCATAGGATGAAGTTATCTCTATCGAAAAATTGTGTTTGTAAGTACCGATTTATTTTTTAAGAACTTTACTCTTATCGCAACACAGTAACCAGTTGTCTGCGTGTAATGCATTATCGATGCACGATCAGACTGTGACGCGTCGGGTAATTATGAATGTCTTAGTTTTCCTCTCGGACACCGTACGAGCTCGATCTAGACCTGTATTAAGAAACGGGTAATAAACAACTTGGTGGAGCGGCCGCGGAGCACCTGCAATCAAACGCCTGTCGCGGCCGCATTAATAGTGTCGCACGACACTATCTTATGCTTCGGCCGCAGTCGTAAGTCGACTAACAACTTCTCAGTACCTGTGCTGTGTAATTATCGCTACAAAACTTTCATAACTCCAACTCGGCCCATTCAAATAAGAATGAGAGATATTTCAGTGCCCGCTACGTTGTCGCTTAATTATACCTTGCTGAGGTCCTGTTAATAGAATTTAATTGTGCCCTCGAATCAAACTTTACGGCCCTCGAAACAGGTTTTACACGCACACTTAATAGTTATCTAAATCAAATTGTTGCTTTTACTTCTATGAAAATTTAACACAATTTGCCTATACTGCCTTACGATTGTAATAAAGATATTTGTTAAATAGTCTATTTAATGTGATATTCAACTTACTCTGATATTACTTATTTCTGAAGTCGGAGACAGTTATAATATCTGTACATCCGCTCTACTCTATGCATATTATTAAAGGTAACTAAGGAGGGAATAATATCATGAAAACGAATCTTTTTTTGTGACCATTACCAGCATTCTTCGTTCGCCAACTTGCAAGTAGAGCATAACAAGTACAAGAAATACCCGAGTTTACTTACTAGATCGAGTTTAACTGTGAATAGGTTGTTTTTATTAAATTGAGATATTGTCGTACATAAAAATACTCTTTTTAATATCTCCAAAAAGTTCCTAGTTTACGTTACCGCTTGTCTTATCGTGGCATCATTGATAAATTCTCTGAAAGATTGTGTTTATCGCGTAACATTATGGCTACTGCATAGATCGAAAACTGCTGAGTTAGGACATCGATCAATGTGACTTACCAGAGAATAACTTATCTCATAAGCTCTTCTTCACATCACAAGCTATCTATGAAACAGTTTGTAGCTACATTTCGTTACTTGCATATATAATGTTGAAACTTCGCACTCAAAGTTGCTTTCAGTCGATCTCCACAATGATGAGGAAATACACTGCGAAAAACCGATAATTACCAAAAAGATCATGCAATTTCCTTCAAGGCGCAACTAAATACCGTAGTAATTTATAGCCTTGATTATCTTTTCGTAAGTGAAACACAACAGCAGCGGTAATGTAAAGTGAGCTGTTTATGCATATACTCGTTTTATATTTATAGATCACTAGCTACTAAACTATTTTCCACTTTACTGCATTGCGTACTTTTACTTCATCAGATATATTTGTCTATTTCTAGGGATACCTTCCCTTTTACATTATATCAATATATCTCCTTACTAGCTTTATGTACCGTAAAGGCTTAACTTCATCTTTCCGCAGCAACCGTTACGTTAATGCACACGAGCGGTCTTGTTACGAGCATTGTGCGGCCTCGGCCGATGATACATTATTTTTATAACAATAAATCGTTGTAAGTAAAGCACCGCCGCCGCGCCGGTGGTCCGTCCGCGGCCCATTTGCTCCATTGAGTACCTTGCTAAACAATAACGTTTTCATAATGTTTCTAATAAAAATTTTTGCAGTATACTCCGATACGTCTAGTGGATGAGGTTATTACTGTCGACACCTACAATATTTATTTAAAGATGTCTGTTGTTAACTTGAACTCGTTAATGAAACATAATATTAATTATATCTCCTATTGACTGCGCCTTCGTATTACGAAGTAATTATATCAATATCCTTCAATAAACGTTAGCCGGAGGCAATCGAGGTCACACGGGGACCGCTTTGTCTCTCATCAAGTGGCATTCCTGTTGTTAAAATATCCAAAAACGCCAGTGTGTCGTCCAGTGTGGTGTCAAATCAGTCATCAACAGTAGGGCTTGAGGAAGAATGGGGTTCAAAGTAACATACATATTAAAAGCGTGTTCAAATTGAATTATGTTATGTCGTCGAAGTAGAAAACTGCCTCTACTACAGTGTTTGTTTAGTTATTAAAATAAAAGGTAGTGAAATGATAAGGTTGCCATCTGCGAACAAGTAAGTGCCAACCCTGTTAGAACTAAGGTATTGTGCCAAAACATGCCCGTAGTTCCGGCCATACACTTTATGAAGACAACTGAATATATTGCTAGTAATAATATCGAATAAGAGGTTATTTACCTTACAAAAAAAAGGAGGATAGCCAGTTATTTCTGTAGTTTCAACATATTTCAAAGTGTATAAAATAATAATTACTTTGTTTTGTATCCGTCTAAATAATAACTAACATTGGTAAACTGATCTCCTTTAAGGAATATTTCAGTTCGACATAGACCATTATTTACGACTCCCAGTTTATTCGAATGCTACGATAAGCAAAATTTGACTTTGTAATTCTTAATTTATTATTTACTCTACGCAGATACAATCTATTGATTGCCTTCATAAAGATAAATAATTACACTGGGACATGTATTATACATCGCTTTGATATCGATCGTAAAAATTAATAGTCCTTGACACAAGGATTTTCAATTTACTTTTTAATTAGAGGATAGCGACGTATGTACCGTATGTTACCCAAGACAAGATACGTAAGATAAGCGATTGACGGAGATGAGGAATAAATTAATTCTTAAGATTTTTCCTAGGCTTACGTATACGTAGTAAATTTTTACATAATTCCAGCAAACAGATTATGTACGCATTATAGTCTTTATGTAAATTTACATTTTCTTTCATATTATTCATAAAAATAAGTAATCTATCCATAAAAAATATCAGAATTTGTGAATACCTACAGAGTTTTTCATTATCATACATAACTTGGAGTGAGAAATTAGATCATTTAAAAATACATGTTTACAACGTTAAACAGTTTACTTAGTTATTACTATTATAGGGTGTCCCGTGGCAGATTTAGGATTTCTTAATTAAATTATTAGTTTGGAAGGATTTTTAAAAGGATATTATTATTTTAGAATATACATGTATTTGTCATAAGAAGAAAGACGAGACATGCGGGTTTTATTTTTTGAAAATCACTCCGTCGAAATGTTTTCCATCGTGACGTACACACGACTGGCGGGGATTTTCTTGCACGCTGTTTGCAACGCGTTCAATGTTTTGTACATTCGGCTAGGACCTGGGCTTGGTTCGTTAACTGTTGAGCCTATTGCATGGAACTTCTGGACCCATATCTTAATCAAACTTTCACTCGGTGCTTCACTTAAGCGACGAATGTTCTAGTGAGAACAAAATCTCCGGCGAGCAACAGTGCACTCTTTATTAGCTTCAAAATACGCTTCAACTGCGAAAGTGCGGTGCGCGCCAATCCACACAAACTGTAACCCTTTCTCGGTCCCCCGCCCAACCGTTAGAAAAATATTCCAATTTCAAATCCTAAATCTGCTACGGCCAGCCTCTACAAATATTTATCGTAATTATTGTTGTAATAAATATTTATTGTTATTATTTTACTTATAATATTAACAAATCTGCATTCCTGTTTTTCTTAACTGAGATTAAAGTAAACCACAAATATTCACCACAATAATTTGTGTATGAAATTTACTTGTAATACATATGTGTATATTTACGTTACAAATTATGCTTTTTATATTATACATATATTTCAATAATAGACTAACGATTATGTGATTTGAACCAATTGTAGCGTTTCTTCATAACATATATAATGTCAAATACTGGATATATATCATTTATTACTAAAGCTACACAATTAAACGAGTCAATGACTCGAGTATTCTCTTAATCAAACGTCGGATTTAGATGATTTTTATACGAATGATACAGTCGAGTGAGTTAATCCTAAATGATAAATCACGTAAAGTGATTTAAAATTTTAACTCAAGGAAGTATGTGATTCTCGTTACTAGGGTTGTCAAACTTATACAAATTAAATCTATCTAAAATTTTCTTTCAATTTAACCTCAAACGAAATATATACTTGAAAAACACTAAATTGTTTACAGTAAATGTTTTATTATTGTTATATAGCTTTAATTTATTATCGTGCAAATAAAAAAAAATTATACGTACACGGTAATTATGTCAAAAATACCAATGTTTGTCTGTTCTAAGAGCCCAAGCACACTGGTATATATAACAAATTGTATTAAAACATGAAACAAATTATTTACAAGTTCTGGTAGTTATAATATGAGAAAATAACATACGTAGACACAACTAGTAAGTACTAAACTGAATTCCACTTATCACAGCTATGAAGAATGAATGGATAGTTCATTCGTTTATAAGTTGAAACGTTTTCTTATTTTTATATATTTTTAATTAAAAATAATTTGTATGTATGTATACAACCATCCGGCACGAGGCAAACATTTAGGTGTGTGTGCGAGGCGACGCAACGCACCCGACGCACGCGCCGCACCGCAACGCATCACTATCTTCTCCTATCGCGGCGTGATTTACGATGCGCCCGCGCACAACACATTTCTCCGTCGCCGTTAAAATTACGAATAAAACAACAAATTTCAAGCAATAAATGTCATTCAATAGTGTTTATATTTAACTTTTTCTTCCCATATATCTTTATGAAAACGTTCTGAATTGTGTCACCCGTTCAATAACAATATGGCAATAGTTTTGCTCACATTTGTCAATTTATAAATAGATTTTTTATTCTTGTCGTTTAAATTAGTTATTATTGAATTAGTACGTTAGCTATGAATAATAGATACCATAAAATCAATTCAAAAATGTTGTTCTTTTATTTTACAAGTAAAGCACCATATTATCAATTCATTCCCTTTAGATTATCACCAAGGAAAGGATCAAAAGCGTAATTCATTAGTCGGCCATTGAGCAGACAAATACAAGGCGTTGGACCCTGGCGGGCCATTATTCGGGATGACGGCGCGCGCGTCTGCGGAAACTTCAGCACTCCTATAACATTATCTCCCCTGCCTCCCGCTACTTAACAAGCTAAGACGTTACAAGGGCGCTCCGGGACATCATTAGAGGTCATGTTTAAATGGAAACGTAACACCCGCCGGCGCTTTTAAATAGGAAACGACACGTTTATCCAATTAGAAATTCACCATATCTTTGTGATAGTTGAAGAGGAAATTTGAGCAATCAACTTGCAGAGCGCCTCAGCGTTCCTATCACAGTTTATTCAATTGAGCTCGTAATGAAGTTATGTGAGCTATGAACAGTATGAAATAAGCGCTCCATATTTAGAATGACCAAATCGTTCAATAATTTAATTCCTGTACTAATAAGTTTAACGACACAAAAACACAATTTAAATTTGTTTTAGTACGCGAGCTATAAAATTTTTTTTGGATGTAATATGATGCACTATAGTGTTAAGATATTTTTAGAAACTTAAAAATTAACTAGCTTTAATTGTTTTACATACATTAATTAAAGTCTCAAACAAGTAACAAGTTTGAGAATTTAACACATGCATAACTTTATTATATTATTAACGTTATAATACAATTAAAATACTAATGAAAAAACTAGTGAATATTGTAATTGCTTACCAAAGCTTTTCAATTTATTATTAATATACAAAATAATGTGTTGTTTTGTTAGCTGTTGGTGTAATGTATAAATATTTTTTTTATTATTACAACTAAAGTTTGATAATGTTTATTTACAATAAATATAACAGTATAAGCTCGTGTCGCTTATTACTTTGTTATAAACTTGCGTGTTAATACCGCGGGAAGTTTGTGTAACATAAAAGCTTTGTTCCGAAATGACCAGTTACTGTGCTCAGACATAGTACCGGCTCTTTTAGAATTTCACGGTTATCAGACGAGTGCCGTTTAGATCGAGTACGTGTATCTTGTAATGAGAGTGTGTCGAATGGACAGCCGGCAGTAGCTGCGAGGAGGAAGCGGGCTCGCGTGCGCGCCGCGAGGGGCGCGAGCGGCGCGCCGGCGTGTGCCCGGCGCGTGCCCTCTCACTATACTCCTGCACTTAGGCTTCCAACACACTATCGACTCTCTACTTAATTATTTTAATATATACACATCTCAACGTATATAAATATATAACAAATCATAGATCAAAGAGATATACATTATAAATCTTTATTATCATAAAACTAACGCTTTGTCATTGTTCTTCCGTATCTTATTAAACTTTATCACGCTATAGCTTCTTTATCACATTTGTAACTATAATATAACACATACCAATTTTTAGATTGGTTTTGGTAAGTATCATTATAAAATAGTAATTAATTTAAAATGCATTCATATGCAAGAGCCCTTAACCGACCTCACTTAACAAGTTGACCTCATTCATAAATCGTCATTTAATCTTATTTTCAAAGAGCGGAGGTCCATGTAACTATAAAATTTGATTAATCTTTTAAACTTCATACCGAAAATATAGCAATCGTTATTTACATAACTTAATTATAAGTGTGATTTCACTTTTCACGACTAGCTGTCTGGCTATGGGCTGTTAAAAATTCCAAAATCACTGCTCTCAATCAACATTACAGACTTTCAGATAAGTTTGTGTCGTAGATGTTACTTAACTAAGATAATTATTCACATGAGTACCCCACTTTAATTTGTAAACTACACGTTGTCATATCGTATAATATGGCTTCTATTTTAAGATAGTTATATATATCCTAAGTAAAAGAAAAAAGAATTGTATTTATTTCAAAGAAGAAATAAGTTATTATTATTTTACTATTATTAATAGATGAGATAGGTTTCTGTTGCCGGAGCCCGTTTACATAAGTTCTACCGAAGGTCCTATTTTTGCCGCTAAATAGTAATGTTAGAATTTTGTTGTGTACACGTTTTGAAAAGGCGTTTGTAAGTTATGAAATTAATGAAACTGATGTGATACAGCCCCACACTCTTATGGCTACTTTTTTCATACCATCGTGTGAAAGACGTGTATGTCTCGTAGCTTCGACGAATGTTTATTTTTTAATTGAACAAAGCGACAAGACAAGTGAAACGTTCACCTAATAGAAAGTAATACGCCCGCCCAAAACAACGTAGCGCTTGTTAAGATGATATACACTGCACCACATTGAACTCGTCACGTTGACACATGATATGTTAAGTTCCGTTAGGTTTGTATACTACTACTGGCGGCGGAAATAGGAGCTGCAGTTCCTTCTTAGACGGTCTCCCACTAGTATGTTATGTATTATAATTTTACTTAATATAAAATATCTTTTTAATTTTTTATTGCGTTATTCCACGGATACTGGTTAGAATTTAAATTTATTACAGACACACAGACTAGAGTTGTAATGGTACCTACTTAGACGGTCTTCAGCAACTGAGACCTAGAACCAGTAGTAAAAAAAATATTTAAACACCCTGTACGAAGCGCATAAGCTAACAGGCCACATCACGCAACAGGCACTCCAAATTAATATATCCTGGCTCGCGCCGTGATTCCTAATATTATATTTAGACGTGACACGCGCTCGTTTGTATCAATTGGCCACGTCTGCTGCACTGATATACGGCCGACGTTACTTTAGAACAATGACGGCACAAATTGCGCGATTACCCGCTTAAACATCACCCCGCGATCTAGCGACGTTACTACTGCGAGCAAACTACTCGCGGGTACGTTAGGAAACCAGCGAAACCTCTAGAAACAAGAAATAATGAATTTTCTAACTACAGAAGACAACCATCTGATACATAGCACTGGTGGTAGGACTAGGTAGGTACCACCACAACACCTATTTCTGCTACCAAACACTACTATGCACACATCGATGTGTTCTGGTTTAAAGGGTGCTGTAAATAGTGAAATTACTGGGGTACCGAAACATAAGATCTTATGTCTCAAAACGACGAACGCAATGTGGTGCAATGTGTATCATCATAAATAGCGCCACATTGTTATGGGCAAGTTTAACACTGATGCAAGATATTCCACTGATGGTAATCAGGTCTATGTCTTGCTGACTCATGGCTTTGTCGCATAAAAAAAAGAAACATCTATTAATTACCACCTAGAAAACCTGTTGTTAGCGTTGAGTATTTTCTTTCTTAAATGGAATCCTGCTACCTAATCAAAAGTGACAACTCAACTTAAACTTTATACTAGTAATTAAATTATAACAGCAATAGAAAAAAATTTAAAGGGTATAAATATGTAATTCTTTTAAAATCATTAACCTATTTTATTTTTTGGTATTTCTTTATGTTTAATAAGTAATTGAAGTTCGAATGCACTCGTTGGATCAAAATTGCTTTTCCTATAAATTAATCAAAGATCAAAATAGAATAGATGTGAACCTGATACACAAGTACACAATAATTTTGTTATAATTTATATATGTAAATATTTGTATATATTGAAGATAAGTTTATACAGATAGTGCAATTCATTGGTAAAAATCGCAAGACTGACATTTATTGACACGTATAAATATTATTGTTAATTATGGTTACAAAAATACCAGATTTCGTATATATACCGTTTGTTTACCGTTGCACTAATAAAATAGTTTACTTTTAGTTATTCCTTAACATATTGGTTATTTAATTGGCTTTCTCTACGTTATGTCTTGCCAAGAGATCGCATGGATAGTGGAGGTAATTAAATAAAACACTCTATGGTGCAATTAATCATTTAAATAGTAAAAACCAAACGTTGACGAATTAACGAGAAACTAAAGTTACTACTTAACTAACTTGATGTATGAATGCACAAATGATCCCCATGTCAAAGACAGTCTGTAACAGTGCGCACTAATAGCTTCATGTGCGGCGCCGCCGGCTACAAATCAGCCTAATGAGCGGATCTCACGAAAGCCTTTTAATTTCCCATTTCGTCTGACTATCGATATCTGACTGTTATTAATATAGAACAGAGCCGGTCGCCGGTGGCGCTCCCGACAGCCCCGATATACCTGCGGTACCGCGGACGCTCTTCTCCTCTTATCTACCGCTATTAATTACCTTCAGATATGCACCGGACAAGTTTTAATGCAACCGCTTCATTTGTTACTACATAGAGAGTGCCATATCGAAGACTTTATACAAGTGATAACTTTGAACGTATGACAGCCGGTAGCCTCTTTTGTGTGGAACACTCGCGTATTACCTAACCTACGTGTAGATGACTGATAGTTTCCCGGTTGGAACGCGGTACACTTAACACCGATACGTATCTGTTATAAATCAGTTAGCCGATGTTTCACAAATGCCGCCAGTACGGACGCATGCAATTACAGTATCAATTCACAGAAGGAATTGAAATTGGAGCGAATGAAGCCGCAAGCTAGCCCGGTAGCTAGTAAAAAATACTACTTAGAATTGATAGCTGCTCCTGCTTTCATTACATTAACTCAATGCTCATATTTTATGCTCAATACCCATAATATTCATTGCTGTATAAAGTGCACTATAACAACATACTCATAATATTTCTTTTCAAAAACATGATCATCTTAAAATATACAAAATAAATTTTAGTAATGGTAGGTCTCTTTTGCCGAAGGCTATCTAACTAGGCACCACCGCACCTCTTTTCTGTAATCAAACAGTAGTGTGCAATGTTCCGGTTTGAATGGCGCTATTCCATGTGAAATTACTAGGGTAACGATACTTAACATGTTATGTCTCAAGGCGACGAGCACAATGTCGTGCTATGTATCATCTTAACTGGTACCACGTTGTTATGGGCAGACCACTTACGCCTGGCTCGTCTCCTTGACTCGTTAAATAAAAAAATCCGCATCGCATTAAAAACATAATTTTTTTATTCCTTCTATGTCATTAACACACAGGCACAACACAGGTATTCTTTAAAAACAGTAAAACTATATAATTAAATCTGAAAACACATGGCTTCAGAATTATAAACTCATGATTAGTCCACCACGCGACCGATATAATTAGACATGTATTATCTAAAACTCAATAAAACCTATTCATTTACAAACAACGCAAAGAAGGAAACTTAACTCTAAGTTAAAATGATTTATTTCATTGCATTGTAAGCTATGCCAAGCAACAAACAGAATAGGCATAGCCAAAGTCTGTAACTTGATTATTATTCTGTGACTTATTTATTGACAGTTGACAGTTCGGCAAAATTGCAACACCAGAAAGGCATTCACCTACTTTATATGTGTGGGGAATAATTTACTTTACTTCAATGAGTTGTGTAGTTCTGGACCTGGCCCCTCGCTAACATAAAGTAAACGTTTACGACACTAGTTTAGGAGTTAGAACATCGTAAATTAGAATAATTTATGTGTGGAATATTGAACTTTAGTCGATCTTTACTGTATACACTTTACATGTATAAAGTTTACATACATTATACTCCAAATGAACGAGGAAACCAAGATGTTGAGAGCAACTATTTTAGCGTAGCATATTTGTGCTTACAAAATTATCATATCCCTAACAATTCCCGTTACGCACATAACTGGATTGGTTGCTGATTTTATTATTTTAAATATTACGTTAAACTTAATGCAACAAATAGAAATAAAAAATAAATAATTAATATTTTTGTAGAAATATCAGTGTTGAAATCTAAAATGTCTATTATTGTAAAGAAACTTAACAGAATATTGAAAAAAATTAAATACAATATGAAGTGTAACATATTTGTAGTATGTGATGAAAATTTGCAATAGTTAAAAGGCATTATAATTTGTTCTGTATGTAAAAAAAATTATACATTTTCCAGGAAAAACTAGAGCTTATCCACGTTGTTTAGATGTTATCTGAGGCCCATGAGCACTTGGTCAGCGAACGCTATACATTATCAGGGTCGCCATGGGCTCTGTTTAAACCTGAATCGGAGCGTACTCCCGAAGCTGCGTCGTCTTTACAGCTATAATTCAACTCGATAACGCGCCTAGCCCCGCCAAGCTGTTAACGACAAATAACAGAGATAACGTAACGGCCGCCTAAACGAGCCTATCTGACGTCCGATAATATTTAATAATTATTTTCATGTTATTATCAGATACAGCGGGACACGTGAATCTTGTATCGAACTTGTCTCATTCACAATTCTTTTTTTTTAATTATTTATTTTGACCTTTTGCTCTGTCACCTGTAAGTACCTAATGATATTGTCAGAGTTATAAAATATTAAAACTTTAAAAGCTTTTGTTGATAGGATTTTTATAAACACTTGTAAATTTAATAAAAATAAATTTTACATATTTTTCGCGTTTAGTTAAAACTCCGTGAATTTTGGTTTTATTAAACGTGTAATGTTCGCATAAAAAATCATAACCATTATATGTTTTTGTGCTTGAGCCAACTAGAAACTGTTTTTCATTTTGGTTAAAATAACATTAACCACTAATAATAAGTCTTTATTATGTAACGCTTTACTATGAACTGATAGATATTTTTCAAATATAGCAAAAAATTTTTCTATGCCCATAATCAAGGTACTAAACTGGACCATATCATCTACATAATTTTGACTATTAACGTATCCTTATTTTAATTTAAAGCCAACAGGAGTTCTGTTTAGTTAAAAATTTAACAAATCTGGTATTGTGAGCCATTGGTAAGTCGCATCACATAAAAATTAATAATCTTCCGATATAAAATGCGTTATTGTAATAGTATTGGTCTGATTATCACACCAATATGTTTGAAGTTCTACAGCATGAGATGGAGCAATCGCATGCTCCTTCTTTTCCCAAATATGTCTATGGTTTAGGAAGTCAAAAGCACTATTCGGATCTAGAGCGCGGTTGTACACGATTATCTTCCGATTGACAAAAACTTAAAAAAATGCAGTTAAGCAGATTACAGGCATTGTTTTTTTAAAAAACAGTTTATTAAACGATAAATAGTTAATTTTCAATAACATTAATTTTGCCAATATCATTAGGGTGAAACTAAAAAACTCAAAACATTGGTGAGTAGTTTTTTTTTACTGTAATCTTTATATTTCAATTAATGACACTTCATTAAAATAATTATCTGGTGTTTTCTGAAATCAAGTTAAGACAGAGTATTTGATTCTTTAAAAAGTTAAAACGTTGCTTGTAAAATGTACTTAATTCCTCAGCGCTAATAACTATTAAAGCTAATTACATGAAACCCGGTACGACATTTATGATTGACCTTATCAACTTGAAACCATTTCCATCCTGCACCTCATTAACTTCGATCGACATAATAGTTGACTTTCTAAACCTTAATAATATGTTTTATATTTTATCGTATGCTGACTAAAACGGTATCCGTATTCCGTCGCTGTGATCAGAAGCATTGCCTATTCGAACTAGGCTATGAATTAAATATAAATTTGAACGCATTACACCTTTAACCTATGCTACTAACTTTAATGTTATATCGTTAGGAAATAGTTATAGTTGGTATTTCTAACATATAGCGTAAAGATCAGCAACCGCTAATGCGAAACTTGAGCGTTTTGCAACAGGGTTGAAAATAAAAAAATTTCGACATTGCCAAGAGGGTTTACTATAAAAGTAAGAAAAACTTGTTTTAGAGCATACGTAAAGTACTGTGTTCGAGATTTTACTGGAATAACATTTTTATTAAAGTTGTTCTTCATTTACATTAGGAAGCAATACCGTCCAATACAGTTTAAGCCGACTAAAACAACAATGTGTTTTTTTACTGTTTCTAATTAAAGTCGCCAACGCGAAACAGCTACTATTCACGTGTCAAACAATTGACAGGGGACAGGGCCTGTCCTATCAATATCCATCAGACAAGTAGTTTTATTGCGAGCAAACGTCAGGTTACAAAGAGCCGCCAGCAACCTGAGGCGCCATCCGTCAGCCGATCAAATCGACTCACTACATGTATGATGAATTCGTAATTACTTAACGGTTTTTATTTATGAATCCGGTGACAGCCCACCATTGTCTAAGCTTTCAAATAATTGTTGGTTTCAAACATTAAGTTGTAAAGGTAGACTGTTTATTTAATAAACACAAAACCAGAACACTGTTGTGATGCGATTAATATGACCGTCGCAATGTCTTTATTATTGTAACAGATTATATATTGAATAAATTACGAAGATTTTTTTAATACACTTATGACAAAGTGGTTAAATATCTTTAATCTCTCCTATTCACGTGTATAATTGCCTTATTTTATTATTACCAATTTGTTCTTTCACAACGCTTACGATGCTTTACTACTTTTATTATAGATATCTTTCACACGTTGCCAGTATACTTTTATGTCAAGATCAGGGAGTAAAGGGTATCGCACAACGACTCAGGGGACCCAAGCCAACCTCTCCTGCTCGGGATGCACCCTGCTAATCAACAAACAAAGCTCTGGCTCGTACCAACTTGCATTGGGCCAGCGTGGTGGGAAATGGCCCAAATCCATCCATTTGAATTCGTACAAACGTGGGCATCTTTGGAGGAGGCCTATGTCCAGTAGTGGACGTCTGTCGGCTAATAATGATGTCAAGATATTCCTTTAGAAATTCCGCCATTACGGAGATTAACTATATCAAGTAAACAAAAAAATTTAAATGGGTTTTTCATAGGAATTAAGTAATAAGCTGTTATATTAATGATTACTTCTCGTTATATATGTTTGTCATCATCTCATGCGCAAACTTAATTTATATTTAATAACCAACTCTTAAACTCAGATTACGCAAAAAATACAAGGATGTAGCGGTAGCGTACTGTGTATGACTACACATTTATCTGCAGTAGTATTTGTAACTGTCAATTACATCAGGCATTGTAAAACAGTGCGCGATGTGACGTGGTACAAAACGCGCCACCGATGTTACGATATCCATTTATGACGGGAGTTACCTTCATCGCTTGTTGTTGGTCATGTTTGGAATTCTAACCACTCGGTAGATACTGTATTCTTACTGCAGAACTGGTATTAAAAATTTAATATACTCATATCGGACGCAACATTAAAATAAAGAACCGAATTTATTTTCAAATACGATCTAAAGAGTATAAAATAGCAAATAAGTTAACTTACTAATGATTAATTTTTTCTATGGAAATTGCCAGTACAAACAGTTTATAAATAACATTACAGAAAGCAGATAATGCGGAAACTACTTAGAATAGCAACAATATAGATAGGTGTCAGCACTGTTCGAGCACAGAATTGCTTTGTGCAACCCAAATATCAGCAGTCAGTCTTTCGCTGACTGTCGAGGAGACCAAGGGTTGTCGAATTGATGTGTGTGTATAATTTGAGTGCACATAATACCTGATGCGAGTTTTGGACTTTAACTTAATTTAATTAGCTTTTGTCATTATAAAAGTTTAATATAGATGACATAATCTTGCTAACATTTTAAAACACGAGATATATGTTATCAGTAAAATATCCCAGATTTTCTTGTCGTGTTTTTCTCAGAAGAGCTCGCTCTATCAAATCGACAGTAAAATAAAAAAATTAATACTTCTATGAATAATTTAATTTTCTTTCCATAAAACGCCTTCGTTTATGAACATTATATATGCTTTATAAAACTACAATCACTTTCGAAGTATGATTCAAATAATTTGTAACTTTTTATGATTTTTATTGTATTTCTCTTGCATAACTTTACATTTATTATTAATAAAAGCAATTTATTTAGGAAGAAGTTCAATCGGGTTAGAATTATGTTTGCAATAACTAGATAGATCTGTTAAAGATTATATATTTAACAATATCAGGTAATACTTATTTCTTACCATAATCTACAAACATTAACAAAGCTATAATGAAAAAGAAAAATATTATTATTATTTTAAGAAAATATAGGATTTGCGTTGTAGACAAACAGAATATGCAATTTCGTAGAGATAAGAAATATAAATCTGATGGTAGTTCATATTTCCACCTCATTCACAGGACCCCTAGCGGTCAAATGTGCTCGCACTTAATGTCATAAATAACTTTGTCAATCTGCTAACTTAATAGCATAATTTATCTGTAGCAGGACAACATAACGAGCACAACAGATAATAAAACAGAAAAGCACAAGGTGATAATAGCTGTCCGTAAATAATGATCCCTGATTGCCGGTGTACACAGCGAAGAGGTTGTTGCGAAATAATACCGTTGGTCAAGTCAAAACTTTCTTAAATTCTTTGTTAAAAAACAGAGTAACAAAATTTTCAGAGTATTGCTTTCCGAAATTCTGAAAAACACAGCACACTACTGACTAGCATTACTGAATAAATTTTTTTGATATTTTTTTAATACTTCTTTATTGACGGTCCAATCTAAATTAAAATAAAACGCCATCAATTCATTAAAATTTGAACGCAAAGCTGATGAAATGTTGTTTAAACATATCGATGCAATAAGTTATCTCCTATGCACAGAAAAGCAAAACAGAATTTAATTAAAGTTACGGTATAAAGGCGTTCGGCTATCGGGGATGTTTCGAATACACCGTCATACCTGTTAAGGAGAAACAATCATATCTCTAACAAAGGATACACAAGACTACATATTATATGCTTCATTGCCACCAGTGTACATTCTTGACACAACCATAAATATGCAAACAAATACCGACACATGTTTCAGATTTAATTAAAGAACAGCATGGAGATCTTGTTTTATTCACACTAATAACAATGTTTTATATTATCGTCATCATTTCATATTTTTGACACCTTCTTGCTAAACATAAGATTTTCCTCCCCGATTGTTGGTAATTGCAGTTCTCGCCACGTTTAGCTTGTCTTGTAAGGGTCATAGTAAAATTACTGTCCTTTTCCTGGAGTTATTCCTTCTTTTATGACACGGTTAATGTGTAAACTGTAACAATTACTGATTAAAGAAATTTGACGAAATACATTTATTTATTTTTTATCGGACGAAGCATTAAAACCGAGCGAGACGTATTTACCGAATGGTATGCCTGCCAATAACAAGGTGGCGCTAGTTAGAATGATTAAACGACACCACATATTTCTCGGCGTTATTAGTTGAATGATGTGTCCTAATGGTTAGAGCGTGCGGCCTTCATTCCGAAGGTCGTGGGTTCGAATCTCGGCATGTACCAATGACTTTAATATTTAAGTTATGTACATTTGTGAACTTTAGTTACAACAGCGAAATACAAACAGTGAAGGAAAACATCATGAGGAAACCTGCCCATGACTTAGAATTTATTCTAAGATGTGTATGAAATCACCAATCAGCATTGGGCCCGCGTGGTGACTAATGGCCCCATCGCCCTCATATTGAGGGTGGGCCTGTGCCCCAGCAATGGGGACATAAATTGGTTGTTATAAAATCTCTTTACCCCAATAAATTCACCATCTGCAATGTCTTTCAAACAGCGACACAGTAAAATTATCACTCCTAAATAGAAGCTAAGGTGTCACCTACCTAAACCGTCTACGGCAACCAAAACCTACCATCACTTCCTTTTATTTATGTTTTTCGTAGAGTTCTTAGAAGTATCGGAGTTGTCTCGTCATCGTTGTGAAGACGAAAGTATGCAGTACGTACTGGCACAAGTCCGAACGTCACCGTCGCGCCACAAGGCCGCTACATCGATAAGTCGCCCGATAGCCCCCGCTCCAGACACACTATTTATTCATGGTGCAATAAATTCAAATTACCGGATTAACAATGGTACGGATAGCATCGACCGCGTGATAGTACACTATTCGCGTGCCCGCCGCGCTAATACCAAATTCCATTACATTCTCTACAAACCACTCTACCCCCACTCCACTCACATTTATGTTTTTCATAATGATATCTTATATTTTTACACGTTCATAAAACTAAAAGTAATTGAAATTCAATTTTACCGTGTTTATTCAATTATTTAATACCCTCCTATTTCGATTGATTTGCACCACACATAGTCACCGAAATAATGAGATGACAGATTGGACTCCAGACGTCGTGATTATCACCAGGTACCAACAGCGTTTTAATTACACAGCTCTGGCCATAGGTTGGACTTAAAAACATCAAAGTGAAAAAAGAAATTATACACTACAATTAATTAAATTCTTATCTTTTTTTTATTCATCTAAGCGACGAAACGAGCGGGACGTTCACCTGATGGTAAGTGATGCCTCTGCCCATAATAACGCGGCGTTAGGATGATATCAGGTTGGGGAAAAAGAAATTCATTGTTTTTGCTTGAAATTAATGACTTAATTTAACATGTATCGAATTGTGCGATGTAGGTCAAATATGCACTGTTTTGTTGTATAATTTGTTGCAATTTTAAAGATAGCTTCACAATGCTTTTCTCATAGGCGATGTTACGACTACTACGACTAACACGCCGGTCAACTTCGATTATCGCTGTGATTCTATCGACATTTTCGACGACGCGACTGACACATAAGATGTTGAGTCTCGTTACATCGATCTTGGAGTCCTCTAGCGCTATAGACGGTATTTGATTTAATAGATTCTCAATTCGATTGTAGTACACAAGTATTTTCTATAAAAGAGAATAAACTCTAAAAAAAATGCGTCTGAAACATTACGGTCATAAGTAATCGCGATGAACTCCCTAAAATTTTATCTACATTCGTTGTGTTTCACCTAAAAAATATTACAAGTATAATGTATCTGCCAATATTGTAATAACTTAAACGTGTTTTACAATTAAATAAATCGAGAAAACCTGATAATTACAGAAATAAGTTAAAATAACCTGGAATTTGAACTTTATTTTAAACTTTCAAAATTTTGCACATGCAATAGTACATGTGTTGACATTAAAAAAGATAAGCAATTCCTAAAACATTTCAATTATATGTTAACGTATGTACATTACAAATTATTAATTTATAGTACTTTTTTTTGAGTCGAATGATTTTGATGAATTATACATTGAAATACTATGAAATATACATTAATTAGAAATTTTGGTTTAGTTATTAGAGATTTAAGATATTTAATAGTTTCTTGTATGCTTACTTTAATTTCAAAATGTTACTGAAAACTGATATACGAGAGTTAAATTATTATAACGCTAGTTTTTACACTTCCAAAATAGCTTTTTTTATCTGTTAGCTTATGTCCCTATGCCACGACGGTGATAACAGAGAAATAAAACGTCTAAATTATAACGTATTTGTGAATACTTCGTAGTATTAACTCTTAGAGCAGGCAATTCACGATCTTAACATATTTTTCTCTGTACTTTAATATTTAAGAGATGGTTTGACATTGACATGATTTAAAATAGTTTCTAATTTGGCACCTTTAAGAGAGTTTCTATTGCTCTCTATGCGAACCTGGTCCAACATCAAACACAAAACGATCCCATGTTTACCGGGATTTAGTGAGAAAATCCTTTACTGAAGCACACCTACTGGGATAAGGAGATTTCCGAGATCACACTGAATGGGAAGCTAAACACTAAGAAAGAATTTGCAAATGAAAATATGCTATAACCAATTTTAGCAACCAAAGTATATTTCGAAGTCTCTAAAAACTTTGTTCTTCGTAACCCCGTTACTAAAAAAAAGATACAACTACAACGTTGACTGCGATTGCTATCTGTAACTGAAAGTAATACCTTTCGATAATTTAATGGAAATGAATTTAACGTTACTTAACGCTATTTGCGTATACAAAAGTTTGCTATCAGTAAATGTCGCAGCTAGAAAGCCGGGCATGTCTCAGTGAAGGCTCATGAGGCTTGTATCGGCGGCGAGGCGCACGCGATATAGCGCAATGAAATCCAACACCGCGACGAATCGAATGCTGTCCTGTCGCCTTTGAAATTTCTGCAATATTTCGCCCTTTTCACGCAGATATCCTCGGCCCGTGTCCGAACCGTTGGACGTGAAACACAATATCGCCGAGTGAACCCTATAAATTACACGCTCACGAACCGGCTTGGCTGCGATTTATATGTCAGCTACGACGAAATTTTAGATTACTGTCTATCATGCCTATGAGAAATTTGTAGCCACAAATCGTGTGGATTAAATGAAATGCATGTAGTGCTTATTTGCTTTTTTCAACGAATTATATAATCCGTATAATCCTAACCAACTACTCCCTAGTAATTTACATCACAAAATACATTACGTTGTATTGAGACTAAAACTAAAAATAAAATAAAATGTTAAGTAAATTATAAAATTCACGATAAATTTTTTTTTTTATTATTTAAAGTTACAACGAGACAAGCGATATGTTCACCTGATGTTACGTAATACACCTACTCATCGTGGCGCCAGTTAAAAAGATATATATTGCATCTCATTATGTTCGATCAATTGAGACATAACAAATTGTCTCGTTGCAACAGTAATTTCAACTGCTACAACTCTCTTCTAACCAGGACATAGTTATATTCACACACTATTATTTGGCGGTAGAAATAGGATATGTGGTGGTACCTAACTAAACGGTATCCGGGCAAAAGAGGACCAGTGAACTACCAGTTTATACATGAATTTCGTAAATCGTGATCATGCATTAAACATGATTTATTAATTGTTCAAGAAATTATCAACAATATGGTTTATTTTCGTGTAAAGTAGAACTGTGTATAATTTTATACAAGATGGCCATGGTTTCAAAATAATTTCTCATTTAGTTGTTTAAATTTTGTTACATATATAAACCGTATTATCTGTTGCTATAGTAATTTTTCAGGTGAGAGCCGAAAATACAATAAGAAATTAGAGGAAAAAACCTACGACGGCGCAATTACCAAAGCGTCACATTCCTGCGGCCGGCGACGCCAGCGTTTACTTAAATAGATTGAAATGACTGCGTGAGATTAGCGAACTAGCGCACTGCCGGCCATTACCCTACACGAAAAATTACGAGCTTTCTACAATACTTAAGTATCTTCTAAAATCATTTTTACAACGATCAATTGCATATTACAACATACTAGTAATAAATTAAAGATAAAATAAACATTCATCCACCTAATTATGTCCCCATTACTGAGACTGCAAACCTGAGAGGTTTGCAGACTTGCTCGCGGTCATTTATCTACCATGCAATCAAAGTATAAGCTGATATAAATCACAATTTTTTGTTATTCTACGAGAAGAATGGGACGTTAATCTGATGGTAAATGATACGCCCGCCCAACTTGGCGTTTGTTAGGATGACACACGAAGTACCATATTGCGCTTGTCGCCTGGAGAAATATCCATGAAAACAGTCGTTCGTTGAATATATCGGTATCAAGCTTAGGTGCCTTTACGAAACGTCCAGCAGGCGTGAGTGGCGTAATGATTATGTTTATGTGATTTATTACTTAAATTATTTACTTCAATACTTTTTAGCGAACTAACACTCGTATATTATTTAGACAACATTTTAATTAAATGTATTTAATATTTAATTTTATCAGTTTCTCTGTATCGAAATTCTATGTACGGCTTTGTGTACCAAACATTGGAAAGCATAATAACTGATTGAATGTTACTCAAATGCTTCAATGTATAAGAATTCATGAAGAGAAGAATTCTAGATTTATAAATTTATCTTCTTTGAGTCTGTTATTAAATTATTAAAAATCAGAAGTTAAAAATTTTTAATAAGCAACTAGAAGTTATGAATGAATGTTTAAAACAACAATCAGGTTCATATAATTAAAGCATATTGTTTATTTGACTCGAACCGGACACCTAATCCTTCTCTAACACGGAGCACCTAACAAGCAATCAATCTAGTGGACATGCACGCATTGTGGTATGACAGCCGGGACACTGCTGCCTCGCGCTCATCCATCAGGGTCCGTCGATTCATTAAGAACCTCGACTAACGGCGACATTGATATTGTTGACTCTTGTTTTAGTTTTTATTATTTTATGTACCAAAGGAACACAGCTCGTGCTTTGCGAAAGATAATACACGTTCGACATATCCATTGTTGCCGTTTTATTAGTTTAAATATTACGTTGTTGAAGAAGGCAATGACAAAGCGTCATAAATTATAAAATTCGTATCTATTTAATTGTTACCATTATCCATACAGATATAAAACTTGTTAAACCAAACAATTAATTATTTAATCTTTTCATACATAGTAATAATAGACGATTAGTAAATAATAGTTATTGACACGAAATATCGTAATTAATGAAATAAATGTCCCATCGGTCCAAACCCATTTAAAAGCGTTTCGCAATGTAAAGAAATTTAAACATTTTCTTTGAAGAAAAATGCAAAATTTTAATGTCATTATGAGAATCGTTCCGCAATTGTCATTTTAATTTATTTTTTGTATTACATATATTATAGATAGTTATTTTCGACGTTTGTAATGAGTCTCGAGGAATACTTTATCATAGTCAACGCAAAATCGAAAAAATACTATAATTAATGTTGTTTCAATACAGTAGCGAATATTTGAAGAGAAGCGTAACCCAATTTATAAAATTTTTTGATAACTAAAAATACTAAATCGTATACAAGCTAGATTGGCGCCCACCCAATGAACTGTAAATGTAATACATAGTATAATTGTTTCTTTGAAACAACACCAGTTTTGCACGAAATTTTTTAAGAATAAAGTTCTTAAATCATTAAATATAAGTAAAATTATTTTATAAATATATTTTTTTTATAAGAAACGACGAACACACCGGGCTGAACCTGATCGTTAGTAAATAACACGACTGCCTATTCCAATGTTGTCTTAGTTAAAATAATAAACACTGCACCACATTGTGTTGCTCATCAACTCAATCATATAATATTAAAGTCTCGTTACCCGGAAAACAGTAATGTTTGCACATTATTACAATATTTATTGGAAAAATAGGAGCTTCAGTGCTACTTACATATAAGGTTTCCTGCAAAAGATACCAACTACCATTAATACTCATGTATCTATTTCTTTACATAAACATAGTAATTGTCTTTGGTCTTTTAGTTACATGATTATACTCAAATCTCCAAACCACCATATTCGAAGCCGGTTGCCGGTATCACTATTATCACTAGATAGTTAACTATGATGACTTTAATTTATAATTGTACAAGTAACACTCAATATTTTCTTCCAGTTTAAAATAAACTTTATGGAATAAGTTATTAATACATCTACTTTTTGAAATAAATCATGCTTTTTAAGACTCTCCTGTTTATAGCAATAATAATCCTTTCACATTTTTACGGTAAAACTTGAAACTCCCGGTTCACACAGAGTTGGGGATGGACAGTGGTCGACGCTCGGACCGATTTATGCATGGAACACCATAATGGCCACATTAATGGATATTGACACCGAGAACGCTGAGCTCGCTCGTGGGAGAGATTCTACCATACCCATTTAAGGAAATATAATATTAACGCAGCAATCATGTTAATATAATAATCTCGTCCTCACACGTTGATAACGCTTGTCCATACGTCGATCAGAACGCTAAACGACAATAATTAATTCCTCGTCAACATCGGTGTTCTGTTACCAGTTTTATATCAAACGATCTTATTTTATGATCGTTTAAAAATAAAGCATTAGATCGCTTATTTTTATATTTATAGTACGCCTGTCGCTATATTTATTATCCATTTTAGAAAGTTTAATACTTTCTAATAAAGATAACGTTGTAGATACGTCTTTCTTTCTTGGTAATTGTTTGAATTCAACATGTCAATTGTCATTATATACAATTGACATGTTTGCTATCTAACAATAAAGTGATTTACTTGCGGTAACTAGCTTGTCATTGAAATAATAAAACTCTTTACGTTCAGTACATTCTATTAAGATGTCACTGTATTTTAAGTATTACACAAACTACTAGGCTTGTAAAAGTCCGCAAATTTGGTGTTATTGTTATTACATTGAAATTTTTCATACTTAAACTGAGGTTTAACTCAAATTATAATAATCTATGAGAGACATTATTTATATCCTATAAGCATCCCATAACTTTATTATAGGGAACTATTACTTAAAGTTGCGATAAAGTTAGATTACGGATGGATAGTCTAAGTGTCCCCCACGCATTATTTATTGGCGAATAATGGCTTCTAATGGGCGCTATTGAATCAGCCACCTGGATATCCTTTATTCCTCGTCCAGTGAGAGGCGGGACTTTCGTATCGATGCATGTGAATATTCATAACAGTTAATGTTTCGATTCAACTTGTTTCGATTTAATTGATACGAGTCCAGTGTGGTACACTGACTCAAGTACAAACAAAACATAATTGCTCGTTAGGGCTTGATTCTCAATTGTTCCTTTTTGAATACCGGAAATAATCAAAAATAAACAATTCGCCAGCACCGCAATTTAAAAATGAAGCCTGGAGTATGGCTCATGCTGTTAATAAAGAAAACTAATGTTTTTTTGTTTAAAAAAATTGTGTTAGTTTGTCTTTATCCTGAATTGTATTCATAAATATCAAAATTTGTTTTAAAAGTAGCATGGTTTGATTTCTTCTGTTATGCAGTAACTCTTCACCGTTAACGCGTGTGGTATAAAGTGTTATGGCTCCCGTGGGTAAAATATAATCTCTTATCTATAAGCTCTATGGTAAACCGGTTGTTTTATGTTAGTACTAATTCTAGAGTACAATAATTACAAATAAACTACAAATAATCTTTCTGAAAATAACCTCAACACTGGATCATATTTGCCACTAACATATAATAATCGAGAATCGAAATCTTAAGCAGAAAACAAACATTTCAAATTTCACACTACATCCTATCAACAACAATACGTACAAATGAAAATATACAACCAATGTTAATAATATACATTTCTATCATGTACAGAAAATTACAAACAAAACTGATTTATGATATCATCATAAACAAAAACAAAGGCGTGAATGTACGAATTTATTTGGATCATCCGTCGATAACACCCCTCACAGCGTGTTAACTCTTTTGTTTTCACAAGGCAGCGACATTGAAATTTATTGGTGTTGCATTCGATAACCAGTAGAAGCGGCCCACGCGGCGCTGGGACAACAATGATCGCTGCCCAACCTTGCAAGTATAGCGCCCTTCAGAAGGGATTGCAGGGTCTATGCTAAATACACTCCATAAATAGCGAAGGTTATGGTGTCGTAAAAACAAAGTCAAGCTGCGTGAACAGCCTCCGTAGCTATAAACTACACACGTCATCGCACCTCCTTCGCTGTCGCCACAGCTTCACTCCATTTATACGGCCTTTGTTACCTGTTGCACTTAAACGAACTGCCTCGTGTGATATCGAGACTACAGATTCTTGTATATATCATTTTAAACAAGTCACTGGATAATTCTATATATTTGTAAGGTAATGAAATGATATTAAAGTTTAACACATATAATTTCATGTATGAATATGAACACAAACTATCATATTTAATACGTAAATGAGAAAATTTGTATGGTATAACTTAAAATATTTTATAATGTGATAAAATTATCTTTAAAATTTTCTTTAGTGAGATAATATATTAAATTCTTACTATTAAATGTAATAAGTTAACTCACGAACACAAACGTTTGAAATCGATACGTAAAACAAATAAGGCAACATTTTTCGAATTGAACATAAACTTCTAATGGTACTTTATTGATATGGCCCACAGTGAAATGACACATCACAAAACACTTAAGTGTCATTTACATTTTAGTCACTAAAGCAATCTAAACATGCTGTGTGGAACCGCACCTTAGGTGTCCAGGGATGTTGTTAAATGATATTATGAGTTCTTAACAGAAACACATGAGAATGCAATTTCAAATCGGAAATTTATTAACTATAAAGATCATGATTTTTAATATTATAATTAATTCATTTATCATGACGTTTTATCATTGATTAAAGTTTTATTTACATTCATATTATTTTATTTATCTTCACATTTTTCTTTATGTATATAATCAGCTAACGAGTTGCAGATGTAGACCAGTCAATTTTTATTTACTTTATCTTACCATATCTGAGGATTAATGTTTAACACAAATATAGTAGTATGTATCATGAATATTAAATAAATGTTGCAAAATTTGATATACTGCAACGTCATCATGCGGCAAGTTACTTCAAAAGCTAATATAAATAAAAGTAGTTTAGCTATAACTATCATCATCATAATAAAAAAACTAATCCGATGTTCAGCAATCCTTTTCAACAGATGGTATTTAAGCCCAGTTCACTCTTTTACCATTTCTACCATGATCAAAGTTTTCTTTCCACTGTTTACCAGGAGCGTCAAGAATTTTGCTATGTCAGTAAACCATTAGAATCTATCTAACTACTTTGAGACATAACAAGGAATGGACAAGAAAATGGACATCGTGAAATAAGTTTTTATAAACATTCCGACGATTTAATTAAAAAACCTTTATTTCCATACAAAAAATTGGCATTCCAATTTTTTTAATGTGCACACAGTTACTGTAAAATCGATGAATGTAAGTGGCTGTACTTAATTAAAAGCATTTAATGTTGACAATTACAACAATAGTATTGGGAATATCCACATCATCAGCAGAGCGCGATCTTTGGCATCAGCAATATAGAGATCCACAGACAAGTGTATGTGCAGTAATACGCCATGAAGACATTTAACGTCTGGCAACACATACCGAGTTTTTAATTTATAATATTAATTAATTATTTAAAAGAATTTTTTTATTTTTTTAAAGGAAACTTACTTATATTTGAAACTTATAATAAACAATACTAAAATATTTGCTTTATTAATGTTGGCAATATTTTGTACTATGTAGCCTTTGTGCTCAGAATAACGCCTATCTTTTCATCAATAAAAAAATGCGAAGGGTTTCATAACCAAGAGAATGTATTTAAAAATATATTCTCCTTATTGAAATAAAAGCACATAAAGAGCTTCCTGGTTCAACATTAAAAAGCTTTAATTAGAAATGCATTAGTTAAGATGGAACTTTAAATACTATCATGGTAATCAAATAGAGTTTCGTTTTAATTTAATCTTATCTAAGAACTGTCCGTTCCGTTAAATATATTAAACAACCGCTTAGTTATTACGCCATAAACTCCAATTTTAACCTAATTGAAAAGGAAAAAGCCTTGCCTGATCACAAATTACCGACACTATATCAAGTGTTAAACGGCACTTATCGACGCCGAAACAGCGAGCGCTCATTGACGGTGAAAAATACACAATTTGAGGCAATAAATCAACGTCATGCTGGGCCGTCAGTAGCAACCACTGAATGTTTTACTTTATTATTTATTATCGATAACCTGATTTTTATAAGTTGATTGACTTTAATTATATACCTGTCAGGTGCGTTGTTCGTCCGATGATAGAATTAACCAAGTTAACTGATCGTAAAGAAGCGTTTTGAAGTATTTTTATGAAACCGAGTTTAAAGCGGACATACTTCTAAAGTCAATTTTAAATATAATATAATATAAATGTGGTATAGTATATACGACAGTATTTCATTAAAGCAATATTCCAAATAAAGCAACACGTCTGTATTGTTTAAGCTATATACGAGTATACTTGGAAGATCACATTTTACAAATATCAGAGTTTATTACTTGAAAATTACATACATACAAATATTTTAATAAATTTTAATTGTCAGTATTTTATTTAAGTTACTCGTGTTATACGTATTTTAATCTTACGCTTCCAATAAAATTGATTTTGGGAATTTGAATTTGAAATACAAAGGTTAAGATTTTTATCAATATTTTCTGTTGTATAAACTAAACGATGTATGGAAACATCACGAAATAATCGCAAAATCAATAGTAGTGTTAAATTTTGATAATACCATGATCATCTCAACCAATGGATGTCTGCTGTTGTTATTTTAAAATATATATTTATTAATCAACATGATATATACTAAATACACGTTTTATAACAAGTTTTCAGATAGCGTTATTAAGTAGCGTTAGTAAGTATTAAGTAAGCGACATACATTTTCAGCTGTCGAGCAATTTCTCTCGCACAAGCGTTACATGAAACAATGAAAGGTGTTAAAAAGGAAAAAAGAAAAATAATTATCTTTTAATTGTATATACTTCTTAGAGGCAAGAAAATTCTAAATTAAATTATAAGTATAAACAAAAACAGAAATCATTGTAGTAACGAGACATCTCACGTCTGAAGGCGACGAGGGCAATGTTGTGTAGTGTATACCATCCTAACTTACCATCAGATGAATGTCTCGCTCCTCACGTCACTTTATCGAATAAAAAAAATATTCTACTATACAATACACATATCTTATATAATTTAATCAACCTTATTTTAGACTTAGAAAGCCTTCTTTGTAATTTTTTTGGTCTGCAAATTTTACTTTAAATATATATAGTTAAATAAATAAATTGTTAATCGCACTCATTGTTATATTGGTAGCTTTACTTCCACATTTTTTTTATTTAATTAAGCGACGAGATGAACGGAACATTCACCTGATGGTAAGTAATACGCACACCCATAACAACGTGGCGCTAGTCAGGCTAATATACACTGCACTATATTGCGCTCGTCGCCTGAGACATAAGATTTTAAGTCTCGTTACCCCAGTAATAACACTAGCTACAACGGCTTTCAATCCGGAACATGGTAATGTTACACACTACTGTTTGGCGGCAGAAATGGGCGCGGCGGTGGTACCCATGTAGACGGTCTCCGGCAATAGAGATCTACCACCAGTAGATGTACGTCTTGTTCTCTATTTGTAATCAATACGCATGCTCTAATACGACTTACAATCTATCTACATCTGTACCATTTATCTCACCTAAGGATCAAACTTGCGTAACAATTACAATCCGATAAATATCCATTTGCTTTTTACATATTACCAGTATACAATAACTTTTCATAACATAAAAGTTTTTAAATAAAAATTATGTGTTATCTTAAGGTTTTGTTTATTAATACTAAAAACAATACAAACAATAACAAATGTAAAAGAGGAAAGTAAATGTATACAAAAAATTTTAAACAAAATTTTACAATTTTTAGTTTATCTTTATACTCATCATTCATTTTAAGATTTAGCAGAACAATACTAAGCAATATTTGTGCGTGTCTTCAAAAATAATTTAACAACTAAGCTCAGCTTGTAATGACGAAGGTATAATACATTGTCCGGTTGTTCAATTTTTTTAATAAAAAAAGACAGAAAAGTTAGGAAGATATGTAAATATATTTGGTACACACAACGAAAGCCCATGTAAATGTCACTATAACAAATAGTGGTATTTACGAGTACCAGCATGACTTATCAAAACCGCTTTCTTAGTTAATTATCCTGGTCCATAATTAAATGAGACCTTGTTACACCATACTTAAATGCCGTAATGGTAAATTTTGACAATCTTTTCTACGTTCATATTACTAATACTTTATTGTACAACACGTAATTTTGTTTTTATATTTAGATTTCAAATGATCAATAAACAAAGTAGGAAAAGAAATATAGTAAGTAAAATATACATTTTGTTTATTATCGCTCATTAATTTTTAAATACTTATCGCATATAAGAGTTTTGGGTTAGCTTTATAAAATAATAATTGCGACCTGTATCCACAAAAGTACCAGGTTCCGCCCCTGCCTAACTAGTTAACAGGTTAGCCTATTGTTAATAAAAAAATCTTATTAACAGACTTTAATATATCAATTTTCAATCACTACTTGAATCAATGTTATGAACATTTAATAAGGTATATAACATAAATCATACCTCCGTTTTGATAATGTTCATTATGTATAACGAACTCGTTAATCTAGGGATGTGGGTGTATAATTTTAACAATAAAACCTTAAATGTATAGGCAATCGTCGTATTTTTTTTAACCAAAAGCTAAACAACAAGTAATAGGCTAATCGGGCGGTGACGCTATAGTCAGCGCCGATTCCTTATAAGTTAATGTTCCTACTCGCCCCCGCTTACTGTCCTCCTATTGAAGGAACCTTCACAGCTTTACAATTTTTTTAACGTTAGCCTAATTTATATGCAAAAATATTACTAAACTGTCCATGTTAGTAGTTACAAGTAACATATTCATTGTATAGTATAATGTATTGATAACTTTTACATAAATACAAGGATATTTGAAATGATCACTCAATTTCCAAAGTTTTAGATTTTCTTATTAATTTCTCATGCCTAGTATCTATATTCACTAAAATAAATTTAATATTCTCATCTAGCATGACTTGCCGAAAACCAACAATCTGTGTTATTTTCAGTTCCGAACATCTCAATAACATTTAATCCTCATGTTTGTACCGGGAAAAAATGATAATAAAAGACCGAAATAGTAATTACAATACATCATACCAAACAACTATCCAAAAATAAATCGGAACTCCTAACTGGATTCATTAAAAGAAAATCCATTGGCATAATAAGTGAAATACGGATGACGTTTACGAATAACAGAAATATCGATGCGCTATTTTTGTAACGTCAAATTCATATAATTCTTTAATATTTATTAATCAAACCTTATTATCTACACAGGACGTTATGAAACATCGACGTCATAATGTAAGGGACAGTGTATTGACGAAATTATGATGAGCAGAGTGCGTCATCGCACCCCACGCGTCTAATGATTCTGGCAGCTGATATATTTACTCATATTACATCTACATTTTCAAACATGCTGCTGTACACACAATAATCCTTCAATTGTCATAATTATACGTAACGTTATGTACAAATAAACATTGAAATATATTATTTTCAATCAATTTAAATTTAAAAAATACCAATAATTTCGAAATTTTTAGTTTGATAACACTTCCAATACGCTTGTTCGCAGGAATAAACCGAAAGAGAAATTACTGGATCTTTGAAATAAATACACAATAAAAGAAGATGCAGTAGTAATTAATATTAAAAAGTAAATCTATAGACAAAGTTATAATAAATGTAAAAAAACCTCCTTTTTACCAGTTAAGCAATGCTTTCATGTAATTTTGGATCCCGTAATATTATCTAAGATCTATGTTAGTGTAACAATTATTTCAATAGTACTTAATCCGGATTCATGAGTGTCGATAGGTTAATAGAGACAGTAGATAAAACTTTTTTAAACTTCTTTCCTTTTCTATGCTTCACTTACCTTTAATAATTTGATACTATTTCCTAATTAACATGAGCCTATTCAGAAGGATTGAGTAATTATATATCATTAAAATAAAATCGATAATTGAAAATACAAGGTGGCGCAAAAGTAATCCTCCTATCAGAAAATGCTATAAATTTTGCGATTGGCCCCTAATGTCAGTTCTGTTGTGTGTGGCCATTTACATGACATCATATTCTCGACTTGATGTAAAAAAATTAAAAGACCAAATAAAAATAATCCACAAGAAGAATCAAAGTTTTTCATTTTTTTTTTAAATTACAGCCAAAAAACATCGGAAGGTTATTTTTGCGCTACTTTGTATAATCTACATAGCAGTTATTCTATATTTAACAAACGGCAATGGGGTGGCAAGGTACCTTGTGATTGCTGTGTACTAGTAAATGTAATGATAGTAGCATCCTCAAAAGATGAGCCGACGATCTGGTTATAAAGTAATATCACACCATGTGACTATTAGACTAACATGGTAACATGTACAATAATAAACGAAATGATTGGGACGTGAATGTGCCACATACACATTACAACCTACATACACATACAATACATACACACTGTACGCAAAGACGAAGCTGCATTATTTTCCGATTTTGATGTGAATATTTAAGTATACTCGTAATTTTATTTTGTTTAGTACTATTCGGTAAACGGTACTTCCCGAAAAGTACTAATAAAAAATACTAAACTTCATTAGACCTGAAAATAAGGCATTAAAAATTTATACATTCAAATATGAGTTAATAATATATATAGATAGGCATAGTAATGTATTATATTACTATACTTTTCTGTTTATATTACAAAGAAATTATTCTTGGCTTGAATTCGTTTTATCTAAAGTTTTAACAGATTTTTATTTTTTCTTTTAAATAATTATACTATTGATAGGAAAAAAGACCTGTGGATAACTTTGGAAATAATAACAATCGATTTCGATGATATGGATGAATTAATAAAGAAAATAAACATTGAGTCGGATATTATTACAATAATGATTCTTATATTTTAATAATAACGCTTTGACGTTTACTTTTCAGACACAGAGAGCAACAAGTAGTTGACATGGCAACGGGAAAAGTCGACGACCTTTATTTCAACAAGTCCGCCTAAATACGGCAAGACTGAAACTATTGAAGAATAATATAATAATATTGTAATAATATTCTTTTATGTGGGTAATCGCAGTATTTACTTAATGTTATATAGTAATGACATAAAATGTCGACGTTTTTGTTTATAATAACATATTATTGATTGTTACTATTTTCAAAATAAGTTGCACTTATTAATCGTTAATAATATAGCGTTGACAAATATAATGTTTGGTACAATTAATGGTATCGTTACTTATGTATTTGTGTTATTGCAACTTATTACGTCTGCTCAGAATGAGCAGGTATTTATTTTTAGTGATAGCGAATGATTTATCCGACGTTAGTAACTCTAAAACTATCTCGGCCGGGAATTCGACGTCACGGGAGCGCGTGGCATGCGGCTAATTGTAGCATCACCAAAACAGTCTCCGGGAGCCGAAGTAGAGTATAAGCGGAACATGATTCAACCCGGAGAAAGTGTACAGCAGGCTGGCGATGGGGCGAGCCTCCAAGCGCCCACGCCGCGCGCGCGCCGCACTACGATCCAGCACTCGCGCTTTTCGCGCCTCCCGTTGCCGTCGCGACGCCGCGCCATTTTCCCGCGCACGTGGGCGACGCTGGCCGAACGAGGGCGCCCGGCCCGAGCGCCATTAATGCGCCCGCCGTGAATGAACGCCGACCTCGAGCGGGTGGCAGGCGTCCATTGATAGGGCGCGCGGCGAGAACCACACTCGACGCACGGGGGCGGCGCGCCACACGCCCTCGCCGCTTCGCGCGCCTCAGTCGAGGATGTGGCGCTCGACGCGCGACTCTCACTCGCGAAACCTGTGTTCATTTATACAGATAAAACATTCGTAACAACCATGTACCATAGCCGTAGTTATCTACACATTCTGTGATCGAGTGCTTAGTAAGTAATTAAGCTACATTTGAAGTGTCCGGCGTAAGAGTCGGTGTGTGCAGAGTGCAAGTGTGCGGCTGGGCCGCTTAAGGTAAAGTGCGGGAATGCAATCGTGCGATGCTCTCGGTGATCGCAATGCGTCGGCCGGAGGACGAGGAGCTTGGCCGTGGCGATAGCGATGAATTCGTCGATATATCTCAAATGCAGCTTTTAGTGGAGGCGGGACCCAGTGGGCTGCAGTACGGCGGACCGCAACCGCCGCTTGCGCAGCCCGCTCCGTATACTCAACCCCATCCCCCCGCTACCTCCGCGTCCGCCTCCGTCGACGATCTCTTCGCGCTTTACTTCACGCCGGCAACACACGGTAAGAGTACATAAATTTAAATCATGTCACGTACTAATCAGAATACTATCTTACTGTTCCTGTACATCTTAAATGTTTAGAAGAAGTCGTTTCTTATTATGTAACGTTAAAATGTTTACGCACGCAGTAACATTCCACAAATAACCAACTACATTTAAGCATTTAAAAATAGCAACGGTTATCTAGAACCAGTATTATTTTATTATAAATAATTGAAATAAAATTATTTAAGAAAAAAATTTTATTTCACTATGTGACGTAAAATAACTTACAATAATCCATATGCTACATACAGGAAATTATAACTTTACAACATCAATATGATTACAAACTATTCCTAGCTATTATGCATAAGATATAATATTAATGTTAAAATTGTTAAAACATTCCCTGTAAAAACATTTCATAAAACATAAACAGACTATTTCGCACTATACAGTACCTTTTACAATTCATCTTTATACTGTTTATCAAAATTTAAAATTGTTTTTCTAGCTATTTCATCATCATCAGCCGATATACGTCCACAGCTGGACATAGGCCTCCCCCAAAGATCTCCACTTCGATCGGCCCCGCGTTGCCCGCATCCAGCGCATTCCCGCGATTCTCACCAGATCATCGGTCCACCTTGTAACTTGTAACTACTTGCAGATTAATCGATATTTTCATTCTAATTGTCGTCAAATTTGCAATTCCGTTTACCACTATCAACAATATCTTATCTTATACTTCATTTATACATGCAAACGAACACAACAATGAATTAAGTCAACGTCTAAAGGAATATAGACATTTGTATACTCGGATTAAAATTAAATAAGCATGACCAGCTTCTATGAATGAAATAGTTACGCTTACTTTGAATATTTCATATTATTTAGTGCAATACTTTTTGTAATAACATTTAATATGACCCCATACTATCTGTCAAAACCGTTACTAAAAATGAATAAGGTTACCTTTATTAATACAGTACTTTTCACATACCACTTATCAATTATTGAATTGTATGTGAAAAGTACTGCATCATGAATCGATAAATAGTATGTGAAGAAAATTATCATTTTCTTTGTTTGTAATCACTTTATCGATCTGTTACGAAATCAAAGACCACTTTTTAGAGGATACCAAAGTCATACTTGGTATCGTTTGAGATAGTAAAGATTGTAGGTGCGTCGTATAAATTATTCAACCTGGGCCCGCGTGGTCACTATGGCTCCATCGCCCTCATGTTGAGGGTAGGCCTGTGCTTCAACAGTGGGGATTTAAATTGACTGTCATGAACCTAAGATACCACTTCACTTCTGGTACCTCTTATGTTTGCAATAAATAGAGCTTTTTTATATCGGGAGGGAATAAATTATAGAGACAGGTTTATGTGGAGATTTTTAAATAAAAAATAGATATATTTTAGACTAGACAAAAATTGTTGACTCCCAAATATTACATCATCTAGGACTTATGTATCTTGAATATAATATATCAATGAATGATCTGTTGACAATCAATCAGTAGTGTAAACATGAATCTGTAATTACCGGAGTAACGGGGCATAATATTTTACGTCTCAGAGCAACAAGCGCAACGTGCTGCTGTTAACATTACAAGTAGCGTTTCAATAAGTATGAAAGTATCTTGATAGCATAACGAAAATCACTTGTATTGTATCACATGTTTCTTTAGTTCGATCTATATGCCACACGTAGTAGTGTTCGATTGGTAGCACGTTTTTTTAAACCTGCCTGGCAAGTTAAAAAATTCTCACACGATAATATGCTATTTTCTTATTGTAACATGCATCACCGTCTCCAACCTCATTATTATAAAAACACAATTTATGTTAGCGCCGTACCATAAATAAGAGAAGGAAATGATTTTAAACAATAATGTCCTTTGTTATGACTTCACAGTATTTAAAATACAAATTCAAATATTAAATTATACATTAATATACTGTATATCCTTAATACTATAAACTACTCGTTTTCGACTGTAAATAAATAGTCATTTTCAATGACGAAGTAACAGTCGACTGTTATGACTATTACTTCGATCTTATCTAGTAAAGTGGTACATTATGTTTGAAAATGCTTGGACGAGTGTGAGCTTCTGTTTGATAACAGCTTCTGATTTACAACCGGATAATATCAATTCTACTATTGACCTTATTGCGGTATAAATATTGACAATGTTTACATTGAAATTAATGGTTTTTTATCTTTACTACCATGTTATATGTATAATTAATTCTCTAATTGAATGAAGATACCTGCACAAGTGAAAAAGATATATTTCCTTAGTAAATACAAACTAACACTGGTCATGATCCCCTTCACATTATAAGCGAAGATGTAGTCTATCATAGTAAAATAATGGGTCATATGATTATACATTATTTGTAGTAAATATAGCTGTATACTACATCCGAATTTTTAATACAAAATATAAAAAGACGGGAAGAGTTATTCAGTGAAAGTAAAAATTCAAGTATAATATTTGAAATTGTTAACATATTACAATAAACCCATGCAGAGTTACACAAAGAAATCACGATTAATGTAAAAAAAAACCATGCACACTGGTCATTATTGCGCAACTGTAACCTCTTGAAGATCCGTTAATGCGACATTATACCAATTTACGACAACATTATTTCAATATGTTCAATTAACGACGTCTTATAGGTATTATCGTTACGTCGCAATTATGTATGTAAAGTGGCTACTCAATCCAGCTTCACACAGAAAATCCATCGTATGAACGTCACCGTAACATTCCATTAAGCACGCACTTAGATAGAGGCGTTTCGGTGGCATCAGCACCGCTCGTAATAATTTGGATCAGCGTTCCGTATAGTGTTATCTAGACCGGACGCAGTTAATCGGCTGAGCATGCGCAACAAACACTATCATATTCACCCAACTCACCATAAACATTCTATTTCATTATAAAACTGACTGCCTCAAAAGTTTCTTAATATTCAAAGCATACAAAATGCTTTCATTATCATTTGGAATATTCGAGTGATTTTTTTTTATTCAACCAAGCATTGACACAAGTGGGACATTCACCTGATGGTGATTCGCCTGCCCATAATAATAGAATGGTATACCCAGCAGCTCATTGTACTGGTCACTTAAGACATAAGATGGTAAGTCTCGTTACCCAGTGATTTCACTAAAGCGCCTTTCAAACCGAAACTCAGTAATGTTTGCACAGTGCTGTTTAAAAGCAGAAATAGGCGCTACGGTGGTACCTACCTAGATGGTCTCTAGCAAGAGAGACCTACAAACACATCTAGACTAGTAAACACATCTGACTGACCCCTCCCCCGTCCCCAATATGTGTCATTGACACAATGACACCTAAGTTCACCCCTCCCCCTCATTGACTATGGCTGTTGCAAAGCAATAGGAACGAAAACAAAATAAACGCGGTAAGATCGTGTAAAGTTTCATTTTATTAATTGTACGAAAGTATGTTGATATGTGCGACAGTTTTTCTACCAGTTTTTCTTTTATAGTCAGGCAGAAGTTTCATCTCCGACACGAAGTTAGAGAGACGAGTAAGGATCAGACACTCATAAACCATGTTACATGGTTACAGAGAGGCTTATCGGTCTGTAGTTGGAGAGAATGTTTCTAGGCTTGTTTGGCTTAGGGATTCCCACAAATTACTGTTTCCAGGCGTCCGGAAAGGAGCAGCTGGAGAGGAGCATGTAAAAGATAGTCGCGAGCAAACAGATCATATGAGCGGGGAGAGACTTGAGTACTCCGTTCGAGATGCCATCAAGGACCGGGACGGACTTGGATTTTAATCCTGTGATGGTAACTGCGACCACGTCTGCTGAGATCAAAGCTAGGGGTGGAGCTACCGGAGGGATGGACGATCTGCGTGCAATCTCGTCCTTCACCAGTTTTAGGTGAGTGGGGTCAGCTGGATAAGATGACAATGTGCACTGGTTCTCCAGACTGTCGGCTAAACACTTAGCCTTTTCATCGTCCTCGAAGTCCAACGACGACTCGTTAATGTCTCTGACGAGGGGTGGCATAAGTCCAGGGTTCTCCAACTTGAGTCCCCGAGCCAGACGCCAGAAAGCGTCCTTGGAATGCTCGAGGTCACTGAGGAGCGAATTCCATCTGTCGGCTCTGTGTTCTCTGACGCGCTCTTTGACAGCCCTTTGAAGGCGGCGCGCCTTAACTATATTCACCTCGGAGCGGTGCTGGGATTTCGTAGACTTAAGTTTGATCTCAAGTTTACGCCAGTCAACGATGGCATTGGTTAGAGGGACTTCACCGCCGCGTTGGCCCAGCTTGAAAAGGACTGGGAGATGATCAAATCCAAGGTCATTTATGACCTCAACCGAACGGATATGGAGAGCTACTTTTTTTCAGTACCGCTATGTCCAAGAGAAAAGGTCTTTGATAGTCCTGCTGTGGGATTCTCATCGGCGAAGAAGGGGCGATGATATCAAAGTTTAGCTTTTCCACTAACTTTGAACAAGACACGAGAACAAGGGCTTGATGGCCAGTGAGCCGAGACTTCGATGGTTTCCAGGTGAGGGCATTCAAGAGGGACACTGTGAAGTGACCTCTTGTAATAGATCAAGGTGCCACCGTAGATAGCGGATAACCCCTCCTTCCTAAAGAGGTGATAGTTTGCGATTTTAGGGTCATGGTGAAATGGTTTCAGGAATGTGTCCAGAATTAAGATAACGTCTATGTCGTGGTGTCGGAGAAATGCGCTAATTATTTCCCTCTGATGTCGAACGCTGTTCGTATTAAAAGTCGCGACGGTCAACGTTTTTATACCAGTAATGTTTTTATTAAAATACTACAGTGGTACGAGGAGTAACTTTCCAAAAATTGTTTAATGATATTAGTAAATCCACTCGATAATGGCCAGTTTAAATTACTAGGCTTATGATAAATAATCTGTCTCTAAGTGACATAAAGAATATAGTATTGTGGAGACAAAGCTTTGTGCCAGACTGTTTGCAGATAAATATTTGTATAAAAAAAATCTACATGAGTTTTGTAGAACTCTTTATTCACATCAAATAAACAATGAACAGAAAATACTTTCTTTTAATTACTTTGTTAAAATTTTTGTGTCATTGTTTCCAAAAACTAAATTTACGTAAAGCAATATACTCGTAGATATAAAGTGCCTTATCGCAACTAAAAAGAGGCGTGTCCAAAAATTTTTCTTCATTTGATTGGATATCGTCCAACTGAAAGGCGTATGAAACACTTTCTAAGAAACTCTTATTACATAGAAGCCAGTATAAATATCTTTTACAATCAAATATCTATTAGTTTACATTACACGACTTTAAGTAGAAAGTTAATTTCAAAATAAATTGTTATTAAGCCAAGTACAAATAAACAATTAAGTTATCTAATTATCGATATTTTTTAAAAGTAGCCCATATTAAATAATATTAAACTTTGTAGAGATGTTATTAAAATAAAATATGCACGTGTGAGATATATATCACACGTGCATATTTTATTTTGCAATTTATTTACCCTTTAGTCGGTATACCGACTTAAGGGTAAAATTGTGAGAAATTTCAAATTCATTCATTACGTTAATCTTTTATATTACTTAATTTTCTGTATAAAAATAAATTTATGAATTTTTTATTTTATTTAAGGAAATTTTTAAAGACATTAGTCTTGTAGCATGAAATAAAAAGTATTTTTTTTTTATTCAATTAAGCGAGGAGACGAGTTATGCTGATATACTCGTATACAGCAGCAAATACGCTCGCTTGAAACGTGAAATGTTGTCTCGTTACCCCAGTAATTCCATTGGCTACAACGCTCTTCAAATCGGAACACAGTAATGTTTGCACATTACTCTTTGGCCGCTGCAATAGGAGCTGCGGTGGTACCTATCTAAACAGTCTCCGGCAACAGAGTACTTATTCCCCGGTAAAAATAATAAAGAAAGAAAATAAAGTTTAAAGAATTACTTGCAAACTTAATAATTTTTTATGGCATGCAATTATTTGTCATATGTAAAATTTTATAATTATAACTTTTTGCATATCGGTACAAAAATATACTTTTATTTATATATTTTTACCTACTAAAAGCCTTACGCTTGTCCCCTTTAGTGCATTGGAAGAGGCCCTAGGATCTCTTCCGAAACGCGCTGCTACTCCACTGAACTACTCCTAAGAATGTCACAGTAATATAAAATCATACCTTTAATAATAACCAATTAATTAATTTTCGGGGGAGTCAGGGGAGACCGGAAATAACATCTTCACTAGGCCTAACAGTAAACCTCACCTGCATGTGTCGGTGGTTCGTCATGAATAACCGACGGCGGCGTTCTGTAAGCGTTGCGGTGCTCCCTGCTAAACAACGGACGAGACCCTGGCGACCGAGAAATGGCGGTATAACCATATCACCGATCAAACAACCGACCAAAGAGGCATCTGTGGTTTTGGAGTATAAATAACTCAAAAAATGTCTGGGGCAGAAGGCAACGGGAAACACTGCTTTTATTCTTCCCAAGAGAATCAGTATGAAAGGTCTAAAATATGCGCTTGACAGGAACCGATCGAAGCAGATCGTCCGCTCCAGAGAAAAACTCTAGCACTGACCGCGGTCCTCAGACATGAGGGAACGACCCTAGAGAGAAAATAATTTTCTTCCAAAATCACTAATATACGAGTTACCACAATCTACAAAACTAAGAACAATTTCTGTATTTCGAGAATCCATTTCCATTACAATATAATAGCTGACAAAATAATTTTCGGATGAAACACGTTAAAGGTATGATTTTTTTTAAATACGTTTTTATTAAAAAAAATAACTTTAAATACTACCTACACCCAGTTATTAACCTTTTGGGTCTCTTCTTCTTTCACTGGTGGTAGGTCTCTATTGCCGGACACCGTCTAGATAGGCCAACGCAGCGCCTATTTCTACCGCAAAGCAGTAGTGCGCAAACATGAATGTATTCCTGTTTGACGGATGCTGTAACTAGTGTAATTACTGGGGTAACGAGATTTAACATCTTATGTCCCACGGCGACGAGGAATGTGGTGCTGTGAATACCATTCTAACTAGCTCCATATTGTTATAAGCAGGCGTATCACTTACCACCAGATGAATGTGCCCCACGTCTCGTCACTTTATAGATAAAAAAAATCTACAACGAGTACGTTAACTTGTACGTCTCCATCCGTTTCTTAAAAGTTTCATAGGCTCAAAAGCATCTCAGAATTTTATTTATTTGTACCATATCACTCAATTTAATACATACGTTACGCTAACAGTAGTCCCAACATTGGGTACTTTTGAAGTTTTCGAAAACTTGGTTATTTTTTAAAGTAGATAAAGAGCCTTCTTTTACCTATATACGGTGGAGGCAGTTATAACAAAAGTAAGCAAATATAACTTCTTTTTGTTACAAAACTATATCAAACACGTATCTACGATAGATAACTGATTTCCATGGAAGGAATGTACCCTTATCGTCCTGCTACTATAAGCTGTAAGCACAGTTGAACTAAAAAAATCGTCAGATTTGCAGCTCTCGCACGGCACCTAAATTTACTGATAAAGATATCATATATATATCTAAGCTCCTAGAATGCGTGCCGATACTGTTAAAAAAGGTGCATCCCACGCTGCGCGCAAAGCACAGAGAGGTCGGCTCGTCAGAGGTGCCCACACTATGGTCCATTACACCTCGCCGTACCCAGATGTACGATAGCTGCCTCTTTGAACGGCCGCGGCCACCGGGGCACGCACGTGCTTTTGTGGCGACCCGCGCCGTCTCACGTCACCATACATAAATTGACAATCTAGTCCTTACCAGACAAATGTCAACGAGACCCGCAACAACCTCGCTGCCACTGATTCGCATCTGACTGATGAGTTGCGACTCCGACTAAAGGTCACTATGATCTGTTTTGTGCATAGTAATTGTGGAAAATTAGTAATTTCTTAAAAGAAATGCTAATTTACGTTTTGAATATTGTGATTATGGAGCTTTCAGATTTACTTGCACGTGTTTAAACTTCATGTATAAATAATGCTTGGAAGAAGACGGCGATCTTGACGCAGTCACAAGTTACACATATGTATATAACTACCAGTTTACTGAACCTTCTCTAACTAAAAATAAAAACAAATAAATCCACAAAGATTTGTGAAAGGATACATAATAACAAGTCAAGATAATTTCCAATCAAATGATAGATGATTAATATATAATATTATACACCACTCATATACGCTTCTGTTTATATTCCTGAAATAGTTTTTATGCTTGCTTTAGGAACCCAACGACCAATACTTCTAACAGCTGTAGCTACTGCAAATATAAATAGTAATTATGATCATCACCAAGGAGTTTGGGAATCAAAATCGGGAAAATCGTTGCTCTACCAGAAGGCTCTAGCCGAAGGCCCTACGCTATGCTGTAAAAAATAGATAAGGTTTGCCTGGCATGTAAAGATACAAGTAATGTTATTTTTGTGATCAATAAGAAATATTATTTTTGAGATACCGGGCCCACGCCCAAATAAAAGAACCTGTAAATGATCTTAAGGGGGAGTACTTGGCATACTCTAAGTCCTGTGCTTAGGCACAATTCATAAAGACACCAATGCGTTCCATTGTCTTTTGTCTTAACATAATATTATTTATTTATTCAATACATAAAAATATAGACAAGTGCCACATTGTTTTAAACAAGCATGACTATTAACAAAATTTCGTTACAATTCCCGATCATAATAAATTCAAAAATTATTTTAGCAGTTTTATTTCACTAAACCTTTTAGATTTTGTTCTAAAACTTTACAAGTCTCTTCACCTCACGAACACTACAACTTGGGAAGTATGGTATCATAGACATATATAAACAGCATTAAATTTATTGTTACAACTTTTATTAAAAGGGTAATTTTAAATTTTAAGTACTCGTAAATATATATATATATATATATATTTATTCGGCGCACCTGCGACCAACGGAGAACCACCACCATGAAGAACAATTGCTATCATTATAGACCATCTCCGTCCGCCGAGCCCTCACGCTAAATATTCAAATAGTTGCAACCTTAAGGTAAGTTAATTTAAAAGTCGATAAATTATCGCTAATGCCCAATTTGCGTCGACCGGTTAACAATGCCGGTTCCCGCAATTACTTAAACGCATGTAACAGAACGATACGATCTACGTACGGTCGTCCGGCGTCATTGTCTCACTCGATTCGAATACATGCTCCGCAATTACAGTGTATCGATTACAGCTGACTCAGTGGTCTCCGATACGACCGATTGACTACAGCAGTAAAACGTTGCCCTCGGTTACCGTAATTAGTCTTACACTAAAACGACATCCTTATACGTAAATAGGAATCAGTTTGTTTACTTAGATTATAAGAAGTACGTAAAACAATACTAATACAAAGTATACTACGTCGTATACGACGCGGTATATACGGCAGGCATTCATCATTTTGCCCTGTAGCCTCGGGCGATTAATAATATGACTAAAGTAAGCCCTGTCTGTTGTAGAAGGCGACTAAAAGGGTTTTCGGGTCCGTAAGCTTTGAAGGTGGAGGCTCTCATTATCCACTGAGATGAACGACAAGTACGAGATGGTCGAGTGCTAGTCGTATCAAAACGGGAGTGCCAATGAGGGCCATATCCTTTCCTGCGTGCTTTAAGCGTAGTGTCGGAGTACGACAGTGCGTTAGGAGATCCTGGGACCTCCGGCAACGCAATAAGTATGACTAACTAGGGAATTTTAGTGAGTAAATACCTCACATAACCTTGTTGTCCCTTCAGGAGCAGGGTATCTTTTTAGAAGATTTCCTCACGATAAGAAAAAAAAAATATATTCATCCTTGAGTTGTCCATATCTCACGCTATAGAAGAAAGCTTTTCGCTTCGTCCTCTACAAAGTGATCAGCAGAGAATTGGAATAACCTGCCGGCGTCAGTGTTTCCGTTCAGGTACGATGAGAGAATTTTAAAGAAAAGTGTGAACAGACTTCTTCTGGACCAGTACGCTTTACTACATTGCCGTTTACCATCAGGCAGGATCGAAGTCTTACAAATAATTAAAAAAATATTATGAAATAAAATATCAAATATGGAGACGGACATTTATCTTAAAACTGAACTACGCTGATATTGCATATGGTAAATAAATGATCATAATACCCAGGCTGCACTAACAAGAAACTGGCTAACTAATTATCATATCATCGCTATTTTCTACTTGCGATAAGGTGCAAGGAATTATTAAAAAGTTTGTCGCTTCCGTGTAAAAAAAAAAGAATTTATTTAAATTCTAAAGGAATATAAGACTAACAATAAGAATTGTAACTAATCAAATTACCTTTTAAACATAAAAACAAATATGTCATAAACAATGTCATTGACCCTTAGGAAAAAGACATTAACAATGAAATATAGGATATTTGCCTCAATCACTGGAGTTTAATTCATGTAAAATAATTTTAATACAGCATCTTGCAACGACAAAAGGCTTAATAATAAATTCGTGTCAGTTGACATTCTATTATCTCGACCGGAAGATGTTGCCGTAATACTTTATTTTAAATTGTCTTTTTATGTTTATGCTGAACACGTGCCAGAGGCTTGGTCACTATTTTTTTTTTATTTTAAAGTTGCATCAACTAAGTAACATCATTTATAACTTAAAATTAACATAGTTTTAACAGTTTCTTGGTAAAATGTGACTTTACATTTACACATGCAAACGGCAATTCAATATTGCATAAAAATGCATAATCATGGATAGAGATTCAGGTAAATAAACAGAAAATATATAATACCTACAACTGACAGAATATCCCTAAAAAGAAAGTACATATAAAAAAATCATAGATCATGTACAGTAATACTTCAACTGTTTATATTAAGGTCACATAAATATTTAATGAAATTTTATTTATTTCAAAGAAATAAAAATAAGGTCCTAATGAACTTAAATTTTAAAGTAATCAGTGAACAAATTTTAACGTTTGTTCCTTAGTTTCAAGTAAAATCATACTGAAGTTATCGAATGTGTTAAGCTACTAAAATTAATCTTTGAGTATCTAACACATATTAATGAAAAATAAACAAATTTTTCGTACAATTATATTATAGTGATTGCTAAATTTTGTTTCAAAGCAATGTGAGTTGATTTGATGGTAATCTCGTCTAGAATTCCACTGAGTGCGCGAGAACTCCTTGTCCTCTCGGTACGTGACAGACTCAAACGTCCGTTTCTAAAAATACTAAACATTGAAGGTAGAATAGAAAAACAGACTGAACTTAATAATGACCGGGTTTTTTTTATTCACTTAAAAGTGAATTTGTTCACACCATTAATATAAAATTACTTTTGTTTCGAAAACAGGAACAATTTGTACCTTTCTTTGAAAATAAAGAGAGGAGAAGAGGAAAAGGAAAACATTATTACGTAATTAAATCAAGTTGTTTTAAATTTTATCTACTTGATAATTACAAAAAGGAATTACAGCGTGCAATCTTTACCTTACTAAAGATTGGGTAAAGATATTTAATAAATCTTAATCGTTGAACACACTAATCATAAACTGTGATGAATGAAATACTAACTTAACCACTGCATTTAGTTGCAAATGTAAAAATATTAGGTATATTGGTACAATACTATACCAACATGTACAGATCACATCTAATAGATGTTTATTTATAGTAATTTAATGCAATTTTTTTGTTAAAGTCAACTGAGATGTTTAACCCATTGTTTACATAAAACTATTTCTTAATAGTAATACTCTTGTAATTATTCTTAAACTTTACTTTCACTAATTTTTATGAATATATTATATTAGTACAAACTTGATACACAATTTTTTTAATAAAACGTTTATTTTCTTCAGTGAAATGTATATTACAACTTATTTACATATATCAAAGGGATTCTATTCATTATTTACGAGCAGATTTTTTTTAAGAGGAAAAATTTTGTGTATACTTATTTCGTACAAATAATATGAAAAGGTGAATAAATATTTATGATGTCCATTATTACGTTAATCTCTACTTCAGTATTTTTGAAGAGTTACGTGTAGACGACAAATTTAATAGTATCTGTTGTGGAGCTGGACTGAAGCCAATGTTTCACTCGTTTCAGTTTTGTGCAATCCGGCCTATTTTTCTAAAGTGAACAGTTGCACGCGACACGCGCTTACGTCTCTGTAACAGAAACCATTTCCTAAATTAATATATTCTCTTGCCCTGTTAAATGTTTCACACGCTATAAACAATCGTTAAGTACTGGTAATGGTTATTTATGTCATGTGTTACATCACATCCCTTTGGCACCAAAGTAATAAATAATTAGGCACTTTGATTTCAAAATCTTGAATACAAAGCGAGTAACCATACCACATTGCCGAACATTCATTAATCGGTCGCGTGCCCTCTCCTTTAACTAGTTGCGCTCTCCGTGACTAATGTAATAAACAGCATAATAGGAAAAAAAAAAGCGGATACTCTAATTGACTGACAAGTGCAAGACCCTGACCACGGCGATGATGAATATTGAACAAAATTAGTTGCCTCATCGAAACTATCAGACGTTATGATATTCTATTCTCCGTAACCTTGTCAATTATAATATTGTGCCCTAGAAAACTCGGTACATACACTATAAGACAGACCATCAATCTCCTATTCATTCAATGACCATAAAACCCTTCAAAGTCATATTGTACGTGGTATTGCTTCTAAGAATAAGCCTATTTGAAAAGTTAAATTTGGACTAATTAATAAATATTATTTTCTTAGTGGTTTGTCTTTCTAGTCGGACACCAACTACATAGGAACCACACCACATCCTTTAAGAATTTTATCAATGTTTCCATTTGAAGAGCCCATTGCTGCTTGTAACTTTAATTAGAAGAGGGTTCCATTGTCTCAAAGCAATGAGCAAAGGAGTTTTATGTTAATATTCTGACTAATGCCTCGATGTTATGGACGGTGGTACAACTTTTATCTTTTTTAATATTCCTGTGTTTTTTTATTTACGACCGGTAGATTAAATAAATAATTCCTCATTAATAATGATCATTCAAAGCAGTACCTACTGTCTTTCTAATCTATGAGCTCTGTAAAAAATTTGTTAAACTTTTAGTCTAAACTAGCCCATGACTTTTCATGGTATCAATTTATGTGCTATGAATAACGGCAAAAGTACCAAGAACATTGTTTTAAAAAAGGAGGAACTCTTTTCTAATCGATTAGTTTATGAATGCATCCAATTACAACTCGAGATACTTAAGTAAACCCAGAATATTTTTTTGGAGTACATCATCATACGCCGATAGATCTTCATAGTTGAAGATAATTTCCCCTAAAGATCTTTTCGGCTATCAACACTAATTTTCTTCATCCAGCGATTTTCTACAACCTGTAGCAGAATGAAGGCCTACTGGTACGTAATGGTTCATGTAAATCTACCGTTACGCTGCGGTTACTTGAGGACCTTACAACCGGTCGACTTTCAATCATCCGAGCAATTATTTCTTGTACTCTTTTGGACAATGTCAATTATCTTAATTACTCTGAAGATATTCTCATTCTAGATTCGACCGCGCAGAGAAACTAGAAGCTTAAACGTCTTTATTGCTCATTGAGCCTTTTCATGTCCCATTGCAATGTCCACGTCTCAGTTCTGCACGTCATCAAATAGAATAAGAAGATTCTGCAAAGTCCTGATAGTTGTCCAGTCGAGTTGGATTCATCTATTGACGTCTTTCTCCGATTAATTTTACATATGTGCAATCAAATTGCAAAAACGATGGAGTTTAGAACATTAACGAAGAACATGCATGTCATTTTCATATGTAATTATATCAAATCTGAAGGTTTGGTAACCCAGTTTGGACAATGAGTCACGGGCAAGTGGTGTCCTATATCGTGCATTATTTATGGGTTGCAGAGCAGCAGTAATTGCGGTCGGGACCTCGCGACACACGGCTCGTTTATCTAATTAGTTACTCGGCGCACTCGTCTGCAAGTCTGTCTACTCGCGCGCACGCCTTCATGTTTGTTTGCACGACTTCATATCTATCGTTTTGATACTATCGCCACATATCAAAGATACCTATCGCTTCTGATTTAATGCTTGTTTTTTAAATGACCAATATTGGTCCATGAGTGACAAATTTAGGTTGGTTTTATTACTAAATTATTTGTAACTTTATACAATTCAAGCACGCATCTAAATTGCTGAAACTCTCTAGAACTTACTTCAGATCGGATATTTAAATTTTCGTGCTGGTAGCATATTATCCACTGTATAATAGGGATTTGAAGTATGAAATAAAAATACATGCATGTAAAACTGCCTCTGTAATGTAGTGATTAACCGTTTGCTTAACAGTATGGAAGTACTTTGTTCAATTATTGAGCAAGATCCCGGAGACAGTGGTAAGAGTGGTTAGAGATTGCTATAAATTCTGGAGTCAGTGGTAGAAAAGTAGTTAGGAGTTTTAGAATCCGCTTAGTTAACTAACTACATCTCCCATAATATAAGGTTTATGTTAAAAACTTTAGAACCAAAAAATAATGGGAAACATTTGTAATTTAATTTTGTACGCGATACCGCTGTTCATATAAATGATGTTCCATATAAAGATGAGTCAAGCAAATGTTAGTGGCAGATGGCAAAGGCAACACTAAGTCATTGCCGTGTGTGTTGGCGGAGACAATGCCACTAATCCATGCCATGAAACCTGCAGGCCTTACCTTGACTCCTACGCCTAGCTGTTCCTTTTACTAAGCGATTAGACCTCGTCCACGGACGGTTTCAAAACGCGCACCTACATTATGAACATTCATTCATAGTTTTTAATGGTGTATTTAAAGTAAACATTTTCCACATTTCTTATCCCACATTCATCCCAAGGTTTTTTCCCAATGAGCTAACATTTGAGCTCAATTTTATATGGCGTTACTACCGCGGATCTTGTTGTCATTTAACACCATAGATATTTAGGCGTGTTGCATCATAATAGCACCACTACGCCACGGAAGCAGTTAAAGTTAAGCTGCACGAGAGTTACTGCACCACTTGGTCTTATCGTCTATATATAGCTGCTACGCTGTTCAAAACCAAACATAGTGGTCTTGTACCCTTCTGTTTGACGGTGAAAATAGGCGCCACCGCGGTATATACCTAAATAGTCTCCAGCATAAATACCAACCGAATATTCGTAAGTTATAATTATTCTTGTCCCTATTAACTTTAAATATTAAGGAGGTATCATCTCCAAAAAGTACGATGACACACAGATTCTTGAAAAAAATAAAAGATCATAAATATAAATCAAAAATAGATCCCAACTAGCCCCACATTGTAGGAAGTAAAAGTATCACTTGCTACCGGGTCAAAACCTCTCTCGTCTCGTCGCTTTATAAAATAAATAAAAAAAAAATGAGATGTGTCGTCATCTTTCTTATACTCGTATTACAATTTTGCCAATACCAAATGGACCATTACTTCGTATTAACAACTTTGTTAAATATGGTAGTTTCGAATATAATTATCAGTAATATTATTACTCCGATGCATGAACTTATATCCAAACATATTATTTATATTAAAAATAAAATTAATAAGACTATTAGTAATTTTAATCCACGAGGTAATTGTGAATTAGTTGTTTTAATTGAATACGGAGAGGGCAGGATTCGATGCTAATTAATCAATTTACGTTTTGAGCAATTATCAAAACATTCTTTAAATTATTCCCACTCTTTTCTAGATTTATACTCTACAGATAATGTAATGCACATCCTAAATTCTTTCTGTGCATTTTCAATTTATCTGAGGATAAATTTTCTTCTCTCTCCAATTACTCTGTAAAATCTTGCATAACTGAGGACTGTAATTAATTCATTCTAAATATTACAACATGTTTACTTAAACTTATTTATCAACAAAAGATCACATAATCCTCTAATTTACTGGTATCTAATTACTATTAGCAAAAGAGATCGACTAAAAAATGTTGTATGTTAATGCAAACGCATGTCCCGATCCAGTTTATTATAATTAGTGTTCTTTGCGTTATTATTATTCATGCGCAATGGCCTTTGAGGTAGTGAATGAATGGGGCACGACCGCGACGCCCACGGCTGCTTCATTCATATGAAGCCCAGCGGGCTCAACCAACCTTAAGTCAACCTACAACATGTACCTTAATGTCAACATCAAAACCATGGTTCTTCCGGATAAAATCAATGCTAACAGGTCAAAGATTTACTTAAAAAAAATCTAGGAACATATATACATAGCAAATTCAAGAGCATTGGTTAATATAAATTAAATACAGAACAATTGAAACATTCACAGCCGTTTTTATTCTACCTTTTAGTGTCGATACGCTTTTTCATGATTGATGCAAACAACAAAGGACTGCAATACTATGCTGGCCTCCGTATTTCCATCCAAATATAACGTGACTCTCATTTAAAGAATGACTAAACTAAATCAAGTATGATGAGCATCGTAAACTGCATCTCTACTTACCATCAGATAAAATCATCGTTGTACGCCACAACGCGTATCAGTTGACAAAGTATGCACAGACAATGTAATGACATGTGTACTTCTAGTCATAAATTTCATTATGTTAAGTATTCAGCGATATTACACGAGAATAATGAAAAAGTGGTCATTAACATTCATTATTTTATGCATATAAATATGAAATACTTCTCATACAAATTTATGCTTAATAAATACTTGAAAAATATAATTTTCTAACAACTTGAACGCAAACATATTATTACCGATATCCTCAAAAATCGTGCATATTTTTAAAATAAATTATATTGCATTAATTACATTCTCGTAGTTATTTCAACCATAGATAAATTTTTTACACCGTTCATCGATCATCGAAATAGTTGAAATAATCCAACTATAGTTTTATTTATAGTTATTTTATTTTAATAATCAGAATGTTTACGTTGGGTTCAATCAATGATAAAATGGTAGAGTTGCTAACTTATTTTGGATGGGGGTGGAATAATGCTGAACGATGAATGGACAAGAGAGGGTGGTGAAGATGTACGGGGTGACGGGGAGGTGTTTTCGTGGCCATGGTCACAAAATGACGTACAGAGAAACGCATGCGCGGAAACTGTAGGTTCAAGGACAAAACATCGATTAGAACCAGTGGCGCTCTGCTCTGTTACCGGCCGCACGTGAAATCGATACGGCCTCAATGCCAGGGCCATACGTAAACCTTCATTCCACCGACTCCCAACGTCTTACTAACAACTAGTAAAAAAATCTTAATAAACACTCTTTCAACATTAAAAATAACAAAATATAACTAAAGACGAGTTCCATGTGATCATTGCCGAACCACATAAAATCCTGGAAAGATAATAAATTGCAATACGATAAATATTGTAATATTAGCTTTTACCCGGAAGTGATCAAGTTATATTTTTAATTTATTAATAAAAAAACACGAATAAAGCTATAAACAAAAGTTGATTATACGGAGATAAAGTAGTACAGCCGTGCTTAACTCACATTGAGTTATTTACTAGTCAACCTTATTTATGATAGACTAATTGTTGGTCACAAGTAGATACAGGAAAAAGTAAAAAATATTTTAAATTACAAAAAATAGTAAAAATTATTTAATAAATACTTGACATAAAAGTCTTGAAATGCATGAAACATTAAACATATGAAACCAAGATACATATTTCTCGTTAAAACAACCACAAATCCTCATTGAGGCACCGTATCGAATGGGGACATACAAATGTGATATTTAAGACATTATAGAGTGTTATCTACGTACGTAACGCGTTGTGCGATACTCTAGAACATATTTTTATTTGCAAGCAAAACTTGATTGCAAGCGTAATCCGCCGTAAATAAGAAGCGCGTGCGCACCGCTGATTACATTACTGCACTACGCGCACGGAACTGAGAATAGAGTCGCTGTTTATCTAAATATATTTTTTTATTTATCTGTCCTAATCCACAACACTGTTATTTCGGATTTGTTTACTCATAAATTCATATGGATTGAGGAAATGGTTTCTAAATAATTAATTCATAAAAAATAGAATATAAGCCTTGTCTTTCTACTTATTTAAATATCACTTTGAAATAAATTCTATAGCTTCAATACTGAAAAATGCAGTGAAAAATAGAAAAAATATTTAATACTTTTTAACTTCTGTTTGTATCATAGATAATATTAAAAAAATTCAAACACGCTTAATTATTGTATGAATGATGTCTGTATTTATCTTTTCATAAACAAAAAATTTTCGCAAATGACTTCAAAATAATATATAATAAAATAATGAATTGTCGACTCGATTCGTTTAATCGCTGATTGCGAATGCAAGTGTCGCTGGCGTGCGCACGCGTGTCAAATCGCGTAGCGCCCACGCGGCCCGAGCTGCGCTTGCGCATCGCTCGTGCTATTATGACCATATTCCCCATTTTTTTAAAAAAATCCTACAATATCAAAACAAAATTGTTTTATTTCCTACTTTTATGTGTAAAAGTACATATTTTTTTACACTTATATATTACTATAAAAGAAATACCACAAAAATGGTTTTAAACATAAAAATAAAATTAAGATTGCATATTGTGTAATAACTTCGGTTAAAGGAGCATATTTTATACATAAGTTGTAAAGTTCACCAACAATAATGGTTAATCGAAAATGATAATGAACTTGTATTTTTTTCTGTTTCTAATTTTTCAGAAATAATTACTAATATTATTGATGTCCCTATTATCAATGTCGAGAATCGAATTGATTCTCTAAATCTGATCGCCATACTTCAGATTGAAGACAGCACCTAATGACGATGATTATCAATGTATGTCAATATATATATATTTCTAAATAATTTTATAATTTGGATACCCTAGTTGTCATGGTTGCATCGACAATAACCTTGTTTTGTTTCTTTAGTTTCTCTGTATATTTGTATTATCATTTAGCTTAAAAACCAGATGTTTGTGTACTTATGTTGTATTTTATAGAGATCCTTGCTTTATTGAATATTACATTGAAAAAGTGCATTTAACTTAATTACAAAGCACTATTCCTTGCAATTCGTCGCATAATTTTTAAATGTCAAAAGCATTTCGTTTTCTAGTTTAGTTATTTTTTATATTAACTCAATCATCTATATTTTATCATGAAGTGCAACTTATATTCTTATGGTTTTGGTGCTTCCGTTTGGCTTTACGTTCAATTTTTTATTTCTGGATAGAGAAACACATCAACAAATTTACTTTAATAAAAAAGAAACGATATAAGAAAATAAATACAAATATTCTATGTGCAAACATACAATAAATAAAATATGGTGCAATGTGTATTATCCTAACTAACGTTACATTGTTATCAAGTCCAAGCAAGTGTAAAAACATTTAATATTGTTATATCCATCTAGCCAAATATATAAAACTTTTAAAAACACTGTAATAATTATTAAAAGAAATGTTAAACCTTTGACATTTAGTAAAGACGTGTGTGAGTGCAGTGCGATCTATGTGCACTAGTGTGAGTGCCATTCATGAATTTCCCTCCGGTTCATAGAAACCTACATCGGGGTGTGAGGATGGAGGGAGAAAAGAGGAGGAGGGTGAGTTGCCTCCCCATTTATGAATGAGGCCGTACGTCATTAGCATCGATCGGCGCCGAGACCCCGGCCGTGGTTGCCGCACAAGGGCAAAGCTAATCGATCAACAGGTGGCAGGCTGATTCACACCACATGAGAGTTTTCCGCAAAACGTATGTCACTATTATGCAGTGACGTCGTAACAAACGATAATAAAGCACTTTTACGTCGATACTAATCCGTTATCTCTATAAGCTTATACGTTGATGCAAAAGCTCTTCGCAATTGACGTAATAGAAGATTGATTAATGCTATGCTTTAAACTGCTATTATTTTTGATCAGTTTATCGCAAAAATGTACATTTTTAGAAGTAAAAATACAATATTTTTTATAAACGAATTAAAATTTCATTTTTTTTTTAATATAAATGGATAAGGTTTTTAAGACTCACTTTATTATATTATCATTAATAAAAATATATAACTTATACATTTATATACTTTCATAAAATTTATACTTTATGACGCTTTGCCCAACACCTGGCGAGCGTTTTATACGATCACAAATGAGGTCAATATAATATATAAATAAATAATTAGCAAGTAATATTTAATTGTGAATATAAAAGACAAGAAATCACAGTCATTTAATTCGCCTTTCAAATGTATAAAAAACTACACCATTTATTTTGCAAAAATGTGTTTTATATATTATCTTATGATAATTTTTTGAATGTTTAGAAACGATAAAAGAGTAAACAGCATTATGACTCGTTCGGAAAGCCACAGTTAAAAGTGCCGCCGTGCGTCACAACAATAATTCCTAAGTAGGGTGGTGGTGGATAGCGCGTGACGTCACACCGCAAACTGTTTTGCCTCCACCCGTAATTCATTACACTTGATTAATACCTTTTAACAAGTGCTATCTTTCATACTTCATACGGGGAAAATGTCTTTATCAATCATCGTTGCTGTTTAAGTCAACGGCAGAAATGGACGCTGCCATGATATCTACCTAGACGACTTCCGGCAACAGAAACCTACCCCCAGTAAAGTCTACCATCTAAAGTTCTTCTAGCATATAGTGCAAAATTATTATTCAACTAATAACTTTTTTTATTTATAAAAACCATAACAAATATTTTCATCAATCGTTTGCAATATATTAACTTAATTATAACTTAATAGTAACAATGTAACTAATTCCATTGTACACAAATTGCTTAAAAAAATAGTATTATAGACTTATAGATGTTTTAATGTGTTTTTATTAAATTACTTAATCGGATAACGCCAAGTAACAAATTGGTACCTACTTACACAATAGCCTACACATCGAAAACAATTCTCCATTTTAATTTTATTTTTATCATATGTTTGTTTCAATCTGTTTCTTCTATTTCTTTACTCTTTCTAAACGAAGCGAATGTAGTTACAAAGACATGAGATGAAAATACAATAAGGCACTTGTTACTGAAATTGTTTATTTTCAGTACTTTGTATGTACTGTACACGTACAACTTTGTAAATATCTACGTAATCGTGGTTACGTTGCAGCTTCGATTATACAAAATCTATAAATGTAACAAGGTAAACATTTTGCTTTTTCAGGCGTGTCCCACGTCAGAGTTGCGATGATGAATCTGCTTCAGATTAGTTTTCGAGTGTTCATGTAATAATAAGCGTGACAGAAGCATGACGCCTTGTGGCCGAAGTGACGACTGCCAATATCAATATTCACCGAGCCATAGAATCTCGCGTCACGTTACGCTATTTTAGTATGCTTTATCAGTTGTCAGGATCAGAAGCGCAATTTTCAACTTTGTCTCCATGCGACATGTTAAATGGCCAAATCAATATATCATTAGACCTTTTTTCTTGTGAGGAAATCCTGCATTGAGATCTGCAATTTACATCCTTTGTTGCGGGTACAACAAAGGTGTTATGTCAGATTCCTACCAGCTAAAACCCCACGGTGTCCTACATGTCGCCATTAATCGTAACTACGGGAACACTTTCGTACACTAGCGCAATTCCGAAAGCGATTGATCCTTATCAAACCACATCTTAAAGGCAGTTGTGAGTGCTCCTCTCTTTTTTCCACCGCCTCGAGGCCTTTTATATTCCATGACAGTTATCCCCTAATTCCGCCACGTAGGCCTACGTTACGGAGGTCAGAGAAGCGTATAGTACACCCTCTTCCGACGTCCTACTCTGCGAATAGAAAGTCTAAGTAGAAAAATAGAAAGATCAGTGGATTTTTCCCTTTCTCTTTCCACAGGCTTCTTTTGCATCATAATTCCTTTGCAGAAGGTAACGCCGGCAGTACCAGACCTCTCGCATTGTGTTATCGCCTTAATAAAGGCTCGAAGCGAAAAGTCATACCCTATAATTGCGACGACAACTCGGCGCATTTTCATCTAGCTGGTGCAGAATTCTAAACTATGTTGCGCTGCGTCTTCTTTACTACCACAGTGGTGACACACAGTTGTTGGCTCTTGCCCTATACAGTGTAAATACTAAAAGAAGCAGCCATGCTCAGTAAGTATCTGCACCAACCGAAAATTCAATGACCCGTGCCGTCTATTTATCCAATCGTCTAAGTCCGGACATACAGCCTCGATAGTCTTGCAGCCTGCCCTGGGATTGGCCAACCTCTCCTTCCAGCATTCAAGCAAAGACTGTTGGGTGTGGAACCTCTGCGATTCCGATTCTTGTGACGGGAAACCTTGGCGCAAATTTTAAGTAGAAGCAAAAAGTTCCACGACCAGATCCCAAAAACGACATCCCGCCAATACACATGCCGCTTCATATGAAGTGGTATCCGAATGAGTTGGTGTCATTCGGGGATATCATCAATCTCTAAAGGCGTCTCAGAAAGACAATTGTACGCTCTGTTTAAGTCTCTGCTCATATAAGTGCCCCGTACAAGGCTATGGATCGCACCACCCCTAAATAGAGACGGTGAACACTTATGCAACACCATACGTCTTTTTCATTTTAAAAATACTACCTTCTCGCCCTCGGTACGTGACGAATCTATTGGTTAGGTAATTTCCTACGATTCGGCTAAGATACAAAGGTACACGATGGTATCTCAATCCCTCTCTAATGCATGCCCAAGGTAGAGTATTAAACGCATTGGTTATTTCCAGTGACACCGCCAGCAACACTCCGGCTCTTGAAACTATCTCATTCGCAAGTGCTTCGACACGCTTAATAGCGTCTACTATCGAACGGCGCACGCAAAATCCGAATTGAGAATCTGACAAATTAGGACCTATCTCTCCGAGATGCGTGGTGAAACAACCAGCAAGAATCCTTTTAAAGAGCTTGTCTACCTCATTAAACAAGTCTATTGAGCGATAGGCACAAGGAGATTTTGCGGGGCGCCAGTTCTTCTTCAGGAGAATTAAACTCCCCGTCTATCATTGTATCGGAATTCGACTCATATCCATGCAGCTGTTAAAAAACCTACGGAGTAGGTCAGTCAGCACTTTTCGAACGAAGACCCACGCGCAACCCGGTACGCCACTTGGACCGGGAACTTTTTTCTTAGCCCACAGTCTTGAGATAGCTGAGCTAAACTCAGGTTGGGTTACTTGCGGCACCTCTGTGTCAATTTCTTGTTCTTCACTAAGCACCGATGCTATTACTAGTGTTAATAACTCAGCTATGTTTGAAAACAGGGTGGATACGATTTCATTCACAAGCTGAGGTCGGACACTCTCTGTGAAAAGAGGTGTCGAAGGACGCAGTTTAACTCTCACCAGTTTATAGGGCTATTCCCATGGATCGTGTTTGAGAGACTCCAAGACCTTCTCTATTGAACAAGCCTGGGCCGCTTTTATAGAATTTTGTAACGCTTTAACGTTTTCCCTGTATTTTAAATATAGGTCAGCAATTACGAAATCTAATCGAATCTACCGTCTCTGATACCTAATGTACCGAAAAGAGAGAATTAAACCACGTGGAGGTTACATGGCTCTGCGCCCTAATATATCATTAGCCCTACTTTAACACGAACACAACAATTAACGTCTTCTACACTTACGTACACGAACACATACAAACTCAATTATAAAATATTTAATACATTGAGCATGAGCAATAATTTAATTAGTTTCCCAAGCCTCCTCCTAATTTGGGAACCTCTGGAAATTCATTTTGTACATTTCAGTCTTTTTAATAAAGGTTTTTTATTTTTTAATCTTTCATATATCAAAACGATAAACGAAGAGAGGATAATATTACAGTCAACCATTTATATTGTGTAAATTATTAATTGGTTTTCACTCCGTACTTCAAACGGAATATTATAAAATAAATATAATGATGAGAGATATGTTAAAACATTCTCATCACCACTCTACCCTAACCATATCATGCAAGAGGGCTAGAACGAACTAACTTACGGAACAGATTATCGGGCGCAAGCCTTCACACTGAACCCACAGAGCAAATATAGACTGAAATAGTTATACCGCTGATGATGAATAAAAATATGACATAATATATTAACATTCTTATTGGAATTTCTTTAAAACACGATTTATTTAATTGTTATAAAGACTAGTTATTGCTATATGAAAGAGAAAAGAACGAGATATTAGTAATATTCTTAAACTAGTCAGTACAAGTCGCGTAATGTATGAATTAGATCTAATAAATCAATTATAATTATAGACCTTAGAAGTTAATGCGTCGTAAATTATATTAAGAGAAGTGGGTTATGATATACACATAGCTCTCACTGTTAATGACTCGAGGCCTGAAATTTATTGAGTTACATTAATCAATGTTATATTTATTAATAGATGTGGTATCGTCACCTAGGATTGCAATTGCAACAACCGTATTAATAGCCGTGCCTTCACAATCGCGCCAAATGACTGACCACTAGTTATTTTAGAGCTACTTCAGTTACAACAGTGGTCCCTAATTATATTACATACTTTTTGTTTATGGACCTATATTCTTTATAGCATCAAAAAATATGATGATACCATGATATAAGACAAAATACACAAAATCTAATTTCAAAGATATAATAGCTCAACTACAGGAAATCGTTTAAAACTAACTACATCGAAATTTACCAAATAAATAGATAGATACACATAGAAGACAGTCTATAATCTGTGATATTTCACTAAAAATGTGAAAGGAATTTGGATTGAAAACTAGTTTAAGTACAAACAGTTTTACTAGGCTTAGCAACATACTAAAACTTTCAATTTATAGTATCCCAAAACGTAACTATGCCAACCTATTTGATGTTACAACGCGCTTGAGTATTTAGTATCAAACCTCTAAGTGAGCGATGAGCTGGTTTGTTTTATTTATCATATTATATTATCATTAAAAACAGAATATGAACAAATATAACTTACATAAACAAAAAGTGGTTTTTCTTGAAAACCTATTGATCACTTTTGGTTAGCAAATCTAAATAGTTCAAGATTCCAACATATACAATAGCACAATACAACCAATTAATGCCAGTTAATAGCAACAATCGATTTGGTAGCGGCAGTGCGTGCGAAACTTTCAAAGACTTGGTGAGACGTCCACCCACTAATCGACGGCGCTTCGAACCAGGTCGTGGGAAGCCAGTACTCTAGTACACGACGTGATTTTTTGAGTAGACATTATGGACCTACTCACACTGACATGATATAAACACTCCAAATTTTAGGTCAATCACTTCGAATACTACAGATTTTTAATAATGTGTATCTATGATATTCTTATACAATGACAATCGACCAGCCCATCGCAGTTATGTGTTCTGTAATATATATGCGAAAAACAAGATGGAAAGAATAAAAAGGCGATTGATGCCCTCATCAGTTCTAACAGTTTTTACTAAGTAAATCGTCAAGTAACTGGTAAAGTCAATAAATGTAAATATAATGATTTCACCAGATGCCCAGCAAATAAAATTCGAGAGAGAATAAAAATCTAGAAGAGATGAAACACACGCGCGTTAGAAATAGACAACGGGTATTGAGGTAACGTGCCGAAATAGATCCCCGCCTCTGAAGACCGAACCAAAAGTAGTCAAGTCAATTTTAGATAGAACCCAGCAGGGACGTTTTCGAGGCGTGATTCACCTGCTGAAAACTCGATTGTTCGCATTTTACGTCAATCGCTTGCGTGGTGTTTACGAGCGGCGCGCGGGATCGTCAGCTGACAGCCAGGAATAGCCCTGACATCGCGGCCGCGCTATGCGGCGTGCGCCCGCTGAGCCGCAAATAGCTTGCTATAATTAGACGCCGGTGAAATCGTGGGTTTGTTATTTTTCTTTATCGTCTCCGTTACGCGATAATTGGGTTAGCTGCTACATGTGGGCCCAATCAGGCGTTGGCGTGTCTCGTGTCGAGAGCGGCCGGTGTCCTAACGCTACCGCAACGGCGGGCCCACATGTCCTTGCTACTTCACTTTTGTTATGACACACTGTTTTAATATTCGGTTATATGCGAAACTATTTTCGTCAGCCACCGTAAATATAAGCTACTCTAATATTTGCTAACCGTGTTTCTATGCACCTACATATGTACAACTAATTTTACAAGAGCTTAAAAGAAAAACTGTATTGAAAATAAAGTCGCGACATAAAAGCAACAATACTCCAATAAAAGATTAGTCTTTTTTTATTTCGATAATTTATCATTATTACAATTATACCTTCGTGTAGTTTACGCATTTTTCAAACCTGTACTTAAATAAACTAATCAATTTTGGTGCTTTTTGTCTAGAAGTGTTTCGTCGGTTTCAAATTACAATGTCAGATCCTAAGCAACAATAAAATCAACTAACAGTGAATTTAGCATCTGTATTATATCTTGCTGTTGAATCAAAAAACAATCATATTTTTTTTTCATGTTAGCGTTACATACAACTCTTCTAAACCGTAATTAAACCAATTATTAACCAACGATACAAAAGAATTTTATAACTCGATACATACATTTTTTTTACTTTTGTTTTTATCTAACGATCTATATTTTTTTAAATGGGTGTTTACTATGATAGTAACGAAGAGAAAATAAAAAAATATTAGTTTTGAACTTCAATTTCTGTTTTTTAAATTGTGTTAATTTGATAATTGCCTTTTGTCGTCGGAAGCATTATACTAAAACATTTAATCCATAAAAATGAAACATAACACCGATAAGACTAGTATATGACCTTTTGTTTTTTACTTTATATCAGTTAAAAATTTTTGTGTAAATGATTTAAAAAAAATAAACATTTAAATTTCTTCGCGAAAATCATGTTTATAGAGATTTTACAACGAAAATATTATTAAAATTTCATTAACTATAATAATAAATTTAAATTTTATAAACATTTATTGATACACTTTAGAGTGTTTCTTACAAGTAGACGTGCAACGTCCAAGATACAAGATAAGTTACTCCACCTATGTCAATATTAAAACAATCTTTAGGAAGACACCATTGGAAACAAGTCATAAGCTTTACAAATTCGTTAAGTATTTTTTTCTAATACTTTAAAATTTGCATGAAAAAATTTCTATATTAAAACAAAGTAGGTACTCATTTTTATACTAATTCAGATCGTCAGTGACAACATATCATAAAAATGTTTACTAGGTTTTGAGCAAACAGGGCGATTAATTTATCTTCAATCTAATTTAACCAAAAAAAAATGTTACATAAAGTACTATGAAATTATAAAGCGATAAAAATATTAGTGACATAGGTTTTTATCAAAACGTTTAATAATTTTGTCACCAATAAACATGTCGTTGACTAGGGCTTAATTAACACTATTTTCCCCATATCATATAGATGAAAATATCCTCACCGCCAACATTACAGGTGACAGGTCTCTGTTGACAGAGACAGTCTGGATAAGTACCACCGCAGCTCCCATTGCAACCGCCAAATATTAGTGCACAAACATGTAGCTTCGTCTAATAAAAAAAATATTGAAGAGGTATACGATGAAATGAAATTTTAATATTTAATATTATTATAGCATAAAAAGACGAAGCGAGTTGGACAGTAACAGCAAACTACAATAAATAAGAATTAGAAAAACATTTGGCTAAAAATCTCGTCAAAAATAAATTCTATAGTCGTATAGTGGTAGAGTTTATGTTCTTATACAATGGGAAACTATTGTTAGTACTAGTGTATATTTTTAATAAGCGCATAAGAGTAAATTAGGGAATCAACACCAAATGCTTATTTTTCTTATCCTCATAATTAATAATTCTAATAAGTCCTGATATCAAAATCGAATTACGTTAAAAAACTAGAAGACCGAAATTTGTTCCTGTGCCGCCTTCTCGTTGAAAATACAAAATATAATGTTGTTGAAAAAATATCAAAAGAAACAGAAAGAATGATTGTGTTCATGTGGTGGTCGGTCGGAAGCTTGTACGAGGCTTCGATGGGCGGCCGGGCGTGTGGGGGAGATGGGGGGGTCACCGGGCGGGGGCGGTGGGCGGTCCGGGCGGTGACGTCATCGCGGGGGGGCAGAGCACCGTGCGATTGGCTACCCTGCGCGCGCCGCTACCGAATATGGGACCGCGGCCCCATTGATAAAACTGCGGTGCGGCACGCGCGGCGCCAGTCCCCTTCGCACCGGCCGCGCGAGAGGCCGTATTCACGCTGGCGTTGTTCGTAATACCGTTCGGCCCATGGGCCGAGGAGCAGGTGGTGCCAGACGGAATGGGCACTGACGCAGAGCCTCCTGTCGGCCCACACCTATTATCGTTAGCAGACGTCGGAACGCTAGGTTTTGACTGCGCGCTGAAGCCGGCTCCAGCGCTCACAACCAATGGTGCACCAGCCGACCTCAATACACCAGTCTCGACCTCGGATTTGCCGGCATTTTTTCCGAGTCTTCTGGAACCGCCGCCTATTTCAGGTGCGCTACATTGCCGACTCTTACGCCTCAACCGCCCGACGACTCTGAACAGTTAAACAGGGAAACAGTCATTTACCGTTCACGTGATTTCACTTAGTTCAGTGTTAACGAAACGGGCTCTAGTAATCCACGTAACGTTCTAAACTTAACCTATTAAGTTGCAAGTGTCCTGTAAAGTGAAATTGAGAGTTTGTTGGCAGCGTTCTAGGAAAGGATCGATATGCGTTGCTGAATGAAGTTTTCTCTGTGATATTTTATAAGCTTAAGTAATTAAATAGTGCTTTGAGTGTTTCGCTGGCGTTACGATTGCGTCTTCTATATAACAGTTTCACAGAGAATGGAAAAATTCAAGAATTTGGTAAATATACCTATTTCAATAAAACTTCTCACTGTTCTTTAAAAATATGTTGAGGGATAAAAGTAAGACTGATTTTAATTATATAGTTACAATGTAACGATTTAAATTTTTCGTAAAAAAACAAACGATTAATAGTAGTTACATCTAATAGAGTAAACACAATATTCCGTTGGCATAAGCGTAGATTTAAAGTACTGTTGAGATAAAATATGTTTTTTTTACTTTAAACAACAAATGCAAATGTTATTATAAGTTCGATCCAGTCTCGTTCTCTTCGGTATATAATACATTACGTACATGAGTACTTCTCTAAGTCATCACAGGATATAAAACAAAACACTTAAATCCGAATTAATTAACATGTATATTCTTATTAAAATACTTGAATTAAAATAATGTAGTGATATTTTAATATAGTCTAATTATAAAAGATAAATTGTGAAATTAATTTAATGAGTACAAAAAAAAACTGATTGATTTATGAAATTTCTATACCAGTACTACAATTAAACATTTACATATACCATACATATACCATTTTACTGGTGGTAGGTCTCTATTATCGGAGACAGTGTAGGTATAAACAACCGCGGCGCCTATTTTTACCGCCAAATAGTAGTGTGCAAACATTACTGTGTTCCGGTTTGAAGGGCGCTATAGCTAGTGTAATTATTGGGGCAACAAGACTCAACATCTTATGCTTATGGCGACAAGCCCCAGGTTGATACAGGCAGGCGTATCACTTACCATCAGGTGAACTTCCAAAAGTAGTAACCTCCTAAAATAAACACATTTTTGTTTATTAACTGTTTATTGATATCAAATCCTTCGTAAAGTGTAAGGAAATTGGAATGAAATTAAATTTATACAAAACAATGTATGAAGACAATAAATAAAAAAAAAACAATAATGTTTGGCGACCACCACAGAGTTGTTTGAGAGTAACACTCAATGCGATGATAGGATGCTATCGGTTTCCGGCAAAGCTTATCGCGCAACAATACACCACAGCGCTTCCCGCCCGCCGACCCATTCGGACGAACAAAAACATAGAAAACGTTAACCTAGCTTTAGTAAGCATTATATTTAGTATCTGTATCAAATTATACGATACTACTATACCCTATTAAATCCGGGCAATTTCTATTTTACATAGCTCAAATTTTATTGTTTTAGTGTTTTTATTCAGAATTTGCAGTAATTCTTCAAAAAGTTTTACCTCATTGCAAACAAAAATCTAGCTATAATAAATATGAACTTTCATTAAATTATATCTCTGTATACAACTTTACAAAACACATTGATTGTAAAAAAGCGTATAAATTTCGTCTTAACTGTTAAATTTTATACTTCTTAACTTGTTAAATTATTAATTTATAGTTTATCTATATCTGTGTTAAAAGTTATGAAAATCGTTTGTTTCTAATAGCGTAGTCACAGCCGCTTCACACGTTAATAAGTGATGACCAGTTTACACCTTAAGTACTGGTTCGCACAAAGCGCATAGAGTTAACATCACTAGTCTCACCAATTCCATACGACTTAAGTTTCAATCTTAATTAACCTATGCTTATCGGTTATGAATTGAACAATGTATAATATGACAACGTACAAGTGCATAACAAACAGGTTTAAATCTCTTTATAATTAGTTGATTGATGAGGAAATCAAGAAATCTTAGACCTACTTATGTGTTGATAATACGGACTTGTTTACTTGACTAGTTTTTATACGAACCAAAAACTCTGATCATTACACTTATTACAGCAACTTTATCAACTCCGTTTACATTAAAATTAGTTATTTTGGTCACAGTAATAATAGATTGCATACTATTTTTCATAAGTTAAATAAACTAACGTTTTAAGCTGTTTACGCTAATTTACTTTTAAAAATATTTCTGCGATATGTATTATATCCAATAATACTTTTGACTTATTAGTCTTTCATTGTCCCATTATTAAAAGATTTCAAGGCTTTGACGGCGGTAAAACTTAACGAAGAATAAATAACATGTTTTCAATTATTCTTTCTAGAATAGATTTTCCTTAAATCTGATAAATAAACACTCATCCTATTATCAAATGCTGCACTTTAATCTGAAACCTATAGTTTAATATTCACAATCCCCACGGGTTTGTAATGTAACAGCTTTATCACCAAAGAACATAAAATTTTAGCGATCAATATTATAAAGCATGGAAATATAGCTCTTAACATACTCGTATTTACATAAGACAGATTTCTAAACTCTACATTGATCTGACAAAGACTACATAATAATAAATTATTAATTATTCAGTAAATTGCCTTTACAACAACACAAACGAATTAACCCTAATTGTTATAAAATATATTCAATCTATTAAAACGGTCCTTAATTTTTAATAAGTTGCTTTAAAATGGCATCAAAACTTTTTAATAGATCGGGAGGTAATACGTAAAAATGTTGAGTTTTTTATTTAATTAATCACTTCATATTGCGGGTCGTATTATTTCTGTTCTTACTTTATTTAACGAAAAAGATTGGTTCTGTGTGCGATTGTTCACACTTTTTATTGGAAACATTTATATACAACTACTGTTGAAATCAATGAAAAAATAACAATTTTTTTTTATTCTACGAAGCGACGAGACGAGCGGGACGTTCATCTGATAGTAAGTGATACCCCTGTCTATAACAACGCGGCGCTAGTTAGGATATTATACGCTGCCCACCACATTGCGCTCGTCGTCTTGAGACATGAGATGTTAGGTCTCATTACCCCTGTAACTACATTAGTTCAGCTCTCTTCAATCCGGAACACAATAATGTTTGCACAGTACTGTTTGGGGGCAGAAATAGGTGCTGTGGTGGTACTTACTTAGACGGTCTACCCCAACAGAAACCTAGCATCAGTAACATTAAAAAATAGCAAATAAGAAAAGAATAGAACAAAAAAGGATTATTCACGAACTTGTAAATAATTTTTGTAAAATTTCTACCTTATATGATCACTGTAATTTTTTTTTATATAATATAGATAAGTACTTGACTACGATCCTTATGGTTTTAGACAATTACTATTTTCATTTTTTTATGTCCTCCCAAAAACGGCCTAATAATATGTCTTAGCACGTTTTTCATCTGGGATGATGAGAAAAATATACTGGTAACGGTCAGAAAAGCAGATACTATTCTTTTCCTGGAATTATACCTCTTAGCTGCCTGGGGGTAGAGCGACAGTTGGATATTCTAATTAACCTTCTACAGAAGGGTGTGTTTTCTACAGTTCCTATTTATCGTCGGATCAAAGTTTTGGTTAAAAAAATGTTATCTGCAATATTAACATATTCATAAAGTAATACTCAGATTCTGATTTATATTTAATTTGATTTGTAATATCTACTTTTCATGTCTTCATATTCATAAGACATTTGATTATTTAATTATAATCATAAACGGTATCCATAGGCACTACTAGCTTTAGATAGTAGTATTTTAGAGTAAATTGCGAAAAAGTCATAAAATTTGTTGATGTAGTGAAACATCGTGAAATTATACCTTAAAACAATTGCAACGAAAAGGAATAAATTCGCTGCTGTCTTCCGGTAACGGCGTATTACTTTGTTTAAAGTACATATACACCTATATTTACAGTTCTTTGTGGCAGCCGCATGTTTTCAAGGGCAACAGCACTCTCAATATATTTCATCATTATAACTTTTTGAAGATCACCATTATCTTTGCGCGTCGCATTAAAGCCCTGGAAGTATATAATGTTATTTTCTGTACAGGTACATTGCCAGGCGATGAGTTATCGCTAGGCTGCTCGCCGCGCCGACATAAGCACGAGGCATCGTTGTCGCCCGGAGCCCGGGCCGAAGACGCTAGCAACGCATCCAGCGCCAGTGCTTCTCTGTACGGACCTCCAGCTACCAAGCGTGCTCCATCTCCACCACTGCAATGGTTACTACCGCCTGGCCCAGGCCCAGGCGTTGATAAATATTTCCAACACGAATACGAAGAGCGCGTCGACCTTCTCTCCCCTGAATGTCAACCTACATACTGCGCGCCGCCACAGCCTTGTCAACCTCAACATTGCGACTATCGTCCACCGCCACAACAACAACCACAACACTGGGAAACTCAAGAATACGTCGCCCCTCCTCAACCCGCCCCGGGTCCATCTGGTCTCCCGAAACGAGAACCGTATCCCAGTCCAGTCGGCGATCGCCCTGTGCAGCTCGCTGAGTATAACCCGTCCACGAGCAAAGGTCACGAAATTTTATCTCAGGTGTACCAGCAGAGTGCGCAACCTCTTCGGTTGGTAGCCGTAAAACCAAGAAAGTATCCCAACCGGCCAAGCAAGACACCAGTGCATGAACGGCCGTACGCTTGTCCCGTGGACGGCTGTGACAGGCGTTTTTCAAGATCGGACGAGTTAACGCGCCATATTCGTATTCATACAGGACAAAAACCGTTCCAGTGTCGCATCTGCATGCGCTCGTTCAGTCGATCAGATCACCTCACGACGCACGTCCGCACGCACACGGGTGAGAAGCCGTTCGCGTGCGACGTATGCGGGCGCAAGTTCGCGCGGTCCGACGAGAAGAAACGGCACGCGAAAGTGCATCTCAAGCAGCGGCTGAAGCGCGAGCGCGGCGGGCCGGCGGCGCACGAGTCGCTCTAGCGCCGCGCCGCGCCCTCGCCTGCACATTCCAGCGGCGCCCCCGCCCCACGGCGCGATGCCGGCACGGACTGAACTCTTACGTTTTCACGTTACGGTTGAAGTTATCAAATAATTTCATCGCTTATGTGTGAAACATTATCTTTAATGAAGCTTTATTAACTCTACAAATGTAAACCCACTAAAATTAATACATATATATCTATCTAAATGTAAATATTTATATATTTATATATAATATTTATATGTTTACCTCTCTTTTTATACGTATTTGTAATTATTATTACGAGGAAAATAATCGATTAAAGATGTTAATTTATTAAATGATTACGATATAAGGATGGATCGAGACTGGGAACAAGTGTAAATACAAAGTGATGTGGCCTAAATTGCGTTAAATGCATCAGTTAGTTTCTTTTTAAAATCTTCGCGCTTCTAATTATGATATGCGAAATGGGTTACTGTCGAAGACGTTCACGAAATGGCGTCAACACACATATCTCTTGATCTGCCGATAACTCCCTTAACAAGAACAGAACGAGTTAAGAAATCTGTTAAATTTTTACGTGTATGTATTAATAATTAATTTTAGGGAAGTGATCTGTACTGAGTTAATACGTACAGGTAGAACAAAATATAAAAGGTGAAGCAATGTTTACTACCTATTTGAGTGTAAACAGCGTATTGCTAACTTTGAGGTAAACATTATTTGAATTAAGTTAACTATTTAAGCATTGTATTATATATTTGCTATTTTTATACTTGACTAAACTAACGTGAAATTGTGCCATTCATGAACTTTACCGAGTGCCACAGTAGTTTGTTTAATACTAAACATAACGTGACTGCTAAGTAAGTGATAATTAACTGGTAATGTAAAGCTACGTATTTCATTTTATATTTCTAGTCGGAGATATGAATGAGTAATTGCCGTTTTTCTGTGCATTCGTGACCATTATCTTTGAAATCTTTATATTCGACAGCTGTTCATCATTATCATCTACTCTTGCTCAATTTATTTGTTTTAACAAAATTTGCTCAATTCTTTAAAAAAGAAACATTTCTTTGCACTAACGTCTGTTATAATTGTTTCTCCCTGCTCTCTTTAACACAACAGTTTCTGCTCGTTTACATATGCTTAAAAATTGTGCGCAACATAGACTAATTTAGAAAAAGTATTTAAAATTTAGGATTAAGGTTATGATCTCTTAATCTTTATTAATTATTTGCGTGTTTGTCCTTTGGGGAGACGGGCTCTTTATTTATAATACTCATAAGTTTTGTATAGATACAATTACGTTTAAGTTAATTTTATACATAGCTTGCAGATACTGTAAATTATGGAAAATTATCAAATTTCATATGATAATTAGACTGTCGCTTTGGAAGTGTACATCGAATTTTTTTGTAATTATTCATCGAATGATTTCCATCTATGGTTTCTTATATTAGTACAAAATGAAGCACAAATAATCTCTCGCGTACAACGCAGTATTCATACATACACATTATGTATACATACTATTTGTTCATCCATACGTTTAATTAATAATATTTATAAAATTGCTTTGTTCACTATAAAGTTTTCATTGTTTATTAATTATAATAATTTGTTGTGAAATTGATTTACATATAAAGAATCCTAGGTAAAACTTGCTGTTTTAAAAAATATATATATTAAATCAAAACCGAAAATAACATACGAACTACAGGGTTGCTTGAGAATTGTGGTCTTGGTGAATTTAAAATATCTGACAATAATATTTCTAACTCTTGTGCTTGATGTATGTGCAAAAAGTGTTTTTTGTTAATAAACTAGCTTTGAAATTGCAATTCATTTCCTATAAAAATACTAATGACGTTTTGTGTCAGCGTTCTAAGCTCATGTGTGTATGATAAACAAGACAATCATGCGCCAAATTATGTTGCCATATATTTTATTTAAAATTGCTATAATAATACGAAACTGTATAAAATTTTATAATTCAATCAAAACTTATACAGAAAATGTTAGATGTGTCAATTCATGTAAGCTCTTAACTTGGACGCTTGCGTACATATTTTAATGTTTATAAAGTACATTACGTATATAATATATGTGTTTACAATGTTTTTACTATTTTGAACGGGACAAAGTCTCTCTTAGACAATGCTAGAGTAGATAGGTGTTAACGAAAGCGTATTCATGATAAATTTATGAGTGACAATTGAAACGGAGAAGACTAAATTCTAAGATTCGTTACGTAGTGTTGCATCACGTTAAAGTTATTCATATACAATGTTTCTGCTAGGTTATGGAGGTCCTTGTAAGAGTACCGTACTCTATTTAAGAGCTGCGCATAATGAAAAAAATCCTTGTTAATGTTTTATTTAACATTTTTTTTTTAAATTAATCGTAAGTAATTCATGGTGTTCACATGGTGATAGTGAGTGCGCACGAATTTCTATATGATGGTTATTTAAACTGTTTCATGTATTTCACCAGAGTGAACGATATTGTTGATGTTTTAAACGTAGTTAGTTGTAAGCGAATAGGCATTGTTAAATCTCACTAATTTTTACTAAATTCTATTTAATATATTTGTAAATACACTACGACTAAATTTGAATTTAATGTGTATATATGAGAAAAGAAAATTTTTATTTAATATGAAATCACCTAAGGTGCGAAAATACAAATTGTTGAAAACTTAATTTCTCGTGTTTATATTTACTCTGCCTTTGCTATTTATCGTTACCTTTCTTTATCTTTGCAAGCCGAAGTAACGTCGAAACAATGTTATGGTGCAATTTAGTTCTGACGACCTGGCATCACCAATTTTTCCAAATATTAATAAAAAAAATACCATTACCATTACCATTAATTACCATTTAGTAAAAAAAATATAAAACTGAAAATATTATATTAATTATAGTGTGAACCCAATTCCTCATCGACCTACCTTGAATAGTTTCGGGCAATAAAGGCAATCGGTAAATTTGATAATTTAGATACATAGAAAATAAAACAAACAAATTCGTATCCACACAATCCCACGTATGTATTGGTTAACATCTTAACAGTACTTCATATATATCGATAAGTAGATACTAATTTACCTTTGCAGCCGTCCTCTTTACAAGTCATACCTTGCTTATATCGACCATCTAAAGGATACTACTAGTTTAATACAAAAACCAATAAAAACAGTAAACATCCTAGCCAGTGACAGTCACGCGAGAACATAATTTTTAAGAAGTATTAATAGTATTGACATCACAATTTTTCAATAATTTCTGAGCTATGGGTATAATAAAAATAATTTTCTCTTCAGTTTTAGTTTAAATTATCCTAATTCTTTTTTATTAAATCTTTGATTTGATATTACTACCAAACAGCTTCACGCGAGATTCATGAACAAGTACAATTTATTAGAATTATAAGTTAAATTATAAAAAACGATGAAGATCTTAAAATCATACAAATTATTTATATGATTTTAAAATTTTATTGACTATTTACAATTTGTATTGCATCTCCTCACCGTGAAATAACTAATAAAACAATTAGATCACAGCATATAATGTCCTTAATGTATATCGATTTTCTTGAGCATTATCTTATTGTTTCCAGTGAGATTAAGATTTTTTAAACGATGATCATGCCACCTCTGATTCTTAGGTAAATTTTATGTTTACAACTATAAACACAGACCGCGTTTAAGTTCACATAAAAAATCATAGATGGCTTATAAACAAAAACAAAAAATTTTAAATTTTAGTTACCATCAAAGATATCACAATTTGTAAAACCATATGTACTAAAAATTATAAGAATGACTCAAAATTTAGATGAATATAATAATAATAAAACTAAATTACAATATCTCGTGATTATAATAATCTTACCTTGTTAAGTATCGCAAAGCATTATAATAAAAATGTCTCATGATCATATCAGCTTGTAATTTTCAAACTTTTGAAAAGACCAAGAAATCCAATATTTAATTAATGCAGGGCTATATCTTTCTAGGCTCTACTGCCAGCACGGTCCATAAACATAGTGATTATTGGTAATAAAACTTAAAAACATTATATTTTTCCAAAACGTGGAAATCACTGTAAAGTTTACATTTTGTTCTCTAAAGGAATAGTCTAAACATTGTGCCTGTAAAAAGATGACATAAATTTTTTAAAGACTAAATGCTGCCTCTATGTTCAAAATAGCCTACACAATTTCGGATGCCGTACCATCGTTTTTAATTCCGTCGAAAATTTTTGTATTCCACAAATATGTCCTAAACTACACTCAGTCTAATACTGAAACCCATACACGCTATAATTACTACATATTATTTCATAATATGTAGTAATTATAAAATATATTAGCCACGGCCATAACCTTAGAGCCGGTGAATACAGTCAGAACCTCATTTCGAATACGCCATTGAATGTTTAAGGTGAGAAAATAGGATATTATTGATTTTTAAATAGAACTTTGTTGAAACTTTTTCTTTTCCTTTCCAATTTATCAACGATGCATTGTTAATAAAAACAATAACACAATTGCATTGTTAATCGATTTTTTCACAAAGCGCATGCACTTGTGGCTTTGGAACAATAAATTATACGTTTTTTTACACGATATATAAGCTAAAACACGATGTTGCTTGGCGGCAGAAGTACATTTAAATAAATAAATATATATTAAAACCCTAAAAATTGATACCTAAAAAGTCACAATACAAAAAAAATAACATATTTAATTTTTCTAATATTTTTATTATTAAACGAATTATAATAATTTAAGTATTAAACAACACAAAATTTAAATATATATAATTCGATAATGTACAGCAAATACACAGCAAAATAAACATTATAATAGAACAAAAAAAGTATGGGTACAGTATTAAAAGCCGAATTCCAGTAACATTTGTGCATGTAATTTATTTCCTTCAGTACTTCAACAATGATAATTATTTTGGGATCGGATATAGAATGAAATTTTCTTGTTTCTTAAAAAAAACATCACTTTCGGTGTATATTTTTAAACATGGTACAAAAATAACACAACACTAAAATCCGCTTAACTATGTTAATATACTGTAATAATATATTGTAATTAGAAAAAAGTAAAAAACAAAAATTAAAGAAAGACCTTATTTTATTAAAAAAAAGGATCAACTGTTAAATTTCAAATACCAAAAATTCAATACAACCTTGTTTTAAACTATCAAGGGACAGGATGAATGGAATACCAGCAGCACTTCCTTGGAACGTGCGAAAACAAAGTGAAGATTACACCGGTGTTTCACAGAAGATCACGGTGATATGCCTAATGTACTAAGGAAGGAGTGGAAATCTCACACCCTCATTTCTCCGCAGAAATAGGGTTTATATTAAAGAGACCCCTCTCCTCCTTCTCCCTACCTCCTCGGAGACAAATTATACAACAAAAATATTATTATCTAGATTGCCCCATGACGACATTGCGAATTTTTGCCCAACAATAAAACTATCATAAAGATAAGGAATAAAAAAATCATTATAGTGCCCAGTTCTCGTGTCCCTATACTGAGAACATTGAGCAGTATTTATTCGTCTTATTATTTTTTAAACACACAAACTGTTTTAGAGATATCGACTAGAATGTATAGGATAGAAAAAAAAAAGAGTAGCAACGTTCACAGTAGCAAGTTTCAATATCAAACCTCTATCGAAAGAACGGCTTCAGTTACTTTTACAACTATATAATAGTTACATATGTACTCATAAAGGGCCTTGTTTTTGCTAATCGTAGTTACATTGTACATATGCGACATCTGTGCGGCAACCAAATTATTTAAAATATTTCTCTTTGATATAACTTTGTCCATGTAGAAACACAAGTGTCCTTCTTTAGTAAAGTAAAATTTAATTATCATTTTTCTTTCAAACATGTAGGTAGGTACTGGAAACTTAAGCGTTAAATATAGTGCGGCCGTAAGATTAATAAACAGTCCTCTTAATGTTCCCACAGCCGGAATTCTTGAAGTCTCTCACAAGGAGAAAATCAAGGCCATCTATCCACCATTCTGACCAAGTGCGACTTGGGCGTCAAACGTCCACAAAAGCTGTTCTTAAACATGTCAATTTCCTCTTAATCTTTTTCTACACCATGGAAACTCTATTCCAGTGAGAATCGATCCCACACCCATTCGAAAAGTACAGCCCATAACACTTCCTTACGAACTAAGGTATTGCAGCTTCTCGCTGAAGTTAACGGCCTAAACATTTTTCTTCCATTTTTTCTTTATACATCGTTAGGCCATGAATTTTTCAGTATTGTACTTATTATTATAAACCATTTGAGTAAATAAAGCAGCAGTTAACAGAAAACACTGTATAGTATATAAATTTAATACATATTTAATAAAACTAAATTTTACAGATTGTATAGCGTTTTCTTGAACCACTCGTCTGCCCGTGAGTTTCTAGTACTACGTAGAAAATACGAAAGAAGGTCACGGCCGGACTGAAGTAAAAGATGACTACTATCACGGAGTACGTATACATTTTTTATTACTATTTGCAGTACGACACACTTTTTTAATTAAAAATTTTAGTATTTTACGACGATCCCACCTGGTGTTAAAAGGTGGTGTGCTCTGCGATGATAAAGCGCATTAACCTAGTAATACCCCATGACTCTTTTCTTGAAGACACGTTATATTTGGGCGTTTACACTGACGCCAGCAAGTTCCTTTGCTGTTCTTATCAAAAAAGAGGAGCTAAACCTCTTTGTTCGCTCATTGAGGATGTTTACCACGTAAGGTGACTCGCCGTGTGCTTTGTAGTCCGGTAAAAACGGAATAGGGAAATTATTTCGTATGGTGACAGATAAAGGTCACTATTGTGGAGTCCTCTAGTGGTGTACGAAAGCGAGATATAGAGATAAAAAGTTCATTAGGTTAATGATTTTTATGTTTAAAAAAAAGTTATTTTTTTAATAATCTTTCGTCGGCCAAACTCTTATTTCTATATAACTAAAAATTTTAAATACCAACAATTTCCACAGTTATTTTCCATTTAAATGAAAAGGTGTTAAAAAGATATTTTTAGATCATGAATTTACAAAATTACGATAAAAACAATGTAGAAACCGCTATAACAACAACAAAAAGTAATTTTATTAAATGTGCAATATTTGCGTAAATAATATAAATTATTATTTCAACACGTTTATATAAAATCCACAAAGAAAGTTATATTTGGAATGTGAAATATTTTATGAACAAGTGGCAAAATTAAATTTGAACGATGATGTTTTCTATGAAATTACTTAAAATAAATTTTTTACTGTCTCGTCGCAATGGCTAACCACTTGTCTAGTACCACAAAGGTCCCTGAATCGATACCGGGGCTAACCGTTGCGGAGTTTTGGCGGAGATAGATTTCAAACCCGTCTGGCTGGCTACCACTGTCATATCTGCCGCGGTAATAATATTGTTGTGTTCCAACTGGCAACAAATAAAAGTCAGACAATTTTGGACCAGCAAGCTTGTCTATCAACGACGTCATAGTCACTTACCACCGTTTGAAGCTAAAGTCAAGCGTCAGACCATAGTAGATAAAAAAAAATTCGACGACCACCACCTCTCTGCCAAAAGTGTAACAATAACCAAGAAGTTTATGTACAGATGAACGTATTATTATATTTTTGATAGATGTTTTCTGTGAAATTTATTTTAAATACCAATAAACCAAAATATATATTTGTCGCAGGATTCGCAATGAACTGAGTACTTTCGATACAATGGCGGTAAATAAGGCAAATTACTAAGTGGCGTCGTCGTCGGGCGTAGCGAGACTCGGCTCGGACTCGGCTCGCCGCTGCAACCCTTCGGTGTCAGCAGGACGCGCCCGCTCCAACGTCGTCGGCTCGTCGCCAGACGACGCCGCCTTTATATCCGGCGCACTCCGACTGACGTCCTGCGTGAACAATTTACAAATTAAAAAAAGGCCTACAAAAGATTCGTTTAAAATTCTAAAAGCATTTTGTATTCAAAACAGACTACTGCTTAACCTAGATTTCACATGGTGTTAACTGGTAAAGAGGCTGCGAAACGCGCTCAGCCAAAATACTCTAGCTCTCATATATTGCCAGCCGGAACTGGTCAATATTATAATAGCAGCAGATTTAAAATGTTAGTGTAGTAATAACCAGGTGGGTTCAGAACAACCCCCACCACCGACCAAACTAAGCAAAATGTGACCTCGTAGTCGAACCAAGGACTTTCGTTTTACCAGACAATTATTTAATCACTTGCCATCGAGACAGATGAAACACTTTCAACACTTGCTCCAATTCGTGCGTTAAAGATTGCAGATTTGATAGAATCTTACCAGTTCAGGATCCAAAAAGTCTCCTGATTCCTGCTTCACTTGTGTATTCATTTTATCGTTAAGATAACAAACACCGTTTAGATCTATCGCGCTATTCGAAAATATAGCGGCCGCTCCCGCCGACGAGTCAACGAGAGGTTCACACTGCAATCATTTTAACAAAATCATACACAATATCACCATATTTTAGCTACGATACTTTTCAATCTGGAATACGGTTTTTTAACACTACTATTTGATGATCGAAACAGATGCTGCGGTGGTAGCTACATAAACGGTTCCAGTAACAAATCTTGAAACCGTAAAACAATCATATTTTATTTGTTCCGTACATGATTTTCAAAATTAAAATCTATCCCCAAAAAATTATATTTTATACTGATTATGTATTCATTCAATAAATTACTTCGACTTTTTTCTATTTTTAAAAAGTTCATTTTGTTTTTCCATATTTTCCATCCAAAGATTGTCTAGAACAGGTCGCTTTTATCGATAAGACCGCCAATTGCGCATTTATTAATACATATATTCTTTTGTATGATGTAATATTATTTAGTTTACAATAAAGAATTTTCTATTCTATTCTATAATATACTCACAATATCAACATCTTCAGGTATTTGAAACTTTAACTTAACTGGTTTCCTTGTTAAAGACACTTCAACCTCTTTTGATTTGTAAGGAGTTTCTTTAGCAACATCTTTTGTTTCCCTGAAAATTATATTTAAGATAAAATGAGTAAATATTTCGTCGATTCGTCGAACAAAATAAAAAATTCAATGAAGAAAAGGCACAGAACATAGTAGAAATTGTATTACAGAAGCTATTATATAAAGTGATACCTTTTAGGAGTTGGGTGGTAGCTTTCATTTTTATCCAGTTGATGTTGCGAAATTAGATCGCATGCCTTGCCAAGGATTACAATCGATATTAACACTCTGACTGTTATTAGGCAAAGGTATGCAATGAATATTAAAAACATAGCTGCAAACCTGCAAATAAAGCAAATGTATTAAACAAATATAAATTAATTTACAAGGGAGCTTTTGGACGACGAATACTCTATCACATTGTGCTTGACGCTTAAAAACAACACATATGTCTGATGTAACCATAGTAATTTCACTAGCACACTACTAGTTGGCTGTAGAAATCTGCGCCGTAGTCCCTACCTGAACAAACTCTGGCAACAGTCTTACCATCAAAAATTCTAATTAATATTAAAGAACCATTAATAAGATGCTGCTGCTGAATACCTTTAAATACAATCTCTAAATAAATTGTATAAATGTTTCAAACTTTATCTTGTAACCAATAACAAAATTTTTATTTACCCATCAATTTTAACTGCATGAACGAGTACTCTCGTAATGACAACTCCTAATGGTAAAGGTATAAATCCCATTCTCCGAGCTACTAAGTCTGAATGATCACTGAAAGCATATTTCTGTCTAGTTTGTGCCACATCATATGCTAAGCTCACTGTATATTCCCTGTAGACTCCATATGGAATCTCATTAAACCTATAAAGTATATTGTAAAAATACAAACCTTAAAATTTATTATGAAAAATTATTATTATGGAAGTAAACAAGTTTTCATTGCAATAAAATTAAGATTTAAAAAAAATCTTTAATAATTCACATTTTTGTTTTCTATTAAGCCAATCCAAAGTGATTAAAACCTAATTGACACGAAAAAATTGTTTAGAAAACAAATGTTAAGTAATTTAAGGTAGGATTATTTAATATCATGCAATTATATATCAAAGTAATCATAATTTATACCTAGAGATAAACGCATGTTTCACCCAGTCAATAATGACTTCAAAGGTAAGAACTAGAACACAATCTGGAGCCAATATCCAAAATCGGTCCTCTCTCCAAAGATACTCTTTCATGGTTTGTAAGACAACTATGAAGAGTAGAACAGAAAGGTGAAGACGTTCCCTCACATCACTGCACGAGACTTGGAATAAGTTGTTCTTATCAAACTTCTTAAACACACTTCCTTTAAGTTCTACAAACTGAAACCATTAAAAATATCCAAATGAAATTTATCTCAAACAACTTCACAAGTGGTATAAAATATTTTTTACTTACATTGTTTGACATCATAATAATAAGAAGGCTTTTGTTGTTTGAGTTAAAAGCAACATTTAAGGTTGTTGCTTGGAATAAAACTAATAAACTGTGAAGAACTGAGATGAAGTTAAGAAACTGTTATAAAAAAATATGTAAAAATCTTTTTAAAGTACAGAAAAATTGCTAATGCAAATAAATTAATCTTATGAATCAAAATAAATGCTTTAATAATAAAGCTAGTAGTAAAAATATTGGATTACAAAAATCATTAAATTATATCATTAACACATTTTCTAAAACTGACAACAATGTCTGGTGTTGATTTCCCACATAAAATATTTATCAATTACATTTTTGTTTCTAGACTACTATTATTTTTATATATATTTAGGCATTGATCTGTACAAGTGCAACAATAATTTAAATTTAACAAAAATAAATGGAATATGTAAACACAATATGAATGCATTTTAACAATGTTTAGAAAATTTTGCTTGCTTTAACAATTGTCTGTAAAAAAATTGTGAGTAGTCCACTTACTGTAAAAACTTCCAGAACTAAGTTGATAACATCAATGAATTTTTAATATATTTAGTAAGTGTATAAATGTCTTATATTTTTCAAAGGATACAAACATAGGTTATTGCAAAAATTAAATGAGGAATAACACCCAAATGTTCCCGTCTTCTGTCTCTAGGTTCAGTTGCAGTCCAAAACAATGCATCAATTGTATCTTGGCCAAAAGCTGAAAACAAGCGGTCCCCAACTTCTAGCATGTTGTAAAAAATATATAATTTCATAACACTTTGACTTTTAACCAAATGATACATCATGTTTGTATCAATATAACACATTAATATACTACATATTATTAATATAAATCCTTTAAGAACATCACATGTCTCAGCTGGTTTAAGTATACTCTTATGTTGATGTGAATAAAACCTGCAAAAACCAATATCTATAAAGATATGTATACATTTACTAAAATATACTAAATATACATTTAAAAATAATAAATGTACTTTATATACCAATGCTCACCCAAAACATCTTCTAAATAATCTAGTAAAAAATGACCAAAATGCCATTATAAATCTTAGTGGCAAAAAAGTGTAAACAAAAAGTAATGAATCAGCACATTGAAAAAATCCATATGCCATAAATTTCTCTAATTCTTGTGGAATTTTAATAAAAGAATAAACTTTTTCTCGTCTAGCAGAGAATCTTTCCTCATCATGTTCCAAAAGATATCCTCGAGTTAATTCAACATGCAAAAACGTAAACAATGAAGGAGACTTTTCACACACATCTAAAAAAATGAAACCATCAGTAAGAGAACAGAAACGATAATCTTAAACCTTTTTAGAAGAGTAATTTATTAAAGACACCTTTTTGTTTAGTCTCCTTCGAAAATTTTGTCTCTACAGAAATATCTCCAGAATTATGCTGTACCGCCTTAAAACGTAACCTTTTTGTTTCTTCTTTTAAATCTTCATTTTTAACTAACATGTTTAAAATTTTAAATAAAATTTCGTAAGTATCATGACATAGAAGGTGCAACCATTTAAATTTGTGTCAGAAATTAATTTGAAATTTTCTTGTTTTTAATGAATATCATATACATATTTATATAAACTAAAAAGTAATACCGAGTGTCAATGTCATTAATGTCAAAAGCATTTTCAGATGTTAAATTTTTAATAATTAAAGCAATGGTATTCACTTACCGTACCTTTACTGTAATAATAAATGTAGAATTTGTGAAACAAATATTATAAAATTATGTACTTTATTGGTACTAATGATTTTTTTATTCAAATAAACAACGAGATAAGCGAGACAATCATCTGGTGTTAAGTGATATGCCCACCACAACACCATGGCGCTAGTTAGAATGATATAAACTGCATCACATTGTGGTTGAGATATGAGATGTTGAGTCTCGTTACCCTAGTAATTAGTATAATTACATTTGTAATTCAAATAGCTAGTAAGCTACAGCGCCCTTCAAACTGGAACTTAGTAGTGTTTGCATACCACTATTTAGCGACAAAAATAGGTGCTGCGACGAGACAGTCCCGCAAAAGAGACCTACCAGCAGCGACTAGTCTCTATTTATTAACTTCTAGACCACCATCAAACCCTGCGTTTCATAAGATTTGTCGCATAAACGTATACACCAACACAAAATACTATAACTAGGTTAACACAAATAAATTATTAGTCACACAATCTCTTAATTACAATGTTGCTAAAAATTATATTTAAAATAATATAACGTTCCTAGTTAAAGGTTTGCATTTTATCTTCTGTAATGCTTCTTAGATTTGTAGACAATTTACTGTTTACATGATATCCGTAAAATTTGTAAATAGCAAAAACTATTTTTTAATATTGTAAAAAAATAGGACTACATTTGTAGGATTCAATAAGCTTTATTACAAATAAAGTTTTTCTTTAATAGTTTTTTCTTAAATAAACTCAAATTAATTATCCATCATAATTTTATCGTAAATGACATTCCATTTTATGTCGAATTTCTAGAGATATTGACTTTAAGTTTTTTTACTTTAGTATAATCTCATTTTTTGTTATTATATTTTGAAGTTGTACGTTACCTGTAACTTACCAACGTAATTAGTTTTACATTACATACATGTTACTTATACATCGAAAACATAAATATCTGTGTGTAATATGAAATAAGTTATTTCGATTTTTATATGTAAATAAAAATGTTCCTCGGAAAAATCCTTTATGCATAAAATATTAATTTCGTGTGAAATGTATCGCAAATAGTAGTAAATAACAAAAGTCGAGGACAACATTCCATTAATGTTACTAATTTGAATAATTAGTATTTTCGATATCTAGGTAAATATGTCGCGCCAGGTGGACTCTAACATTGCACTTTTATTGGAAGGATTAGGTATCAGTGGCGAAGAAAATGATTTTTGTGATTTTACAATAGCTGATCAAAACTCTGTTGCAGAATCTCAAGGTATTACTCCTACTACTCCATCAAATTTTAAACCAGTTTTAGGTCGAAATGTAACTTACGTTGTCGCCTGTGTTATCCTTAATGATAATAATGATCTACTTATGATGCAAGAAGCAAAAGAAAGTTGTGCAGGAAAATGGTACCTTCCTGCTGGTCGCATGGAGAAAGGTGAAACTATTATTCAAGCTGTATGTAGAGAAGTTTTGGAAGAAACTGGTTTAGAATGTGATCCAAAAACTTTATTAACAATAGAGACTGCTGGTGGATCTTGGTTCAGATTTGTTTTAACTGCTGATGTAACTGGTGGTGAACTTAAAACTCCTGCTAAAGCAGATAAAGAATCTTTGCAAGCTAAATGGATCTCAAATTTACAGGAAATATCTTTAAGATCTAATGACATTTTGCACTTAATTGAACGAGCTAAAATTCATAAAGAGAGTATACCTGGACAATCGTGGCATCTAAACATTTTACCTGCTTTAACTCCACACTCCAAAAACTTAATGAGACTTATTGTTATTATCAAGAAAAGGAGTACAAATAAAATGCATGTATTGTTAAGTGAAAAGACAACTATTCATTTTCCAACTTGTGAAATCAATCCAGCAAAAAGCGTACACTCTACCTTGAGAAGATTTATGGTTGAAATATTTGGTGCAGATGTTGGTCAACATCGTCCAATGGGACTACTAAACTTAGAAGCGGACCCTTCAGCTGATGGCTGCTGTGTCACTTTACTTGTTGTATTTAGGGCACCTCTTGAAGAAGTACCTATAATTGGCAAATGTGCATGGCATGAAATACCCAGAGAGCTTGAAAATAAGTTACTTCCGATGATAACAACAAAAAATACTACAATAGAATTACATGTTGTTCGTTGAAATTTAAGTCATAAAAATAATGAAACAATGCAAATCCAAACTTTCTATCAGTTGTTAATAAGAAAGGGTTTTTATAGTAACGAATATTGAAGGAGAAATCAGTGAACCTTGGGAATACTTTTGCCTACTAACAACACATTGAATACTACATCCATTCCGTATATTTCAAATCATAGCTATAAAAGCTAACAATTCATATTGAGTACTCAATAATATTTAATTTCGTTTTTACTTTATATTTGTAAAAACTATTACCATATTTATACATAAAAGATTTTTTGTTTTTTTTTTTATGTTGTGGTTGATGTTTTGTTATAATCAGTCTCATTTATATTAACATTATTTATTTTTTTATATTTATATAAATGTAATAATTTTGAATATTCATAACAAAATTAATGTAGTCATTTATGTCTATAAGAATTGCTAATTAATCTCAAATTAACATAAATATTACTGGTCATTAAATGTTTTTAAAATATAATTAAAAAAAAAATTATAATAATTTATCACAAGTATTTGTATGTTATTTTTTATATAATACTTAAAATTCTTAATTTTTTTTTATTTTTATGTCTACATTTTAATAAATTATAACTTTGCTTTAATGCCTTAATTAACAAAAGTTATTAAACAATTATCTAATAATGTACCTATATAAAAACGTATTACGTACGCTTTAAATATTTAACAATAATTATTATACTTATTTTTTGGATTTTGATTGTTTATTAAACATTATATACTTTTTTAATTAAACTAAAAGTTTTTCATTACATTTTTCTTGGGTGGTATAGATGCCATTATTTTTTTATTTAAGATTAAGTCTCACGAAGACAGAACATTTTAATTTTCGTTTATTATTAGAACTTTTCCAACAGAATCGCTAGTCTGTTCTATCCATTATTTTAAGAGATATAAACCACTTCGTCGACCGTCGTTCAAGTAGTATAGACAATTCAACTCCTTTTGGCACGTGGCTCTACGTTACGTGCTTGTAAGTATGAAACTACTTTGTTTTATTGTCTTAGTGACATTGTACAACAACATACAAAGAATTTGGTAGTAAGAACGGGTTAATTATTTCATGGCGTTAATTATGCTTATTTAATCTGCAAGATAACTATTTATAATATAAAAAAAATGTTTTTGCTGCGTCAAAATATCTTTTACTTTCTTCCGGTTTATAAAATGTTACATAATCTCATAAGATAACTAACATTAACTTGTTTGATTCGGTCTTTAATTGTTGCTATAAACTGTCTGTTTAGAGCTAATTAGTCCGCGGACTTCAAGTCCGTGAGTACAGTATGCCACAAGGTGTATCAGTCGATCAAACAACTAATTGAGCACTATACATTGTTAGAGAATATATTGTTTGGCTCTAGCGCAAAGCATTATGATGGTTTAGTTGCCGCAAGTCCGACAAGCGAGCCATGCCCCTGTTATTTTATTTTCGCTGACAACGCTGAAGCCATTAGTCTTATTGATTATTTTTAAAACTTAATTGGACTTTAGGCTCGTAGAACTGGTATCAACGACCTAATTACAAGATAGCATGTTTGCGAGAAGCATGTATCTCGCGTAAAAGCGTTTGTAATGACTACTGCATGTTTCTTTCTTTTTACTCTTTCTTTATTAGGCTCAAAATAGCGTTTTTCAATCTGTGGTATGTGCGCACTCCTGGAGGCACGTGAAATCCCACCGGCGATAAGTGAAAATTATATAAGTAAAGGCAGAAATACCAGGAGAGTAAAATTATGAAACTTACTAAAGTGCGAGAAAGTACTGAACCTTTTTAAGGAGGGCCGGGCCGCAAACACTTGTTAATCATGATGTCGCGAGCCGCTTAAAATTTAGGTAATAATATTCTACGTCTATATATTTTTTAAAAAATTCTCTTGGGCGTGTAATTCAAAATAATGAACACAATGATGAGCCAACAACAAATCTCTCGTGGACGGCGAGTAGGTATAATTGTGCTAGAGAATAAAGAAAGGTAGAGAGTATATTTCAAAATTAAGTTTGACAATAGGTAGGCTTTAGACAAGCGAGACACATTTCTAGGAGCAAGTATGGAGTCGTAATCAGGAGAGGGGTACTCATAAATAAAAACTTATTAAGGGTACGGTTACGAACAATAATTCGATTGTACAAGATTAGAAGAATGATCGAGCTTATGATCATGTTTAAAATAAATCAAGAGTTACAGTCTAATGAGGTTAAGTCCACTGCGTTTGATAGTCGACCGCAATTTTCTTTATCCGCAGCCTCACGGCAACCGGCATCTGCAGTGCGGCTCCATTAGTAGATAGTAGGATAGAAAAAAGGGCGCCTTACAACATTGAAAGTTCTATCTCTCGCATTAGCTGTGGGGATAAAGTTACGGCACCTGGAGATATAATAATCACCACTCTAGTACCCATCGCCACATTAGACCACTGCTACTAGGTCTCTCTAAGATGAAAAACCGAAAAATAATACAGATCGAAAGACCATCACTACAAGATTTGTTGGTGTACTACATAAATTTATTGTAACGTCAGTCTATCCTCTGACGTCACAAAGCGTAAATTGTACCTTTACAGTTAAATTATTCGTTCTTTTATTAATTTCTTACTTGTTTGTTTTTTGAAAACAAATAAAACATCTTTAATTTTTGTGATTTATTAAAGCGATATAAAATAAAACTTCTCTCTGACTAGAAAAATCCAATAGGCAAAACTAGCTACCAAAGTATAATGTCTGACTAAACCAGTTTCATTTTCACTATTACATAAAAACCTCAGGGTTACACAGTTTTTACACGTACTCACAAAAGTGACAAAAAAGGCATCTATGATTTCATTCGAATAATAAACAATGAGTAAGCACAAAACCAATACTTACAATAAATAATTGCAATATGCATGTAATTTACAAATAACAAAATTTAAACACTGAACAAATATTATGTCCATTTTTTAAAAATAAGGAAAAATGTCTTTAGATTGTATCATGTCTTCAGCGCAATATGTTATAAATGGGCAGAATTAACAGTTTAATTTATTCTACATAATATAAAATTAATTAGTATATAAGTTATAGATTTTGATTGTATTGTTAATAGATATATAAATAGTTACAGGAAAAATATCTATAGTAGTAGTCTAGATATTTCATAATTTCAAATTTAACATGAAGTGTTTTTTTTTTTAAACAGCTGTCCTAATGTTCGCACAATTGCGATCTCTCGAATGGAGAGAATTAGGACTCATGGAACCAGTGGAGTATGGTTTGGTTGACATCATATGATCACAAAAGCTGAAACTCTTAGCCTATTTTAATACTGCTATTTCTAGAAATGTTATTGTGTGAAAGACTATAATAGTTTAAATATATATATTATAGTAAAATTATTGAACTATATCCTCACCTATGTACAAAAAACTACTGTTCTTTTAAAGCAAAATTGTTGTCAAATAATCTATAAGAAATTTAGGAATGTTGATGAAATATAAACTAAAGTTTTATTACCACATGTTTCATTAAGATAAGATACAAGGCCATATTTTGTGGAATACATTACAAGAGACAAGTCCAACAGTAGGTGTATATATATCAGTTAAAATGATGAAAATTTTTACATTGGCTCTTACGAATTTAAATTATATGTATTATGTATTACAAGTTATATCAGTCATTTGATATTACATTACGTGAGCACTCTCGACCATCTACAACCCCATTGTCACTTAACACAGTGTGAAATTAAGATCAAGTTTTAGCACATTGTAGTTTAAAAAAAACAGTAGGAACAGATAGTAAGGAAAAGCACAAAATCTTTGGCATGTATAGTAAGCCAATAAATAATAATTACAATTAAAAAAATATTTTGAATGCATCTAATGATAAAACTAATTAAGCGCAAAACTTCACAGAATATCACTTTTACCTTGTAAGACAAATAAAATAACAGATCCTATGGACCAATTTCATTCATACCTTTCAATATATATATATATATATATAAAAAAATTATCCTAATTGTACGCCTTGTATCCATGTATTTAAATCTGTCGTATCAGGACAATCCAGGGCATTTTCAGGAGCTTCGTCTGGTGCCAACAACCTGCGTGCTGCAGATTGACCGGATAAATAGGCACCATGGACAGTGGAGTAAAAACTACTATGTGTATGCTCTCCAGCAAAAAGCAATGTGGGCTGAAAATAAAATGAATGAATAACATAAAAAAGATTTAACCACCATCATTAAATGAATTTATTCAAGTAAAAGTAAAGAATGTGTTTGCCTTGATAATAAAAGCGAGAATCCTTGGGTTACAAGGTTATGATTACAGGGCCCCATGGAGCCTGGAAGGTGGAAGAGTTTTTCAATATTATAAATCAGCTGCTTAGTACTGATTACAAGATATGAGGGCAAAATATTCTGGGTGAATAGGCTTTACCATTTACACCATCATTATTACTTGTCTGGTGGTAAAATATCTATTGTCAGAGACCATTTATAGATAGATACCACGGCATTTTTGCTGCCAAACATTGCTATGTTGCATAGTAATGATTGCATAGCATATGTATGTATGCTATGCAATCATTACTATCTTCTAGTTTGAAGTGCATTGGAGGTAATAAAATTACTAGGGAATGCAACCTAACACCTTGTCTAGATGATGAACATAATGTGGTGCTGTGGGTTATTTTAACAAGAACCCCATTATTACCGGCACTTATATCACTTACAATCAGGTGAACATGCCACTTGTCTCTTTGTGGAATAAAAATAAATATCATTTGATACAATTTAAACTTTAAATAAAATGATAACACATTGTCGACAAAAAAATATTACTATTACAAAGAAAAGTCAATGCCAGTGCTTTAAAAAGACTGTGATATAAATAGTGGTTTCAGGTATTTATTTACAGAAAGAATGTCACAAGTTAACTTGTGATATAAAAAGACCTACTGGTTGTTATTTAAAAATGTTAATAAGAAAAGATCTTAACAAAGAAGTAATCTTCTCAAAGTTTAAATAAAAATGTATTATGAATTTGCAAGGTAAGAACTAATTTACCACTTTGGAAGTAATTTACCAATGGCACCTAGGTTTTTACCAGTGGTAAATCTTGCCAGAGATTTTAAATCAATACCAGCACCTATTTCTACTTAGCAATGGTGTGCATACATTACTGTGATAATTTACCATCAGGTGGATGTAGCTATGTCATGTATGTATGAGGTTTGTTCAAAGTAATGAGGTTATAATTATTACCTTTTTGTCATGAACATTTTTAAATAATGGTTGTGCTAAACTTTCAATATCACTTTGACTAGCACCAACAGCGATAGCTGTATATGAACCTCTTGTGTATGGTTGCTTTTTCCAACTTGTGCTGAAAAAATATTTACAACTTTTTGTAATTATTTCACTTGTTTTTCTTGGGATATTGCAGAGAGAAGAATGTATCTTTTATCAGTCATAAAATATTTTTTTTATGTAATATAAAATAGGAGAATCTCTTTATACAACTCTCTGCATGTTATAATTGATGTTTCAGGAAAGTATATGATAAGTCTAGAGAAAGTGCAACATCTTTGCCCATGACTAATACCAGTAAATTACACTTGACTAGTTCTATAGAGAACATAGCGAGTATTAAAATAAAAACCACTTTTAAGGATGTCCAGTTCAGTAGGGGATATCAATAGATTAAGATAAGGAAGTATAAATACTTTTATGTTTAGTCAAAAACAAGTTCATTGCATTTATTTAGAAAAAAAATCATTCTGGTTACAGTTTATATTAAATGCATTATGAGAATAGTCATGGTAAGAAATATGAAATTTAAGTTAAAACAGGTACTAACCAAACACACCTTTGAGGTTCTGGTACAAAAGGGTCATTCAAAAACTTACGCAAAATTTTTGTGCATGTAATAGCTACTTCATCTGATGAAAGTGTTTCCATGTACTCAGCTTCTTTACCAGATAACCAACCCAATAATAATGTTTCTGTCACTTTACTAAAAGAGTAAATTTTTTTATACCAAGACACAGATAAATCTTCTAAACTTGATGGACTTTCCCATAGAAGCATAATTTCTGTAATATCTGGATTTAGAAATGGCCTCTCATACTCTAAAAATATTTTGTCCACAGCACTAAATAGCAATCTTTCTATTGAATCCATTTTATACTGTGGTAATTGAGGCTCAAAAAGGGTATTCGCATGATCCTTTAAAACTCCTAAAGGAATTGTACAGATAACATGATTAGCATAAAAACTTTGTCCATTATCACAAATAACTTCTATACTATGCAATAACTTAATTTTTGTTTTCTGAGATGTGTTTGGATGTTTTATAGAGGTTTCAGTGGAGTTTGCGTTGTCTGATGTAGCTTTTGAAATGTCTTCAATTACTGTCTGATCTGAGTCTTCTGACTCTTCACCCACATCATCTAGATTAAGAGACTTATTGTGTTGTTCAGAATCCCAAACTATCTTTTTCACTGCATGATTTACTAATATTTTATCCAGAGGTATATGTTTTGTCATGGGTTCTAGAATAGTGCTGTAACCAGATGGTATCATTATATTTCCTCCTTGTAGTTCTGTATAGCTACCTAATTCTAAAAGATCAATTTCATCCATAGAATTACAACCTGATATGCAAGTTTCACGTTTTAAAAGACAATCAAATATTAAACGTCTTAACTTCTTTTCTTCTGATGATGGAAGACGTTCTAGGTAAATGGTTGCTTCTAAATTAATATGTTCTCCTACACTATGAATGTCTGGTGGTGGTAGATACTGACATAAAAAATATTCCTCACAGCGTCTTAAAAAACAGACATAGGCTTCGTGTATTTCTTGTAGAACACCAAAAGGTACTTGTTTACCATCCTCTGTCGCCGCTATAACCTTATGTGGTTTAGGTATGTTGATAATATTTACTAGACCATTGGCCGTAGCAATCTCAAAAATTGGATTGCCTAAAACTCCGTGGATCCAATTAGCTCCTAGTTCTACATTATGATTAATCATCGGTATTGAAATTATTCTTCCACCAATCCGTTTTCTAGACTCAAGTATAATAAAATCTTCCATACCATTTTTCGTGAAGTAATTTGCGGCAGCGAGGCCAGCCATGCCACTGCCAATTATTATAACATTACACTTACGTGTTTTACATTTTGTACTAGAATTTAATTCTTTGTCGCCCATAATATCAAAATATAAATTGCAATAATAATTTGTCATAGACTTTTGACGCTCAGCTGTTGGTTATAATATATTGTCATCTGTCGATTTTGACATTTTACAGCATACGATGATATAATCTGTATTGTTGAATGTAAATTATTTATTTGTCTATGGACGAATTTTTGGTATTAAAAATTATTACTTATATTCTTATATTAACAGATTCTGATTTTAGGTAATTATTATGTTCAAAATAAACTTTTCGCCAGCTCTGGGCTATTCTGTAAATATAAAAGTTTTTCTCTTAATGACGACATATTTCACAAGGTTGCGCCAATTAATCGGAATGTATATTTGTAGTTGTTTCTCGAGTCAAGCGAGTCCCTATAGCGCCCCTTTCCCCTCTCCACCCGTATTCTATACCTATTCCATCTTGCTCTTTGTCATACGTCGTATATAAATTTATCTCACCTACATGACCTTTGAATACGCTGAATAATAATACCTATCGTAAAATCTTTGTTTACTTCTCTACTCGTGTCTCGTGGTAGTGTTTTTGTTATTGTCGGAAAATATTATCTAGTTACTAGTATAGAAGAATTCACATTTTATAGTAATACTGTTGGTAAAATTAATTCGGTGCTCATAATTTTGCAACGTTCCGTTGTCTAAAAAAACTAAAACGACTAGTTAAATTCAATATCGAAAGTCATTCCGGATGAACAAGTGTTTACTAAATTTAATTTGGTGATTTACGTAATATACTTAAACAATGAAATTAATGTTAAGAATTGTTAGAAGGGCTTTATCCATAAGAAAAATATTGATATATTGAAAAAGTAAAACAGTGCGTGAAGACACGTGGGTCTTGCCGTGAATTAAATCGATAAAGACGTAAGCGTGCGCCAGTCTATCAACGAGACGATCCTACGTCAAGGTCAAACCACATAAACACGTGCAATGTCGGATTCTATTTACTCGCATGATTTTCTTCTTGAACCCGGTATAGAAATAAAACAAGAATCGTCTTTTGAGCTTGGACCAATGTCGGCTTCCGTACCAATTCCGCAACGACGTACTGAGCTTAGCGATTATAACAGTGATCTAGATATGTGCATACAAGATAATTTGGGTGGCTCATTTCATAATGTACAAACAATGCAATATAATAAATTGGCTTTTGAAGTTGAAAACACATCCAAAATAGAAACATTTAAGATGGAAGATGATGATATCTTTCAAGTGGACAAAGCTGATTTAATACTAGGACCAACCTTGGCTGAATTGAATGCCAACCCTGATACTTTATTAGACGATCTCAATTTTGATGATCTGCTTTTGCCTGAAGAGAGTGGGTATTGCATACAAATTGGAGGTGCGATTAGTGGCTCTCGTCGTATGAACTCTTTGCAAACAACTGGTATACAGCCAGCAGAAAGTCCTTGTAGCCCATATAGTCGGACACAACTTGCCTTTTCACCATCTAGCCAACATTCATCTGCATCTTCTAGCTTTGTACAACCTAATAACCAACTATCAGATTTACTGCTAAGATTAGATGGATATAGTGGTGAAATAGCTCTTGGACAATCAGTACCGGCATCTACAGTACTGCCACCATATCTTCCTGCTGTCAAACCTCAACATTCACAACTTTCATCTTCTGCTCCAACTCATCTAACTATGGAACAGGTAATAACAATATTTTAATTTGATCTTGAACATAAAATAACTTGATAAAAAACCTAAAAATAATCTCTTCTATTTATCATTCCAGTACAGAAACATTCATTTTATTTCTACAGGTTTTTAATTTAAAGTGCTTTATTGGCACAGTGAAACACTTTCAGAAAAATACTTTCTTGAATATATTATGATTGTTATGGTTACTCAGTAACCAAGATAAAAAACAAAAAATAGGGAGTTGGTAATTTTTTATTAAGTACCTTAGTCCATTAAGGAAATTTAGTAAAATATTATAAATATGTCTGAATATTTTGAATGACAGAAACTTTCTTTATAATTAGCATAATTAGATAGTGTAAATATGTAAAATACCAGAACATAGTCATAAATATAAAAAAAAAGGTTATTTCAACTATAACCGACTCATTTATATTAGATATATTATATTTGTAAAATTGTTTTAGTTTCCTTGATAAAACTAGTTTAATACTTATCAAATATGAGATAATGACAAAACATTAAGTTTGATTTTCAAAGACTTGCTTTTTGTTGCTAAAAATTTTATTTGTAAAAAAAAGAAATTCAATGTTAAGTGTAAATGTTCATTAATTAGATTTAGTGGGAGGTAGGAGTAGGCGATACACTAGTGAACTATGGCATTATTTCATGTAGTTTTCAGAGCTATGAAATTTATGTAGTAATTAAAGTATCCAGGCTTTACAACTTATGTGTCTAGGATGTGAGAACAATGTGGTATGTGTACACACCAACTAGCACCTTATAAATTTATTTTGTGGATACAGAATCGATGATATATGATAAATCAATGCAGATTTGTTTATTTCTACTGATCTTTTATATTGGACAATAGGTGATAATAACATGTTCCTTCTACTACTTTAGTCATATTCTTATTTAAATATTTATCTCCTGACTCATTTAAAGATTTTATTTCCTTTGTATTTTGCTTCACAAACTTGTTCTCATATAACATCATATATATTGAACAAATCACACAACTTTCACTCTTGTCCATGTAGTTTTCATTATAACTAATTGTATTTGTAGCATGTTAAAATTAAAAGAATAAAGTTTGACATAAAAATATATTTTTTAATAATTATGTTTTTTTCTGTTTTACAGATTTGGCAACGACGAGAACCCCGTAAACATTTACTTTCTACTAGCTCTTTGGCAGAGGCAGGATCAGTTTCCTCCCTTTCTGGTAGTCTTCTCAGTCCTGGTAATGGTGACTTCTCTCAGGATGAAGAAGAAAGAGATGTGGAATCAGATGAAGATAGTGACAGATATGAGGATTTTTCTTCTGATGGTTATTTTATTTTATAATAAATTGATAAGTTATTACACATTCTTAAAATGAAAACAGAGAAGACAAATTTATTTCAGATATTCATTTATAGAAAACTTATAAGGATATTTATTTCGGCTTACCATTTTTTTTAAATGAGTCATATTATTTTTAGAATCCAATGATGAATGTTTAGAAAGTAAACATACACGCAGTAGCTCCAAAAAAGAAAAGTATTTCTGGCAGTACAATGTTCAAGCAAAAGGACCAAAGGGACAAAGATTAATCTTGAAAAAGAAGTCTGAAGATCCACACATACTTAATATGGTTACAGATCCTGTTTTCAGTCCTAGTTGCAGTGTAAGAGGAATCAAACACAGGTAATTAAAAAAAATGTTTTTCCTAAAATTAAATTAATTTAAAGATAAAATTTCATATATGTCATCAGCATGATACCATAATGGCAACCAAATCATTATGACAGATTCGTCATAACCATTAGTCGATAGACATCCCCTGCTGGACATAGGCATCTCTTAAATATCTCAACACCACCAGGTCCTGTGCTGCCTGCTTACAGTGGTTTTTCACGACCTTCATCAAATCATTGGTAACCCTTGTTGGGGTACATTCTACTACATTTGTAGTGTAATACAAAGTATGTCATCCAACAGTGTACCTACTGGTTTGCAACAGTCACCTGAAAACCTTACTGTTGTATCTGCTGTCAATCTTTTTTTTGTCATTTCATGATATTTATTTCAGTGGTAAGGCAAGAAAAGGAGATGGAAACGATTTAACGCCGAATCCAAGAAAATTACATTTAATTGGCCTTGAACTTGACAATTTGGGAAAAATTATTAATGACATGATACCAGTTAGTGAGCTACCATTCAACGTTAGACCTAAAACAAGAAAGGAGAAAAATAAACTAGCCTCACGAGCATGTAGATTAAAAAAGAAAGCACAGCATGAAGCAAACAAATTAAAATTGTTTGGTCTACAACAAGAGCACAGTATGTTAATTTTTAATTTATGTGTAAACTTTCTTAATTTGTTAAACTACAATGAATCAACATGAGTCACAGTTTTTAATTGCTTTCGTGGTGCTGTGGCCAACTACTCGCCAGTATCATTGATATGTCTAGTTCAATTTTGCGTTACAGAGTTTTGTTTACTACAATCATGAACATTAAATCTGTTGCCAGAGCAGTGTCACTGTTTCGGCTGTAAATCTATGAGAGCCAGAGTGCTTTGGACAGGCGCGCTTTACCATCCACAGTCTACTGTATATAATATAATGAATAACTGTAATAGTACATAGAATAAACAATCTAAAAAATAACCTCCAAAGTAATGTACGGTTACAATATATTTTGTTAGAACCCCTTAACCACTATTTAGTTTAGTATTAGTAACTAATTATCTGTTTCATAAACAAATTGAAAGAAAACTTAGTTGTTTGTACATGTCTATTGAATTAATTATATTTTAAAGAACAAACATTCAATATCTTGTTTCAAAATTTTAATCAATTTACGACCACATTTCAAGGAAAGTACTGAAAAAAAATCCTGAATACAAATAAATAGCCTGCCTATTAGAAATAGAAAAAGAATGTAACAAAAAAAATATTCTGTGAAAAAATTTTATCATGTGCATTTGGTTGCTACTCAACAGAATGTTGTTCTGTGTATACAGAACTAAACTAAAGAATAAATTAATATATTAATATTATAATTTTTTTATGCCTCTAAGCTACCAGGCAGACGAGACCTTCACCTGATGGAAAGTAATATGTCTGCCCATCAAACGTAGTTCTATAATACATACTATTACAGTTCTATTATTTTGTCCATGTAGTCTAAATGCCACGATGAGCCACAGCGCTGTACAATACCGTTATAGATAAACATAAGCGAAAACGTGAAAAAAAACATTTTAACTTATCCATAAATTTGTATTTGTGGAGAAAAAAAAAATATTTTTTTAAAAAACATTTTAAACAAATTATGTTTATTCATTAAATTTCGGTCGATTACATGTTGAAATTGTCTTCGTTATAGTCGATGTTAATTATAAAGTCTTAACTTAATTATGACTGACTAAAAAGATAATGATATTATAAACAAAGCGTAAGAACCTTAAAGATGACTTTTAAGAGTAAAATATAACTGCGAAACTATAAAACCAGTTATAAAACTAAATCAGTCATTACATTATCCAACTCTAAATCCATTAAGTTTTATTGCTCTCACTGCACGGAGATAATAACACAACTGTATATACAGAACACCATGTGTTCGTCGCCTTGGGATAAAATTCTGGCTCGTTACCCCCACTAATTTCAGCAGCAATAACGCTTTTCAACACAACACAGTATCGTACAATAATGTTTGTACGATACTGTTTGACGACAGAAGTAGGAACTGCTGTGCTACTCCCCCTAAGCAGTCTCCAGTGATGTAAACCAACCCCCTATCAATTAATAATATATTTTGTTTGGGATTGTTTGATAAATATGTAAAATGTAAAATTTGTTTCTTCCAGAACGCCTTCTGAATGGTATTACACAAATGAAACAGATATTGAATAATAGAGTTACCAATCCCGATAATAATGTCGATTGGACCTCGCACATTAAAAATATTATAAGCACCGCCACAGGTATGTATTTAGAATGAATGGTATGTATAGAGAAATGAAAACCGATGAATGTCTATTGCTGAACGTAAGTCTCCTAATGTACTTCTCTGAACACATACTACCGTGTTAGAGTTCAGTGGCTCCTAATGATTTTATTGATGTCGTCTGTGTAGTTAATGAAGCGCAATTCCAGCACTTGTCTTGAATGTTCATTGGTTCTACTTGGTATTTCCAAGTCGCAGAGCATCACTCATGTGACTAAGCTTTCTTCTAACAACCATACCTTGTATCACAAGATATTATTATTTTTTATTTTATACTAATAGATAATGCTAGGGATTAAAAAATTGTATTAAATTACTATAAAGGTGTTAATAATTTTCTTATGAATCTTAACACTTTATTAACTTTTTTACAGAGGTGAAAATTGCAGGCCACACATCAGAGTTTGTTAATAAAATACTCGATAATGTGAAAGGGGGGCAAAATAATGGCGGAATCAATGACATATAAAGTCAATAACCTTACAAAATAGATAAATAGTAAAACAAAAGGCTGTTCTATGTACCTCCAAAGCTATTTAGAGAAAAGTGTTTTAACAAATCATATATAAAAGGTTACCCATCAAAGACAATTTTATTTTTGTATGTCTACAAATAAAGATTTTTAATAGATACTTGACATGGCAACTAAGAGGTATGGTTAAGTAATTCTCATATTGCACTTTCTGTTTGGTGTCAGTAGTTAATAAGTTTGATTACATAGCATTACGCAGCCAAAACATATACATAAACATGTACTCTTTGAAAGCTTAAAGCATTTTATTATTCCACACTTTTATCTTTGCAAAGTTAAACCTAAAAATTTTACACAGAAAATAAAAGTGTGTCAAATTATTAGGCCATATCCATTAATATTAAAACTTATATTACACATAAGTGTTAGATCTATTTTATAGATATATATATGCATTTTTCATATTTAAAAATAATAGACATAAGCGATAAAAAAATAAATTTTTAGAATAGTTTTTTTGGAGATTTTAAACAGATCTAGGAATTAGAATTAATTGTTTAAAAAACATAGAGCTCAAATATAACTAAGAATTTTTATCATTCAAATTATTCAATATTGATGATTAAATATTTTCATAGAAGGGTTTTCAAACAAATCAGATAATATGTGCAAAGTAATTCATTACAAATGAAGTAGATACCACTTTTACTTTTCTCCACACTCATATTTTATTATTAACCAGCTGTTGGATAAGTTTGGGCAACTCTTGTTTTTTAATATATATATATAATGGATGTGATAACAGGAAATGATCATTGACTGATTTGATGATTGATATTGCACTTTTATTCACCTTTTGTGAAATTTACTATAGTTAACATAATATAAACCCACACTACCTTTTTTTGGTGAGGTGGCTAAATGTCGATATTTACATTGCTGTTTTATTTTAATATTGTTTAATTTTATGATAAATTAAAATGTATCTACCAACACTTAAGGGCGAATGGCATGGTTTACTCATCATCATTTCAGGCTATTGAAATCAATTACTGAACAAAGGCCTGCAATTTCCAGATTATTTTTTTAATACTGAGTATATTGCCTCACTAGATTTTATCATATAACATTAATGTTGTAATAATGTTACACATAAAAATGTTTATTAATACTTATTAATTATATAATTACATAAAATAATAAATGTTCTAAAAATTTCTAAAAAATTATTATTTCATGAATGAATGTTTTGACACATTGCATATGCTTGTGTTCCTTGTCATGTACTAAAAGTACATTTATTTAAGTGAAAATATATAAAGAAGAGTTTATCTATTAAGTGAACCATTTGCGTAATTTGTAATGATAAAATAGAATTTAATCATTACCATTTATTGATATATCTGTTTTTATGATTCATGTTACGTCAACAAGTTAGAATCAATTTTAATAAGAAGATACCATTCATAATAATATGCTTGCTTACAATAAAAATTATAGTGATAGTGGTAGGTTTTTTCAACGATTATGATTATTCGTTTCAAAGTTAATATTGCTTTAAGTAAACAATGTAAACTGTAATTTTAAAGACTAAAGTAAGTCTTTCATTTGAAACATTACATAACGTGTCTAAATTATATAATGCTTTTATAATTATTCAAACTAAAGTACTCCATACACAGCGTATTTTGTAAATAAATTATTTTACTCACAAAATACGCTGTGTATTTGTTTTTTTATTTATTCCGACTATGAAGTAAAGCATATTATGTAGTGAACAAGTCATAGTGCACTACATAGAATGCATTGAATATAAAAATCGTACATATATTATTACTTTCACGTCTATCAGTTAGTTTTCATAAGAGCTTGCCAAATAAGGTTTTTATAATATCCGACAACATTGTGTTTAAATAATCAGTAGATAATAATTAAGGATTGCATAATGTAATAAACTTGCGTATCGTTAATAATTAAAATTATTAATATTTACAAGTATTTTAAAATTTTAATAAAAACAAAACAAATGTTTTGTTTATTCAGGGGCAACAATTTTATACAAGTTAAAGTTTAAATTTCCTTTTATATATTAATTTGTGTTAATGTGAAATATATATGTTAAAAATTGTTATTGTTTTAAAATTTCTATATTGTTACTGTGTTTTCTTTCAATTAGAACTGAATTTGGAAATGTAATTTTTCTTTTATAAAAATTCAAAAGTCAAAATTTTTCAGATAAGAATTTATTTAAAAAATATTCCTAAGCATTTTATAGTTGTTAGAAAGCAAAGTTTAATCAGTTTTGCTGTAAATCTTTTGACAAAAATATCATAAATACGTTTTAGTAAATAAGTTTTCGATTTTTATCTGATTAGTAATATGTTAAGAAATACTATAACCATAGAGATATTAACATTAAACACATTTTTGCAAAGTTACGAATCTGCTATTGGTGGTAGGTATCCATGCGGTAGTCTAAGGCACGTTCCACCGCTATGTATCGAAGTTGTTGGGATACCGAGATACCTCAAAGCGACGAGCATAATTAGTACAGTCTTTACCATTCTAACCAGTAGTACATTGTTATGGGCAAATGTCACTTACCATTAAGTGAACGACCTGCTCTTTTTATCGTTTCGTTGAATATTTTCTTTTATTTTGTCTTGGATATATATTGACATACCTTGAACTTGAAAAAGAACTAAAACTTACTTGGTAACTAAAATCAATGGAAAAAGAAAAACAACAACGGTTAATTTAAAAAGTAATAATCAAACTTTATGCAGTTTTATTATAGCACACGACTTTGAAAATGTATATAACTTAATCGTAAGCTTTAAGATTAAAATGAATATTACAATAAAAATAATATACTTTAACAATATATACCCCTTACAAAAATTTTATTACATATTTATAGAGAAACATATTTTTGTATCGATTTAAACATAATCGCTTTCGTGAACAATGTTATTTGCATACATGGTTAGTTTTCCTTAAGAAACCAAATAACTGGTCTGCGATTCAATAGGCTGTGTTAATTTTGTGTTAATATTAAGTTTCTTATTTTGTTAAATAAATTTATGAAGGATATTTTTTAAAGAATAATATTGTGTTTGTATTGATGTTCATTAAATATTTTAAGACAATTTACTGTTACCTTGTTATTCATAATCAATGCACCCTTCAAATATAAACAGTTATTATGCGAGATTAGTCGACATTTATTGATGTAATTTGCAAGTGGTACAAGTTATTGGAACGAGCCTTTATGTTTCCTCAAATTTGTTAGCGCCTTGTCGTAATAAAGGGCTTAAGCAACCTGATACAACTAATGGATAGAGGTACTTCATCATTCTGCTTCTGCAGTTTTGATGACTCCTGAGACCAGACTCGCTGCAAAGGTTTGAGATGGCTTACTCTTTTGTCCGGCATAACTTCTAGGCATTGAATTTAGGGCATCCGTTGGCAGTATCAGGAAGAGAAAACTTTTTCTGACAGCGTGGCCCTTTTGCACTAACATGGTCAAGGAGATATGTAAAAGCGTTCTCGTTGCAAAAAAGCTACGAAAGTAGAACATAATGGTAATGGTAGATCTCTGTTGCCGGATACCATCTAAGTACATCTGCAGAATAGTAATGTGCAAACATTATCGTGTTCTTGCAGCTACTGTAATTACGGGTGTAACGAGACTTAACATACTCGTAGATCTCAAGGCGACGTGCACAATGTCATACAGTGTATACTACTCTAACTAGTGGCACATTTTTGGGCGTGCATAGCATCAAGTGAACTGTCCACTCGTCTCGTAGCTTCGTAGAATAAAGTTACGGTTTTTAATCAATGTTATTCTGCGGGGTTCATTAAGGTTATAAAATAACAACATTAAATAGAAGAAAATATGTATTAATTATAAAATCAAATATACAAATTTGAGTTCAGTACACTACTGGAACTCATCTGTAATACAGGTCCTATATCCAGAATATTTAACAGTTTTTGTAGTTCTTCAATCTGATAGAACTCTGTGTATTCTATAAAACATATTATTGCAATTCCCACTGAACTTAACTGCTCTCTTAAAGTAATCACTGAAACAAAAGTTATTATTGTTTACTGATTTTTTAATTTACATAAACATCTTATCTGCCTATAACACCTTGTGATGTCATAAGCTATTAAAAACACTAACTGTCAAGATAATCTATTTCTTTAAGAACTTTTGTATTTTATCTCATATCTAGACAAAATTAGTGATCAATGACAAGATTTAAATTTTAGCTCTTCACAATTCTTATAATACATGATAATGAATAGTTTTCCTTTTCTTTATATCACTATATTGATACCATCATCATTATCAGCCTTTGTTTATCCACTGCTGGATATAGGCCTTACCCAATATCTTCCACCAAATACGATGCACAGCTTTTCGCATCCACCCACTTCTGACTATCCCGATGTTGTGGTCGGTCCATCTGGAGGGAGGGCGTCCTACACTTCTGCGACCTGTACGGGGCCTTCACTACAAGACTTTTCTCTCCCATCGATTGTCACTGACACGACAGACATGCCAGCCAAATGTCATTTCAGCTTGCAGATTTTGAGAGCTACGTCAACAATTTTATTTCTCCGGTAAATTTCTTCGTTTCGAATTTTGCCCCTTAGAGAAATGCCAAGCATAGCTCTCTCTATCGCTCGCTATGGCACTTAGAATTGGTGGACCAGCCCGATGGTCAGGTGGCATGTCTCTGCGCCGTAAGTAAGGGCGGAGAGGACACACTGGTTAAGAACTTTCGTCTTAAGACATTGGGGTATTTGCGAAGTGAGGATGTGGTGGAGTTTCCTAAATGTTGCTCAAGCGAGCTGAATGTGTCTATCGTTCTCTTTGTTGAAGTTACTTTGGCCAAGTTCTATAACCTGTCCAAGGTAGACGTATTCTTTTACTTCTTCAAACATTGCATTCCTGACGGTAACTGGACTAAGGATCATCAAGTCATTGGACATGACTTTAGTCTTGCACAAATTCATCTGCAGTCCCACGCTTTGGGAAGCGGCATTGAGATCATTCAACATCCGGCTAAGATCCTCCAGCGATTCTGCCATTTAAACTACGTCATCGGCAAACCATAGGTGCGATAAGTACTCGCCATTAATGTTGGTACTCCTTGTGTTTCAATTTAGAATCTTAAATACGTCTTCCAGCGCAGTTGTGGGATATTACTTCCCTCTATTTCAACCCTCGATGCTACTGCGTAGGCTTCGACTGCTGTTTTTGGATTTGGACGGTCATTGTTGCAGATTTGTACAGGCACTGCAATACATCGATGTAGTGGTGGTCGACTCGTTTAGTATTGAAGTTGCGACAGTCTCGCCTTACAAGTTTTAGGATTTCTTTGCTCTAGGCCATGTATTCTCCAAAACCTCGAGCAGAGGCTAGTGTCTCACGACGTTTCCTCATATGACTAAGAGTCTCGCCAGAGAGTTTGGCATCTGGAACTTTACACTGCGGTCTAAGGAACTTACTACCTACTTCGCGCAGTATTGCCGTAATGTTACCCGCTATCATGTCCATATCTGTAGTAGTTTCCAACAACTGAATCGATTTTTTAGTTCCACCTGGAACAGGGTCAGGTACAAGATTAATTTGGGGTAGATTAGGATGCAGTCGACTTTATCATTCAGGATCTTTCCAGCTTAAAATCAATCATTAAAGTGCTCATAGAAGTCTATGGTCACTATCGATATCAAACCTGTTGACCACCAATACATTCTTAAAAATACACTTCTTATCCATCATAAAGTTGATCTTGTTCCTGGTCACTTGACCAGGACTTTGCCAAGTTTATCTCCTTTGGGGGGGGCTTCTTTTTGTAGAAAGAGTTCATCAAAAGGCTCTGTTGAGGAAGTCGACTATCATTTGTCCCCTGTGATTTCTCGGCCCCAATCCAAACCATCCAATTATCTATTCACTGCATTTTTGTTCTCCTACTTTGGCATTGATGTCCAAGAACAATAGTGAAATGGGTCTTAGGTGGCCTCGACATTTTGATCTTAGTTGCCATAGGAGCATATACTTGAACAACTTTCAATAAGTATTTTTTTTAGTTTAAGGCAAGATATGCTACCCTTGGCGATACACTAGAAATTTGCACCATATTGTTAATGCCACCTTTATTAATTTATATCATCATACAATATTTTAAAAAACTAATAATGGGGTCCAGTTATATGCTATTTTAGTAAGAACATAAAAACAGATTGTCAAGACTATTTTATATAGTTGTAATTTAAAAGCTATGCTTACAGTATCGCTAGTGACAGAAAAACATGATATGATGGTATTTATCTCACCTCTGTTAGATAATTTAAATTGAATGTAATAAGTTGTTATACATATTTATAAAATAACATATAAATATATTGATTTAGCTAAATATTATTTACCTCCTGCTGCAACACCAGACAAAATATTGGGTTGTTCCAATTTCAGAAATTTAAATTTTGATGTAGTTGTTGCTATTGATGTGTAAATTCCTCTTACAAGACAAGGATTTATTTGGATCTGGTTGCTACGATATTCTGACATTGGATTAATTTGAATAGTAATAACATTTTTGCAAACTTTTATATATGGTCTTAATAATTCAACAATTTCACTGCTTAAAACCATATCGTAATCTTTAACTATACATAGGTATTTACTTTGTGCACATATTTTGAATAATTTTAAATTAACTTCATCAATTTTATTTGTAAGTTCCAATTGTTGTGATTCTTGGTTAATAAAATGTATTAAATGCTTTCCATCGATCAAAAAAAAGGTATCTATTTCTTCATTGATTTCAATTGGATGTTCCCATTGCAAACTGCAAAATCACAATGTTTTAGTGTTAATACAATAAAAGTAATTAATAATTATTTACGCAAGGTGACATTACTTGGAATATTCGTAATCTGGGATTACATCGTCCCATTCTTCCCAAATAGTTCGGCTCGTTGGTTCGACTATTTCTCCGAAGAAACTCATTAGTGGTCGATAAAGCTTGTTAAAAAAATAATAAGTAAATCTTTGTTTACAACTTTTCAAACTATCAATGTCAAATGATTAAGCATATCCTACATATTTTTTTATAACATATACAATGATACTTCGGAGTCGTAAAGCCTTTCTAAAATAGTAATATGCCAGAATATATTTATATCTTCCATCTATATCATTAGAATCTAAAAAAAAAGAGAGGAACAATAAATTGCCTGTTAATTACTAAAGTGGTAAATGAATTATGATTAATTTGATATTTCATAATTTAATAAAATGATGCAGTTTAATTTTAAAAAAAGTATTGTTGAAATTAATGAAGTTGATATTCATTAATTTCAAAGTACAATTTTTAAAGTAATAATGTTTAGATTTGGCTGAATGGTATTTTCCTTGTTCACCCCAGTACGAAACTTGTATAATAAAAAAATTGAGAAAAATTACAGTTAATATTATTGTTATGCGTATTGTAATTTACTCATCGAAATAATAATATTTTATAAAAGTCATGTTAAAGGTATAGAATATAATATTTAGATTTTTAATCTGATGGATTTGTATGAATAAGACCCTTATAAATTTCAGGATAAAGGGCAAGTCACTTTTGAAGATAAATGGCCTTCTATGAGACCTATAGTTTTAAAGCTTTTAAAACAGGAACCCGTAACTCAAACAGAATGGCAAGATCTTTTTGGAGCAGTACATTCGGCGTGCTTATGGGACGAAAGAGGACCCTACAAACTACGAGAGGCTTTAAAGCAAGATATAGTAATGTATATAAAACAAGCACAAGCTCGTGTGCTTGCTCATAGAGAAGATCAAGCTCTTCTCAAGTCTTATATAGGTGAATGGGGAAAATTTTTTACTCAGTGCAATTATCTACCAACACCTTTTCGTCAACTAGAAAATTCCATTAGTAATATAAGCAAAGTTACCAGTTCCAACACATCTAATGCACAAAAAAAGAATAATAACAATAATGTAGAGGATAGTTTAGTACGGAAGTTAATGTTGGATTCATGGAACCAAAGTATTTTTATGGACATTAAACAAAGATTGCAGGATTCTGCAATGAAGCTTGTACAAGCTGAACGTAATGGAGAATCTTTTGATTCACAACTTGTCATTGGAGTGAGGGAGTCATATGGTTAGTTGATATTTTAAATAGTTGTTATGAAATCTTGGAATAGTTTTTTTTTCTGATAAGATGTATTAAAAAGTATATATTATTTAAAAAAAACATAGCTTAAGTTAACTAATATCATTCAATGTTTATATTTATATTCTATATTAAAAAATCTTGTTTGGTTTAATATTATCTTGTAAAAAATATCCATTCACTGCCAATAAACTATTAATGCAAATTAAAGATAAACATTTACCTTAACATGTATGTAATGACATTATTTTAAATCTGATAATGATATATCTTTGACTTAAATCTTTCGCCTGTTAATGACTAGTCGCAGCAACAGATGTTTAAATAATTTTGCATTTGTGTTGTTCGATGTTTCCAGGATTTATTATTCATATCGACTTCCCATTTTGTTAATTCATAATTTAATAATTTCAATTAGCATATTTCCTCTCTTAATTTTATTACATAATTTATTAAATTTATATTTTGTTTCAAAATTTTACTTCCAGTTAACTTATGCTCAAATTCAAATGATAAGCTTCAAATATATAGAGAAAATTTTGAAGCAGCTTATATGCAATCTACTGAAGAGTTTTACAAACTTAAGGCAAATGAACATCTATTGGCCAATGGAGTACAATCATACATGAAGTATGCTGATCAACGTCTAAAAGAGGAAGAGGCCCGTGCTCACAGATACTTAGAGCCAGGTAGTGGAAGTGTTGCAGCATTAACTCAATGTTGTGAAAAAGTTATTATTGGAGAAAACTTACCTGTTTTATTAGCAGAAAGTGCCCCCCTAATTAAAGCTGGTGAGACTGCCAAACTACAACTAATGTTCCGCCTTTTAGATAGGGTAGCAGATGGAGTTACACCAATGCTGAGAGATTTGGAGGCTCATATTGTTTCTGCTGGGTTGGCAGATATGGTAGCTTCTGCTGACATTATAACAACTGATTCAGAAAAGTATGTTGAACGTTTATTGGATCTATTTAAAAGGTTCAGTGCCCTTGTTAAGGCAGCATTTATGGACGACCCCAGATTTTTGACTGCAAGAGATAAAGCATACAAGTGTGTTGTAAATGATACAACAGTCTTTAAATTAGAGCTTCCGTCATCAGCCCTTATTCGTGGGAGTAAAGGTACTGCTCCTGAAAGTAAATGTCCGGAACTCCTTGCAAATTATTGTGATATGCTGTTAAGGAAAACCCCATTAAGTAAACGGTTAACTAGTGAACAAATTGAATCTCGGCTAAAAGATGTTCTCTTGGTGTTGAAGTATATAGAGAATAAGGATGTATTTATGAGGTATCATAAAGCACATTTAACAAGAAGGTTAATATTGGATTCCAGTGCAGATTCAGAAAAAGAAGAGGACATGGTTGAATGGTTACGGGAAGTAGGTATGCCAGCAGATTATGTCAATAAACTAGCTCGGATGTTCCAAGACATTAAAGTCAGTGAAGATCTCAACATTCAGTTTAGAGGAGAAACCACACGTCACGATGCAATCAACATAAAGATATTAAATGCTGGAGCATGGGCTCGAGGCTCTGAAAGAGTAACAGTTAGTTTACCTTTAGAGCTAGAGGACTACATACCAGAGGTGGAAGAATTTTACAAGAAAAAGCATTCTGGCAGAAAGTTGCAATGGTATCATCACATGAGCAATGGTACAATTACGTTTGCTAACTCTGTTGGTAGATTCGATTTGGATGTAACAACATTTCAAATGGCTGTTTTGTTTGCTTGGAATCAAAGACCATTGGAACGCGTAACTTATGAGAATTTGCGACTAGCTACCGAACTCCCTGATCCTGAACTTAGACGAACATTGTGGTCCCTTGTTGCTTTCCCTAAATTGAAACGTCAACTACTTTCGTATGAACCTCCAGTCCAAAACCCAAAAGATTTTGCAGAAAATACAACTTTTTGGGTAAATCAAGAGTTTGCATTAATAAAAAATGGGAAACCTCAGAGGCGTGGTAAAATAAATCTAATTGGCAGGCTACAGTTAAGTACTGAACGTTCTCAGTTGGAGGATAATCACTCTATTGTACAACTGCGCATATTGAGAACACAAGAAGCAATCATTAAAATATTAAAAATGAGAAAACGGATTACAAACATTGCTTTGCAGGTGAGATTTTTGTTTAGTTTATTTGATTTGTTCTTCACATTATTTAAAGTATTGCCGCTTAATGTTAAAATATTTACTAAGCTGACAAAAGAAATAAATATTTAGCTAATGGTGTAGGTCTGCTATTGAGGGTAGGCCTGTGCCCCAACAGTAGGGACGTAAATTGGCGGTTGAAGCTTGAAGAAGTAGCTCTAGTGATCAAAACTGTCTTGGTTACAGAAGCAGTTTCTGCTACTAAAGTATAGTATAAAAAATTACTTTGGTCCAATATGACGCACACTGTAGCCATGTGAAATTACTACAGTAACATAAAGTAGTAAATTTCAAAGCAATGAGCACAGTATATAACATTGTTCTTAACATCACATTGTTATGTGCTGACTACCATTACATTACCATCTTGCCTTATTACTTCATCAAATAAAAATAGTAATAAATATTTTTTAAGCAGTAAATCCAGATAGAATAATATAATTAGCAGACAATAATACATAGACATATCACTTAAAATTAATATTATCACAGATTTAACAGTATTGTTATACAATATTATTATTATACAGGATTAAAACTCACAAATCTCGTTTTTGATATATCCAATATAATTTTTTGTTTGTTACACTATTAATGGTATAAAAATATAATAGCTCATACATTTGTACATCGTCGATTGCATCACCAACTAAATATGTTGTCGTCAAAATGTCAACTCAATATCCGTGGGAATCGAACTCGCACTTTTTTGCGACGTATACGACCGCTTTAAAAACAGCTGTTTAATTTTGTGGATGTAAATTTTATATTTCAACCAAATTAAGACAAGCGGTACCTTCACATACTGATAAAGCGAAGCTAGTTAAGACTTATATACACCACATTGTGTACACTTTAACATATTATATGTTAAATATGGTCGTTTCCCTGTAATATCACGAACTACAGGCCCCGGAATGAAGTATGTAGTGACATTTTCAGACAACTACCAATTGCAATATAACCATAGGTATTCACACAATATCATATCTTGCTAAAAAAAATTTCAGAGTGAACTTGTTGAGATCTTGAAGAACATGTTCTTGCCCTCTAAGAAAATGATCAAAGAGCAACTCGAATGGCTGATAGAGCATAAATACATGCGGAGGGACGACGATGACATCAATACCTTTATATACATGGCGTAGAGTATGTAACCTGTAAATGAATCAAATCAAATAAATTATTTACCCATTTCATTGTTTCTTTAATGGTAAATTAAACAGGCATAATGTCGCTGAGATTTTTTTTAATTAAAACATTTATCACAGTGTATCTGCACACTATAATAAACGGCAATAACTTGTGTTTGGAAGTTAGCAGGAAAATAGCTCCCAATAAATGTTTGTTTTAGCCTGACACAATATTTGTACTCTGTAAAACTTTCTAGAAGCTTAAAATACTTGTATATAGATCTGAATAATAAATGTACGCTATGGCGTAATCGTAATATGAGAAACACTTATGTTTGATTCCAAAATTCTACGACTTTAGCAGTTTACCACGATGACTCTTCACCGCAGACACAATCTAACCAAATGCTAGAATTAGCTCCATTAAATTTATAATGAGCTAAATGATGAAAACCATAAAAACGGCTTCGGTGGGTGATGGTAGCAAGAACCAGTACATGTCGAAGTTAAGATGACTAGATGAAGTCAAAGAATTTCTTAAGAGTCAGCGTTAAAATCTGGGAATAAGAAGTCAATGAGATTATTACTGGAAAAGAGCCAATTCGCGGCTGTAGTCACAGATAATTATGATTTTATGTACACTATTATATGTTAAGCATAAACTGTTGAATATATGCTTGTGAAACATACATTGAATTATTAATCATCAATTACATCTAGGCCACCAATCTTTTTTTGAACAGCGTGGTGTACCACGAACCTTGACTCTTTCCCTGTGGGGCATGGGCCCCGAGTCTAAGTTGTAAAAAAATCTAGATGGCTCTTCATATATAAATTGTATTAATCTTTAATATCGTATAAAGATATTTGTGCTCTTGGGATGTAATAACTGTGTATTTTAATGTGAATTAAATTTAAACGATGAAATAATTGTTTAGTATTTATTGTTTAACAATATCCTTTATTATTTAAATAATAAGATGACAAACTCTATTTTTCGCCAAAAATAGAATAGCAGGATAATTCCATTCAGTCAGTAAAAATTAAACCTTAGAATTTTGAGACTAGTTGCCTGGTTGATCATCAGCCGACAGACGTCCATAGACCTCGCCCAAAGATCTCCACATCCATCGATTGACTGGTTATAGATTTTTAATTACGATAAATCGTTAATTATGATCATAACTATAAATAAAATAATATTTCGTTCGAATGTTGTATTAAAAAAAACAATTACTATTGACATATATTTTGTTAAATTTTTCATCCAAAATTTAACTTTCGAACTATGTAGTAACAAAACGTGAACGCCTGGTTGATCGAAGCAATATTATTAGTGTACTGTTTATTATAAACTTTTGACTGCAAATTGCTCCAATGTTATCGCTTCTTAGAGGATGAAACCACATATTCATAAAAATATGAATTTATCAGGCATTCATAGTTACGTTCAGAAATCAAGTGAATGTTAAAACTTCACAAGTTAAGCTTCGTCATCATCCTGCAACAATCTTCCGTAAGTCTTAGGTTTCACTCAAGGAACGCCACTTATCTTCGGTTATATTCCAACCAGCTGTCAGCAGTCTTATTTAGTTCGTCGTCATCTCCAAGGTTAACTATGTTATTGGGTATCAATAAATACACCAAATGAAAAACAGTATTTTTGCTGCTTTTTATTAAATATTTGACATTAAGTAAACATATAAAAGGTATATTTACAGCTTCAATTCTTCATGGGGTCGATTGTTTCACCTCCTTGAATTTGACCCCAACCAATCAACCTGTGAAACAGAAAATGTGACCAATTTTATTTTTCTTAAGATTTCTTCTGGTTAGTTTGAACTGAATACTGTTTCGGGAAAGGTAAAAAAAAAATACTTCCAGAAAGTAAACATCTTGAGGTAGCGGACTTATTTTACGTCCATAAACCAGCACATCACCAGCGTGATGGCTCAGCAGTGAAAGCACTAATATGTGTAACAAAAAAATATTTACCGCCAATGGTTCTCCACTCTTCTACTTAAAGCCACTTTTTCTCCGATTTCGGTGCACACAGGGTTATTCAGTGCAATTTTTGCCAAGTCAGCTTTAGTCGCAATAACTCTACCACCGGTACTGAGAGATCCGATGTTTACAAGTAACATCTGGAAATTGATATTTTTATAACCTTAAAATAAAAACCACTCAGCACAAGCTTGGTGAATCGAAATTGTGCCTCCTTGAAACTTCTATGGGGCGTATAACCGCCTTAACTTCTAGAGAAAAAAAATATGATAGGTGTGCTTTATGTATAGGCCTTGGCCTTTGACTTTTATTGTCAAGGAAAGGCTGGACTCCCAGCAGCGGGAACATGACAAAAAAGATTAACCCACCTCGTGCCTGGTTAATTTCTGCACCTTTGCCGCTTTCTTGTCGCCTTCCGTACGGACACCAAGGAGACGTTTTAGTAAGTGGTAAGACACTTCAAGTTTCACAAAGATTCCTGGTAAAGTACCCACTGCACCGAGAACCTAAAAATAAATGAAAATATAATAATGAGTTTAAGATTAGATTTTGTGACAATTTTATTTGAATTTATTCACTAACAATTCTAACACCTCCTCCCCTTCCCAGTAGTTATTCTCAGTGCGCTGCGAGGGGCTGGCTACAAGGTCTGTTAGGAGACGCACTGTTGCCTATCTGCACTACGACTGATCGGAGTGTAACCCCCACCATGGCTTTGTTACGACAAATACGAGACCATCTCGTACTTAGCATCCACTCTGGGTTTGCAATGAGGGAATAGGGTCCCCCCCACTTTCAAAGTCCACAAACATGAAAACCCTTTAAGTCGCTTTCTCCGACAGGTAAGGTAGATCTTATTCTCATTCTTAATAGTTCGAAACTATGGGACAGGATTAGGAGTGTTACCTGGCCGACGAGGCGGTCCGCGCGGCACAGGGTGGGCTCGATCTTGGTGCCGACGCCGATGAGCCCGCCGGGCACCGCGTACTGCAGCTCGTTTTGCTCGGCGAACAGCGATACGATGCGTGAGAATATCGGTTGGCAGGTCAGCCGGCCTTCCGCATCCTTGCTCACCAACCCGGGTCGTACCTGCCGCGAAGCAAAATAATTATCGCATAGCAAAATAAATAACCTTAATTTAAATTTTTGCTTATATACAGGGTGAAAGGTAATAGATGTAAAAGATCTGAAGGGGTTAAAGTATAGCTCGTATTTTATCTATCTATGTATGGAATACCTCATCCAAACACAATGGTTCTGGAGTTATTAAATTTTTTAAATATTTTTCACATAATTCGCGATTTTCTAGAAAAAAATTCGACGATTTTATTTCTTAGTTATTTCTATACAAATTTTAATTTAATAATTATTTTTTAATATTTTTTTTATTATATTAAATATAATAGTCATCACTTAGAGGCTAAAACTTTTAAATTAGGTTCTTTGAAAGTCGTGACAGTAAAAAATAAAGGGTCATACTTACATTTTTATTTAATCTTAAAATAATTTTTTTTAAATAAAAAATACGTATAAAGCACACAAATAAGTACCTGACTTCAATGCCTATCCGACAAGGTACAGGAAAGTACACAAAGTTTCGAAAATTTAAAAAAAAAAAAACTCTTTTTAGGTAATGAGTCAGTACGACAGTTAAAATTTAACTACTTTCGTGGACGGACGTACATTATCGTTGTCTTCTTAATTCTGAATAGTTTCTCCTTTCCATACCAAATAAATTTAATTTCAATGGCGGATTACGGTAATGAAGAATACGCTGACATTTTCTATTGTTATGGACTTAATGATGGAAATTCTTTACAAGCACGAAGAGAATATCAGCTACGTTTTCCAAATTGTCAGCTACCAAGTTATAGAGTCTTTGCTGTGACGTATCAACGCGTCAGGGACACTGGCAGCGTTCAACAGAGGCGATATGACACAGGTAGGCCACGCATGTACGATACTAAAGAGGAAGAAGGAATCATAGACCATTTTGTTATAGACCCGACTACGTCAACCAGGGTTGTGGCAAGTTTGCTGGGTTTAACACAATGGAAAGTGTGGTTTACTGCGCATACGGCAGGGCTCTACCCCTACCATTACACACCGGTCCAGGCCCTGAAGGAAGGAGACTGCAAGGAGGTTAGACTTCTGCCGTTTTATGCTGCATGCAGACTTAGAAAATAATAATTTTTCACCAAAATATTGTGGATTGATGAATGAAATTATGACAGAGACGGTATAACACATTTTCATAATAGTCATTATTGGGCTTGGCGAGGTGAAAATCCCCACGTGATTAAAAAAGGAGCTGATTAGCGAAAATTCTCCGTTAACGTATGAACGGTCATTTTTTTTTTTGTTAACGTGGGAGAAATGCTTACGCATACCCGTCCTCGCGGGGCACGCCAAAAAACACAACGCGTTACGTCCTCAGCTTCTTAGTCTCCCGAATCCGTCACCCAGAGGCCATGGGAGCCAAGAGAGAAAGCTCTGCCGGCGCCCTGGGGCGGAACCGATCTTGGGCTTCGCCGCCACCCGTTATACGGCCGCGGAGGAAAGGGAGAGTAGCGCATCGTAATACCGACACTGCCCTTCCCCCGCGGCCCCACCGCCGTCGTATCAACGGTGCAGCATCGCTTAGTCGCAGAGGGTAGTCTCTCTCCGCGACTCCACCTCGGTTGCAAAGGGCAGCATACAGCCGCCCCTGCAGCCTACCGGTGCGCATTCAAGGTGAGCTCACGGTGGAATACCGGAGCTCTAACCTGCAGTGGACGCTTCGAGTCGGCCCTACACCTTGGGCCGGCCGGGTAGGTTCTTTTTCACTTCACCGTGGATGACCCAGCCACGGTGTCTAAACCCTTCCCCGCCACGACAAGGCGGGATCCTGTTGAGGGGATGAATGGGCATAATTCATACTTACTTGATAGGCCCAGTCTTCTTGCCCAACAATTTAAATGGGGACAACACGTACGATGATTTTCTTCGAAATAATTTTTTTAATTATCTGGAGGATATACCATTGGAAACCAGAAGGAAAATGGTGATCCAGCATGACGGTTGTCCCGCCTATTTTCGTCTCGGCGTAAGACAGTGGTTAGACACTACTTTCCCTCAGTGATGGATTGGCCAAGACGGACCGACACCGTGACCCGTAAGGTGTCCGGATTTAACACCTTGCCATTACTTACGGGCTCACATGAAATCTTTAGTGTACACAACACCAATTAACTAGTTAGAAAATTTAAAGTCACGTATCTTCGTCGCTGCTGACAAAATAAGAGAATAGCTCACAGGGCGAGTCACTCGATCTGACTTAAGGAAAAGGCTTCATGCTTATATTAGGAACCCTAGCCGTCAGTTAACAAAATTTAAATTAATTGTTACTTTATACTTTTATTCTGAACTCAATATCTAAAACGACAACAATAAGTTCGCACGTGTCACAACAAAAACAAAAGGGCCAAATTAAGGGCCGGCGCGGCGTCTACCTTTATGAGTCTACAGTTTGATATTTCATGGTACTTGGTTTTATTACAAGTGTCTTTTTTTTTAATTTTAGAAACTATGTATTCTCTTATATCTTGTCGGATAGGTATTCAAGTCAGGTACTTATTTATGTGCTTTATACGTATTTTTTATAAATAAAATTTTATTTTAAGATTAAATAAAAATGTAAGTATGGCGCCTTATTTTTTACTATTACGATTTTCAAAGAACCTAATTTAAAAGATTTACCCTCTAAGTGATTCTTAATTTAATTTAATAAAACAATGATAATACAATAATAATTACATTAAAATTTGTGTAGAAATAAATAAGAGATAAAATCATCGAATTTTTTCCTAGAAAATCGTAAATTTTTCGGAAAATATTTAAAAAATTAATAACTACAGAACCATTGTTTTTGGATGGGGTATTCCATACATACATAGATAGGATACGGAGCTATACTTTAGCCCCTCCAGATCTTTTACACCTATTACCTTTCACTCTGTGTAATGACACTAGCAACCCTAGCACTGACAACGATCCTCTGGCATGAGGAAGCGACCCTAGAGAGAGATAATGATTATCAGTGCGTCTATAAGAATAAACATAATATATGTATATATATATATACCTAGTCCGCCCATAACTTTTGTTACAAATGAAAATTATTTTTTTTAATGAATGATATTATTAAAATTTTATTCCTACATATTTATTAATCTCAGCAAAGAAGAAATAAAAATTCTATTGCTAATGGCCACCTTAGGCTTTTACCCAGGCCTTTAATCTCTTTGGCCACAAATCTATAAATTTACGCAGTTTCCATGGGAAATTTCCACCTTGCTCCAAAGATTATTTAAGACTCAATGCCGCCGTGTCGTTTAGAGCAGGCCATGTCCTCTAAAACTGACCATAATTTGAAGTCTAAAGGGTTGAGGTCTGGGCTAGATGAGGGCCAGTCTTCAGCTCTTATAAAGACCGGAACATTGGTTTCAAGCCAGGCCTGAGTAGTTCGTGCGTTGTGACCAGGTGCAGAGTCCTGCTGGAAAGTGCACGGTTTATTTTTAAAAAGTGTATTGCTGAGAAGTTTCACAACATGATCCAAGACTGTAGCTTGACACACTTTGGCTGAAGTTTTCACTCTTTTTTCACAAAAATGTAGTTTTGTGACTTCTTGATAAGACACGCCTAACCAAACCATCACTGAAGCAGGATGATGACCACGTTGTACCTTTCCGACCACTTGAGCAGCTTCTTTAGATCTGTGAGCGTACACTTCATCATTTTGTTTATTGTAGTGTTCTCCAATCGTGAAAATTTTTTCATCTATAAAGAGGATATTATGGTGCCTTTCACCTGCGTATCGCGACAAAAGGTTTATTCGTTTTGATCAATCCCCTCTTTTTAATTGTAAAGATTGATTTAGAGCATGTCCTGTATATCGACGATAAGCACCGAGCTTCAGGTCTTGTTTTATAATACGGGATAATCTTAGCGGGAATTTTCATTTTTCGCGATAGGATTTTTTGCTTCTTAATGGGTTTTCGACGAATTCTGGCTTTAACAGCATTAACAGCTTTTATAGTTCTTACAGCACGCGGCTGCTCCGATCTTTTCTGGTATTCGACAAAGGAAGTGTTGTTGTATCTATTGATAGTATGATATACGAACATACGAACGTAAGACTGATAAGAAGCTTTTGAAGTGCCTGAAATATGACCAACCGGACCGGCTCCATGCCCACTTTGTGCAAGGCGATCACTGTAATCCTTTTTTCTTTAACACCGCATTCCATATTGTAATTTGATAATGAACACGAAAAAATATGTGAAATGGCGCAAAATCGAAAGAAGTTTTTAAAATAATATACGTCTCCCAAATTCAAAATAATTAAAACGTTGAAAAAAGAAGTTTTTGTGAAACAGTTTTTATGGCCAGACTAGTTATATATTAACTTACCAATTCTTATACAATACTTACGTAATTACATGCCTGTATATTTACTTTAAATCTATTTAAAAACATTTCTTTGTCTATAATATTTGCTTCCAAGAGCCGTTTGCAAAGAATATTATGGAATTTAATTGCCTTGTTTCCCCCATAAACATGCCTTATAAGCTTTGCCCAATTGTCTTCGAAGAGTTGATATATAAATAAAACTTATATTATAAGATTTGCTATATACTAAATTTATTTTCATTGATAATTCAACTTATGTGTAAATAAAATAAGTTTTTTTAACTATTTTCTTTTGCTACCTAATAGTCGCCGTGACATAATACCTGTCAATATTTACCTCAATTTCCATTCCTACTGTGAGCACGCCTTGCAATATGGAGCCACCGGCGACGCCGCCCCGCAGATCATCAACCTCGCAGCCCGGTTTGTTCACGTCGAACGAACGGATTACGATCATTCTGGGTGGTGACGTGAAATCCCGCAGAGGTACCGGAATTTTCTTGGTTATGTATTCGCATAATACCTGTATTTGTTTAATATAAGTAATACATTAGATTTATAGGGAGACATTGTAGGTAGTGTGCAAACATTATCATATTTACCATGTTCCAGTTTGAAGAGCATTGTCGCTAGTGTAGTTACTAAAGTAAGGATATTTAATATAAACCTCATGTGGACGTGGCGGCGAGCACAATACATATTGTGTGTGCAATATTGCCTCTTCTAAGTATTATTAGTTTAACGTCTAGTTTATTTGGACGCTCGGTAGATTTAAACTGGGAGTTGATTTTTTTTTTATTGACGGGGAACCACATTTGTTCACGCAGCCTTCAGGCAAGCCTATCAGCCTGTTAAGCCTCGATACCCCAGTAATTCCACTAGAAATAGCGTTCTTCCAAACGGATTATGATGAAAATAATACATTTATATTTTTTTTTGTAATATAACGCAAAAATGTACATTAAAGTTATATTGTTACGCCAAATTAACAAAGTAAAAATACTTTTAAAATCAATTGGTTGTTTTTTTTGATATAGTCATGAAATCGCAGTACAATATTTAGACCGTTTCCATAGCGCAGTAGATAACAACTTGCCTTGTAACAAAGATATTGATACCTTAGCCATATTGTGGAATTTGGTTTCGACACCTCCGACTGTCTTGCCACCTTCATTTTACAAATTCGCCGCCATACCAGTATTTCGGCAACAGACATAAGACAACCAAAGAGTTCTGGGCAAATACGCTTAACCAATCACAACCGTGTTGTCACTTAACGTCGCCAAAAATCCAGATCAAGTATAATACCATAGTAGACTAAATTTTTTTTTAAAATAATCTCTATTTAGATCAAAGCTATTATTATACTAATAAGTTAGTACGATAAATTTTATGAAACCGAGTTAATACTACTGTACATAAATATGACTGTAAACACTGAAAGCGCACCTCGATGTTATATTTTAGCTGAGCTGAAATGGGTATAATAGGAGATCCCTCAGCAACGGTTCCTTGCACAAATTTCACAATTTGCTCGTGTTGCTCTTTTGCCTGTCCTTCCTTAACAAGATCTATTTTATTTTGAAGTATTAATATGTGTTTCAGTTTCATGATTTCAATAGCGGCCAGATGCTCACTAGTCTGGGGTTGTGGGCAGGACTCGTTACCTATGGCAATAATAGATATAAGTATTTTTTACCAAAATCTGATACATACAAATTTATTTTATTGCAGACGATGCGGGACACATCCACCTAGTGGTAATGGAGCGCCAGTTAGGATGATTTACATTGCACCACTCCTTGCTTTGAAACATAACATGTCAATTCTCTTTAACTCAATAATGTCATTAGCTACTAGTTCCTGCAAACCGGAACACAGTAATGTATTCACACTACTGCTACTGATCCAGTTTACTAAGTTGAGGCATTCTCTTTTTATTATATTACCAATAACAAGTTAACTTAAAAGATGGTAAAAAGATTACTTTCTTGAAATTAAATAATATTAAATAAAATGCAACATTTACCAGCGATGAGAAGTAGTGCTGCGTCCATAACAGCAGCTCCGTTAAGCATGGTGGCCATGAGTATGTCGTGACCGGGGCAGTCGACGAAACTCACGTGACGCACCAGCTGAAAGCGACCGGTGCAACCGGGGCGCAGGCAAGGGAAGTTATCATCTTTAGAGGAACCGCCTGAGATGTAACTAGTCGGTCGAGGACATTTTGGATTGTCGCATTTGTAAATTTTAGCATTGGCGTAACCTAAGAAAAAATTACATACATTGAGTCATAATTATCAATTAACAAATAAACCAAACAGCTAATGACAGATGGACTTTTTTAACGCAAGACACAAAACTTAAGCGCGTAGTATCTATGAAAGCTGGCCAGCATCCTAGCGATGGCTTAATTGTTTTGGCTTGTTTGAATAGCCTATATTGCTACTCTTATTTACTGCTAAAATTATTATTGACCTTTATTCTTTCATGCACACAATATCACCAACTCAGAGCTACAAACGATTTGTTCAGATCACATTAAAACAAAAAAGAACCAGTTTCATCATTTGAAACAAATCACGAAATTTTATAAAGAAATAAAATTAAAAAAACATAAAACAGCGCAATAGCATAATTTATGCTAGCAGTTACAAAATACGTATGTGTGTATAGAAAGTGTTACATTTTTAAAGTCTTCAATGCAAGCTTGAAAAAACAAAATAAAATTAATTTTACGATGTTTAAAACTTATTTTTAATAATTTAAAATAAATCAAAAACACAAGTTCATGCTCAGATTCTTTAATAAAATAAGCAAGATATTCTATACTACTATGCCTATACTCTACTTATTGCTTAATATTGAAATATGCTAAATTATATTTTGCATTGCAATAGCAAAAACTTAGCAAATTATATTAACTAAAAAAAAGTTTTCGAAAATTGAGGTAATAATTAAACATTAATTATAATTCATGCTTAGAACAATTTTTCAAGTAATCTCAGAAATGTGCAAAATGATTGATGTTAAAGAAAGAGAAAAAAAAACAAACAGGAGAAAGGCACACAATGCCTTGGCACCATGTGGCACTCCTGCCAACAGTTTACAATAGTTTGATAAATAACTATTAAATAACATTAGAAGATTTTATTATTTATATATTTTGGTTATAAAGTTTATATAAAATACAGATTAGATCATAGGTTGCTACGATAAATGAAAAAGGATCAAGAAGCTGTCTCTGTCATAAGTTTACTAAGTATGAAAAAATATATTTGATAGAAAAGAGGAGTTGATGTTTAAGGTATTATGGATTTAACAGTATAAATCAGATTAGAATCTTATAATTTTGGGTAAGCACGCTTCATCATCCACTGTCTTATTATCACTTAACACTATGAGAATATCAGCTCAAAAGCTAACGCAACTGTAAAAAAAATATGAAAACTTAAGTAATTGTAATGAGATGTCATGCACTACTGTTTTGATAGATTATATGCAGATAATACAGCAATAAAAAAAACTACAATAGCCAATACAATTATACTAGAATGTTCTTAGACATTTAAACCAAAATGTGAATAAAAGTGAAAAAGAACTAGTTAACAATATTTTATAAGTAGTTCATTCACATAGCACCAGACAATAAATTGTCAATGAAAATACTACGATCAAAACCATTTGAAAAATACATATGAAAGTTAGCAATAAGATTTAACTTATTATTTAATTCTTTTTTTTACATTTTGCATAAATTTAAATAAAAAAGAAAAGTAGAATCACAAAGAAGGATATTACACGGGGATAGTTGTAAAGTAATTAATTAAATTCATAATAAGGATCAAGTTTGCCAGCTCAGTAGAATAGTTGGTCTGCCTCTAACCCTGTGGGTGTCATATGAGATGACAATGATAAAATTCACAGGCTGACTTGCATTATAAACATTTATTGAATAAGATATTATTGCCAGTGTGTACTTCTTAATTATTGATGGCAGTTCCATCAACAACAGCAAGTTCAGAACAGATACTTCCTACATTTTAATGTTCCACATTTACATTCTGTGTTTTTAAGTGTTGTCCTACTGTGTTGTTGCATTTCAAACCTATTTTTAGGTGAGCCTGGTGGATCTGCATTACTAGTATCTGCAGTATTTGGACTCTCTGTTTGCATTCTGTCCTCTAAAATGTTTCCATTGTAACTGACCATCTGGGTCATACTGGTTTCTGTAGAACAACTATCATAGAGATCATCATTATCTGATGATTTTTGTAGGTAATCAAAACAAACTTCTTCTCCCATTTCAATGTCACGTGTCGCAAACAAAGCTAACATAGGAAGATTGGGGTCTAGACAATCTGCCCACACTGCCCAAACTCCTAGGTTAGGATCACAAGAATGATTAATAAAATGTGATACATTTCCTAAATGAGCTGCATCAACAACATATGGATTTTCAACAGAATTAAAATCCAGATCAAACAAATATGTAAGTCCATTGGCATCATACTCCCGTCCTCTCTTTTCAGCTTCTTCAAATGTTATCACTTCACCCACATATTGACACAAAAATTGCCCTTTTTTTATATTTTGTTCTGTTCGTACACCCCACCCACAACCATTTGATGTTCTAAATATTGTTAACCTAACATTTCTACCTCTTTGAACTACCCGATTGTTGCATTCTATAGGACATTTACATGCTTTATTGCATTCATAAATAGGTGTTCCTGAAGCTAACCTTAACCTTTTATTATGCATGTATGCAAAAATTCCTCCAAGCATTCCACAACAAGACTTTGATCGACAGTTACATGATGAACATTCACAGCCAATAGGTGGATTTTCTGGAATAACAACTCCTACACCAGGTATAGAATGATTAATGTAAGTGAAATTTTCTGGTGGTCCTGCAAAGTCTACATTATTTTCAACACTTAATTTTTTACAATCATCTACTTGATTTAAATGTTCCTCCCATTCATGAAGTGCCATTATCTGGCGACATCTTTTTCTAGTTGCTTGATATAACTGTAATAAATTTCTACTCTCTTGGACCAACTCATTAACATAACATTCATCACACTCTCTTAACATAATCATAGATAACAGTTTAACAGTTAATTTTTGCCTCAATTTTAAAATAGATGTCTCTTCAATTTCATTGAATCTTTTCAAAAGATTTTTTTCACTTAATAAACCACAAAAAGATAATTCCTCTTTAAGTTTTTCAATATTTTGACAATGTTGAAGCTCTTTATTCAATAAAAAATTCTTTAAAATATCTGGGCAATTGTCTAAGTGGTCAATAGGTTCCCATGTATTTTCACTTTCAGGCCACCCTTTCCATTTTATATAAAAGTACTCATAACCAGATTCAAATTTAAAATCAGTAATTTTCTCTATTATAAATTCATCAACTTTTTCTTTTTTATTCTTTCTTTTCTTTGATGGTGGAATATTGGGCAAATCAGGTTCTGGTGAATTATTTCTTTTCCTTGACTTCCTAATTTTTTCATAAAATATGTTTTCAATCTTCACATCAGCCATATCGCGATATATTCTTATAAAAGAGTCCGACAGGCGCTCTGCAACATACCATGTGATTTAATTATTAACGAATTTAATTTTCTTGTTTACATTATTATTATAAGTATTGGCAACTGCTAATTATAATTCTATTCACATGGTAGATTGCAAAGAACTGTCTTATTTCATAAGCTAAATAAAAACATAGTAATGTATATCATGTTTGCAGATTAGGTACTGCAATAATTAAGTATTAAATTGATTTGTATTTATCTAATATTTACTTTATTTTGTAACTTTTTTCTAAAGACTATCTTGGAAATAAATATAATTTTAAGATTAATGCGATTAAGCCATATGTTAATCTCAAATGTATTTGCAAACATTTTACACTTGGTGTAGTCTCTTGGCACATTCTGCCTATAAGCATGAAATTATAAAGCATTCAGATACACCTTGAACACATCTTGAAGCCAAATTATCAAGACATATAATTTCATAAAAAAATAGAGCATATTAAATAAACTTTTAAAGTAAATTTTGTACCTGTTTTTATTTAATCTCAAAATTTAAAGGAAACTTACCCAATTTAATTGTAATGTTTCTCTCAAGTTCGTTTTTGAATCTGACGGTTTGGACGCCTGAAATGGCTTTTACTACTGTTGATTTTCCATGCGCTACATGACCAATGGTACCGATGTTGATAGTTGCTTGTCTAGATATTACTTCTGGTGACAAAGCCGATAATTTTGTAACATCCTTAAAATAATAGAATGTGTAATTAGTTTTTTATAATACAGTATAAAGTATTAGATATTTCGCTTGTTAGGTTATCTGACATGGTTAAAATTATTAAAATTTTAAATTGAATATAGCATGTATTATACAAATATAGATATACATAATCCAAAGAGGGATGATATAAATTATAAATTTTATTAGTTGAAATCGTGATAAAAACAAAACATTTAACTAACTAATTTGGATAAATCTTGCTGATGCAAGTTCGGCTGTGCACTGCGGCCTTCACTGGCAGCCATATTAGAGTAATAAATACAGTTTTGTACACTTTTTAAAACTAAAATTAGCTATTTATTATTGCATTTAATGTAATGCTTATTTTAGACCTAATTATAGTTTTATTAACAAAATAAAGATTTTTATAATATCGTACTCTGTGGCGTGGCCAGCCAGATATTATTTTAGGTGTTGCAATAATAGCAGATCATTGCATTAGCGTAATATTTGAAATAAATAATTATAGACATTTATTTATCAATATATAACATTAAGCAACAGATATAACTTCTAATTTACTTAAATATGTTAAAATATTTTTTTTTATTAAATGAAAACAGTTTAAAAATAGTTAAGAAAGAAGGCAAACAATCATCTGCAAAACCTGAAGAGTTATTACTTTGTCTATTACAAATTATTTAATATAACGAGTACAATAAAGTTGAACATATTGTTCGGAACACTCATCATAGTATATTTTATTTAAAAACTAAATAATAGCAGCTTTTCTTTGCTACCCCAAAATGATAACGAAAACCTAGACGAGGACGATATTTAATTATTGAAATTAATTTTACTTCTTTATTTACAGTTCAAAGTAAGAAACTGGTATTAAGACTGATCGAAGATGAGAATAGTACATAGGGCTTAACTCGGATCTCACAATGAATAAAGCGAAGAACTGTAATACAAATTACGTTATTTTTGAGATGCATCGCTATATAAGGCAAATATAGATTTTTGGAGTTTTGGACGCCTCCTTTCTACATTTATGTTTTTTATGTGAGGGTGAAACCTATATTTACGTGATATTTAAATATATCCTCATTATAATCTAGTGCTACGAAATATATTTATTTTCTTATTTTTTATTATTTCTTATATTCTATTATAACATATTTATATTTTCTTTACAATATTTTTGAAGTGAATAAGACATATTGAAGTTTAAAAACAAAAATTACAACTAAAATTATCTGTAAGGGTTTTTCCGGAAACTGTCATTGTGACAGTGATTTAAATTTTTCATCTGTGCTATATTTTACTTGGCCTCCGAACACCGTGGGTTCTTGGATTATTTCTGAATTGGCATATAAATTAATAAACCATTTTTAAGATGTCCTTTGCTAAAACTAACATGATCGTAACTATCATTTTATGAACATATTATATCAAATGTTTTCTTTAGTATACATAAAGTATTACGTAATGTCTTCTACAGGTACGATCGTTAAGCAATTCAGCAGTAACAGCTCAACTCGTAAAGGCTCCCGTCCAAGTATTTGGATTGGAAGGTAGATATGCATCAGCTCTATATTCGGCCGCTTCCAAAAGCAAAACATTAGAAGCGGTGGAGAAAGAATTATCTCAGTTTCAGCAAGCCATTAAAACTGATGTTAAACTTAAGGAGTTCATCATCAATCCCACATTAAAGAGGACTTTGAAAGTGGACGCTCTAAAACATTTGGCCACTAAGGTAAATTTCCAGTAATAATTTTTTTAAAAACCAACTATGTTTTTTAAATCTGTGCACATATTATTAAGTTAAATTTAAATATTCTTTACAGTTACCTAGAAATTTATGCATGTTTTACTTATTTTAGATAAATTGTAATATTTTCAGACCAAGTTATCAGCCACAACAAGTAATTTATTAGGCCTGCTGGCAGAAAATGGGCGTCTTAGCAAACTAGAAGCAGTTATAAATGCATACAAAATTATGATGGCTGCCCACAGGGGTGAGGTTACATGTGAGGTGATCACAGCTAAGCCTTTAGATGCTTCTCAGAGGCAAAGTTTGGAGGCTGCACTCAAGGTACTTATTATTTTCTTAGTACTTTTCACATGTTTATAAATATTAAAATGGATGAATAAACAACAGAATTAACAACAAATAGAACAGACAACTATAACTCTTATTGAATTTCCTGTTAGTGAATGTAAGTGACAGAGTGTATAGTGTAAAAAATTATTAAAAAATATGTTGAATATGGAAAAGGAGGTGTTTTCGCCTTACAGTCTACACTTATAATAAGCTGAAAAATAAGCATTGGGTATATTTCAATCATCTCGGATACTGGAATCTTTTTAGGACAGTATGATTGGAAATTAAAAAAATAGCTACATTTAAAGTTTAGCTAGGCAGGAAATATGAACTATAATTGATTAATGTGAGAATTAGATGAATACACTGTGGAGGTGTTAAACAGGGAGAGAGCAATTAATGGACATTTTTTCTATTGATTAAAGTAGGTTAGATTGGTCATTTGTTATTCCCTTTATTTTTATTTTATGTGGGGGAGATGGGCTCTTCTGGATCTTCTTAATGTTATCTAGAAAATGGATGCCCCGAATACGTCACCCAGTGGCAATAGGAGTCAAGAGAGAAAACACTCCTTGCTCCCTGTGGTGGATTTGATCTTGGGCTCCTCTGCCAACCATATTATGGCCGCGGAGAATAGAGAGAGCTGTAGAATGCAATACCAATATTCCTCTTTCCCTGTCACGCTACTGCCGCCGCATCAGCGATGCGGCACTGCTTAGTCGCGAAGAGTAGGGGAGGCAGCGAACTGTAATACTGACGCGTCCTCTCCCTCTGCGACTCCACCATGGCTGCAAAGAGCAAAGCAAACTTGCCCTCACAGACCACTGGCACACATCCAAGCTGAGCTCGTGGAGCCTGACTACTTCGGGGCCAGCCCAATTTCCTGGGCTGGTCAGGCAGGTTCTTCTTAACTTGACCATGGATGACCAAGCCACAACTACTGAGCCCCACTGCCATGACAAGGCGGGAACCTGTTCTGTGGGCCTTTGTTCTTTTTTACTTCAATCACTGTTTCTTTAGAGAAGGAGAGGGATAAATTGAAACAAAGTAACATTTCAGTAAACAGAAATTATTTGGTTAAATATATTTTATGTTGTACAAGGGTACATTGAAAAGTTTTGAGCTTGACCTTAAAAAAAAAACAATTTTTGTCTAAATGATTATTTTATTTCTCTACATAGTCTCCAGAATGATCTATACACTTTTGCCATCTTGTCTCTAGCTTTAGTATTCCTTCTAAAAAAAAAAGGATCTTCAATTTCATCAAAATATTCAGTCACAGCTTCTTGTACCTCGATATTTGTCGAAAATTTTCGTCCTGCAATGTGTTTTTTTAGATTGGGGAGGAGATGGTAATCATCCAAGATCATTGGAAATTATGTTTTGTGCTCGTTCATAGGAAATGCCTATTGTTTCTGCTATCTCTGCAATCGTCAATCTTCTATCATTCAAAATCGGATCTAATATTTTATTGGTATTTTTGTCTGTGGTAGCGGTTGGCGGCTCCTAGGTTCATCTTGCACTGCTTCTCTGCCACGTTTGAAATCCGCTACCCATCTTTTGACAGTGGCATATGATGGAGCAGATTCCCCCAAAGTCTCGTACATATCTTCATAATTTGTATTGGCGTTAATCCTTTTTTTTTGTAAATATTTTATGATGGAACGGTGCTCAATTTTATCCATTTCTACGGAAACCGCGAACTTAGTTTGTTAAATCGATCACAAATTTTGCAATTTTGACAAAAGAAAAACAAAAGACAGCAAATTATAATTAAAAAACAAATGGCTATTACGTGCCAGTATTATTTTTTCTTTTGAATTTAAATGTCAACCTTAGGCTCAAAATTTTTCAATGTGCCCTCGTATATTTTACATCTAGATTCATGTCTATATACAGGCCCGTATGTGACGGTAGAGTATGGCGATGCTATGATCTATAGCACAGAGAGATGTATAATAGAGAAATTGTTTTGAAGAATGGTTTATCTCATTGTCTCACAATCTAAACATTATAAAATATTTATAGTTGTCTCTTTTTAACTTCATAAAATCCAATTCACACTGTCCTTAAAATAGTTACACTTCAAATAAAATTTTGAAGTAAAATTAAATTGTAGTTGACTGAGGTCAATCACTTTTTCCCCTAATAGGGTCCCGCCTTGTCCTGGCGGAGGAGCTCGTAGTAGTCGAGGCGTGGTCTCTCCCACGGTGAAGCGAAGAGGAACCTATCCGGCCGGCCCGAGGCGGCCACTCCGGGTTAGAGCTCCGGGGCTCCATGAGATCACCTCAGATGCGTGCCGGTAAGCTGCAGAGGCGGCTTTATGCTGCCCTTTGCAGCCGAGGTGGAGTCGCGGAGGGAGACGAGTGTCGGTATTGCGATGCGCCGCTCTTCCTACTCTCCGCGGCCATATAGGGGATAGCGGCGGAACCCAAGATCGGATCACCGCAGGGAGTCGAGAGAGTTTTTTCTCTTGGCTGTCATGGCCTCTGGGTGAGGGATTTGAGGGAATCCGTTACCCAGGTGACGGCAAGAGGCTGAGGTGGGGGCGCGCTCTGTGTTACAGAGGTGGAAAGGGGCATTCTCCCCTCGGTTCCGAGGTGGGGCTGCGTTATGCGGCTGGCGGGGTCGCGGATGTGTGCGAGACCGTTCCCGTGACCCTGCCATAAAGCGGAACATCGTGGGGGTTTTAGTCTGTGCAAGTCCGACATAGCCTGTCCTTGCCCCCGCGAGGACGGGTATGAGCAGGCATTTCCCCCACGTTAAACTAAAAAAAAAGGTCAATCACCCTTAATATATGTAATCTTATTAGAGAGCAATGTATCCATTTCATATTATTTTATTATATACCTCGTAAACAATTCGCAAAGTAGCTTGCTGGCCTAATGGTTAGAGGGTGCGACCTTTAATATTTAAGTTATGTACATTTGTGAACTTTAGTAACAACAGCGAAATACAAACGGTGAAGGAAAACATCGTGAGACCTGCACATGATTAGAATTTATTCTAACGTGTGTGTGCCCAATCCGCATTGGGCCCGCGTGGTGACTCATATTGAGGGTAGGCCTGTGTCCCAACAGTGGGGACATATTAGCCGTTCAAAAAAAAAAAACATGCAGTACGCACATCAAAATAATAATATTAGATCTTTACGTATGAAATTGGCATTGTGTTAAACTGGCCACTTTGGTCTTAATAATCTGGCATTAGTTTAAGAATTTCAAATGTTTCCCGAATTTAGTTTTGTATATTTGCGTTTTGAATTTTTTCATTTGTTTCTTGGTTGAAAAAATGAAAAAAAAAAACCGTTTACTACGAATTATGAATTCCACTGTGGCATCAGTGATACAGAAACGGCTCAAAAATTAAACACGTGTATGGGGCAAGTACTATAAAAGAACCCACGGTATGATTATAGTTTTTTAGTTTTGAAGATTTTAACCTCCAAAACGAAAGCGACAAAAAAAACTCAGACTCGATCAGAGGTGCTGGATGTATGGTAGGCCGGTGCATCTTCCGGTGCGGCTTCCTGGCCAGACGATTATGGCACATTTGTGTTGTCGATTATTGCAAAACATGATGGAAAAGTCAGCAGTAAATCCGAAACTGGTCAAATGAGTCCACTGCTGTTTCATGATAAAGCTAGACTCCGATACTTTTACGACAGACGGTAGCTAAATTAGAGGAGCTGCGATTAGAATGTCTCCGGCACTTACCATGCTCTACGGACATTGCCCCAACTGGTTACTACTACTATTGTCAGAATTTGGAAAAAATTTTTACAAGGAAAAAATTCAATTCTGATGAGGTAGCCCAAACTATTTTCAAAGGTTTTATTGATTCTCCTTTTCGGAATTTGTTCAGCAATGGAATCAATGAACTTCCTATAAAAAGACAAAAGTGAATATTCAACAATGGTTTATACTTTCGTTAATTAAGTATATAATTTCGTATAAAAATTGTTTTTAAATTTTCCATATAACTAATTTCAAATGTAAGGAAATAAAGACTTCCGCCTAAATAAATTCTTATTTTAAGAAATTTCGTTTTTGTTTCAGACTATAAGCATATATATAGGTGATAAAATTTACGCTACTTTGGCACTAAAAAAAATATAGCTAGAAAAATCATTAATTTCTTATTATAAGTATCCCTGTATAAATAACCCTAAGTTCCTAAACCACTAATTTGAGAAATAAAGCAAACGCTAATTTTTTGTGAAGAATATTGTTGTTATTGCTTGTGGTGTTCAACTTAATTCAGCATAGAAAATTTTTTCAGAAATTCCTGAAAGGTAAGGAGACGTTACAAATCACAGCAAAAGTTGATCCCTCACTCATCGGTGGAATGAGTGTATCCATTGGTGACAAATTTGTAGACATGAGTGTGGCCAGCAAAGTGAAGAAATATACCGAACTTATCAAAGCTGCTGCTTAAAAATGTAAAGTTTGAATCATAGTGTTTCATCATGTAACGATTTAGCAAACGATTATTTTAAATAAAATTTTATGTTACGCGATTCAAGTATTTTTTTAAATGTAATACCTACATGATTTTAATGCCTATGTAACACATTAGCCAAGTGCTTGATATTGTGGCAGGTCTTGTACGACCCCGCCTGGCTACCTAACATCATAACATTGTAAATCTGCCGCCATAACAGCATTGCTCTGTTCTGGCTATTAAGATATGATATATAGAACAATCGCTGGTGTGCCAGAGGCGTAGTCCTCATGAAAATGTATAAATAACACCATCACGTTATATTTTTATGTAATTGTAACTCCTGTTAGTGGTTCGCTGGATTATAATTATGAATTTACAGTCACACGGACTAAGACCTAAGTTTGGCGACCGCCGATTTAGAATATTCGGGACATAATCGCTTCATCATTAAAGGCCTCATTATTACTTCATGCCACGTAAAATTTAAGTCGTGTTAGCGTATTGTATATAAAAAAGAAAAGTATTTGTTCTTATGAAATACAAAAGAACCTTTCAATATTGTCGACAATGAATTTAGTTAGTTTGTACACAATCTGCACAGGTTTAATAATACTTTTAAAGTGATAGTATACATGCATGTATGTATACTAGTAAATTGTTCAGATAATAGTCCGTGACAGAATCGTCGCCCATATATATAATAGTTGCGATAACTAGGAATTGCAAGTAGTGTATAGTGCAATTTGCGAAAAAAGTGCATATTTCAGCGAAGCACGTTGCCTTTTTCCTGAAATAGATTTATCCTATCTTCAGTATAGTGTGTTTGCTGACTCATGTTCAACAATAGACATAAATAAGAAAAATATGTCAGGGATAGAACATCTATTTTCAAGTATCAAGGCTATGGGAAAGATCCTGGTCGATGACGATTGGATTAGTGTAATTTAAAGCGGCATTTTTTCCTCATATTGCCAACTAAATGTGAGAAACAGATCATTTTAGCGTGGCTTTAGTTTTTCATCCACATCGTAACTGCATTGTTCATCAATTATGGACTGCAGTAACAGAAGTTATAATTTAAAAGCACAGGAGTGTCAAGGACCTCAACTGAACTTAGTTATATGTTTGAAAAAATTAGTGAATTCATTATCTAAAGGTGTTAATTTAAAAATTGTTACTTGCATTCGCGTTGTCCAAAGCGACGATCTGTTAAAAGCTTTCACAAATATGCCGACGAGAAAGAATAAAAATAAGTATAGACATGCAGAACCACGAAAGGTCAAACGAATAAGTAATCCTAGTTTCCGGTAATAACTGACAAACGATTCACGTGTGATATTTTTCATGTTTTTCAAAGTATATAAGGAAGAAGCCTTTCTGACTTAATTTCATTGCTGTGTGATAAGAATACGCATATTTGAATGTTTGTACCATTCTCTCTAAACATTTGAAGTGACATTATTTTATGTGGAGACCGTCAGTATGTAATAGAACTTAATTAATTTTGTTATCGAATTTATGGACATCTACTAAAGTTCCTATGTGGCTTTAGTAAACAATAAACTATATTGTAATGTAGGTCTAGAAACAAAATTTTGCGAAGGTGCTATAATTAAAGTATACAAAATACAACAATTGATGTCTTTTCGCTGATAATGAGGACGCTAAAATAAAATTGAGTAAAAATATAAACAGAAAATTTGTTGTGAAAAATCAAAATGATTTAACTTTTTAAACCAAATTTTGATTCATTATAAATATTTGTAATAGAAATAGTCTCTGCTGTCATATTTAGACTTCCTGTAACATATGACTAACACAAGTGATTTTTATCAATTTAGCAATTTAGGGATTGTTCAAACCAATATGTACCAGATTTTTTTAATTGGAAAAGTTAGTACATTATCATAGTCCGTTATAGTATTAAGTAGGAATGTAGTTTGCATTAATAAAGAAGACTAATTTAGAAATGCTTGTTCAAATTAATTAACTTCTGCGCAGCTCATATCAAGAATAAGGAGCTAAATTTTTTCTAAGACTGGCCTTAGAGAATTTAGACCGAATGAAGAAAATCATCTATTTAATTCCATCATAGCACGACACCAATTTCTAAATCATGATTAACTTGTTAAACCTTCTACAATCATATACTTTCTAGGGATAATTCATTTTTAAGATTAAAGACATTTAAATTATCCTAGTTAAATCCATCAGGTAATTTTTTACTGGTTCAATTTAAAATATCTATATATCTAAAAAAACAGGTCAGTACATACCAATTAACACCATAAAAATTTATTGTTTATATACTGTAGTGCCATCTGCTTGTAAATTGAAGTCAAATGTATTCATTCAAATGATGATTAGCTAAGTGCTATGGATACTAGATTATACAGGTGTTACAACCAAGAAGAAACGATGGAAACATTGAAAAACATTCATAGATGTTTTTCATGATTATCCATATAGAAGTTGCTGAAAGTAACAATCTATTTATCATATTTTTATAAATAGATAAGAAATGAACATTAATTCTTTTTTAATATAATTCATTTGTGTTTAAAGTAAACAATCAAAATTTTCTGCAAAAAATTTGCAATGAGAAGTTTCAATTAACCATCTAATTCTACTTCAATAGACTATTAGTATGTCAGTACTAAAATCCTGCTTGTTAAAGAGCAGTGTTTCCAAAAACTTGTAAATACAAATAATACTATTAAATCGCCATAAAATAATAAAACAACATGTAAATAAACAAAAATTTAATGTGCCCTATGCACTCAAACTTAAAAGTACTTTAATAATAACAAAAGTTCTCAAACTTTACACAAAACTATATTCATATTATTATAATATTTAACAAGTTTATTTTTGAGATCAATGCATGTGCTCGAGATCATTTGTATAATCATCACTGTCCGATTCACGTTCTATCCTTCGGCTGGGGCCGTTTCTCCTTTCAACAAAGCATTTTCTGCTTCTAGCTCAGCTATACGAGCTTTAGCAACTTCTAGTTCGTCCTCTCCACCGTCAGTACCAAGGTGTTTTCGTACATATTCTAGGGCATCTTCGGGTTTATCTGGTTCTTCATACAAGCTAACTAATACCTTCGTCAAGGCGTCCATCACGCCAGCTCTTTCTAAATATCGTCTAAATTCTTCCCTTTTTGAATCAATGGGCTAAAAATGTTCAATATACAATTGGTTTTTATTAAAATGTAAGAATTGTTATAAATACATATCAAAAGTTTAATATGTATGTATTAGGTAAAATTACTCACTTTGTACGAAGACATTATTGAAGAAAATAATTTTATTAATTAGTAGTTATATAATTTGTTTTTGTATTAAATATTGTCTTATTCTGCCTTAAAAACAATTTCAAATTTCTAACGATAACTACCACATCACATTGACAATTGACAGATTCACTTTACTTTTGTGTACTAAATGTCTGTTTCCTGTTTTAGAACCATACAGGCCTGCAATTTTTTAATTCTTTTCAGTCGCCGTAATTTTTTTAAAAGGCGTTTTTCTCAGATTTTAGTATAATTTTTAAATCAGACAAAATTCATTAACTATTTACTTATTATCATTGGTATAGCAAAAATTACTAATGTACGATTTTTGTATTCACATTTTCACTCTTGGTTTAAAAAGAAAACATGTCTAGAAATTTCTTGAATTCTGCGAACATTGTACACAATATCAATAGTTTTAAGTAGTTTAAGTTCGTGGCCTTAGTTAGATTTTAATGGTGGGTTCGAATACATTAACTTTTCTATTTATTTTGAAACCTGTCACGATTTCATATGAAATTTGATACGCATATTTTTTGTTCCTCTTTATGGTTGCTTCATACGCATTTTCTTGAGACTACATTTTTTTTATTTCGAATATTTCTCTATTTTATTTTTTCTTTGTATCCAATGCTATTCACGATTTCTTTGAAGACATTCATAATGTATTAAATTTGAAATAAGTGGAATAAACGTTTTACTATATTGATTTGTTGCTTTTTATAAGTGGTACTGAACTTTTTTCCATGGGTAATTAAGTAACGTTTTTTTAGGTTTCCGCGACAGTTTCAATTAACAACTATACTTGTATACAAGGTGGCGCAAAAATAACCTTCCGATGTTTTTTGGCTGTAATTTAAAAAAATATGAAAAACTTTGATTCGTCTTGTGGATTATTTTTATTTGGTCTTTTAATTTTTTTACATCAAGGCAAAATTTATAGCATTTTCTGATAGGAGGATTACTTTTGCGCCACCCTATACAAACGGTATCATCGCGAATACATTAAGTCTAACATTTCTAATGGCCGCGAAATTCATTGTGGTTTAAAATAAGGTAGCATACCGATATGGTACTAGATAGACCAACCCCAAGTCCGACGGGGCGCTGGTTGAATGTAGTTATTATGAACTACTGTTTTCAAATCTAGTACATCCTTCTAGAATTCAAGGTTAGAAGAAATGAAAAAGTAAAGAAAATTATATACCGGTTGATTTATGCCTCGTTAATATTTTGTTTATTATATGGAGATTTTTGATCTGTCGTCGAATCTAGCTGCGGACTTCTTTTCTAATAATCTTTTCCTGATATTTTATGTTTGAGTAATGTCGTATGGGGTTGCACGCGAAGACGAGATCGGTATGGATTCACAACGAAACACCAGCTTTTCGGTTGTCTAGCAACGGAGATATCGCATTATGCTTTCATTATTACATCCGCATAAAGCTTACAAAAGATATTTCATCTATATTTTACTCTAGACTGTTAAAGGTATTAAAAACATTGCTACAACCAAATGCTGGGTATGCTTACAATAAATGAACATGGTGAACGTCAATCATAATGTCCACAGGCTGCAAGAGTAAAAAAACAGCTTGACAAATGACCATGGATGCACCAGTTTGTACAATGATTTTCTTAAGGTAGCTTTAATTCACCTCAATCAATACAATCACATTGCAAGCTTTTTGTCCCAACTCTCCTCTGATTCGAGCGCTGCTCGATTTTTGTTTTGGTGGAGCTATGTGTGGTAATTACTTTCCACATTACATGTTATTATGTACAAATATATTTTTTTTACAATAACCACAATAAAATTAGAACCATCTAGTGCATTACTATTACTTTACTTCTAGTAGTAGAGTTTGGATTTGATTAATCTCATTATAGTGGATATAAAATAAATAATAATGTAGTGAGATTTTTAAATAAACAACACATGAAGGCTTATGCTATTTATTATTATGGATTCTAAACATAAATCAATATTAACTTGGAGAACATTGTTTTTTAAATTCTCATGTAAAGCAAAGCAGTTTTTTATTATTAGGAAAATTAATAATTAATTAATTAAATAGTAACTGTTAAAAGTAAAGAAAATACTTTAATCTTTGTCAGAGGTCTGCAACAATTATCCTCATGGATCAAAATCAACGAAACTGTAGGTATTTAAAATAGTAGAAGTTATAGACAATATTATTACAATTAGTTTTTTATATATTTTTGGGAATTAAAATGTTTTTATTGAAGTTATGAAATGGACACAGATTGCATACCCCTGAACTATGTAATATATATTTAAGTTAGGACTCATCATCACTGCCAGGTGCTGCCCTGGGCTTCGGTCCACCAGCTCTTTTAGCCATTATTATCTGGTTAACCTTCAATATAGTGGTAGCTGCACCAACAGCATACTTGATACCCCAATTTTTAAGAAGATATGCATCTAACACACCTTTATCTTTGGCATTACATGCATCACTACCTTCAGAATCAATGTCATATCCATAGTTTTGTTTTCCATCCTAAAATTAAATAAAATAAGGTTAAAATTAAAATACATTAATAACATTTATTATTTCTGTAATAATAAACATTTGACAAGATATGGATATTGGCGATGTATGTGAAAAAAAGAGCACTTTGTTTTATTTTCAACATATGTATGGACTTACATGGTCTAAACTGTTCTCAATTTACTAGAATGTATCAGACTACCACAGGAAAACTTCTCCCAGCTCTAACTACAAGAACTTTATCTTAAAATCATTTGGTGATTAAGTGATAAGGAGGTTGCAGGTGGTAAAGTATATTCTTTCAGAATACTATCATACTCATACATTGATAGCCAAAACACAGTAATGTCTTTATGATGGTCGATCTAATAATTAGGTGTGGTAGTAAGCCAAACTGATTCCTAAGGACCCTACCACTAACCAAACCATATAACACATGGTTCCCAAATTTAACCAGGGATCTTTTTCACATTACAACATAAATTTTAATTGAATTCCATTAAGATACATGCAAAGATAAATACCTTGTGTGCTTTGTATAAATTATTAATAACTTCAGTGGCATTTGCCCCAGAGTTGTCCGCTAAAGCTCTTGGGATACTTTCAAGAGCTACAGCAAACTTTCGAACAGCATACTGCTCAAGACCAGGTAAAGTATCAGCATATTGAAGAAGTTTTTGTGCTAATTCTATTTCTGTTGCACCAGCACCAGGTAAAAAGCTTAAAAAAAAATTAGATATATAATATATATCCATCAAATTATTCCATACCACAATAGAAATACCAGTAAAAGGTTTCTATTGCTGAACTGACTGGTCTACATACCTATGTTTCCATTAGTAACAATATTATGTCAATTGTAAATATCAAGGACTTTTTCTTACTTTTCGACTGTTTGAGAACCTCTCTCTTAACAACCAATTTACAGCCTCACTGTTGGGGCACAGGCTTATCCTCAACATGAGGGTGATGGGGCCATAGTCACCTCTTGGGCCCAATGTGGATTGGTGGTTTCACATGCACCTTAGAATAAATCCAAATTCATGTGCAGGTTTCTGCACGATGATTTCGTTCATCGTTTGTATTTCGCTATTGTTACTAAAGTTCATAAGTGTACATAACTTAAATATTAAAGTCATCAGTACATACTGAGTATTGAACCTGAGACCTTCGGAATGAAGGCTGCATGCTCTAACCATTAGGCCAGCGAGCAGCAAGCTGAGATCCTTACTTAACATTAATTTTTACATAGGTAACATATTTAATGTTTACACTTACCGGCCATCCCTACTAATTGCTTTGAATGTATTGACACCATCATCTATTGCTCTCTCTATGTCATCCATGTAATTATCTGTAGAACCACGAATGATAACTGTAGAAATTCTTGATTCCACTGTGTCCATAGAAAATACTACAACTCGTGTGTCTCCAAGCTCATCTACATGTACTGTATCACAATAACCCTGTTCCTCAGATGTGGGTGTTGTTAATCTGGGTAGAACCTTAAATTGTTAAGAGTAATTTAATAATAGACAAATGAAATATATAAAATAAATAACATTTCTTTTACTTTTTAGTAGTTAAATTGAGCAATAGACATATGCAAAAAATTACATCTTTAAATTAAATATCAAACACTTACTGTAGCATTCACTGTCTTAGCCAAACGACGGAGATCAAATTTTGAATTAAGTCTTACAGCCATAAGTCCATACTTGTTTAGAAAATGCAAAGCCATATTTCCAAACTTGGCACCAGCTACAACTACTTTCACACCAGCATCTACAATATCTTTTATCTGTTTTTCTAGCAGAGATTCTTCTCCCCTACTGAAGTCCAAAAGCTCATCTGCTGTCTTAATAAGTACTGTACCCTTTGTTTCTGTTTGAGTCACATCAACAGGGCATGAGTACACTACAACTTTAGCTTTTGTAGCTGATGTGATATCTCCCTCTATCTCACGTTTGAATACCATTCCAGAGAGAACTTCAGATTGTTGAAGACCTGCTCCAAGTATCTAGTAAAAATAAATAAAAAGTGTAAGAAGTGTGTTTGTTTTATACAAATATATTTACAAAATTGATGTTATACACATACCTTGCAAATGCGTACATTGTCTACATTAAATGTAGTTTTTTCAGGAAGAATAGCAATGCATGCCTTTGCTACAAGATTAGCTATAAACTCTTCATTACCATACTGCTTGGACATAATCGCTGGTTTAATTCCAGTTACAACATCTTCAATATTTTTGTTGTCTTTGATATCATGACAGACAAGTCCTGGTAGCAATTCTAAGCATTTAACAAGAGCTTTTTCATATCCATCTGCAATTTCACTTTGGGTGACTCCCAAGCGTAGCAACTCTTCAGCTGCTTCTAATAATGCTCCAGAAAGTACTATAACAAAATTTGTACCATCTCCCACTTCAGAGTCTTGCATTTCACTAGCTAGTACCATTAACTTTGCAGCAGGATGTTCTACATCTAGTTCTCTTATAATAGTACCAGCATCACTTGTGACAAATTGCTTCTCAATGTGGTTAATAATCAATTTGTTCATACCATTAGGCCCATAAGCAGAACGGACACTTTGTGCAAATTGCTTACATGCATTAATATTATTGAAAACGGCTTCTTCCAAGCCTGTCAACATCTATAAGAGAGGAGTAAAATTTTAACACGAATTGTTAATTATTACATATATATTAAACCTATAATTCTTAAAGATATAAATATTTTTTCCAAAATATAAAAATATTTACCACATTTTATAACTTTTATTTGTTTAAAACAGTTTTTAACTAAAAAAAAAAATTCATGCTGGTTAGTCGGCATCAAGACACATGACTTGCCATTGAAATTTTTGGTTATAAATTTCACTTACCCGTGCACCATCTTTTAACATCTGAGGCACGCCTGGAGCTTTAGGGACGTGGAGGGCCATTTTAGTACGTGATTATAAATTGTATTCTGCAGGACAATTTTTCCACGAAATTCAAGAAAAGAACTTACTGATCAACCCTGTAACACAAGTATTGCCGTTAAAGAAAAATATATATAGATTATTCAGACTTACGACGTATTTATCGTAACAACTCAAATACTATATAATAAAAGTAAAAATAACAGTACAATTTTTATTTTATCAATAGAAAATTCGTTCTAAAATGTCTTTTATCTTCTACTTTTTAAATACAAAACTAAACTCCGCAGGCAACGTAGTGATAGTGAATATTTTTTATATCTCTATATGTCTTAAAATTATAACTTTTCAGCACCAACTTTATACACAAATTATTAACGATATGAAATTTATTCAAATGACGCGAAAAGACGCTTAAATATTGAAACACAATTTACCAGCGTTGTATATAATTATAAATTATGTGAATAATGCAGATCTAGCTCCACAGACGTATTAAGGGAACCAGACCTAACATTAATTCATAAGAATTTGTATAGGGATAATGTAATATCTTTATTTATTTTATTCAAATGAAAGCTCTATTATCTCTGTCTTGCTGTAGTGACATTAACACACTAAGATAAATGAAGTATTTTTCTATTTAGTTATATGCTAATTAGTTTAGTTAGCAGTAAATAAGAGATCTATGGCGTCGATAACAAGTGACAAGTGTTTTCTTTGATTTTTAATTTCGACAAATCGTTTTTTGTGCGTTTAACATATTCTCGTTTAATGAGTTATGTTTTTGTTAATAGAATATTATTGTAAGATATATCTGAGCCATTAGTAATTGACATGCCATAAATTACGACTGTAGAGTTTTTCTTTTGATTAACGTTATTCAATCGACAAATATAATGCCTTTTAGGGTTAGTTTAACCCTTTGACTACTTGCATGGTTTGCGTGGTAACATTCTGTAATTTATTACATTTAAACACGCTGGTCATTTTACATTGGTTTTTGGAATATATACTTTTCATAACTATTGCACAGGTTAAAGTTTAAAAAAGTTTTGTAAACCTGTGAAGATATGAAATTTGCGCGGTTGCACTTGGTCTGTCTTGTGTCTTTATTTTGTGAATTATCTCTTCACTTGCTGGCAGTACACATTATCTAGTGTGCTATGACATTTTGATGCTTAATAGACAAAAGTGTATTATAAAAAAATATTCAAAAATAATATATTGTGGAATAATTGTCTATCTTTCCTTCATTTCGACCTAATTACAATTGTAGGTAACAGTGAAATAAGTGCAGTCTGATAAGTAAGATTTTCGTTAAAAACATGCAAATTTGCAGTCTAATCTGTTTTGCCCATTGTAGTGGCTGCTTCTTAAGGGTTATCCACCCTAACAGGTATTAATTTAATAAGTAACACTTGTCATATTTTCTGGCGTTTTTAAAAAACCGGGTTGCACGGTTTTAAACTTTAGCGGAAAATTGCATGGTTCTGTAATCAGTAGCGACGTTAGGAAAAAAACAACGGATCAGACTGTAGAATCGATATAAATGGTAAACTGATTTTTAATAAAATGAAGAAAAAATTACTAGTGAATAGGAGCTGTCGATTATAATTTTGGTGCTTTGAGGTTTCACAATATAGGCATCGCGTACGCGATCTTCTTCACTAGTCAAGAATCAAAAGATATTCATAAAGACTTCTATGAAATGGTCTTAAAATTTTAATTCTTTCATTGCAACATTTTTTTAAAACAAAGGCCTTTTTAGGATATCATAGCAGCGCTTTCGTGGCTACCCTTGGAGACAATGAGACTCCAAAATTAGCCGCACAAGGGGATGCCAGAGGAGATTAGATTCGTGTGTTCATATCACCAAAATGAACGTAGAAGAGATTGCGCTCGTTATTCTTTAACGGATGTACGTCAAAGTAAAAGAAACTTTGGCTACATTTGTTTCTTCAATTCTATTTATTTTGAAATTGGTCTACAAATTCTTCGATATCGAATGCCATCTAAATTTTAATAAGCCTATAATTCAGTAATGTTTAGGATTTAATGAGTTTTACTAATTTAAAATTTTAGACTTAAAATTTTGACAAAACGCGCGATTGTCATTGCTGCTGGCGACGAATGAGATTGTAGTGATTCATACGCATTTTTTTGGAAGCTCCGCCGGCGGGTGTCGCTGAAAGCTAGTTGCGACGCCAAATCTTTGAAAAGTGAGGTCCGGTTTGCACATCATAATACATGTTTTGATTGGCGGCACTGCTGGCATCGCCGCTATGGCATTCTCATAAGATATGGCTCTAAAACTGTAACATAGATCGCCAGTTTTTATAATAAAAAGCAGAGAAGCATCATGATATTTGACATAATTCTATACCTGATGAATCAGGATGTAGGATAATAAAAAAAGATCATTTTACACCTTTATTGAAAATACATTTTATAATTAGTACTACACAAATAGACGAAAGATCAGTGTGTATTATTATAAATTACATCTAAAACGAAAAACCATCATAGCACTAATATATTATTTCAAATAAATGCCAAATATTTTATTTTACGATTGTTATAAATTTTCAGTTACGTTAATTAATAATTGAATGCTAAATTTTTGTATTGATTCATTAAACAACTTCAAGACGATGAAATGTTTTAATTAAATAATAATACTTCTATTATTACCTTAGTAATTATTCAGTGAAGACGTGTATGTGTTGGCCATTTACTATTTAAATGCAAAAGAGATAAAAAAGCACAAATGTAATGTAATAATGCGGCCAATATTTTGTATTGTTTGCCGCATTATTCTATTACTATTTAATTAAAGTTAAAACATGGTTGTATTTTAAATTGTAAAAGATAAAGGTTAATTAAAAAAATTGAGAAATTACAGCTTACATAATTATAGGGTATATTTCATGGAATACATTGTTTCCTTTGTAAAGTAATACAATAAAAGGATGTATTAGCGATGGTTTGAAAGTAATACCTGAATTTTTTAGGAACTTATTTTTACGGTCTTAATAATAATTAGGAGGAATAAATTTCGATTAGTTTTATCACAAACTTTTAAATTATTCTTGAGATCATTAACATTAATTGCATAGAATTTTTAGACGCTCTTAAAAAATATCATTTTAAATATATGTAGTGTAACCTAACAAAATATGATACTTAAAAATTTTCTAAAAAATGCATAATTGGAAGGAATTCTTGCACAAGTGCCTTTCAACATAATGTGTCTGTTTACACAAGCTATTGTGATGTTTCCGAATTTATGTAACAAGCGTTGTGAATTATATTCATGATTGATGATTTTAAATGTTGACATGGTGTTAAAATTATTAGTTAAAAGACTCTAAAGACAAATCACAGTAAATACTTGATATACAGCACCATACTTTCCTAAAAGCAGGCAAATTTATTTAAAAATACATCTAAAAATACTTATTTGAACTATCCCCATAGACATATTTAAAAGTAACGCGAAAAAATCTCGGATATTAAAAAAATTTGTAAATCGAAGAAAACTGAAGAGTAGGTGTGAGTTGGTTCATTTCGGATGATTTTTGTGTTATAAGTCTACAGATTTTTATAGTTTCGATGAGGTCATGGCTCGCGCATCTAGAAGCTACGAGCTGTACACGTTTTAAATGAATAAACTATTAAATCCAATATTTGTAAAAGGAAGTCGAATTTAAAGATGTTAGGTAGTAATTTCAAATATCTATACAGTTTTTTAAACAATTACGAAGATATTGAACTAAAAAGTATTATAATAAAATTTGTAACAACAAATCACCGTAACTGTATTTAAAAAAAAATATATAAATATTTTTTCGGGCAAAATTACAAATACAAAATGTTCGTAAATTGAGCATTATTTTGGAATGTCTGTAGTAAATAGTGATGAACTGCATATCCATAACGTCGTAGATCATCATCAACTAATAGATGTCCTGGACATGTAAGGGCTCTCCAAAGGTCACCATACCGGAGGGTACTACGTTGTGGGCATGCAGCGGATTCCCGCGACCTTTACCAGATCGTCGGTACACAATGGAGAGTCATTCAACTCTACATTTACCGGTACGCAGCCATCATTCTAAGACCTGCCAGCCTCATGAGCCGTCAGTTCTTCGAGCACTGAAGACTTCAATAGATTTCAATTCACTATTGAAGATGCTATAGATAATTTTGGAAAGGTTTTTTTGGTCTACATTTAACTATGTCGATGAGTATATTTCACACACAAAACTACAACTATTAAATGTTTATCTAAATCAGCCCACATCCCATGTTCAGCTAAATCTATTTTAATTCTAAAGAAACTTTTTTTCGAAAAAATTTCATTCTAAAGAAACAAAATTTTTAATTTCTTTTCGATATGCTAACGAATATGTAGGTTTTATTAAAACTGCAAAATTTATAAATTTGAGAATTATTCGATTTAACGAGATTAAAGTATGAAATATCCCTGGGTGCATCGATTACGTATGTAGGCTATGTTTTAGGCAATAATATAAGTGAGCAACTGGTATTGTTTATATCAGAACAGATTCCTCGGTGGCGGCACGGCCACCACGGCCGCACCAGCCCTCCCAGTGGTCAGCGAGGCCAGCTTACGCCAGCTGTTCGATTCCGAGTCATACACCTCTACTACGTTTAAATACTGCACGCCGTCGTAACCGCCTGTATCAACAAGAACGAATGATGCACGTCAAGTAACTATAGTTTAGAACAATATGAGACATGTATAAAAATGATGTCACTCGCGACACATTATTTAGCGATGGAGAGACTAATTTGAGCTATTTTTAAAGCCTATATAAAGTGCTGATAACGACCTGGCCCAGGTTAGGGTACAACAATGTGTTCGTCGTCGCCTTCAGACTCACAATGTCAAGTCTCGTTACTCCAGTAATTTTGTTAGCTATAATAACCCACAAACCGGAACATAGAAATGTGTACACAGTACTCTTTGTCGGCCGAAATAGGAGCTACGGTAGCACCCGCCCAGATGGTTGGTCATGATTCCGGCGTATATTCGCCAAATAGATAAGGAAATGTAGGTAAAATGAAGATTACTTACCAACGGCTACTATCCTATCGCCGAGTAGACAGGAACCTATTGCATCTCTGGCATACGAAAGTCTAGCTAGCAAAACCCAGCTGTCGGCAACGGGGTCGTACCGCTCTACGCAAGCCAGGCGCCCGCCAACAGTGTTTGCGGGAGCCTCATGCCCTCCTAGAGCGTATAAAAAACCACCAGCTGCGCAAACCTACAAATGTATAAACAAACAATTAGTTAGTTATTTCGGGTGAACTCCGGGAGCTCGGTTGTGTGCCGGTGGGCTACGGAGGCAGGCTTGTACTGCCTTTCGCAGCCATGGAGGAGTCGCGGAGGAACAGTCGGTATTGCGATTCGCCGCTCTTACTTTCCTCCGCAGCCGTATAATATTTGGCGGCGGAGCTAAGGACCAAATCCGCTGCTGGGAGTTTGCTATCTCTTATTACAAATAGATAGTTTTGAAAAATTATTGCAATAATTAGATGTAATTGAGTATAGAGAATTAATAAATAATTCACGTTCGTTTAGACGACTTCGTATTATCCGTGAAAGATCGAAATATTTTGAAAAATATGATGATCGACATTTTCTTATTACAGTTTTAAAAAGAGAGTGTTGTGTATTAGAAAAAAAATTGAACATCTGTTAGAATTTTACATTAATAATGCAAAAATAATTAATGAAACCACACAAAAAGAAGTTAAATTATATATTCTAATAAACGTCAATCTGAGAGTTCAATCGCTATGAGGCAATGGTATATTAGCTGAATAGCCCTGCCAACACGCACATGATTAGCAGATTTTCTACATAATAGTGATTTTAATACGTTTTGTTACGATATATCTTAATCATACAAGGAAAAAAAGATTGATCTTGTACTTTATTTTTAATTAAATACCAATAACGTCGTAAAAATTAATACACTATCGATAATTACTTGCTTGAATCCATACTAAACATCTACTATCTTAGAATACCTCTTAGTCTCCCCAACAGGTTCCCGCCTTTTCGTGGCGGAGGGGCTTAGTAACCGTGGCTGGGTCGCCTACGGTGAAGCGAAGGGGAACCTACGCAGCCGGCTCGAGGCGGCAGCTGCTCCAGGTTAGAGCTTCTGTTCAAGGAGCTCACCATGGATGCGCGCCAGCAGCTGCAAGGGCGGTTTTATGCTGCTCCTCTCGAAAGTCGCGAAGGGAGAAAAGGGGAAAAACTCTCTTGGCTCCCATGGCCTCTGGGTGACGGGTTCGGGGGAATCCGTTGTCCATGCGATTGCAAGAGGCCGAGGAGGGGGCGTGTTGCATGTTCCGGCGTGCCCCTACGGAGGTGGAAAGGGAGGGTTCCTTCTTCACTCCCGAGGTGGGATTTCGTAAGCGGCCAGCGCCGGCGGGGTCGTGGATGGTGCGAAAGCGTTCCCGTAACCCCGTCATGAGGCGACGAGGTGGAACATTGTGGAGGTTTTAGTTGGTGCAAGTCCGACAACCTGTCCTTGCCCCCGCGAGGACAGGTATGCGCGCAGGCATTTCCTCCACGTTAATAAAAAAACTATCTAAACACCTTATTAGGCAGTGACTAGGATTATAATAAGGAATATAATTTAAGGTATGATTGTAGATATTCCTTATGTTATGGGACACTTCACTGACTGTTTAGGGGTAGTTGGTGAAAACGAGTATTAAGATCTTAATTCCTAAAGCGACGAATATAATGTGGTGCACTGTATATCATCTAATTTCTTACTCGACTCGTCCCTTTATGAAATACAAAAACAATTACTGATACTTTTCATAAATTTTGATGAACGGATATCTCGTAACATAAATAGCGTATATGGTCAACTTGAACATAGCTGTTCTAGGTACTAACAATATTTCTTTTAAGAAAACATGTGTAAACCCCGATCGTGTATATAGTACAGCTGCAATATTTCGACAATTGCTGCTAATCACTAACTGGCTGTTTGGAATCGACGGAGAGGCGCGCCATGAGGAATGCGGTAATCAGGAGCTGGAAAGTGCCAAACTGGATAGCCTGGGTCAAATACGTAAGGTAGATAATCTTCGTCCCCCTTATCGTCCTTTAATCGTAGGATATATAGTTATACGGACATCATTCATCCTTCCGTAGTCGATATTTTTTTTATTCTACGTAGTCACGACTTCTAATTAGAGTTGTATAAATAACATATCGTTGTGCTTAGGACATAAGATAAGTTAAGTCTCATATCTCAGTAATTTCACTTGCTCCACCGCCCTTCGAACCATAACACGGTAGTTTGCAAACTACTATTTGGTGGTAGAAACAAGCGTTGCGGTGGTACCTACCTAGACGATATCTGATAATAGAGACCTACCACCAGTTAAAATATTTCGCACATTCGGATAAAAAGTTTTGTTTCGAGTTTCAAAACGCGAACAACCAATAATTGGAACAATCGCGGGCATCAGTATTTCCCCTCCGGAACGATGTGGGAGTCTTGAGAAAAGTAAATGGACTTCTACACACTATAGTTAAACGTTCTAATATAGTTGCGGAATGAAAAATTAGAGAATTAGTAGAGAATGTCAGTTTTATAAGAATCATACACGACTTTACCAACTTCTTCAAGATTAATGAGCTTCATCACTTAGAGTACAACAGGAAGGATCAGTCAAGCACTGATCCATATAACATAAGAAAATGGTTTCGTATACGCGTTAACCTATATCCGCAAGGACATCACTCACGCTAAGGCCGCAGCGGCGACGTGTCATCGGTGCACAGTTAGTCCAATGGTTTGTGGCGGGGTCATAGCATTCGAGTGATCGCAGGCAGGCGCCGCCGTCGCGCCCGCCGGCTGCGTACAGCTTGCCCCGCAGCGCGGCTACGCCACAGGTGCTACGCGCGCCCGCCATCGGCGCTACGGTCGTCCATGTCCGTGAACATGCATCCCATCTTACAATTATACACAGTATGCAAATATTAATATCTAGGTGTAAAGATATCCATTGAGGAGAACTTCTCAACACTTAGTTAATTTTGTTACAGAATTGGTGTTTTAACTATTAAACATTCGCAAAAACAAACAAACATTAACTATCGATAAAAAGTGAATACGTTATACGAATATATTATTTTTAATTAGTAAGGAGCTAAGTTCTCCAATTGATTTTCTGTGTCAATTTTCTATAGGGAAATGGAGGCAGTTAATCACATGTTGTGCAGTTCCATTGGTGTTTGGTTTTTTTGAACTGGTCTGGTTAGTAGTTACCATCTAGTAGTATTGCAAATTTACCGTCACGTCATAGCTGCGTTTTGGCTGTTGCCAAGAGAGAGTTAGTTTTCGCGGTGGGGTCAACAATAAAAACAAAGAGAGCAAGAAAGAAAAAAATACAATAAGGAAGTATTATGCCATTGGGTAATTTTAAGCTTACCTCTCCACTGAATTTAAATATATCCATCCGTCGTGACCTCCGACTGCATAGATGGGGGAGTTCGGACCATCACCAAGCAATGCCACGCCTAATCCATGCCGGTGTGTATTCATTGGAGCTAACGTACTCCAAGTTAATGTAGTCAAATCAAAACATTCCACCTATGAAAAGGTGAAAGTAGCTAATAAATAAATAATCCTAACAAAATTAAAAAAATCAAACTCTATTCTTATTTATAACAAATTTTGTTTTCTAAATGAAAATAAGGCGAAGAATATTATGTTGAATTTAAAATAAAATAATTTATTTTGGAACCCATTACCATGATTGTCCATAAGAGCTGTTGTTTTTGGAAAATGTCTGTTTCTGTCAACAGTATCTTAAGTTCAGTGTGGATCTAAACCGGCCTTTTAGAGACGTATAGCTGGTGCTAAGGTATTATGGTTTAGCAAGTAGTAATGATAGCTCATTTTATAGAAAAATTAGTACAAAATATTAAATGTAACTCGAAATAACAAATCTTTATTTCACGCTCTTTGCATTGATACATCAGTTTAACCACAACCAAACTATTAATTTTCAAGATTTAAATCACCTCTGAGCTTACCGTGTTTAAAGTCTTCAAACCATCTCTGCCACCAACTACAATTAGCTTATTTTGCATTACAGCCACACCAAATTGCAACCTTCTTGCACCCATTCTCATGAATGGCGTCCAAGTGTTCGTTCGCGGGTCATACATTTCCATATTGCTTGCTCCCTTTACATGAAAGTATTTGATTAGTTAAGGTTCGGTTACCTTAAGGAAGATGATGGTTGGACTTGATGCTAACATTATTGAGTCACAGTTTGAAGGGCTGTTGCAAGTAATGATATTTAACATAATTGATCTGAAAAAATAAAGAACTACCCAAAAATTCAGCTCTGCTGTATAAATCCATACGTTCATTAAAATAAATAATCATAGACATTCACTGTTGGACATAGGCCTCTCCCAAAGATCTCCACATCGATCAGTCAGCATGGCCTCTGGTAATGCCGGGTACTAGGGGCCGTTGTTTGTGTGGGGTGAATATGGGAGAGCATTTCCCAGCACCCTGGCCTAATGCGAAGTAGTGGTAGCCGATTCTCATTTGTTGATTAGCAGAGTACACGACAAGCAGATGAGGTAGGCTAGAGTTGTTATATTCTTTTACATCCCAATAACTAATCATTATCAGCCGATAGACTTCCATTGCTGGACATAGACCAAGATCTCCACATCAATCAGCATTAACTAATATTCATAGTAAAATATCGAAATGAAAATTTAGCCTACTTTATAACCCTCCATTCCACCAATAGCTAAAAGACGCCCTATTGTTGAAGTCCTAGGCCTTGTTCTATGTGAGAAAAGAAGAGATTGTCTCTCTGGAAGGAGATGCCACTTTACTGCTTCCATTATCAACGGTTGGCATTCTTGTATATTGCCACATGTTTGTTCCACTTTATCAATTAAATACTGAAAAATAAAGAAACCATAAACCTTTATTGCACAGAATTCAGCTGTGCTACTTATGAAGACTCAGAGAACTGGACTAACTTTTTGGATACAAGCTAATGAGTCTTGTTAACCCAATAATTCTCTTATCTACAGTGCACTTTTTACCAGAGTACTTGTTGTATGTTTACACACAATTTTTCGGCAAAAGAAATAAGATGTATATTGAAGTAGTTATAACTAAAGTCTAAGTACTAGACAATCATCAATAATAAAAATGAACCAAATCACCTATAATAAAAAGACAACATGAAGTACTGACATTGACAGGTTAGTTTTTTTGGGTAGAGGTCCCCACTTTATTAGTATCATATATCATCGATCAGTCTGCTACATATGTTCCTGGAATTGAAGTGTTTACTGTGCTAGTGGCAGTTAAGTATTAGGTAAAATAAGCAAACATTAAAAACACTCACTTCTGATGAAAGAAGAGGTAATTTAATAAACTTTAACAAAGTAGGCAAGTTTTTCTCTCTGTTGACATTATCGTGCTGTACCCAAGTCATGAGGCTTTCAAAGACATTCTCTTCGGAGGCAACATTGAGATCATCTGATTTCAACAAATTAGCCAACTGGTCTGTTTGTAAAGACAAAAACTCTTGATGTTTTACAACCTGAAGAGTTAAAAATTGAATTTTCACAAATTTCTTATTAACATTACTGACATACATAAATATACATTTATGGAAACCAATCATCACTGAATATGTATTTATTACATTAAAAATACTTTCTAAAGAGAATAAGCATCTATTATTTAAATGTTGATACCTTATTTATTCAAAAAGACAAAGACCTATAAACATATAGTGTTTGTATTGTGAATAAATATTAAAAAAGATTTCATTCACTTATGTAACACAAAACTTAGTGTTACAGAGAATAAATAATAAAGCTTATTAAAAAGTTACGTATGTTAAATATTATTTGAGCCACAACTTTACCATAATGGTAAAGTTTTAAGTGATATTAGAACAAATAGTCTTATAAAACATTAAATTAAATTACGAAATTTAAATGATCCAACTTATAAATTTTTTTAAATTTATTTTTTAAACAATAAAATAAATAAAGCACATTTTAATTAAACATGCTCTAATACTTGTGTGTTATAACGTAGATTGGAGTCAGATTTTATGCCATTTATTCCAAAAAACAACCCTTTTAATTAAACTTGCAAAAATACACACTAAATGGTATAATGAGGAAACAATAATATTTGTACAACATATAAATCAAAGTCTAGTTACTGGAAACAAATATAAACATGAAAACTATTGACTACATTTTATTGGAGAAGTTAAATAATTTTTTTTTGGAAAAAACCAATATAATTTTTTTTTATCTTATTGTATGCCTAATTTTGAGATTTATTGTTAAAAGTGAACATAATCTTTTTAGATGCACTTATTATGTGGTATGCAATGACTACTTGTTATTTTTTTAAATGTAACATTTGATTTAATATGTATTAACCTGCATGAAGTGCTGGTAGGTGTACTCCAAAGCACTTTTATGTAAAGACAAACATGATTGTTGTTCAGCGAACAAAGCAATTCCTAAACAGTTACATGGATCAAGTTGCTTCTTTAGAAAAGCACAACAAGCTTTTGTGACAGAATGAAGCTGCAACAGACTTGCTGTGGACAACAACACTTCAACTGACTCTTCTCTCAGTTCTGCAAATAAAAGGATTAATTTCGAAAGAAGCTACTGTAAAACAAGAATATATATGCAAAAGTAATAAATACTGCAAATAAATATTATTTGATAAAATAATAAAATGAAGTATCAACCTATTGTGCCTGTGTAGCAATAATGAACCAGTGCTTGAAGTGCTTGTGAATCAACCCTTTCTAGAGTTATTTCATTTAATTGAGCTTCTCTCAAAGAGCCTGTGAACATTGCTGCAAAATACTCGCTGCATGATGATAATACTACTTTATGTGCTGGAATCCTGTTAAAATAAAAGTGAACAATAGGGTTAACTACATATAGTCTGATAAATTAAGTAAGAACTTAAAAGTGAATACAGTTAATAAATAACATTAGTACTAAAGCTATGATTTTCTGCATTGTACATACACAAAGGAATTTCCTGTTAGACAAAGAAAAATAAAAAAACTACCTGCAACCTCCAGCCGTTAGAATTACATCACAAAGTTTTTGTGCCTGATAATACCCGTAAATATTTTTTAGAGCAGTTTCGGAATGTCCTTTGTCACAATAAAATTCATCTTGACTCGAAGCACTTGAAAGACTTAGTTGACTTAGTTCTCGAGGAAGTCCTTCATCAACCGAATTTGTTGATACATTATCTCTTGGTATTTCTGATTTTTGAGTTTCACAAGCCGACATTCTAAATGTAGAAAATATTATTTTCTGATTTTTATTTCAAACTAACAAACGTAACTTAAACAACTTTGAACGAAAACAAAGACTTGTCAAATACCTTTTTGTTTTCGTTATGTGTTATTCGATTATTCTCACTTGAGGCAGGCAAAGATCAGAAATCATACAGCTTGTTCCGTAGTATATTTCCTACTTTATAAATAAAGTGTTTCAGGCACAGTCTTCTAACCTCTCTTTTTTAATTATTTTATCATAAACAATTTTCTTGTATTATTTTTATTTTTACGTACAAAGGCACCTAATGATGATGATGATTCTTATTTTTAAAATATCTTATTGCATTGGTTTTAAATCGATTTTATTCAAGAGCACAGACGTGTAAAGTGAATAAAACAACTTGTGAATAAAAAAGTGTGTAAAAAACATACACATTCTTAATTCATGCACACATATAATCCCATGAGCCGAATACAGAGACTTCGATTTAGTAATAATAAAAATGTGTTGCTTGGTTTGTACGTGCGTGTTAATTCTAAAATAATTACAATGACATAAATTCTTACATTTACATTAATTACATTGATTATTGTTACTCATTTTTACCTTCTTGATCTCATAGACGTCCACAGCTGGACCTAGCTCTCTCCCAAAAATCTTCATATTTGTAAGAGTTCAGAATCTCTCCTCCAACGGGTTCTCGCCTTGTCGTGGCGGAGGGGCTTAGTAACCGTGGTCCGGTACACGGTGAAGCCAAGTGGAACCCACCCGGCCAGCCCGCGGTGAAGGGCTGGCCGAAGCGGCCACTCCAGGTTCGAGCACCGGTTGGGGTAACTGGAGCTCACCGGAGCGGCCGGGGGCCGCAGTGGCGGTTATGTGCTGCCCTAGCGGCTGGCTGCAGGGGCGGTTTTATACCGCCCTTCGCAGCCGAGGTGGGGTCGCGGAGGGAGTACCCTCTGCGGCCAACCGGTGTCGCACCGGCGATGCGGCGGCGGTGGGGCCGCGGGGGAAGAGGAGTGCCGGTATTGAGATGCGCCGCTCTCTCTATCCTCCGTGGCCGTTGACAGGTAGCGGCGGGCCTAACATCTCTCCGCCGCGGGGAGCCGGGAGAGGTTTTCTCCAGTGGCTCTCATGGCCTCTGGGCGACAGGTTCGGGGGAACCGGTCGCCCGCACACGCATGAGGTCGAGGAAGGGACGCGCTGCATGTTCCGGCGCGCAATGGAAAGGGAGGGTTCATCCCTCCCTCCCGAGGTGGGGCTGCGCAAGCGGCCAGCGCCGGCAGGGTCGCGGTTGAGTGCATGCGTTCCCGTGACCCTGCCAATATGGCGATGAGGCGGAACATCGTGGGGGTTTTAGTCGGTGCAAGTCTGACATAATCCGTCCTCGCTCCCGCAAGGTCGGGTATGCGTAGGCATTTCCCCCACGTAAAACAAAAAAAAAAAGAGTTCAGAATCTGTTCCAGAATTATTTATTTTTGAACAAAATACTAAATCTATATTAATTTTTTTCTAGAACATTCTACAGTTCATCGAATTGTTTAGAGCATTGTACACTAAATTGTATGGACTGCCAGTCCTGTCTTTTCATTTTAGTCAACCACAGGAATTGCATAATTTCATTCTTTGGAGACCTACGCATTTCTCATGATACGTATACATTCGAAAAACCCAGGTAAAATAGCACAATTTTTAAAGATCTAAAAATAATTGATTGTGGCCCATTGACACATGTCTCTTATTTAAAGCTTAATAAAAGAGAAAATTGCTTTATTTCTATTTTATCTTTCAGTGTGTTAAGGTTAAACATCAAAAAAATGGATACTTTATTGACTTTTGATAGAAGTGAAAGGAATCAAGATATTGAGTTATTCCTATTCGTGTGTTGGTGAGTTTGTCTTTGGATCTAAACGTTTGAATTTGCAAAAAAATCCATTCAAAAGTTTTCAGTCCGATAGACATTAATATGTTTTTTTTTTATTAATTATTTCCTTAATTCATTCGTGTTTTAGTACACTTGTGTAAGCAGAATAAATTTTTAAGGTTTTTTTGTATGAGTTATACTATTATAGTAATAAACAAAAACTATACGTTTTTAATTAAAAAAACAACTACGGGACTAAGCATAATAATAATTACTATCATTACCATCAGTCGATAGACGTCCACTGCTGAATATAGGCCTCCCCCAAAGATCTTCACATCGATCGCTCCCGCGTTGTTCTTATCCAGTGGGTTCTTACGATTCTCACCAGATCGTCGGTCCACCTTGTGGGACCTTTCAACACTATGTCTACCGGTACACGGGCTTCGCCCGGGCCCTTTACTGTCCCATCGGCCGTCGGCCCTTTGAGTAATGTGCCCTGCCCACTGCCACTTAAGCTTAGCAAACTCTTGGGTTACGTCGGTGACCTTAGTTGTTTTGCGGATCTCGATATTTTTAATTCCATCGCACAGAGAAACTCCGAGCATAACCCTCTCCATTGCCCTTTGGACGACTTTGAGCATTTTTATAAGGCCGTATATAGTAGGGGGCTCCAGTCTAAAAGCTTGAAGAGCAGAAGCAGAAAGCAACTGGATAAGTTTCGTGAGATGGTCTTGGAGATGGACTGACGTAGTGGCGTTTTCATACAGTGACCGCAAAATTTCGACGTAACGGTGGTGGTCTATTTGGGACTGCTGGAGCGACTGCAGCATCGCCCATGTTTCTACAGAATCGAAGACTTTTTCATAGTGCACGAACGCTAAGCATAGTGGCAAATTATATCCTTCGGTATTCTGTATAAATAGCCGCAGCGTGTGTGGTCTAGACCACACAATATAAACTAAGGATAAATATTTATTACTTACGCGATTTTATGACAAATGTCATATTCGGAGAGCTCCTAATGTTTGGCATTGATTATAGTCAGGGATATACCTAAGATAGAAATGAAAGTAAACTTATATATTCTGAGTTAAGAATATATACATTTTTTTTATCGCAATTCGATTCAATATCATCTGTGTTTTCAAAAAGACTAGGAAATCAAATAACTGTGACTATGACTGTGAATATTGTGTGAAGGCATTACTGTATCTTCGTTTTACGGGCGTTGTAGCCATTGGTGTAACGAGACTTAACATTATATGTCTCCAGGCGTTAATGATACTGTGATATTTATCATCCTAACTAGCGCCACGTCGTTGTTCAAGCATATCACTTACAATAAGTTGAAATATATGCTCACTACCTCGGTTCGTTGAATAAAAAAGGCAAACTATTGGTCAGAGTGAACGTGACGTAGTTGTATGTACGAATATACGTAATGAAAATAAGTTTTGTTTCTTCGCCAATCACGTCAATACTAGTGTACGTATCGATGTCGGAACATGAGCATTCGACGCAGATTGGTTTGTAGATACTTATAAGTTATTAATTTTTTGAATTTCATAAATGTTTCTTCTTTTTATTTGTAAATAACTTTTATAAATATTTTAATTTTGTTTTATTAATGCGGTTGCTAAAGTAATGGTTGGTATAGAAAGTAATTTGGGAAGGCGGTGTTAATTTTATATTGCGGTCAGCATAGTGAGCGAGGAATTGCTAGTGTTTGTATAAAAATAATATAAAATAACAAAGGCGGATATGAGTTTTTTTATTAATTCAATTAAACGACGAAATGAGCGGGATGTGGATTCGATGGTAAATGATACGCCTGTTAATAACAACGTGGTGCTAGTTAAGATGACATATACTGCAATACATTGTGCTCGTCGCCTGAGACATAACATGTTGAGTCTCGTTACCCAGTAATTATACCAGCTATATCATCTTTCAATCGGAAACACTGAAATGTTTGCACACTAATTTGACGGCAGAAATGGTGCTGCGGTTGTGCCTACTTAGACGGTCTCTGGCAACAGCAACCAATGAATTTTTTTGTATTCCTGCAAGGACTATAGTTTTAAAATATAAAAATTTTACTAATTATGAATAAAGTTTTTGAAAATGTAATGCATTATTTTATTTTACGTTAACATATTAGGTCCATCATCATATGAATGACGTTTTGTACGGGAGGAATATAAAGTAAATTTTTTTTTTTAAATGTATGTAACTAATCAAAGTATGCACCGTTGTTGTCTATGCACTTTTGCCATTTCATAGGTAATTCATTGATTCCTTTACTAAAAAAAGTCCGAACTCCAGAAAAAATGGTAATCTGTTGGGGCAAGGTCCGGGGAGTACGGTGGATGTCGTAGACATTCCAATTGTAGCTCATCTAACTTAGTGGTTGTTTGTTGTTCAGTGTGTGGTCTTGCGTTATCGTGAAGCAGCAGTGGCCTAGAGTGATTGACCAATCTCGGTTGTTTAGCAGCTAGTTCTGCCTTCATGGTTTGCAGTTATTGACAATGGATGTCTGCCGTAATCGTTTGGTCAGATTTTAGAAAGCTGTAATGAACGACACCGGCGCTAGTCCACCAAACACAAGTTACTTTTTCCGAGTCAATTTTCGTTTAGGGCAGGATTTGGCTGCGTCTCCAGGCCTTGCAACGACCGCTTTCGATTATCGTACAGTATCCAGTTTTCATCACAAGTAATGATTCGATTTAAAATCCCTTCATTATTGTGTCGATTGAGCAAAGTAATACAGCAGTCGACGCATGTTTGTAAGTTCGATTCGCTCAATTCATGAGGTACCCATCGTTCAAGTTTTTTACTTTTCCGATTTGTTTCAAGTGGATTAATACAGTTTTGTCACATACCCTGAAGCCTGCAGCTATCTCTGAAGTGCTTTGTGATGGATCCTCTTCCACTATAGCCTTTAATTTTTCATTCTCCACTTTGGTCTCCGGCCGTCCACGGGGTTGATTCTGAAGGTCGAAATTTCCAGAACGAAAACGTTGAAACCAAAAACGTACCGTGCTTTCTTTTGCGACACCAGTGCCGTACACATCATTAATCCTTCCTGCTGTTTCTGCAGCACTGGTGCCACGGTAGAACTCGTACGCGTAAATATACCGTTATTTCAGGTTTTCCCTTGTGCGGTAATAAGCAACACCAAAGAAAAAAATAATAAGGAAAAAACAAATGAATGACTGTTTTCAAAACTCAAATATAGCAGCTAAATGTATTTATAAATTTGAATTTGGAATTCTTAACCGAAGAGGAGATATTTCAGATCAAAGTGGTTAGTACGACAAAACGCTAATTTCATTTGTAAGGACATTTCATAACGACCTTATGTCTTTCCTTGAACAGCTGTTTATTTACATCTGCCAATCAGAAGTTATAGAAATCAACAGAGCATGCTGACACAGGCTCCTGCAGCAGTAGCCTTGAAATTCCGTTGCTGATAAAGAGACAAATCGTTCTAGCATTTTTACTCTCCTGATTCCATCAAGTGGACAGCAGTGAAATCCCGTTTCTTGCATAGCTTACTATGCGTCCCAGCAATTTATCTGAATGATCTATAAAGGTAATTTTTAAAATTTGTCTTTATACAAGTTTTAAATGTATTAGATTCCTTTGTAACTGTTGTTATAAAAGAATTTAAATTTATAAAATATAGGTTTTAAACTATAATTTATTGCCTAATACATTGTATGTCGAAGCTTTTAATTGCGTTTTCGAGTCTGTAAAAAAAATATTCGTTGCTATGTTTGGATACATCAGGAAGAATTTGTTATTTGAATGGTTTATATATGTACAACATCTGCTGGATTCAACTAATACATACATAAAACTAAATGCAAAATATGTATGTTTGTAAATAGACATTAATTATACTTTGTTAAAAATTATTACGGATGTATTTAAAGCAAAGATTAGTCATTTGAATCTAATTGTAGAAAAAGAAATTATGTCTGGCTGAGGCATTTATTCATTTTTTTTTATCTTAATACAACATATATAGTAATTAACAATACATAATAAATAGTCCAAAAGTATATTACGCCTACAAAATAGCGTAGTCGTTATAAGATTATTGCCATGTAAGTTGCTAAAACATGTTCTAGGAAATGTAGAGGCAACTCTCATGGCTCTGTTGAAGGATTAGGAATATTCTCGGAGCGAAGTTGCTAGATGTGATTTAGATTAGTTTTATTGTTTTGTGTATTTCGGCTGTATCAGTGTGGTTCCAATACATTCTTAATATATATTTCTATTTTGTCACAAGCGACGCAATGACGACTACGAGAAAAGATGTTAACTTTAATAATATCGGGTTGATAGAAATATATTTTTGTGCCAGCATCGTAGCTAAAATAATAACACATTTTCAATCCTTATACTACTTTGTTTTGTAGTATTGAATAAATATTTTATTGTTAGTAATTTTGGCAAACATAACAATATGTGAAAATATAATATGTAACTCTATTTATTGGTAATCAAACGTATGTAAGTATCTACAAAAATAGTTGCATTTTTAGAGGATGTTGTTATGAAACCAGCTGAAGTTCTGCCTATAATTGCGACAGATGTAAGTAGCATACAAATTCATCGATAAATTTTCTATGATAAAACTTCGTTTTATAAATTTTGCAAAATTAACTGAATTTTAGGTATATAGAGTAATAACTACAAGTGTGACATCTAAAAATATTTTAATTAGCCCTCGACATTTAATTAGTTTTTCATCCAATCGAGTGCAAAGATAAACTACTTTAGGTAGACAAATACCACTTTTGTTACATGAATGATGGTAGTGAAATTGCATCAACCTATCTAAAAGTAATTTAATATGAACTCGAATGAATTTATGAGCATATCATTTGACCTCGTATAAGAGGTAAATTTATTGAAATCACTTATGGATTTCGGGTTAAAAGCATTACATCATGTAATATAATTTATTTACCGTGATGTTTCAATCGCTTATGTATTTGTATCTCATATTATACAGTAATGCTGCCTCAGTTTATTAATGTGTCGAGAATCAAGGCTGGCGCGATGACAATCTATATGATAATGGAGCAGCGTTAGGCGGTGTTTGGTCACTGTAGCTAGTTTTTGATTCTATAAGGAGTACAATGAAAACTGCGTTTACATTTAAATTTTCGAAAAGACGTACAATAAATAGCATTTATTACACTATGTTATAGAAAATTTACTGAAATTTATAATTCGAGAACTTAATAGTTAACACAATAACACCAACACAGAAATAAGTATGTACCTTCATTAAAAGCATTGATTGAATAACGACGTTTGGTTGAATACATATTTGTTACTGTAAGCCTAATAGAAAACACATTTAGCTCGTATCCTATTCAGACACGCAAAGTTTTTTTTTTTAATTTGAGATAATCACATTCATAGGTACATAGTTAATATACGAGATCATGATTTGCATCTTAACCTATAATATTTAAAATATCACAATAAATTGCTGTGCACATATGAAACAGGCAAATTTTGAGTGCAATTACATTAATATATTTTAGCAATATCCTCAAGTACTAACTAATAAATCATATGCATTTAGGAAATTATACACTTAATTTCTGTCTAATAAAACCACAAATATTAGTGGATGATTAAGTCATCGAAAAGTCAAATGGATTATTTAAAATTTACATAGACATCAAGTATTTTCTAGTAAGATAAATAAATGCAGAGGTACCTAGGCATCAGCTACTATCGATAAATACAGTTATGCTATAAATGAATAATACGATTTATGTTTTTTTTTAAGTGTTTAAATTTAAAATAATTACGGAAGAGGGTTGCAAAAATATTTCTTAAATATTAAATTTTATAGAACATGTACCATCGATTTTTAAGAATTTTCAAAACATTTTACAAAAGTGACATTTTCATTTAAAGTAAAAATAAAGTAAGAATACTTTGTCATAATTATGGTTTTTTCTTTTAAAATATTTTGGACCCCATGTGTAACTAAACATAAGTTTTTTGAGGTACATCCATTTATGTATTATTTTTAATTAGTGAATATTGTTCAAAGCTAAATATTTATTTTCTTTTTGAACAATTTAAATATATAGTAGTACAAATCATATATTTATTATAGATACATTTAATTGAAGAAAAGCTTCAGAACTATAACTATTGAAAACCTCTTAAATGAAGATACAAATTTTGCACAAAATAAATAGTAGAAAATGAAAAAAATTGCATTAAAAATTTATCGATGGTTAGCCATTACAAATTTTGCACAAAATAAATAGTAGAAAATGAAAAAAATTACATTAAAAATTTATTGATGGTTAGCCATTGAATTAGTTCAACCTCATAATATCAATCCAACAAAAAGAATAGTTAAATTAACTCTGTTAAAGTTTATGCGTAGTCATATTAAGAAAAGGAATATAAAATATTTATTGATTGGCTAACTTATTTTTTCGCGTTTGTTTAATGTAGTTCTGAATGTAATTAATATTCATTCAATGTGCCAAAAACAAAAAAAAGTCAGTTGTAAAGGTATTAGGTCCAAATGAGAGGCTATGATTCAATACTTGATCAAGATCACAATTTTTAGACGAAATTTGAAATTGTTACGAACTATAATTTTACTTATACTTAAACTGCTGTTCAAATAAAGTTTTAGCCAACCTTAAGCATTTAGATGAACTTGTGGGCCTTTTTGTATTTCTGATATCTCCGGCGGTAAACTGAATACATAGTATGGAATTCATAAAGAGAAAATAAAAAGGCTAGTTAAAAAAAATTAACACCTTTTAATATTATAGAATTTCATATCAGAGTGGGGCATTGAAGCAAGCAAAACGCTTTTTATTGAATACGAGTAATAAAAAATTTTAAAATTGAAGAAACAATTGTGATGTAATAATCTTATTTTATAAAAAAACAAGAAACGTTACACAATATATTAAAGTCGCGGCATCAACAGCATCTTATGTTATCAAATGATCGTCTATCGTGTTTCACTAATATAGAAGTTTTAAAGTCACAATTAATTGTTCACGTTTTTTATTTAGGTGTTGGTTTAACAGTTATTATTATCTTTCCAAATATTAATACTTTTATACTATTATATTTACTGTTGTTAAACAATTTTGTTATAAATCAAAATTTTAAATTTCAAAGGACGTGATAAATGATAAATTAAATTTGGTACAATTTGTCTAAGTTACTATACGTTATATAACTAGGACAATATTATTTAAGGCCTGATAACTTTATAATAATAAGAAATTAAACTTAATTTAAAATCTTTTTGTTTTATTCCATTTGTTTTGTGTTTTAATACATCTACGATGTAATGAAAATTATTTCTTTAGTGACCCAACGATGAAGTTTAAATGTTTAATAATTTTTGCATATTTGTAGTTTTATCATTATTAGAATTTATTAATATTTAAATATCCAATAATTTTAAGATGTGAACAATAGTAAATCTTTTGCAGTTACAGGCTTATGCTTTTTTAAGCTTTTGTATTACAAGTTGTTTTTACTTAGTTAATCACCGGAAATGACACCTTTGTAAAGTATTTTAAAAGCATTGTAGAACGAAATTTTATACCCCTGATAATATCTGAAACTAAATTTAAAATATCATTAACTTTATACTTTAGGTACCTCGAAATATTTAGTTCCAGCTGCATATTTTATGTTTTAAATTAATAATTTTACTAAACGAATACAGATAAACTATGTATAGGAACTGATTCATGACTAGACTCGATAACAGTTCAGACTTTTTCGGCAAATGATATCATCAATCTCGTTCAGTCGAAAATTTTTGCTACTATTCTATATCACTAAATTAAATAAATTACGGAATGCTTGATAATGGATTAACGATTAACAATAGCTGCCACAATGAAGACCATTGCTAGATAATAGTTGAACTACTCTTACGGTAAGAACACGTTTCTGTATAATCATAAACAATAACTATCAATACAAAATATAAATTATAATAAACATTTTATAAATTGGGAACGCATAAAAAGTTTACAATCGAATTGTATTACTTGTTCAAAATAGGCCGAATATTTAAATCATTATAGATAAATAATTATTCACTTATGTACACATTCCTATTGATTCTTTATATACTTTACAACCCTCATTAATACAAGGAATGCATTAACTTAACAAAGAATTTATAAGTACAGTGAATAAACATTTCAACAAATTGACAATTACATTTATGTTTGGTGTAACGAAGAACTTTTACACTAAAATATTAATGTATATGTACGTTCTACCGACTAACAATGTCGACTACCAGTCTCACATTTTAGTTTTAATAAGTAGCTAGAAGGTACGAAACAATTGGGAAACAAATCAGCTGCAGATAGAGTATTAGGACGAAACCAGTATTACTCATACTTTTCTTTGAACGCTAGTAACATTTTCGCGCACACGCTGTGATGCGTGTTAGGTATCGGCCTGTTCGCAGTCAGAATCCTTACACTACACTTTATGTGCTCATGTTTTTGGCATAGACTGCACCACTTCTTGATATGTTTCATTATTTTCAACGCATTTATTTGCATGACTGGTTGCGTCCGAATATTGTTGCGTAACGTCCGCAGCTTCCACTGAACTCTTTATCGCTTGTGGTTGATTGATCGAATGTCAGTCTGTTTAAAGTTCGTACAGCACTGTTGCTTTAGGAGCACTGGGGCGGGTTTTCGGAGGGATGGATTGTTTAACGGCCACGTGCCCAGCGTAAGAGTGCATCTGCCAATACGTCTAAATGAGCCTTTGTCTGAAAAATAAAAATAATTTAAAATTAATAAACATTAAAATTACAGAAAATTTTATTTACAGGATTTAAAATATAAACTTCTTTTTCATCGCAAACGAAGTAGATACCAGTGGACGGTAGTTATGTTGTAATTGGATTATATAATTCCGTTTTTTTTATTACCGTTTTATAAAACATGCAGGCCTGACGGTCCTCGTCCTCGCCGTTGGGACAGTCGATGAAACCATCGCAAAGTACGTGGTCGTCTATACAGCGATAGCGTCCTTGACGGTCGGGGGTTGGACACGCGAATCTTTCCATGCCATCGGCTGCTGGAGGACACTCTGAAATACAATTGTCTTACGTGAACAAAGTTTGTCATTACGTAAGTCAAGTAAGTCGCTTGCTTAACTATAAACACAAACTTATCGGTTAAAAATATTTAATAATAGTTAAAAATATCCGCGATAAATTACAATTCTGGACTAATATCAAAATTTAAATTTTTGTTTGTACCAAAATACTTCGGATTTTTTATTTATAAGACAAATACTTTAATTATAGTTTCCAAAGTTATGTTATAAAGATTAATGATAAGATGATATGTCATGTAAATAAAATTTTCTAAAGAATACTTTTATTAAAAAGATATTATTTATTATTAAATATAATTTGTAATTAACAATGTTCGCTTAAATTCTACGACAACACCGAAGCAACATCAGGTAATATATCAAGCAAGTTTACTAAAATGCGAAGAATAGTTTCTCGATGTTAGTTCAACTCGGCGAAGTGAGACGGTTGGCTACTCTTTTCCGAGCTTCTATTTTTAGCATCGCCGGGGAAAGTGAGGCCCGCGGCTCGCGGCTCGAGGCTCGAGGCTCGTTTGCGCGCGCCCTCCGTACATACTATATACTTCTATCTATTTTGTTGAGCCGACGACGACTTCTGCATTCGTAAATAGGCTTTGGTATTGTGTAGGTGGATCTGGACTGGATTTAATTTAATTTAATTGTATTTGTAATTTTTGGTAATTTAGTATGTATTTTTAAAGTTAAAAGTGATATTGAAACGTCAGGTTTTTAAAACAAAGTCAAATTAAATATATTGATAAGATAATATAAATATTCTTTATTGTGCATCAATGATATGAATAATTAATACATTATTTAACCAAAAATGCATAAAGGGAGGTCTTATTGCTCAGAAAGCAATTTCGACCAGACAACCCACTGGAAAAGAATACAAACTAAAGACGAATATGTTGTCATGAAATTTTTAATTAGGCTTAAAGTTGATCTAACTTTATTACATAACAAAATTAATCTTCTACTACTTTTGGCTAATTAAATACAGAGCTATTATGCAATACCGTTGAACAGAGCGGCCGCAATGTCCCTTCATGAGTACTGTGTTCAAATATACTGTCTGTTAGTTTTGTGTAACGAGCAAAAATCTTGCCTTTTTTTATATATGAACGAAAAAAGTTATATCCATTTTTGTTAAAATAATCACAAATGACGGTTTTACGTATTATTTTAATTATTTATACATTAAGTGGTATTTCCTGTCCTTAACAATATGGTAGACCAAACGCCACGCCCAAAAATAAAAGAATATCGCTTCGAAAGCACTAGCCATAACATCGTTTATACCGAAATACGCTAATGCTGATTTCTACTGATAAGTAGTAATATTTAAGATATTATTGTATGGCGGTAGAAATTGGCCCTCCGCTTGTAGCAACTACGCGCTTGTAGCGTTACAGGTAGTTCCGGTCAAATAGGAACTGAACAGTAAATGTAATCTTATTACTAAATATTTACGCGATAGTGAAGTATATGGTTATATTGCTTATAGATCGAATTTAAACTAAAGTAATGAAGTTATTTTATAACCATCATAATTCTTCGGCAGTCCACTGCTGGACATAGGCGTGACCAAAGAAGTACTTGGTTCGATCCCGATCCTTCTTTATACATTCAAAAAGTTTTAGTAGTTGTTGAGTACGAACTCTGTTCTTGAGTTACGAGTACATAATGAATAAGTAATATGATGTATGAATATGATGAATGAGCTAAGTAATGTATAATAATGTATAACTACACCTGCGGCGAATTTATAATGACATCATTATTCATCATCATCATCAGCCGATAAATGTCCAGTGCTGGACATAAGCCTCTCACAAACAATCTCCACGCGTTGCTTGCATCCAGTGGGTTCCCGGGATTGTCAACAGATCGTCGAGGCTTCCCAACGCTCACTTTACTGTCCATCGGCCGTCGGTCCTTCGAGCAATGTAATGGGGTGTGACGGACCTCACACAACAACTCACAGGGCCTAAGCCCACCTCACTTGCTCGTTCTGCAAACTGCTAATCAACGACAAAGCTCTAGCGCCCATTAAACAGCATTGGGCCAGCGTGGTGGGAAATGGCCTAAATCTCCTCAAATGACGGCCCCTAGTGTCTGGTGGTGCCGGAGGCCATGCTGACTGTGACGGATGTTGGCAAGGCCTCGGAACCAGGGGTCCTAAGAATCCACGGCCGGCCACGATCATTATTTATTACCTTATACTTCATTTGGGATTGATAACATTAAATTTTGTCTTTAACATAAAGAGTAACCGCCAGGTAATCATAAATTTCATTATGGAAAATATAATGTTTTGATTACAATAATTACATTCAATGTTAAAAATCAAGATAATGCTAACATTATCTAAATTAATAATCTACTTTTTAATTTTTAGCGTTAAATGTCTAAATAAACGTGTAACGCTGTTTCAGGCTTAATTCTAATTTATGACTCATTTTACAGTACGAATTATTTCCAGTTCTAAGCATGTAGTTGTGTTCTTACTTAATATAAATAAATTATAATTTTGGTAATTGCCTTTACGCGTTAATTAAAACTTGAATATGTAGGTTATCTCATTTATTAAAAAGTTAATGATATAAAAGATTTTTTTAAAGTGAAGGTACAAATATATTACATTGTACATATCATCATCATCAGACGATAGACGTTCACTGCTGGACATAGGCCTCCCCCAAAGGTTTCTACATCGATCGGTACCGCGATGCTTGCATCCAGTGGGTTACCGTAATTATCACCAAATCGTCGGTCTGTTATTTCTTATTAGTGAAGTTAGTATTTCAAAATTTATAGATAATTCACCATTATATATTAAAAAATGTCTTACTTCCTTTCTTAAACATCCATAGTAAAGAAATTAACATATACATTATTTTTAATATATATTTATGGATCTACAAGTTCAGTGTTATTATATTTTTAATCGAAAAATTTTCGTACTTCCTGTATTTAAGCACTTGGACTAGCTCAGTCTCTGATTTTGGTTCGCGGATAACAGATCCGCGAGCCCCGCGTCCGATGAAGCTGCAGTGGTTGTCAATAAAACTAAGTGCACAAATATCATCAAAAAAAAAAAATTGTCTCTGAAGTCTTCATTGCTTTTACGAACTGGAGTTATGTAGAAAAAAAATTCTATACGAGAGCTGTTGGATTATCTCGAGAGAATATTTAAAGACTATATTTTTTATTCGGAGAGAGTTCCTCTTTAACTTGATATTTTTGGGAGAATGTCGTACGTAAGTTTTTTTTAACTTGTTGCGTATTATAATACTTGTTTCATCTTACGTAAATTAAATAATAAAGTCAAGTAATCATTACTATACAAAGAAATTTTGTAAGAATGTATGTTGTATGTGTAATATTTTAATTTATTATAAAAAAAGTGTAGAGGAATGAACCTTTAATGATAAGTATTTTTGCATTGCATTTTAAATATCTAATCGATTTGTTCATGTACATAAACTAGTTTATTGTGTAAACTAAGTATGTTTGATACAATGGTTATTTTTTCAGTACTAACAATCGGCCTTGTACGCCCTCGGATGGCGTAGGCGATTTTATCACAGTTAAATCCAAGAAAGTCGTAACTGTGCCATGACGCTGACAGCTTTGTTATTTCAAGTTATTAAATAAATAACTGCGCATGATTCAAAGCTTTCTGTACGTCCTTTTTTTTTAAAAAAAATTCAAATTCTATTTAATTATTATAAATAATATAAACAATATTTTTTTAGTTAATGTCGTTTTTCCTCTGACATAAACTAGAGTTTATATCATAACAATTTTTTCTTGTTAATTATTTCTTAAGGTTAATGAAAAATAAACTAACGATGTCTTAAAATCTTCTTCATTATATTCAGTAGAAATTATTGAAGTGCATTGGTGGGTGAAGAAAGACAAAAATATCGTGGAAAGATGTATACAGTAATTTTACCTTTTTCTTTTTTGGTTTACTGGGGAAAATGCCTTCGCATACCTACCTTGCGTGAGCAAAAAAGTTATTCTATGTCGGTCTTGCACCGATTAAAACTCCTACTATATTCAACCTGCGTCGCTTTACGGCGGGGCCACGGAAAAGCTGTCGCACACATACGCGGCTTTGCAAGCGCCGGTGGTATAGCCCCAACTAGGGCTGAGAATATATTTGCAGCTCTGTAAGGACGCGCCGGAATAAAAAGCGCCTTTCTCTCGATATTTATCGTCCCCTAGGCAATGGATCTCCTCGATACGACTCACAGAGACCATGGGAGCCAAGAGAAAAATTCTCCAGGCTTCTTTCGGCAGATCTGTACTTGAGCTCCGGCCCTAACCGTTATACGGTCGCAAAGGACAAGGATAAAGGCGAAACGCAAAACTGGCATTCCTCTTCTGCCGTGCCTCACCGCCGTCACATGAAAGGTGTGCCACCGGTTAGTTGCTGAGGCTAGGGGGAGCGGCGAATCGTAATATTGACAATCTTCTCTCTCCGTGACTCCACTATGGCCGAGGAGGACAGTACGATCCCGTTGCCGCAGTGCTCCCGGCAAACTGAGGTAAGCTCATGGAGCTGATTCGGAGCGTTTATTTCGGGCGGCTCGGGCCGGCTGGGTTTTAGCTTCACCGTGGGTGACCAAGCCACAAGAACTCAGTGACACCGCCACAACATCCGGGAACTTGTTTGGGGGACAGTAATCCTCTCTATGACATGGTACTCCCCTGTATAACACGTGTTTTTTTCCATATAACGCGAGGATTCCTTATATTTTTATATAAAAACTTATATATACTTTTTGTATAAAAAGTACTTAGATTTTATTAAAACCCACATCTTTCGTTCATTACATAGCTTTACTTTAAAATATTCGATTTAGGCCCTTTTTAACGAGAATAGTTAAACGCAAATCATTTGTACACAACGCCTTATGCGAGCGTATTTTATGAGAATGCTTTGTAATGCGTTTTCCTATAATTAATATACGGAGCTATAGAGGGAATTACTTATTATAACATTATTATAAAAAGAAAGGTAATCAAAAAATTTTACGGTATAAAGTTTTTAGAGTTGACGTTCTAATTTCAGTAAGGAGATAGTTTGTTCAATGGGATATGATATAGGAGTATCATATTCATCATCAACAAGAAGTTTATTTACGCAATATTTTTTTTAAGTGTGATATAAATTTATATTAGCAATTTTAAATAAATATAGATTAGGCAGCGGCAAAAGTAAATAAATAAAATCATTACATAACTAGTAAATTTTCATTTACGGTTTGTGTAGCAATTTATTTAATCAGTGACAAGGTCTAGTATAGGCATTTTCCATAACATTAATGTACAGTATAAGCATTTTACCATAATTGCTTTGAGGGAGGCTTGCTCGTTACGGTAAAATAATCGATGAATTTGTTTCAGCACTACAAAGGAGCTACCAGAATTTGAAATGTTTGCCGTGTGCTTCACTTACCCCCACATTCTCACAGTTTTTCTATAGAAAAATAGAACATGACAATAGTACTTTTATTCTTTTTTTTTTAATTATATACTGTCTACTTACGTAGTAAAAGTGCTTAAAATAATATTGAGTTATTAATGAGCTCTAAATCAAAGGTCGAAAATAAAGTACAATGGTAATTTGTTTTTTTTTTTTAAATCAATATATTTATTTAAAAGGAGTGCTATTTCCAAAAGTTTCTATTGTAGAATAAGTATTGTAATTACATTTTCCAGGAGAGTACCAGCGATACTTCTAAATTTTGATGGCTTTATTTAGATTTATTATGTTATGTAAAGCGATCGAGGAATTAAATTGATTAATTAAACTCAGGTTTGTATACCAGCTCAGTAGTTTTTATAATTTCTTTATTTCTCCCATGAAATTTTCATTTTCGGTTATTACAAGTCTCCGGCTGTATGAGGTTTTCCGTTTTCTTCATTATATCGATCTTAATAGATTTAAACACGCGACGTTTCCGGAGAGAAGAACTTCCTATCATCCTTTTACTAGGACTCCTCTTCAAACTTATTTCCTGCATTTACTCTTTGCAGAAGTGACTAGCTTAGATTTAATAAACGCCATCCGTGTAGTTTTTTAGGCTAGTGGTGCAATCAATACTAACTTACGCATTAAATACAATTACGCATTTCAATACATGGATGTACAAACACAGACTAATTAATTCATGTTAATGCAGTTATCAAAATACTGTTAGATTAACGCAAAAGTAATATCTACACTGGTAAATTTTATGAACACCTGGGTATACAAACGGTAAACAAAGAAATCTTTGTAATTATAATAGTAATGGAATGCGCCAACAGAATTATTTTTAAAGAAATTCAAAGTAATGTTCATTAAATAATTCATTTTATTGGCAATATTTATGGTAGATCATGATCAGCCGATAGACGTCCACTGCTGGACGTAGGCCTCCCTCAAAGATATCCACGTCGATCGGACCCGCGTTGCTCGCATCCAGTGGATTCCCGCGATTCTCACCAGATCGTTGATCCACCTTGCGAGAGGCTTCCCAACGTTACGTCTACCAGTATGTGGGCGCCACTCGAGGATCTTACGACACCCTCGGCCGTCGGTCCTTTGAACAATGTGCCCTGCCCACTGCCACTTAAGTCTAGCAATCTTTTGAACTATGTCGGCGACCTTAGTTCTTTGGCGGATCTCCACATTTCTGATTCGATCACCCAGAGAAACTCCGAGCATAGGTCTCTCCATTGCCCTTTAGGTGACTTTCAGCCTTTTTATAAGGCTGGAAGTTGGAGCATATACCTGTATGAACATCAGCGAATACCGTTTGGTGATTTTGAATATAAGGTACGCTACTCTATGCGTCACACTCCCGATTTGTATAACATTATTCACGAGAGACCTGTGAACAATAAACCCGACACCACCTTGGGACTGTTCTTCGCCCTCCCGGAAACGCTAACCCGGCAGGTTTCTGGATTTGAGAGTCATTGTGTCTTGACCCTCTCTATGGACCTCAGATAGTCCTACAACACTCCAGCGAATCCTGCTCAATTTTTTTTCTAGTTCCAGCAGCTTCTCCTCGGTCCACAGTGTGTGTGTGCGTTATATCTTGTCAGGGCCAAGGTCGTCTGACGGGAAATCGTCGCCGCCCGGGCATTCTTAGCACCTCTGGTTCCGGCGCCTTGCCAACGTCCGTCACATTTAGCGTGGCCTCCGGTACCGCCGGGCACTAGGTGCTGTTTTTTGTAGGGGTTCAGACAGGGCTACTAAGCCCCTATGCCACTACAAAGCTGGAACCTGTCGGGGGGAGCAGGTGAGGTTGGCTTGGGTCCCGTGAGTCGTTGTGCGGGACTCTTTACACCCTGTATGTTAGATACAGTATTGTAAATCACATATAAAATAGAACAATGTTTTTTAATGTTTGGTTTAAAAACTGACCAAGATGGAAAAGGTTAGATTAAATTACATATATTAATATGACATTTCCTACAAACTCTCAAGTACACGATTTTGTATTTAAATCGGGTACTAAAATAAATTATGTATAATTCTTTTCTGACTCTACTTGGGTATAATAGTGTCAATAAACGCTCAATATAACGGTTACGATAAAACGGAAAGGTCAAGCTTTTAATAAAGGGTTCGATTAAATAACCATCCACATTTGTAGATATTATAAGCACATTGTATTGAATACTATTCTTCAAAAATTTGTATTTATTTGTAACGAAAATCTAAATCATAAAAACAAACCCTTTGCTAAACAAAATCAAAGCAAAACAAAAAAGAACTTAACTATTACACTAAAGCGCGTGTCGTTCAACCAGCCGCCGTTAGGAAATGACACTCAACGAACTAGAATAAAATTTTACCTTATTTTTTACGTGGTGAAATATAGATTTTTAATCTATTCGAAATACACTAACAAAGAAATACTTCGAGGTTCTAGACAGTAATATGACATTATTTATCAAAGTTACGCGTTAATATTCATAAGGGAAAAGTGCTTACGCTGACAGTGCAGTTGAGTGGTGTAGTATTTAAAGTTCGATGCCAAAAGTTGAAGATGCCAAACAATAGGCAATATGGTGTACATCAAAGTTTTATGGTTCCGTCTATTAGCTATCGTATATTCGTCCTGAATATAATTTTAATGTAGTAACACAGGTTATCCCATATACAATTTTGTTTGTGTGTGTGATTAATGGTATTATTACTCATTGGTTTAAAATTAAATGGTTGAATAAATATAACAGTATAAAAATGCAGGTGACGAGCACAAGTGTATATATATCCTAGGATGATAATCCTAACTAGCGTCACCTTATTATGGGCAGGTGTGTCACTTACCATCAAGTGAATATCTTACTCGTCTAACATATAACACATCTAATATATGACGCATAAATTATATCATAATAGAAAATGCAGGTTTTATAAAAGTTTAATATGAAACATAATTTGAAAATAACAAGGAGAAAATTATAGTATTGTTGTTTTAATGTTGTTTTGCCCAGTATAATAGTATTTTCATGATACAACTTCAAAGCATTCAAATTTCATCGAGCGTTATGAATCGTCGTGTGTAACTAAGAAAAGAATTCCGATCTCAATGACATTATTTAAGTATTTACATATTTTCTTAATATATTCAGTTTAATGCAATCATGAAAAAGAATATAAATATATTCATTCCGATCAATGTGGAGATATTTGGGAAAGGCCTATGTCCAGTTGTGGACCTTGATCGGCTGATGATGATGATGATTCAGTTTAAATTGTTTGCTTAAGTATCAAACTCGAACGACTTTATAATAATTGTTTTACAACAAAACATTACTTCCAACGAAGTTTGATAACGACCTTAGATTGTAACTTAGGCGAAAGAATCCTATTGCGTGCTAAGTAGACTAAACGTTATATGAAAATAAAATATTTTACTCAATTCGCTTAATAGGTCTTTTGTAAATGCTTATAAATACATGTTTTTGAGGACAAAGATTTATGTGAATACTATATTATGTTAAGAGATATTTTAATTGTATATAAAATGTAATAAATATTTGTTTGCCTACTTCATTTCATTAACTGCATATGATAAGCATAGAGATAGTCTGGAAATTTAGATATTAATTAAAATTGTAATAGTTTACACTTACTCGTGTTTAAGCGTTTTAGTCCTTTATTAATAATTAAGAAGTTATAAAAAAACGTATTGTTACGTAAATATAAATCGTTTGAAATCAATTCAATGTATAGAACTGTTTGCCAGGCTTCGTAAGCGTTACATCAACACTTGTTTTCACTTTTCCGTGGCACATTTGCTTAGGGCTAACACAGACTGCTCTGTAAGTGCGGTGGTTAACGGAGGACCACGATTTACCGTCCAGCTGGCTTAGTGCCAAGTCTATCCATAGTCACTCGTTTACTTCGTAAGATTCCTTCAATGTAATAGTTTTGTCGTCTTGCCCGTTGTTAACATTTGTTCCTGAATAGAGAGCGCTTGTCGTTTTATATAAAATATCAATTGTAAGTATATTTAAAAGTACACATTTAATGTTAATAGCCTATGTTAATTTTAGCTTTAAAACGTTAATACACTAACAAGTAAATTTGATACTTCTACCACCCGTTGCCTTGGCATGTGGTAGATGGCTGCTAGAAACAGCTGGAGGACAGTAGTTTTTTTTTTAGAATTACGGTTGCCTGTGAAAGCTTTTCTGTGGTTCCGAACAAAAGCGTTGAGTAAGAAATAGTGAGGTCTGGTATAATCTTGTGGTGACCTCATAGCAGAAGAGTATCCAATGCAGAATTTTCTCTGTTGAAAAAAAAGGGCAGCAGATTTTCTCGCCTAATTGAAATTCACTAGCTTGCGAATACTTGTGCTAAGCACAGCGCTCATTTCAAAACCAAAGAAGGGGCACTAATTACTTAATATATAGGTAAAATTATGCGATTTTCAACTTTCACTTTTTAAATAAAAATTTTAATACGTTTCAATCTAAATAATGGTTGAATGAAATGTTTAGATATTTTAGATTAGATTATTGTAGATTCCGCTGATTTTTAACATTACTAAAATTATATCGATTATTATTTGAAACAAGTTGTGACTGTTTATGGCCAAACAGCAAGTAAATTAAAATTCTTCGAAATGACGGTATGAACTAATTAGGTCTAATTTGTTGTGAAATGGTCGTCTCCACTATTAGGGTCGTTTAATTAACCAAATATATACTTCAGATCACACTGATTTCAAGTTATATGCTTTTAATTGAGGTCTCAGGCTTTATCGTCAATCGTGGACAGGTACGTCGAGGGTTTCTAAAAATAAACTTATACATGCGTGCGCGAGGAGGTTTCATAAGACTCGAGCGTCCAAGTTGAATAAGGTCATTTCCCTTTCATTAATAGTTCTATTGAACTTTGTTCTAATATTCCAAAAAGGCTAACAAAAATATCGTTTCGATAGGATTTTTTTTAATGAAGTGTACATTCTAATACATATTAAGTAACTTGTTGGTGGTGAGGGTAACTGCTTGTTTATAACACAATAGTTTTGGAGGTTATTGAGAACCCCTTCTTACTTGTGAAGCAAATGTTAGAGTTTAGACGGAGATAGGTATTTTGAAACACATCTTTATAATTAATATCCTTATCTTAAAAATCTACCTCCATAAGAGCATTGATATGTTTCGATCGACAATATATAAAAGCCGGAATATTTTAATCGAGGACACTACTCCATCTCCGACTGAAACCAGTGTCATTAAATAGAATTCTAATCAGTATTATCCAAAGTAGAGAGAGAGATCATTTTAAAGTTATAACTCCGCGTAACATGCCTATCTGTTACGGATGGTTCGCTAACATACACCGACTGTGTATAAATTAATATAATTTTTTTTATACATTTTTAATAAAAACTATAAAGAAATATAGTTTTTTACAGACTTGAAATATACTACAGCATATTGCAATATCCATTATTGCTTGCCTACAATTTATGATATAAGTATTAAATGTCAACTATTTCAGGTACACCAGAAGGTTTGTCGTTGTTGTGGGGGGATGGGGTGGGAGAGGGTACGGGCGGAGCACCTGCGTAGGATGCATCCCGGTGAACGGTGCAGCCACCGCGCCAGCCAGACTGGCGCCGCAACGCCCTCGCTACTTCTCAAACCAATACACCCCCTAGTTTTGCTCCCACGCTCGGGTTTGTTTTCAACTGTGATTTATAATTTGTTATTGAAGTGCGTACCTCGTTTCACAAACATTATAACGCTTGTTTCTGCATTAGACGATTAGTAAGTATTTCATAGTTTATTTTTACAAAATATCTTTATTAGTTTTTGTTAATATGAAATGATATTTTTGGAAATTAAAATATTTTTTCCAGAATTAAATTTATTAAGACATATTGAGCTTAACCCATACAATGTTCCTTATAATTAGAACATAGCGAGATCTAATATAGTGTTCTTTAATAATAACTTTGAAGTCTTCAAACGAAGTAATTTTTATTAAAGAGTAAGTGTCCTACAAGTTTATTTATTCTCTCTCTCTTATTGAAGAAATCGAGTGCCAAAAAGGAGATTTTATTTTTTATTTATATACCTGATTTTGTTATAAAATTAGACTTAATGTTAATAGCATAGGTGACAGTAAAAAGAACAATACAAACAAGCTTGAGTACATGCGGGTACAATGTCGTCTTAGGAAATAAAGATTGCAAATCTATTGTCCTCAACAATTCTATGGGTTATCGAACCGCTACATAGATTTTTTGTTTTACTACTTTTCAACGGTTTTAGAGAACATCGAGAGATATATCCAGATGATTCGAAACAAAGAATATTTAATTACATCTTCATGTTATATTGATAATTTGTACTAGCAAAGATGGGTAGAATTTTGATATAACCGTTTACAATAGATCAAATTGTTAAGGGTTAGTAAGTTTAAGTTGGATTTTTTTTTACATTAATATTGACCTTTTATAAAAGAACGTATCCTTAACCTATATAATATGTAACCTACATTATTGAATTAAGATGAACAGAGTCGAAGCACAGTCCGAGGAGAGACTTACGTGGGTAGCATATTTAAACAACCACCTAAAAGGAAATTGTTAAGCAAATTCTAACCTTGTTACTGTTGCTACATCCTAAACTAGACGAAAATCTACGTACTGCGAGTACATAAAAAATTATACGTATAGAATCGAATCTATAATGATGGTGTGGAATCTATAGTTTTTAGGAGTAAATATTTAAGTCTTAAGAAAAAATTTTTTAATTGAACTTAAAATAAATATTAAGCTTTTGCATGGACTAATGCTCTAAATGAAATAGTTTCTTTTAGGTAAGTCTATATTAAGGTTTAGAATATTACAATTTAAATATTATATTACAGACTGGCACCCTATAGACTAATATTCAGGAAAAGAGAGAAGGAGATTACAGACTGTTGTTAAGATATTTTTTAATACAGCAGGTATTAACACACTGTTTAATACTTGCTTAACCTAAAGTTTACTAAAGTTTTCTCTTAGTGAAATATTACTTTGGGGTGTAAGGGGTCCTGCACAACAACTCACGGGACCCAAGCCAACCTCACCTGCTCGTGGTGCGCCCTGCTAATCAACAAACACGGCCCTGGCTCCCACCAACTCGCATTATGCCCAAAATCCCCGATATGATCTCTTCCAAACGAACACGTGAGAACTACAAGTAAAGGATGTGTACGAAGTTCGATAGGAGATCTTATACTTTGGAACCTCTTACTGAATCCTTTACTTATCAACTTTGAAAGCAGGAGACAATGTTCTCCGGCATTTGCCGATAAGGTTGTACTCATTTTCGACGGCGACAATGTACCGGCAATCACTAATGACACTCTCGAATATGTACGGAGATAGGGTTCGCTTAACAAATTAAAATTGGCGCCACATAAGACCAAGCCTATGATTATAACAAAGAGACTAAAGAACGACATACCAACCCTGATCATGAGCGATGTTACCATTGAAATGTTGACGGAAATAAAATTACTTGCGCTAAACACAGATCACAAAGTAATATTCAACAACCATGCAACAGCAGTCTGCAAAAAGGCCATCTACAAACAACTCTCTAGAGCTGCAAAGTGCAACTGGGGCATACACGAGGATATCATCCGTCTCTTATACACTGCAGCCGTAGAGCTGGTTGTTATGTACGCACCTAGAGCTTGGGCACCGGCCACAAGGAAACTAGGGGTATAAAAACAGTTAAATGTTTTACAAAGAGGTTTCGTCCAAAAAATGTGTAAGGCATACGCACCATCTCCTTCATTTCTGCTCTAATGTTGTCTGGTCTACTCCCTTTTGATATTCGAATCAGAGGAGCAGCCGCTATCAATGAGGTAAAGAAGGAATTGCCTAGAGAAAAACTAAGAGACAGAATAGTGGAGTGAGTCGCGGTATATAGTGAAACTCTTCACCCCGCTGAGCATATGAGACTAGGATTCCAAAGCGTGGTAAACGGAGAAGTATAACTGGAGTGAAGCTGATGGACAAAGTGAGGAACAGTGTGATAAGGGGGCTGTGTAGCGTGGTTGATGATGTAGTGACAACGATAGAGAAAAGGATGCTTAGGTAGTTCGGCCATGTAGAAAGAAGATTAACGAAAGAGGTATACAAAGTAAGAATGATTGGCAAAGTCGGTGCAGGTTGACCTAGGCGGACATATTTCGATCAAATCGAAGATGTTCTAAAGAAAGGCCGGGTCAAGAGTACTCGCAACCGACGAGCATACATGAAGACGCTCATAAAAGTGGAGGAAGCAAGAGAGGTGTGCTAGGATCGTAGCAAGTACAGAGAGGTGGTCTCTGCCTAACCCACTGGGAACCAGGCGTGGTATATATGTATGTATGTGTGCAAGCCATCCGTATATATATGGACGGCAGCAAAATTGACGGCAAAGTCGGAGCTGCGCTATCCATTTGGTACAGCAAAGCCGCGGCAAAACTAATCCGTCAAGTTAAAGCTGTCATCATATTGCACAGTATACCAAGCGGAACTTCTGGCTGTGAAGCAAGTAAGGTGATCCTAGAACGCCCAGAAATAAGTTCTGGTATGTACAGCGACTCGAGGTCTGCGCTGGAGATAGTGATAAATAACCAAATCATGTACAGCCTGGCAGTAAGTATTCGTGCTAACATCAAAGCCACTATACTCCAGAATAAGGAAATATCTCTGTTCTGAATCAAAGCACATGCCGGTTTAGAAAGCAACGAAAGGGCAGACTATCTCGTCAAAAAAGTGGTACTCAAAATGAAAACTAAATTAAACTATGACTTATACTGTTTCATTTGTCAAACGACAAATCCGCATGGAATCGCTAGAGGAATGGTACAGGTGCTATAAAGGGGGCGACACTGCATCTACGACCAAATTTTTCTATCCTATTGTTATAGAGGTTTATCCTATCATCAGAAAACTTGACGCCGACAACATGATACACAAGTATTCACGGGACATGGCGGGTTCTCTAAATACTTACACAAATTCAAGTGTAAAGAAAGCTTGAAATACTCCTGTGACCCAAGCAAAGATGAATCTATTATATATTAATGTATCATACATTTTTGGCGGAATGTTCTATGTATGGGATAGAGAGGATGGAATTGCAACTAGAATGTGAAATGAAGGTGGATGTAGATAGTTTGTATACTGATATTAGTGATAAGAAACATAGATATAAGTTCCTCAAATATTGTAAATACGTAGCCATTAGGATAATAGGTAAAAATAAAACTAAATAGAAAATAAAATTAATTATACGTTTGGTTACTCTTTCGTTACCTGTAAGGTAACTATGTAGCAATAATCATATAAAATAAACTAAATAACACATACCTATCGTTTATCTTACATTTTGAATCCTCTTTAAAAGCTCTTCTTGAGTTAGTCTTTTGATAAGTTCAGTTTAACTAAGATAAGAAACAGAGTAATAAATGTAAAAATTTTTTTAAAAACCTGATTGATTCATTATATATAATAATAAATGCAACTGTATAATATTTTAAAATGTCCCATCATAGCAGACAATGTCATTACTGATAGAAAGGTCTCTTACATACGACAGAGGAATAAACGTAATAATGTCATGGTACACGATCATCAGAGGAAAAATGTCTAAAAAAAAACCGCTACAAACGACGGGTCTGGGTGCCCGGCGATATCGTAGACCCTGTGTCGGACGTTGGCAAGGCGCTGAAAACAGGGCAGCGCGAGTCTGATCGATGTGGAGATATTTGGGGGAGGCCTATATCCAGCTGTGGACGTTTATAGGCTGATGATGATGATGATGAAAGATCAGTTTATGTATTTGTATCAGTGGTCTTGAGTGTATATATATTAGGTGCTTACATACGAAAATGGCGTTTTCTACGGGAGGAATATAAAGTATTTTTTTTTGTAAAATATATTTAATTAATCAAAGTATGCACCGTTGTTATCTATGCACATTTGCCTTCTCATAGGCAATTCATTGATCCCTTTACTAAAAACACCATAGGGGGCGAGAATCAATATACTCTTTGAAGGCGGTTTGGACTGCCGCAACGGAGTTGAATTTTTTTCCTTGTAAGAAGTTGTCCGAAATCCAGAAAAAATGGTAATCTGTTGGGGCAAGGTCGGACCAATCTCGGTTATTTAGCAGCTAGTTCTTTCTTCATGGTTTGCAGTTGCTGACAATAGATATCTGCCGTAACCGTTTGGCCAGATTTTAGAAAGCTGTACTGAACGACACCGGCGCTAGTCCACGAAACACTTACAAGTAATTTTTTCTGAGTCAATTTTCGTTTAGGGCAGGTTTTGGTTGGGTCTCCAGGGTTCAGCCATTGCGACGAACGCTTTCGATTATCGTACAGTGTCCACTTTTCATCACAACTAATGATTCAATTTAAAATCCCTTCATTATTGTGTCGGTCAAGCAAAGTAATACAGCAGTCGATGCGTGTTTGTAAGTTCGATTCACTCCATTCATGAGGTACCTATCGTTCAAGTTTTTTTACTTTCTCGATTTGCTTCAAGTGGATTAATACAGTTTTGGCACTTATCCCGAAGCCTGCAGCTATCTCCGAAATGCTTTGTGATGGATCCGCTTTCAAAATAGCCTTTAATTCTTCATTTTCCACTTTGATCTCCGGCCGTCCACGGGGTTGGTTCTGTAGGTCGAAATTTCCAGAACGAAAACGTTGAAACCAAAAACGTACCGTGCTTTTTTTTTTGCGACACCAGCGTCGTACACGTCATTAATCTTTCGAGCTGTTTCTACAGCACTGGTGCCACGGTAGAACTCGTACTCGTAAATATACCAATATTTCATGTTTTTCATTGTGCGGTAATAAGCGACGCCAAAGAAAAAAACAATGAAGAAAAACAAATGAATTACTGCTTTCAAAACTCAAATGTACCAGCTAAATGTATTTATCAATTTTATTTTGGAATTCATAACCAAAGAGGAGATATTTCAGATCAAAGTGGTCAGTACGACAAAATTCTAATTTCATATGTAAGGATCTAATGTTTAAAGTTTTATCAGTTATTTCAGTACTATTTAAACACTAAAACATAGTGTTGTTTAAAACGAAAAATATACATACAGGCCATGATGTACGCATATGGAGTCCTGGGATGACCATATGTATTCATTAAGATAAACCATTTCTAACAGAATAAAAGAACGAGCGTGTGTATGCGTTTACACATAAACGTTGATTTTATGTTGAAGTTGCAGTAAAATGTCGTTCTTTAAGTGCCCACATTCCGTTTTTTTCAGGATCATAATGATTTCGCAAATATACCTTCTCACAGGGCCGGGAACGGTTGGTCGTGTGTTTCTTCCTTAGATGTCACGTTCTACGCGTTTTTTATAACAGTTGTATTAAAGACCTTATGTACTCTTAGTGTATTATAAATTTTTGTATTTACCAACCTTTACGTATTGAGAGATATAATTTCTTAATGAACATAAAAGTTTACTTATTAAAACTTTATCACTTCATCGAAATATAATTAAGATAATTTTAAAGAGAATTATAAATTAAAAGCGGATCTGACATCCACGGGTAGCATAAGTCTAATTAAAGCACAAAAATAATTATAGCCGAGACTAATTATCTTTGTTTATAAGCTTATTTAATGTGCAGTAGCCGTAGTGACGTTAACATCGTTTGAACATTCGATATTGTTCAACGATTTATCGTATTGAATTCAACAATTATAAAACCATAATTAATAACTGAATAATATTTTTTAGTTAACCTTAAGATTACATGTTTCTGTTGCCAAACTATTGCATATGTTTGTAATAAAATGCAGCAGTAATAAAATAAGCAGAATGTGGTGCGGTATAATCATTCTAATTATCACAAATTTGTAATCAATAGATGTATTACTGTACACTGTGATGAAATGTATTTCATATTGACAAGAATAAAATCGTAGAAAAATTTTATTATACAGTATAAGTGATATAATAAGGATTTTAAATGTTTATAACACAATTTATACGAAAATAAAAAACGAATTTAGTATAGTAATCGGTCTTTTTATATAACTCGGTTACAGTAAGAAATCAAAAGCGAATAAGTATTAAATTGAATGATATTTTTGTAAAGAAATTCAGCAAAGTCACTAACCAAATATCTTTATGAAACAAGCCTCATTAGGCAAAAGATGTTCAAAGAGGCAATGTGTTCTACTTACGAGTATATAGCTTTCGCTTGCGTAGCTTCTGTTGGATGTTAGCTTGTATGAACATTTTTGAAAAAGCAGACTTAATGAGAAATGTGTAGTAATAATTATTTAAACGTATAAATCTTTCGTAGACATATGCATATTTTATGATTATAAGGTTACAAATATATTTCAAAAGGAGTATCGCTTTTTTAAAAGGAAATTGATTATTGATATAAAACTTTTGGTATAATGGAATAACACTGCTTGTGTTCAGAAACCAACACATGACATACCTGGATGATCGTTTATTGTTTGTTTTCTTGATGATATTTACAAATAAATTATGTTAAATGTTATAAAAGCGAACTTATACGTTGGGTTTTTGTCACCACGTTTTTGTTAGCTATACTGGAGCCCTTTGTTCTGGCGCGCGAACATATCAAAAGACTGGATGGGATGATCTGGTTCCTTGTACAATAGAACGAGCTCTTGTATGAGATGTTACTTGTGTCGATATACTTGCTCTGTACTATGTCTAATGCAGTATGATTATTGCTAGTGCAGCCACAAAATCTCATGGAAGATCTCAAGCCCAAGTACGAAAACCTTAGTTGAGATTTCATATTCGAACCGTTTGGAGCAGACACGTTAGGTTTATGGGGTCTGGGCAGGCATAAATGTTTTAAAGAAATCATAAGAAAAACTAATGGAAGCCACTCGACACTCCCGAGCCGGTAGCTATATGGCACAATGAACCTTGGGAGGCATGCTTTTATTTATCAAACTCACACTTGTTTCTTAAGTTGAGTTTAAAAAGAATAGAATATAATTCTTATATAAAGATGCATTTAATTCATCCTTTTGCGTAGAAATATGAATAATTTGTATATGCAATGTTAAAGTGATAATTTTTATCAGACGCTACTTGTTTCATTATTGAACTTTGAGCTTAAAATCCAATCAGAGAGTAAAAGTTCATCACATTTTGCATGAGCTTTTTACATTTATTAAAGCTGATATAATGAGATGGCGTATCTCATGGAAATAGACTTTAAAGTTTTGGATTAACAACATTATTTCTCATTAATTGGTAAATAGACACTAGACATTAAACATTATATAACTGAAAAGTACATTAAATTAAAATGTATAAACACAATGAAATACATTATAAGTTTAGTTTTTACGTTCTGGTATCATCACTCGATCTTTAAATGGTCAACATGTTACTTATTCTTTATAATTGAAAATTTGTTATAAAATGGAATTTGGCTGAGTCTGAAGCCTAAGTGAACATAATGTATTAACATGCATCCTATTTTATTGTTTTGCATCCGCTTCGAATGAGGTAAAAGTGTAGGAAATGATAACAATGTACACAATATTTCATCTACGTGAGTTCGTTATTAAAATAGACTAATTATTAGTCAAGTCTCATCCTCATTTTCTGTTTACTTACTTTTAAACTGGTGTAAATGAGAATTGTCTGAATTATATTTATACTAGTGAGTCCTCGATCACTTTGCTGGCTGTAATATAGAGTTAAATTTAATAAAATTTGAAATTTGTTTGAAAGAATTACGTTACTGTAGCAACCGCATCAATAATACAAAATGAAAATGTTTACAAAAGTTAATTAGAAATAAAATGATAAATTTTGAAATTCAAAATGTAAAAAGCATTTAACCATCTACAAATCATTCTGCGTCGAATGCTCACTTTTTCATGTTAATGTTTTTTCTAATTTTTACGTGATTGGCGAACAAAGAAATCCATTTTTATTAAATATATATATTAAAAGCAACTGTAACGTTTTACATAACGGTATTAAAAACAGTTTGATAATTCTATTTATGTTGAACAAAGTATTCGTATTTCAAGTTCCTCGGAAAATTTATAAAAACCCAATTATATGGAAGTAGGGTAATACCTTGTTGAATCGCGGTAAATATAAACTTTCATAAGAAATTGTGAGAAACGCAAAAATACAACTAAAAATAGCACGTGCGAGATCAATATTTGCTACGAATTATTTTACTTTTTTAAAGACTTACTTTGATACTTAAACAAAATTACATGAATGTAACTGTTCTGTGAAAGTCACGCTTAATTTTTTTTAACAAAGGAGACACTTGATTTGAATTGCAACATTTTCTCTTGAGTTAAAAATAAAAAAAAGATTTATTATCTATTTAGTTATTACAAAAACATAGTTCTGTTCACAATTATACACAAGGAAAACTGAATCAAAAAAATATTTTAAAATGAAAGGTTTTTAATAAACTTAAAAATATTATTTGGTGGTTTGGTGACATAAAACTAATTTATTACATTAAAATAAGAATCTAGAATCGATATATCATTTCATTAACAAGACGAGTTGCAGCGATTCACAAACTGTTTATACCCATTGCAAAATAGAATCAAAACTTTCATCTTTGTTGTGATTGCTAACTGTCAAAACCTACTACAGTAATAGCGAATAGACTTGAATACCATTGCTTCTTTTGTATTAGAGATATTTATCTGAACGCCTGTCGTTACAATATCATTCCGACTTTCCATTTATACGTTAATAATAATGGATATATTCCGCAAAAGTGATTTCTCAACAGTTTTAACGAATTTTATATTGACAAAGTTGAAGTGAAATGTTTTCCTCATTTTACTTTATTTTGGATGAAATGAACATTTGAAATATGTGATATAATTTTCTATTACACAACATTTTATACAATGTATATCGTCTCATAAGACCTCTGTGGCGACCTTGAGGGACGAGTACGTTTGCTTCTTTTTTTCAGTATCCTAAAAATATTCCATGATCGAGCGTATTAATATTATTTATTGTTTTTAATCCTCTTGTTCACGAACAATAAGGTTGGATGACAAAAGGAAATATCTTAGAATTTTGTATCGGCGCCAAAATGAGAGCGTAGGCTTTAGTATTATCACAAGAAGAACTTTATTGCGAGAAATGTATGTATTTGTATGGAGTTATGGCATGTTTGTAATTACTTTGGATGTCTACAGTTAGTAAAGTTTGTAATATAAAATCAATGAAAGGCTTCTTCAAATATATGACAGATATGTATTATTCCGTGGTGCCTAAACTTCGAATGTACACTAGGTAATAAATAATTAAAAACATTTTTAAAGAATTAACGGTATTTTCTTAATTGTATATATAGCAAGAAAAAAGTGCACTGATCATTTATTTACAAGACGTCAAAGAAGTAAATTGCTATTTTTATTTAAATTTAACTTTTTAGAGAAAATATGTTATTATTTACATTCAGCAAAGCAACAAGACGCGCAGGACATATGTATACTAAATAGTAAATAACTATTTAGGACATTTACGTCTGTTTACGTTCTATGCCTTGAGACATTAGGTGTTAAGTCACATTGTGTAAGTGAACTAAATAACTGCAACATTTTCGGATACGGAACACAGTAACATCCCAAAACAGCAATATTTGCAGTTTCTTTTCGTTCTTAGTGTTATATAATTTTCATTTATTTAAAAGTTTGACTACTGGTTTAGACACATTGACAAATTGTTTTCATTTCACTGAATATAGTTTTTAAAAATAAACGGATAATTTACTTTGTCTCAATGAGTTCACTTAGGGATCGAAGTAGTTTCCGTAGTTTATGTCTATCGTATTTATTATTAACAATGATTCTTTTGTATATATATATATATATAAGTCTGATAAAAAACTTTTTCATACTAAACTTTTGATAATTGCAAAAAATCATACAAACTGTATTCATTTAAAATTCGATCTTTATTAATCATTAAAGAATATCGATTGATTTTATGTATTTAACGAGTCCTTGGCAAGGCTTCCCAAACTAAAGCTCTGGCCTACAACATACTCTTATATTTGTAGATCATATGGTACAAGGTTTATATTCAAACACTTTCAGTTTCCAATGTCCAATGTTTCTATAAGCTATGTGCCCTGCCAATTACAGTGTTTATTTCGCCATTTACACCGAAAATTCTCTTCTTATGTCAATCAATAAAAATATATTACATGTTATAACTTTTACACTTTTTTTGTAAGAAACAGCGAAAAACTTTGGGTTAATGATATTGTGACAACATCGTAATACTGCGGTTAATTTATAATTTTGAAACATGAAACTCTCTTTGAGTTTGCGTTACTCGGTAAGGAGCAATTATGATGAGTATTCAACTTTCTCTAGAAAAATAATATTAGGTACTTGCATATGAAATTAGCGTTTTGTCATAGTGACCGTTTTGATCTGAAATATCTCCTCTTTGGTTAAGAATTCCAAAATCAAATTTATGAATTCATTTAGCTGGTACATTTGAGTTTTGAAAACAGTCATTCATTTGTTTTTTCATAATTATTTTTTTCTTTGGCGTCGCTTATTACCGCACAATGAAAAACATGAAATATTGGTATATTTACGAGTACGAGTTCTACCGTGGCAGGAGTGCTACAGAAACAGCTCGAAGGATTAATGATGTGTAAGGCGTTGGTGTCGCAAAAGAAAGCACGGTACGTTTTTGGTTACAACGTTTTCGTTCTGGAAATTTCGACCTTCAGAACCAACCCCGTGGACGGCCGGATATCAAAGTGGAAAATGAAGAATTAACGGCTATTTTGGAAGCGGATCCATCACAAAGCATTTCGGAGAGAGCTGCAGGCTTCGGGGTAAGTGACAAAACTGTATTAATCTATTTGAAGCAAATCGGGAAAGTGAAAAAACTTGAACTATGGGTACCTCATGAATTGAGTAAATCGAACTTACAAACACGCATCGACTGCTGTGTTACTTTGCTCAACCGACACAATAATGAAGGGATTTTAAATAGAATCATTACTTGTGATGAAAAGTGGATACTGTATGATAATCGGAAGCGCTCGTCGTAAAGGCTGAACCCTGGAGACCCAGCCAAAACCTGCCCTAAACGAAAATTGACTCAGAAAAAGTTACTTGTAAGTGTTTCGTGGACTAGCGCCGGTGTCGTTCAGTACAGCTTTCTAAAATCTGGCCAAACGGTTACGGCAGATATCTATTAGTATCTAAGGAAGAACAAGCTGCTAAATAACCGAGATTGGTCAATCACTCTAGGCAACTGCTGCTTCACGACAACGGAAGACCACACTCTATACAATAAATAACCACTAAGTTAAATGAGCCACAATTGGAATGTCTGCGATATCTACCGTACTCCCCGGACCTTGCCCCAACAGATTACCATTTTTTCTGGATTTCGGACAACTTCTTACAAGGAAAAAAATTCAACTCCGTTGCGGCAGTCCAAACCGCCTTCTAAGAGTATATTGATTCTCGCCCCCTATGGTTTTTTTAGTAAAGGGATCAATGAATTGCCTATGAGAAGGCAAATGTGCATAGAGAACAACGGTGCATACTTTGATTAATTAAATATATTTTCCAAAAAAAAAAAATTGTCTTTATATTCCTTCCGTACAAAACGTCAATTTCATATGTAAGGACCTAATATTAACAGTGTATAGATAATCATCGAAGAAATATATTATAACTTGGGAAAAATTGTGATGTCTTACAGAAATCTTTAAAAGTGATTATATCCACATATAAAAAAGACTATATGAGGGTCTATTGTATTCAACCATCCCAAAAATTTTAATTAATTGAGATTGATCAAAAGCAAAACAAAGAAGTGGAAGCTTAAGAAAAAGATGGTTCAGTGATATCAAGGAGGACATAAAAGGATATCAAGGCGGAAAATAAAGAGGAAATGGAATAAGATATAAAATGTTGAATTTTAAAAAAAATTATGTGTATACGTAAATAACAGACAATAAAGTTAGGTAATTATTATTATCAACTCTTTAAGTAATTTAGTAGTTGGCGGTTTCTATTGGTTGTTAGAACCGAATTTAACATTTTTTTTTAATACAATGAAACGACGAGACGAGCGAGACGTTCTAGGGACCTGATAAGTGAAACGCCCGCCTATAACAACGTGGCGCTAATTAGGATGTTATACACAGCACCACATCGCACTCGTCGCTTTGAAAAATAGTATGTTAATTCTTGTTACTCCAGTTATTGCACTGGCTACAATTACCTTTTAATCGGAACACAGTGCTTTGGCAGCAAAAATAGGCGTTTCGGTGGTACCTACCTATACGGTCTCTGGCAATAGAGACCTACCATCAGGAACATGCAAATGTACGTCTGATTTTTTAAATTATCATAAAAAAACATACAAGCTATATATTCCCTCTTAATTGTGTTTATCGAGGAGGTATTTCATTGACTTTCTCTCGGTATAACATTGATGGATTTTTCTTGTTTCTGTGTTTAGCGTTTAATATTTTTTTAGAACAGAATGATAACAGGAAGTTAATGATAATACATCCAAGCCTTAATAGTTATGTATTATTAAAGATGCTTATTTATCTCTTAACCCTTAAAGAATGTTCGATGATAGTTAATAATTTCACTAGTAACGGCGTCGCTAAAATTAAAACAGAGCAGTGTTGTACAACCTGTTAATAAATATATAATTTATGCGGGTGTTATAATAACAGTTGCTATAAAAAGTTGGTTGCGGTAGCTCTCCAGAAATATTTCAGATAAATTTCAAGTCTAATTTTATATTACGCCCAGGAAAGCGGACAGGGAACCGCTAGTTATTTAATAGATTCCCACTTATGTAGAGAATCATCTCGGTATCTCCGGGACCAAAAAGTTTAGAGACTTAAAATTTGGTAGGAATATTCCTTTCAGCCAGTAAAATCCTATTTTACGGAAGTCCTTCCCCAAAGCGATTTGCCGGAGTGTTAAGGCCAGCAAAGCAGGTAGAGCTAGCAAACAGGTAGGATGTTAAGATAAACAGATGAATGAAAAAATAGGAGTAGGGTAGCTTGACATTGCGTGTATAAGTTTTAACATTGGATCTCATTATTTAAAAAAAAAATAGTATAAGTAATAAGAGCTATAGGTTATGTGTTAATAATCGGTAGTCTATCATTCCAAAAATAGTAATGTATATGACCGTTGTACATTTTTCTATATGATAGTTGTATAAAAAAACGATTACGATTTTTACGTGTCAAGATGAGATGGAAAGAAATCACAAATTGTTAAGCTTGTGCAAAATAATTCATGATGTTATGTTTATATCAAGAAATAAAAGGCATCGTCTATGCTATGATTTATAAAATATTTTTTTCGTTTAAAAATTTATAGTGTATTAGACGCAACAGAATAGTCATTCTTCTTTGCTCTGTAGCAGGTGGTCGCGTGTTTCAAAGTTAAGATTGCAAAAAATAAAACACTTGGATTCTGTGGAATTAAAGTTAGGATAAATGATGTTTATTGTACAATTTAGGCAAACACTATATTCTTGGAATTACAAATTGTAATAGCAAAGAAAATTAGATGAAATTTCTAATGCATGTCTTTCGTTTTTTTTTATTATAATGTGTAATGTAAGTCTCTACAAACAGCTGGTATTTTCTTGCAAAATGTCGCGGTAGCGAATATGGAATCTTATCTATTATAACTTTTGTGTCCGTATTGAATAAATAATCATGAAATGTTTAACTATTCTTTATCTAAAATAATAGAATTGGACTTAGGAATACTTAATGATTTCTTATATTTATACAAATTTTACACATTTAATAAAAATTTTTTTTTACAGATTTAATTTTTTATTTTATTATCTCAACCATAGCTGCTGTAAAGTGGTTGAAACGTCGAACGAAATAATAAAATAAATACGATAAAATCCATCTTCCATGAACTATTATTGTTTCTAAAGACGACAGAGAAATGGAATGAGTAGGCGTAATGCTTTGAATCATTTTAAATTATTATACACAGTTCTATATGAAAATCTGTAAAACGGTATTTATTACTGTACTGCTGTGTGTAATTTATACAATAGAAAAAACTGCTAGGCTCTTTTTTATGCGCTCATTGAGCTGAATTATTTATAATATAATTCACGGATATTGAAAAAAATTTGAATTAATTTATTCATTTATTTACTAAAAATGCCATTCTTGTAAGTTTGAAGGTTAAAGTAATATATTGTATTGTACATTCGTAGAAACGAGGAATTAATTCCTAGCAACCTTTTAATATTCACTAGGGATTAGGTAATGAAACGTTAAGTTAACATATAAATTAAACTCAGTCTACTTTTTGCGTTATTAAATTTTATACGCGGAAAAGATTTTTGTTTGATATTATATTGCCTTACCAACAACGAGGCTTATATCACGCTTATGGACTTGATGTTGTATTTGTTTATTTGTATATTTAAATCTTTTTGTTGACTCAAATATACAACATACATATATATAGTAGGACTATTACTATGTCAAACAAATGTTTTTTTCGTGTCATTACTGTTTAAAGAGTAGAAAATAAAAAAATTTAATTTACCAATCAGATACAAATCAAATACAAAATTTTTATTAAACAAAGAATAAACATATAAAATAATTTAAACATTGGTCTTTAAACTAGACATAAAATATGTAGTATCGGAAATACGGGATATAATATCGTAGGCACATTTATTGGATTTTCTATTAAAAACAACACGTTAAATTATGTAGGTACATGGTGCGCTTTTTTCCTTATCTTATTAATAAATGAAATGGTTATGTTTTGTATATTATTATTAGTTACTATTCCGTGGGTAGTGGACTATTAAAGCCATTTACAAATAAACATACATTTTAGTACGTTGTTTTATAGGCCTATAGTTTACGTGCCTGCAGCGTGTTAGCAATAGCATTGCATATTCAGAATTGACAGAAATCAACTTTGTTATTACTTAAATCCTTTATAATATTCCGTTTTAAGTTATTTCATCATTTCAAACCTTCAATACGCGTTGGTTTTTAATTTACGATCTCCAAATAAGACTATAAAATAGGAAAAGTCTGTGACTTGATCGATTGCCTCGTAGAGAATAATATCTGCTTATAACTCATATTTATAGTAATAAAGTTGCCGATGCCTTATAATTTATAAAACAGTTTTTCTATGAAATGATGATCATGAAAGATAGGCAGCTCACCCAAGGTTTTCTGATTTTTAATCCTCATTAGCTCCATATCACGTGTTGATGGCTACCAAGCGTGTCATCGCTTTTGGAGTTGGCAGTTGAAGGAACGTTTTGATATTGTGTGTTCTTTATAGACTGACAACTCTCAGACTGTACTAATTTTATAAGCCAGCTAAACTAAAATTTAGATCAATAAGATGATATAGAGAAGTGAAAACAAGAAACTTATAAATTTTATTGCGAAATAATAGGGAGAATAAAATGGAGTATCCGCATGAACATTAGAACAACGTCAGATGCGGATAAGGAAATCTTTAACTTTGGAAACAACGAAGAAAGTAATAAAATGATTTTTATTCCATTTAGGAATATATTAAATTTATTTTATTATTTGTTTAACACAATATATAAAAAGCAATTTTTTATGTTACTTTTTTGCTTTTTGTGTGTGTTTTTAAATACGTCTTTCGAACAGGGCTACAGCGGTGGTTATAGTTGTGTTTTAAAGCTGTGAATGCAGTAACAGATCTGTGCGTGTGAGAGGGTGTGAATGAGCGAGGTTAGTTGCGGCGGAGGACGGGGGCGTATTGACGCGCGCGCCACGCCTGCGCCGAGCTACTACACCTGTTGCCGCTAGACCGTGGAAAGATACTTGTTTAAATTAAAGCGGACATCTGATATCGAAATAAAAGTAAAGGGCACGTGCCCTAATCTTAGCATACTTGTAGTGTTTATTTTTCTATGTAATATTTATTAATAAAATATGTTATTTTACGGACAATAGTCTGACGTTGAAGGGCATTGTAGTTATTTATAAGTACTCTGTTAGTAATGAGACATTTCGATGTGTCAACGCAACGAGCGCAATTTAGTGCTAAATATCCTGTTTGTTATGGTATCCCTTACTGTAAAACAAAAATATTGTTGTAATGTTAATGACATTTTATAAAGCAGAACTCGGTCATTTTAATACATAAAAGTTACTAAAGTACATAATAACATCAAGTCATATGTAATCAATACGTACGATCAAACTTTGCGCACAAAAGATAGCCTTGTCGTAAGAAATAAGCCAACCATTGGACTGAATATGTTGTTTCTACAGATGCCATTACGATTATTTCAGTCCTGGAGAACGTAATGTGTTGAAGAAAGGTGTAATAAATATACGCGGCTAAGTTATTTTTATCTAAGGTTCCGAAAAAGATTCAAAGAAGGGGGTAGGGTACACGAAACGCCCTATCATTACTGTTCAACTTGATACTTGCTGTCAATATACATACAAGCTCTTCCTTTTTATCGGTGTTAAAGGTCAAAGAGAGTTAATTTATATTTCGTACGTTGTAAAATTGGGCTGTATGAGACAGGTACACGATTTTTTAGAAAGTCTTATAAAAAAAAATATTTTCGGCTTTAATGCTAATCTTTCTCGATAGAGAATCATCATCCTAGTTTTTTTTCTGGCATCAATTGTTAGTCTACAAACATTACTGCGTTTCGGTTTAATGGAGCGTTGTGATGACCAAAGGAATGTAACCAAAGAGGTTCAACATCTGAAAAAGTCCCTAATTCTTATAGATAGGTCTATTTATCAATTCCTTGTCTCTTAGTATTTTGCAAATATACTCGTTTCTCTGCACAACTCAGATTTTCAAAATCTAGATAATAAAGTGAACAATAGGGGTTCCAATATATAATACATTTCACATTCCGACTTATGTTCATTTTACGGACACGGCTTTTACCATTAGGTCCTAAATCAATCTATATCGTAATTTTGTTTAAAAAAATTAGATTAATGCACGGTATTAGGATTAGAGAACAATTATGAAGAGACAAATGCTACTTTACGATCTAATGACGTGTTATAAACAACAAGCTTGTAAGCTTGTGCTGTGTAACATAATTGGTATTTATTCGCAGGATAATGATAGGTCTGTAGGTTAAGTAATGAATTGATCAAAGGCTGTAATATGTAATCAGCTACCAATAAAGTATAAAATTATTTTATTGTAGATATCTTAAATGCTTATTTTATGTACATGTAAAATAAACAAAATAACAGCTGTTTTAAATTTATCGTTCGATTACCTTAACATTTTTATGTCCTCCTAAAATTCGGAAATATCTTCATGAAATTGAAATTTATTGCATGTCACAATATTTTGTGGCTGATATAATATCCAATTATGCTGAATAACGCTTACGGATCGTCAGATAGGGAAATCTAATCGTATATGTGGCTGTTAATGGATTGGTTATAAATTTACCGTAAGGGACGCTTAATACCTTACCTTTAATAATGTCTATGTATCTGCGATAAAAGGATTCTAAACTATGGCCTTAGGGGTCAAGGATTTCAGCGTAGGTGTTTACAGCTTCTTCGAACTGTAGGAGCGGGACACGCGCGGCGAGCTTGGCGTAATATTCTTAGAAAAGGTTAACTGTATTTTATTTCAACCGCTACAAACAAGTTTTATACTTTGACGATAGCGCATTCTTATTACAGATTTTTATTAAAATTTCCATGAATTGTTACTTTTCTACTGGTTGTAAATATTTATTAAAGAGTATTTTAATTAAGACGAAAGGAAAAGATTCTGTGGCAGATGTTAAGTGATACATCTGTCTTTAAAAATAAGGCTATAGTTAGCACGATATTATGCCAAACATAACAACTTAACACATAAAAAAAGACGATATGCCGTCGACCCAAAGATTTTCATAGCATTTCTTAAGATATTATAATTTTAATACCTTCATACCGAAACGGTAATAGCATAATACTACGAGACAATAGAATAAGGCGCTGCGTGCGTTGTTTCGCTGCAATGGCGTTGTCTAGGCAAGTTATCTTCGCTAGTCATTCGAGTTCGAATAAGTTTGATTTTCTAGAAGAGGTAAACAATGCCTCCTTAAAAATGAGGCTGCATCTTGTGTGTGTGTGTGCGAAAGCGTTGTATTACAGGGATTTCATTCAGTTTTGAACAGTCCTAGAAATGACCATTATAAGTCCATAATGGCATTTAAGTCTTGTTTAATAAGAGATTATTAAATACTTACAGAGAAAGAGTTCCTTTCAAATAGTACATATTCTTATATCGCGATCCAAGTACAGTCCACATTTATTTATTTTGGACTTGCATTTTTAGCATAGTTTTATGTCAAGAGCCATTTTAAAATACTTAGCAGTGTTTACAAAGTTATTCCTTGATCAACTAAGAAAACGGGACAGTTACCCTTTTAGTGCTAAATAAAAGTTCATTTTGGCATATGAAGCTATTAGCAAATCAAAATCAATTCTACCCGAGCGTAAAAACTTTGTTACTTCTTGTGTTTCCTTAATGAGTGCTTTTTTTTAAACCAAATTGATGGTCACAAATGATAAAGATATATATATAAGAAAAAGTAAAAATTTTATTGTATTCTAGTGTTAGTTTCAGTCTACTAAAAATAGTTGTTCTAATAGTTACAAATTATGTAAGGCTGTATGTAAGGTGCTATTTCATTTGGAGATTTACCGCGCTTCGCAGAAATAATATTTGGATAAATAATTTGGACTATTTTCCAAAAGCTAAGTGTTTATTATATTTATTAATTTGGCTATTCCATTATGTGAGAGATTATGTAAAATTTCCACAGAAATAAAAACATATTCAGGAGATATCTGATTTTTGTTAGAAAAATGTAGAGAACGCAGCTCGAAGCAGGTTCTGTAAAAATTCAAAATTAAACACAATTCGTAAATATATATATATATGTTACAAGAAAAGACGGAGTAAACATTTCACATAAAGGAAAGTGATCACTGACGCTCATGGACAGTTATTAAAGAAAGTTATTAAAGATAGTTTTGCATTGTTTGTGAAATATTATTTAATATTTTATTATATTTTGTCCCATTTCTGACAAAGTACTTATGGGTAAAAACTGTTAACGTATTCTATTTCTTGTTCTCACGTAAGCAACAAATTGTCTTAAACAAAAATAAAGTTTCTTAAATCAAAATGTAACAGTGTATTTTTTTAATCAATTGGTTTAGGTTTAGGTAGAGTACTTCATTTAACAGAGGCTAAAATAAAGTTGATCGTATAATTAGTAAATTTTCCCGTTTCGTCGGTAATTCGTTCTTGTTAGCAAGCATTGTTGAGTTATAGTGAGCTGTCGGAAACAACTAATGAACCTGTTGCTAGTGATGGATAGACCACACCGCGATTTGCTGCTTCCGATATGCATGAACCGCACTGAGTCTGTGCATAACATAGTGCTCTTTCCGATTTCTATTTAAATTTACATACCTTTTTACTTTTGAAAACAAGATATAAAGTATTTTTTTTATGCTGTCGAACTGATTACGTTCATTTATTTACAATGAAAGTTTAGTAATAAACACTATTTGAAAAGTATTGGATACGTGAAAGTCATAAATTTTATTGTAAAACAAAATAATTGTAAGTGCAATTTTTTTTAATGTAATAAATAATAGCATTGTGGACCTAACAGTCTTCCCACAGAAAGCTTTAGTATTTCTATTATACCTTATTTATGGACGTCTGCAAGATAAATATTTCCAATTGAAACGTTAAGGAAACTTTGGATTGTCACAACAAATCGATCACCTCGCTACTAGATTAAACGTTGTTAATTGCTACAGAAAATGTATATGCGGATAATCACCGGTCTTCTGCATTTAATTTGCTAGACCAGTTAGACAATACATATTTTAATTTACAAAATTTTATTATTTTTAATATAAACCGCGGTTAGTCGACAATTTGTTTGTTTTTTTGGTTACAATAATAGAGAAGGTGAATCGTAAAATTTTAACGTTTAGACCGTCATAACCTTCATAAACGTACGTTAATGTACATACGTAACTTTATGCACTCTTATATTACAAAAGATTTACTGCTATTTTCATGACAAATCGTAAAGGACGTTATTGGATTAAATAATATTTTAGTATATATTAATATTACTTTTAAAAATATTATTATATCAAAAAATATACATCTATAGTTAGCTAAAGATTTCGAATAAATAGAAATAACCAGGATTGGAGAAAATTTCTTTCTTATGCCAAAATCATGGTATAAAAATAGTAATGAAATATGACAAAAGCAAAATATAACGTATTAAAGAATAAGATCAGAACATATTAAAGAAATAAACTATTTTCATGATATGAACATCAGAAGTAAATTATTAAATAAAACAAATATTGCCTAGTAGAATATTTTTATAGTAAATTTCCATTTGTGTTTTGTTAATGTTTATCATATTCAACAGCCAGCGGCAGTCTAGTCCTGGACAAAGGCTTCTTCCAAGGAATGCCACTGAGCACGATCTTCTTAGTAACATTATAATTTATATTTTTGTATTGATTCACTATAAACGCAATATTGCTAAATAATATGTACTATTTGACTTTCACTTAAGGCAAAATAAAATGTTAAGGATATCGATGTTTACCGTACGTATATTGATGATAGAAAGTGTAATGAGTTCTGTCTTCGCGACAAATTTTAATGAACGCGTAGACCGCAATTATCTAAAGTATAACTTTGAACCCACTACAACAACTAGAGTGACGAAAACAACAACTTTTCCAGAGATTTTTTGTAATTCTTTTACTTTTATTACCACAGTTTTGAAAAAATTTACGTCCTCAATTTTAGCAAAAAGTTGTAAATTAAATAATTTTGCTGGATTACGGTTCAAATTTCTACAGCGTGTCCTTCTTTTGATTTACTTTTTGACATTTCTGATTTACTATTATCTTTCAATGTATATTATTAGAAACCTACATACCTACCTACCGTATCATTATCATTATCAGCCGATAGACCTCCACCTATCGTATATATGTATTTAAATCCGGCACACCCATGTTTATGCACAAATCGTTATACGTTCCATTTACTGGTTGTTTGGTAATAATCATACATGTTTTTTCTTTTAAATATGTTTGCCTTTTTTGTGGTGTGTAAATAAAGTTTCTACAAATAAATACCTCAATCTGATTTTTTTCACTTAAGATTGGGGATACACAAACTGATTCTAAATGAGGATGTATTCAAATATTTATCTTCAGCTGTTCAAAATGTAGTTCAAACGGAACAACACTTGTCCTCTTGAAGTATTGTGAATGTTGTGTGTATGTAGGTATATCTAATGAAATTACTGTATTAAAGAGTCGTACCATCAGGTATACATATATTACTTATTTCTAGCGGGCATATTATATTCTATGTTGTGAAGACCCTTTTCGACGCAAGAGATCAAGTCCAAATAATCTTTGACAAAAAAAAGGCGATTATATTTACTCACCACTGCTACAAAACTGTCAAAGAATATAATTCACGGCAGAGGAATAGCCTAGCAAGCTTCAATATTTCCGATTTTCTATAAACGATAGATAAACTTTTGAAGCTGTTTGCAAGAATTGCACTGATAGCAAAAAATATACTACGGTAATGTTCTGAACACTGGAGATAATATTGAGCGTGGAATGACTGCTGTATAAATGAAATCGATTGACATTTGAATAGTATTTGACGCTCGTGTGACATTTACCGCCCTGGTTCCTAGCTTCGTAGCTATAACATACGTGGAACACCTACATAATCCATGCAGTCTGAATTCAGATGAGTCATTGAATATGAAATGATTATGTACCGATGTTACTTCCAGACATGTTATTATGCAAAACGGGTCGCAGTCAATGTAAAGTAAATTCTCATTTGGCTAAATTATTTTATATTCATGTGTTACTTCTACGTTAATCATCGTAAACTTAACGGTACATTGGCATGGACTTAGAATGTAGTATATGTATCACACCGTATAACTGTTAAAAAACGTACAACGTCATAGAGTAACTCGTAGCCGAAAATCATTACATTAAAGGACTTATATTTTATGTTAAATGTTTTATTGGATACTTACATTATTTTTACTTAAAAAATTGTATTCCTTTGAATTATTAATTGCTTTTATGTTAACACTTTATTTACTTTAATTTTTCGTTAAAAATTTATTCATTATTTATCTAATTTATGAAAAGATTTGTAAATAGACAGGTGGACCCATTCATTTAAGCCTATCAAATTAGATATTTCAAAATTGCTCATAGTTTCGTCAGTGTTTACTTTATATATCTTTCAGTAACATAATAAAATAAATACATTTAATAATCATTGTGTGAAAATTTAAAATAAAATGTATATATTATAAAAGTTTAGTATTTTGTTAGCAGTATCAGGCTGAAACCGATTACTTAGTTACTGAAATTGTATTGTTGGTAGAGCATCATCATTATTATTTTCAGCCCATAAATGTCCACAGCTGGACATAAGCCTCCCCCAAAGATTCCCATACTATCGGATAGGGATTCGTATGGAGAGTTTGAGCCATTTCCCCCCACGCTGGTCTAATGCGGATCGTTTGTCGATTACCAGGGTGCACCATGACTAGATAGGGTTGACTTTAATCCCTTGAGTTGTTGTGCGGGAACCCTATTATTACACCCCAGGTAGATAGAGCATGGTAGAGCATATTACGAATATATTTATTGGGCCGAAAGTTTGAACTATATTAAAAGCAAGTAGCCCGAAAAGCTTTTAAATTATATTATTGTAGTTCTATGCATCATTTTAATAAATATTGCTTTTTTAACATTAGATTCATCGCTTAGATATTTACTTACCTATCTGTGGTACATCATAAGGCCGGCTTGAACGCGATGCTCTAAGCATCATTTGACTGGCTATCTCGGAGGGCAAATGTGGAGTTCGTTTGTTGTTGCGTACGCGGCGACGTTCTTTATGCAATGTGGTCGTGGCCGGCTCGGGTTCAAATAGTTCCTGTAAGGGTCTCGTCAGATCGCGGCTGGTGTGCCACTCTGCCGGATAATGGCGAGGTGCTGGCTCAGAGGCAGATCGTAGCGCAACCATCGCGAACACCGCAGCCAGCCAGCACACGCGCATACTGAGCGACCGCCGGCCTGACCACACTCTCAAAACCCGCTAAGTACACTCGACTCGATCGCTTGCCGGGCACGCGCCCGACCACATTATTCAGCTTTCGCGAGTAGTGTGAAACAACTCCTTTATGTCGTCTCTCCTATGTCGAACTAACTCGCGGACTTCTGGGATTTATTGGAAATCTGTAACAAAACAAAAATAAAAACTTGTTATTGTAATTTAATACAATGTAGGCATCGAATATTCTAGAGTGATAATGTTAAAACGTGTTTGATTCTGTACTAGAAAACTTTTAACCTAAATTGTAGTTTCTTCAGTTAAAAATAAAACGTATCTCTCTTTTATAATACCTAGAAGAATTAAACAAGCATGATTTCATTCATTACTTAATGGTCAATTACGTATTTAAGGTTTGTTATCCAAACTATCACAGGATGAACATATTTAGCATCCCGTAATTTTTACTGAATAGAAACTTACACAATAAAAACAAATTAGCTATATTCTTAGTGGCGTCGCATGCTGCTTCTTCATGTGTTAAGTTCTGGAATAATCTATGTCGCTATTTTATTTCAAATTAGCATATTCTAGGTATAACTGACTGACATAAATAAATCATAACAAAGATAAAAAGTTAAAAAGAGTTTCTTTGTTTTTAGTTCAACTGAGAAGAATATTAATTTAAATTGAAATAATTAAATGTTTATAAGCAATTTTTAAAATGATCTTGGTGAAATTTGTTAATTCTATCTTAATAATGCTGTGGAAAGGTCACATTATCTTGATCAAAATTATGTATCTAGAATCCTAGAAAAAAAAACAACATTAAATTGATGTCTATAATAAATTTGTTAACTTATCAGGATGAGAACCCAAATTTTGTAAGTAATTAAGACGCATGATTTGGTACTTTGATATTTGGCTAACCATTAATTATCAATATTTCTTAGACACCGTTAATTGTTGAGTCATTTCCATTCAAATGTCTAGAAACCCTTTAAATATTTGTATGTATATATTCTAATACGTATGTATATATACATATATATGTATAATATATATCATTTCTTTCTTCGAATTTACTCGCTGTTTTACAATATAACGGTTACATAGGAATGTATTGATTGCTGTTATATATAGATCGATTCATATTTTGAGCAATAATATCTTTTTTAATATTTTTATTATCGTTTATAAGATATTGAAAATTGGAGGTGTAATTTACTAAAAAAAACATTTGCGTGATACAAACAGCCAAAATCTTTTTGTACCACGCAGACGTTTCTTTGCCTAGCTTGGGAAATAGACATCGTCTCTATTGCTTCTCACATCGATCCCTTGTTGTGTACAGCCATCCCCTACCAAGTTATTGACAGATATCCACGTTATGAACTGTAGAAAGGTAAGATATGCCGAAGTATATACTTAGTCATATCAGTATTTGTGTAAACTATTTCCGGAAATATAGACTTCACAGTCGTCTGAATGTATTTCCAAATAACTAATGTGTTATCATTCCGAAATAGAACATAGTGCTGAAGAATCTAAAGCTCTTTCTACCAAAAAAGGTATAACATTAGCGTTGTTAATAAAGTATTTTAATATCCATGTATAAGCAAGCCATTGAAATTGTTTTACTTTATCACTATGAATTTTAAATGTAAATGTAAAATATATATATATGTGTACATATCTCTTATAGTTTTAAGATCATAGGAGTTTACAAAGCTATTACAAGATATTTTGTATTACCGTTACATCTTCCTGTGATTGTTTAACGTGAAAATGGATTATTCTCACGTATTAGTTCCATCTTACAAAAAAATCTCCTTTTCATTAAAACTATAATTAATAAAATGAGAGATTTTTTTTAACTATATACAAATACTACAACTCTTTTATTACTTTGTTAACACTTAATTTATAGTAAATAACGTATTTTATTTCTTCTTAAAATAAACCTAATTAAAATACCTGAACCGCTTATGTGACTGACTAGGTTTGCTATTTATCTGCAATAGGCAAAGCTTTTCAGTTATTACATAAATTATTGTACCAAAAAAATTATATGTTACTTTTTTGATGTTAGTATTATTATATTTTATTAATATCTTGTTATTTCCAACATTTTTTAATATTACTAATACTAATATTTTCTATAATATATAATTAATAGACTATTGTTATATTAGTAATTATAGTACAAGTAATTATCATTTGTTAAACTCAATAATTTTTCTGTCTAGATATTTATAAAAAATCAAGTTAGTTCTATTAATATTTGTTTACATAACATTTAATTTTTTTTGGATGGTATATTTGTATTTCTTTAAGAAAGCTATTTGTAAAAAGAAAATTTTAAAGTTTTACACATTTATAATAAAGTCTCAAAAATAAAAGGGCCGAAACCTGTGGCGTGCCATCGGCGTGGTTATATTTATAATCGGGTGGTGTGCAGAGGGTCGTTGACGTCATCGCGGTGCGGCGGCGGGCGGGGTAGAAGAGGTGGCAGTGGTGGCACACCCTCCAATACGCACTTGCAAATTCGCACCTCCATGAATGGAAGTATTAAAACCCTCCTCACGTAGAAAGAACACGAATCTGATCTGAACGCCAAATCATCTTTTTATTTTTAATGTAGTTATAATAGTTTATTGATTATGACGACTTTAATAAATGTATTATCTAATTAATTACCTTATGATCTTTTTAAAAACACAAAAATTATACGTATTTGCGGTAACTGACAATGCAAGCAATAGCAATAGTTAATTTTTTTTTATCGGTTTGTATTATTCAATAAAATTGAGCAACTAAATGGTAATATTTAACGCTGTAGAGAAACTATAGTTTGAATAGAAGTAAGTACTCTGAACGCAATTCCTAACACTACAAATGCGAGGGTTGTGAAGATTATGTTTAAATGTCAGCACTAAACCTTAGTTGCTTTGAGGCTCTGTCGCGTAACAAACGAGCGTTGACAGCGTTGGAACGCAAGTTTGTCTCGTGTTGAGTGTATGTTCATATTTACCTTACTCGTGCCGATCATGAATATGCTGATGTACGATCTCCTGGTACCTTAGTTTTGTGACAATGTTGACTAGTTACATTAGGACATTGTATGTGTTTTCTAAGCTCACAGTAAAAGATAAATTTGAAAAAGGATAGTTTAACGTATTTGAAAAATTCATAGAGATGAAACGCCTCAATTCGGCTCAAAAAGGCTATTACGCCAAACATATCTAATCCATCAAAAATAATAAAAAAAAATATTCACATCATCATTCAATCATAACAAATAATGTTTACGAAAGGGACCTGCAATTTTTCTGTTCATCATAATTGTAGTATTAACGATATTCTACGTAAATGTTCAAAGACAGTCAATGTTATGTAATCTTTAACCTCAAATAAATTTATTGAAATATTCTCATAACTCTTAACATATATAGGTAAATGTAATTAAGATTATAACGGACCAGGAGTGGACGTCCATCGGTTGAAATGATGATGATGATGATGAATTAAGATTAATGATCTCCTATAATAGATCACATTGCTTTGGAAATAAGAGATAACGAGTACAAATATTACCGTTTTTGTACATTTTTCATTACATAATCTGATATGTATTAAAAAAAATGTTTTTGTGTATATTTAGTAGGAAATATCTGATCGTTTCATGCTTGAAAAAAAAACCACAAAACATTATTACCTCCCAATTAATATATAGGTAAAAATTTTTTAACAAATGATAAATTATTCATCGATATGTAGTAAACATCTAAGTGACTCCTATTCCAGATAAAACTTATGTATGTTAATTTTGTTTCTCACTTTCTCTATATTTACTTCCAACAACTCAAGCTCCAAATATTAATTATAGTATAAAACGGAGGCGAGGAGCGATTCAAATAAAGTTACAAGTAACTTAATTCGAAACGCGCTACGCCTTGTAGCATGGGATGTTGAATCTCGTTACACCAGAAAATTCACTAATTTTGAACCAATTACGACAGGAATACTGTAGTAGCGACGATGACAAAATGGTAGCATGATTGATTAATGAAAAATGCGGTTTAATAAAAAAATCTCTTAAACAACAAGATGTGATGAAGTAATATTGTAATATTCTTTTATTTTCGAGTAAATCAATAAAATGAACGTTACATAAAACATTGATGATGGTTGAAAGTAAAGTCTTGAACTGTCACATTCACGCATTAATAAGCAGAGAAGATGCATTTTACAGGTATCTAAAAGTAGACTCCTAGAAAATAGTAGCTCTAATTCGCCTTATAAACTCTCGTAAAGTGATCATCTTCGATCTGGTCACAAGTTTATAGGATATTAACGACTTATAAATTTACAATAAAACTAAGCGTCCTCGAATATCACTGTATACGTAACTTTTTTTATTAATTGTGTCAATAGAGCTGTAATAAAAAATACTTATATTATGTGAGGTACTGGTTCGAATATTCCCAATACTACGCGATCAATTGGTTTATGAAGTTATGGGTGATGGTGAATGGCCTCTGTTGCTGGAGACCTTCTAGGCAGGTAGTACAGTAACTAGTGAAATTATTGGAGTATTGAGACAATATTTTGTCTCAAGGCGACGAGCAAAATGTGGTGTTGTGTTTATCCTACTAACTAGCGCCACTTTGTTATAGACAGGCTCAGCACTTGTCATCAGGTGAAAGTCTCGCTCTTCTCGACACTTTGTAGAATAATAAAAAAAAATTTGTTGATATATATATACAGATAAAATATTCTATATGTTATTATAAATCGTTTGTGTGTGGGTAAATATGGCAAGTGAAATAACAATAATGGTGAATACAGGTTAATTGCTTTTTTATTAAATTATACATAAAAATAATTTTTCTAAAAAAAAATGACAAATTAAAACTTTTAAATGCACATAACCGAGGTATTTTAAGCGATGATATTTTGTTTCCGATCCGTAACCTAGTTGATCGTAGCTTGTGTAGTCAAATTAATACAATGTTATTGCTTTTGAATTTTCCTTGTTTTGATTGACATTTTGAATTTGGTGGTTTTATTGAAAATTAAAGTACAAAACATATTTTTCAATACCCTATTGAAGATTAATAAAATATAGAAACATTCATTCATTTCAAATTGCTAATTCATTTCATGGTAGGTCATAAATTCGATGTGGAACATGTTTCGTATCGTGACACAAAAATTCCGACTACTTCACTAAAGTGCTTAGTCATTAATTATTCCAAAGTAATTGTCTAATTTCTGCCGGATCTTCTGTTTTCTATATGTAGACAATAAATCTACAGAGTATTTTATCTGCACAACCTTTATTTATGCATCTTATTTTTTTCCGTTAAATTAATTCATTTATTCATAAGTAGTTAATAGACAATAAATAAATTTTGCATACATGAAAAGAACGCAAAAAAATTCATCATCAGCATATAGACGTCTACTGCTGGATACAGACTCCCCCAAAGATCATCGATTGGTCCTGCGTAAAAAACTATGTAAGTTCATTCTCATTTTAAATCATCTCAGAACTTTTCTTGTAAAGAACTTGATTTATCATGGTATGAATATAAAAACGGGATGAAAATATTATACAAATAAAAGGAACCTTAATTTTCACGAAATACAAAAATTATATGTATATCCGTATATAAATAGATATGATTAAGATTTTGATATTTTATTAAAGCTTTCATCTTTGGCAAAATATATCGTTAAAGTACACAACAAACATTTTTGTGAAATGAGATGTTTAACGTATTCTAACTTCTACAACCGGAAGACGCTCTCTGTTAGTCTTGTCTATTTGTGTTTTAGCCTTATAGATCATTAATATCTTCTAGTATTTATTAAACCTGCTAAAGTTTTTAAGACAATATCTCTCATTACTATTGTAAATTACATGTAAAAAAATAAAAAAAGCGCTGTGGCTGAAGACTAGACATTTAAATAAAGTTTCGAGAAAGCTACCCGGGGCAGTCGTATTGAAACTCAGACATTGCGCCGCTAACCTAATTGGCGGCTATTCTAGCAATAATGCTAATTTTATGAGAAATTCTCCCATTACAGAGTTATTACACTAGGTAAGACTGCTTAAATGAAATGACTACACTCACCAACAGGAAATTGAAGTCTTAGCAAGATATTCCATTAAACATTTTAAACTGAATTAAGTTTTTAATCATTCCTTAACAAGATTATTACCAAGGAAATGAATAAAGGGTGAATGGCAAAATAAAGGAGAAAGCAAAAGTAAGGGTTCTTTAAATATTCATAAATTAGCATTTTATTAGTTTTTGGTTCTCTTTGTGAAAAAAATTATATCTAAGTCGTTTATAAATCACTCCTTGTAACCGGGTATTCATTAGTTACATAAAAAATAAGATAAATATAAATAAATGATAAATATTGAAATAACTATCAATTTGTTCATAATAAGAAAAAATTTTGTATTTTTATATTTTTGGTGAGAAGTGATTTGCTCCTTTGTATAATAATAATTATAACGCAGAAATCGCGTACTATAGTTGGATACACTCCTACTATGTTAATAGATTTAAATTCAGCGAGAGAATCTCATTTATTAAAATGTTTTGCAAATATCTAAATAAACAATAAGAGCACTTTATTATATTTTATTATATTGTATACAACGTGTATTACAACAATATTTTTTAATGAAAATTGAACATTATTAGTTGGAAGTGAAATAAATGATATTAATTTACAATCTTAATGTTTGTGCATGACAAATATAATTTTATAAATAAAAATATTTTTTTAAGCCGGTGTACCAAATTTAATAGTGTTTTGTATTAATATATAAAATTTGTATGAACCTATTACCTTTTGCCGTTATGTCGGAATTAGAAATAATATATACGAGTACAACGTGTGTAGGACTCACCTAGTAACATACGAATGCTACATCTAATTTACCTGTCGTTAACTTTCCGTAGCAATTTTGGAAGCGTTCGTTGTGTTTCTAAAGGATCCATTAATTTTCGTTTAGAATTTTGTCGAATTGAAATATAAAAATAAATAATAAACATTCATAGAAACTGCGTATATGCTTAGTCAAATTTTTGCGTTGCTGAGTAAGGTTTTAAAACTATCTTAATTAAAATAAACTAATTTTAAAGGATATAAAAGCAGTTTGTGAGATGGCGGGTCATAGAGTGAGTCACTATGGGTGTTGGTGTGCCTCACTGATAACAGTAGTAGGAGAACATCCAAAGTTATTATTTTAGTTGTTAGTGCCTTCCAGGTACTAAAGGCCTTTTCAGCAATCACTTATCGTTTAACATGAACTGTTATACTATGTCGACACTTCTGTCGTGCGTCCTGTTAACAAGGATGGAATTACTACTTAGTTTAATGTTTTTTTGCATTCATTTTGTGTTCAAACAGATAATGAGTTAAAATTTAGTTTCTAAATACACAAAGGGAAATTATTTTTATTACATTATTTCTACAAAAAAATATTGTTTTTTTTTTAAATAAAGGGATAATCAATGTACTGTTATTATATTTATTATCGATAATTAGGATAGTGTAAAATTTATATATATATATAGCGAAAATATTGATTACTTTAAGCGCAAATTAATACTAAGTGTTAGTTAAATCCTGGTTTTTAATATTATTTAAATTTTTCTTTTAAATTCGTGTTTTTTTTCTTCCCTCACAATATATATATATATCTTAACAGTTAAGCGACGAGATGAGCGCGATGTTCATATGACAGTAAGTGATATGCCTGCTCATAATAACGTGGTACTAGTTAAGATGGTATATACAGCTATCACTGCTCTCATTGCCTGAGAGATAAGATGCTGAGTGTCGTACCCCAGTAATTACACTAGCTACAGCGCCCTTCAAATCAGAATATAGTACTGTTTACATACTACTGTTTAGTGGCAGAAATAGACTCCGCGGTAATACCTACCAGTCTTCGACAACAGAGACCTACTACCAGTGACACCAGTAAATAAAATGAATTACATATGATGACTAGAATAATAGGGGCAATTATAATATGTACACGACTTTAACATGCTATCGATACATAATAACAGTAATATTTTTATTGTGTTTAAAATGAGTACTTAGTTCTACAGATATAATTAATAAAAATTTTAGTCTCAAGTTTTATGTAAGAAAATAGGCAAATTTTTCTATTTATTATATTATATTTTTGTATACACAATCAATGTTATAAATGACAATGTTATAAATCAAAATCATTATTACAGGTGAGAAACATTATTATAACAAATGTTTTTCTATTCGGTTATTTTAATTAACAGCATAAAAGGAGTTTATCATGACGATTTTCTATTATGGAATAGGTAAGACGGGTTAATAGAGCTATTTATAAAAGAGGTGGTTGAAAGACGTGGGGTACATCAAGGCTATTGAACGAAGTTTCTGGTCAAGCTATAAATATTATTGCAGACAAAACAGTAATGAAACTGCATGTAGGGTTATTGGATTACTATGGTTTCATTTTAGTTTTCGTGAACGTGTGACGAATATTTAATAACAATAACCTTAAGATGTAAATAGATTATGGAAATGCCTGCTTATTTGACCATTTGGATGTGGGAAGACATTTTTATGTTTTGTGTATTTGTAATGTGTATGTAGAGTGTGGATCGATTCTACTATAAGTTGTCTTGTCTTTACTTTCATAATCTTTTCCATTGGAGAAAGTTAAAGCTTCTTACGAATCCTTTAAATAATGGCCGATTTTACAGGGGTTCTAGTTAAATATTCCTGATAGAAGTCTCGGAATATTAAGAATAGGACTAAGGTAAGCCCTGTATGTCTTAGAAGGGTATTCGGGATAGTGGGATTTGAAGGTAAGGCCCTCATTGCTCATTAAGCAAACCTAAGATGAACGACAAGTACGAGGTAGTTTCGTGTTTGTAGTAGCAAAGAGAGGGTGCTAGGAGGGTTACGGCACTCCTCGGGACGTGCATAGGCGCAGTGCAGAGGTACCGGTGTGTTCCGTAGAAGATACCAGGGCCTTCTTGAAAAGCACTATGACTGAAAACCGAGGGGATTTCAGTAGGGTATAAATTTCACATAACCCTTTCGTTCCTACCAGAATCAAAATATTTTTTGAAGATTCTTCTTCGACAAAAAAAAGGTAAAATAAAGCTGGAAAATCTGTTTCACTATTAATCTGGAGACAATTGTAAGTATCGAAATATGTAGGTTTAATATTTAGTAATGATAATAATTGATTACTAATAACATGAACGTTAACAAAAGTATATCCACACGGTGTTAAGGGAAAAATAATTTGTATTGAACGTAGTATAGGTAAGTCGTTTTACTGAAAAATTTGAATGTAAAGTATATTTGCGTAATTGATAGAAAAGGTATTGTTAAATTCAATGCGAATAAAGACGCGACCGATTGTGTAATTGTTAAAACAACATCTTTATCAATAACGAAGACGTCTTTATTACATTAAGCATATTTTTCCAAGTCCAATTTTTCTTCAAAAATTAGAAGACGTTGTTTCTGTCAAGTTTAATTAATTCATTAATTCCTTTATAAAATTACAGTACAATGTTTTCATATTTTATTCTGTAATATACTCTCAGTAGAGAAATATGAATAAGTCAGTTTGATTAAAGTAAGTTAGCTTTTATGTAATTCGTCGTTAGGTAGCCAAAAAAATAACATACTGTAAAAGTTCAATTAATGAGGTATAATGTTTTAATGATATTTAAATTTATATAATTTGTTATAATGATATTAAAAAAAAGAAAAATTATTTGTCTATTTTTTAAAAAATTAGAAAAAAAAAGACATGGGAAGGTTTTACCGTATTTTTTTCCAATTTCTAACCAAAAATAATACATCAAAAAGTTTTAACTATTTCAATAATTGTAAAGGAATATTTAATATTAACTCAAATATAATTAGTGATAGAGGTATTTTTAGAAATAAAGATAGTAATAAAGTATTGTTTGGTAGACCAAAATTTTGTTCATGGGCACAACTTGCAGGCGGCGAAGATATATACCGACGGCAGTAAGCTTGAAGTAGAGTTGGAGCCTCACTTTGCTGGAAAGGCGAGGCCGAGATCCAAAACCGGAAGCTATGTTTTTTCGCGTACTGTACAGTCTACCAGGCGAAATTCCGAGCCATATATGAGGCAACAAAACTGGTTCTCTGGAGGACGGAAGCGAGCTATTGTTTGTACAGTGACTGTAAAGCCGCGTTCGATACTGTTACGAATCATGGCTCGCTCCATCCTCTTGCCGTAGTGGCCAGAGAGAATTTGCAGAAGGCCTCTACCTAGAGCAAACACGTGTCTTTGTTCTGGGATAAGGTCCACACGAGCGTTCCTAGTAAGGAGCGTGCTGAGGAATTAACAAAACTGGCTGCTCTTAACAGCAGAAGGAAGCCAGATTATGACGAGTGCCCAGTATCGTATGTTAAACGTTTGCTTCAAAATGCCACAGTTGCGAGATGGAGCGCCCAATATAGCAAGGGCAGCACCGCGTAAATTACTAAGTAATTTTTTCCGAACGCAGCAGAGGCATATTAGTTAATAAGGAAGGTACGGCTAACTGGGTAGTTAACCCAGATATTCACTGGCCACGCCGGTTTTTCCCAATACATGAACCGTTTCAAGTGTCGGGAGATCTTGTGGTGCAAATGTGATGACGCCGTGGAGGAAACGGTTTCTCATTTGCTGACTGAGTGTTCTATACACAGATACTTGAGGTATAATTTTGAGCAGGAGACAGGCTTAATAATAGATACAACCAGTAAAAAAAACTTAGAAGAAGTTTATAAATTACAGCTTAAAAATATGTAAGATTGTAAATAATAGAAATAAGAATAAGTAAATGTTACTTTATGCATATGTACACAATAATATTATGTATATTTATGTGAATATTAGACAATTAGATAGCATAAGTATAGGCATAATGTATAAAAAAAAAGAATTGGAAAAATGTTAGAAAAAATGTAAATAGCCAATAGTAGTGATGTTGTAAATTTTATGTGAAAATGTTGTAAATAATAGGATAAAGCCTTGAATAATAATATCAGGGAAAATTGGAAATAAATAATAAAAAAAAGTAATAAAATATACGGCTTTACTGATTTCATACCGGTAATTGGATATTAGGTGTGGATCTATATTTTTTATACAATTAAGCGACGAGACAAGCCGGATGTTTATCTGATAGTGATACGCCTGCCCATAACAACGTGGCGCCTAGTTAATATCATATAAACTGCACCATATTGTGCTCGTCGCTTAAGACATAAGATTTTGAGTCTGGTCACTCCAGTAAATACACTAGCTACAGCGCCCTTTAAACCGGAAAACAGTAATGTTTGTACATTACTGTTTAGCGGCATAAATATGTACTGCAGTGTTACCTATGTAGACGGTCTCCGGCAACATATACCTATCACCAGTAAATTATAATATATATAGAATATTTAATTTAAAAATCAAATGACAAATTCAAAAAAATTATATTTAATAATGTCATCACAGAACATTGCTCACAAAATCTTGCTTACTATTGTTTTTGCAGGATTTAAAACTTGAAATTGAAACGTAATATTGATTTCATATAGGACTAATTCTTTTTATTCTTATATTTGATATGTCGCCTACATGTCGGGATAACATAATAAAAAGGTTTCCATAACTTAACTAAAAAAATCTATCAAGGATAGCTACCCTGTACTTGTGCCAAAGTTTTGTAACTTTTGGGGAAAGTCTATATTTTTAATATATGTAATAAAGTTAAAGGTCAAAGTATTATTTTCGTTTTATGCCCACTTCTAAATAAATCTTTATTTCAGTTAATTTAAATATACATTGCAGATAAAGTATTTTTCAGACCCTTCAGAAGGTCATAAACGCACAATAAATTCTGCAACAGGAGTTATTCACATATATGTAGTTATAGTTGTATATTTACCAGTAGTATATATTATATCAGAGATAAAAAGACAGAAGTGATGTCTCTAGATACACAAGGCCGCGAGACTTGCTATTCAGATTTCTGGACACGAGTTAAAGCAGGTCGATAAGTTTTGTTACTTAGGGAGTATTATTACCTAAAAGTGCGATATGGATGCTGAACTGAATAAAAGAATTGGTGCCGCTGCCTCGGCTTTTGGTAAGTGGATGCTAAGATCTTCCACATGACTTGAAATTAACAACTAAGATCTCTATTTACATGGCAATAGTTCTCCCTATAATTTTATACTCTGCAGAGACAGACTTTATACCGGCGTCACTTTCGTATACTGGGTCGTTTCCATCTTAAATATTTAAGAAAAATATTAAGAATTAAATGGACAGGTCGTGTACGCAATACGCTAGTGTTACAACGGGCTCAAGTTTCTGGCATAGAATCTTTGGTTATGTAGCGGCAACTGCGATGGTGTGGATATGTCTTCGAATGGCAGAGGAGCGAGTGGCGAAACGCATTTTTTACTTGGAATTTGAAGAAGGCAAGCGCAAGCATGGCGGACCACTTCTGAGGTACAAAGATGTGCTAAAGCGACATTTGAAAAAATGTAAAATAAAGCCTACGCTATGGGAAAATCTTGCCGCTAAACACTCGGAATGGAAATCCCTTGTAAAATCGAAAGTAAATATATTTGAGGATCACCGGCGTTATAACCTGGATATCAGACGCAAAGCATTGAAAGCCCGATCACCAGCGGCTTATAACTATAACTACGTGAACAGCAAACTATGTCCTCAGTGTGCGGACGTTCTCGAAAAAAGTGACTGTCGGCTACACTAAGGAATATGAGAGGCAAAATAACTGAACCAGTCGCCGTAGCCGAAAACGCCTTGGAGGACACACGTATGTAATCTGCATCAAACCTTCCGAAGAATGCTCTATGTTCAAATTAAGCTGCTAGATACAACTTACTGTTCGTTAGTTGGCAGTAAAAATGAGTATAAGGTGGATAAACGCCGTAACTAACCGATGTCCTATAAACCTTCGTTTAGAAGTGTGTTGCGCATCAATGATTGCAATAATGGTTGGTATGTTTTGTAGCTCCAATCAGATACACAGCGTAATGTGGTGCAGATTATAACAACCTGCTCGCCTCGTCACTTCATCGAATTAAAAGGTCATGGGTTAAAGTGAAATAATAATCATCGATATTATTAGATATTATTGATGAGCTCACTGTGTTAGTTATTGTGTGGTTTGTACTTTGTACGGTCTTCAAAAAACTGATCACTTTTTCTGGAGATGCTTCTTCTTTATCATCTTATTCGGCATAGGACAAGGGTGGATTGACGAAAGAAATTTCATAACTTGTCTTCCACGCGGATTAGTGGACTATAACGTAAACTACATATATGCATGGAAGAGATTTGTTACAAAGGATCTGTTATGTTTTAAATCAAACAAATTATCTCAATCACTTCTGTCTTTTACCAGAACCGAGTAGTTATTTTGTGGTTTTTTGTTTAACTTGTTCTTTCACATCTAAATAGTAACACATGTTACTATTTAGATATGAAACTTTGTAAAATAATTTTCACAAATATGATTAAGGGAAACATAGTTTTATCCAATGTTTTAAAGTTTCTTAAAGTATGATTACTTTAACACAACAAGATTAATTGAACATTAAAATATTAAACTCCAGGGAATTGATACTTTTAGTCAATTATTTTCCTTTTCTTTTAAAGAGTTGGAAAATTTCTTAGCATCAATGTACTAAGTAGTTAAGTACTTAAAGTAAATTTCAAATAACGGCGATGAACAAGGTGATAATACATACGTCCTGTCTATTTATAAATAAAACAAAGTTGTTTTAACTTTCAGTTTTTCAGTAGTACATGAAACAAATTTGAATTCTTTTAATTTTTTTCTTTAAAATACAATATTATTATTAATGCCGTTACGTCAGTAGTCGATGCAAATTATTAAATAGCTCCATTGGTTACATTAATATAAGACTAAACAGGTATTACACTAAGAGATGACATTAATTGGCAATAAACAGTTTCAGTTTTTATATCGCGATATTTTACTTTATATAAGGTTATAATAAAGGAAAAGCTACGTAAGAACATTAAAACAGAAGGTTCCACGTGTTGATAACTTTAATGTATTATATTGAAAACGATGCAGTATAATTTTTATATTTGTTATATTGTATTTACTCACATCAAATGTTAAATCTGGGTTAAGTATTTCGTAAAAAAATTTTGTTTCAGAGGTTACAAAAGTAAACTTTGTATTTTATAAAGGATACAAATCTAAAACCGAGTGAAGTTCGGAAATTGGTTTTCGATTTATGAATAATCGATTATATTTTGTTTGAACGAATGATCCTTAAAAAACACGTAAAATCAAAATTAAGAGAACAATAATTGTACTAAAATTATGAATACGAAAAACTGATGAATAATTTAACACGATTGAACCATATAATATCTCTTAAGTAATATTTTGATTAAAGGTATTTCGTAGTTTGGGATTCCTATAGTTAAAAGCTAACAGAATAAAGTTATCCTATTGTGAATACTTCATTGGTAAATGTAATATTAGGTCCTTACATATGAAATTACCGTTTTACTGACCACTTTGATCTAAAATATTTCCTCTTTGGTTAAGAATTCCAAATTCAAATTATAAATTCATTTAACTGGTACATTTGAGTGATGAAAAGAGTCATTCATTGGTTTTTTCCTCATTATTTTTTTCTTTGGCATCGTTTATTACCGCACAATGAAAGACATGAAATATCGGTATATTTACGAGTACGCGTTCTACGGTGGCACCAGTGCTGCAGAAGCAGCTTAAAGGATTAATCACGCGTACGGCGCTGGTGTCGCAAAAAAAAGCACAGTACGTTTTTGGTTTCAACGTTTTCGTTCTGGAAACTTCGACCTCCAGAACCAACCCCGTGGACGGCTGGACACCAAAGTGGAAAATGAAGAATTAAAGGCTATTTTGAAAGCGGATCCATCACAAAGCATTTCGGAGATAGCTGCAGGCTTCGAGATAAGTGACAAAACTGTACTAATCCACTTGAAGCAAATCGAGAAAGTAAAAAAACTTGAACGATGGGTACCTCATGAATTGAGTGAATCAAACATAATAATGAAGGGGTTTTAAATCGAGTTATTACTTGTGATGAAAAGTGGATACTGTACGATAAGCGGAAGCGTTCGTCGCAATGTCTGAACTCTGGAAACACAGCCAAATCCTGCCCTAAATGAAATTTGACTCAGAAAAAGTTACTTGTGAGTGTATGGAGGACTAGCGCCGGTGTCGTTCACTACAGCTTTTTAAAATTTAGCTAAACGATTACGGCAGATATCTATTCTCAGCAACTGCAAACCATGAAGGAAGAACTTGCTACTAAACAACCGAGATTGGTCAATCACTCTAAGCCATTGCTGCTTCACGACAACGCAAGACCACACAATGCTCAACAAACAACCACTAAGTTAGATGATCTACAATTGAAGTGTCTGCGACATCACCGTACTCCTCGAACCTTGCCCCAACAGATTGCCATTTTTTCCGGAATTTGGACAACTTCTTACAAGGAAAAAAAATTCAACTCCGATGCGGCAGTCCAAACTGCCTTCAAAGAGTTTATTGATTCTCGCCCCCATGGTTTTTTTTAGTAAAAGGATCGATGAACTAACTATGAAATGGCAAAAGTGCATAGATAACAACGGTGCATACTTTGATTAGTTAAATATATTTTCCAAAAAAAAAACTTTGTATTCCTCCCGTACAAAACGCCAATTTCATATGTAAGGACCTAATATACTTTCAATAAGTTTTTATTAATACAGTTTGTACTTTATATTGTACTCGTATATAAAGCTTGTAAAAAAATTTCGTATCGATAATGGAAAATTAATCAAAACAAAAATATCAGGAAATGTTTGTTTGTTAAATAGGAAATAGTTTAAGAATAAGGTATCCGTAATGAAAACAACATGGATAAACAAAGAAATATTTAACATTTAAATAAGATTTTTTCTGAGTAATAAGAAATTCTGTTTTAGTTTGGACTAAAGTTTGGATAATAGAAATTATTGGAGTAATTAGACTTAACATCTTGTCCCAAATCACAATATGCTATATTGTGATTGGCCATATTTTTGTGAGCAGACATTTCACTTACCATCGGGTGAACGTCCTGCTCGTCCCATCACTTGGTTACATAAAAACGAAATATTATTTATTTATTTATTTAAGGGTCTTGTTTGTCATTGAATTATAACTAACCTAACCATATAACATACCAACCAGATAAAGCCTTTTTTATATCCGTTCATATTTTTAAGTCTATTACAATTTTTAACACGCTCGCGCCGGCACGGTTGTTTATGTGTACCGCGAACTATGGGACAGGTGTTCAGTTTTTCTCTTTGAGACGAAACCGTATTCATGGCATTATAATATGTGTAGAGCCGAAGGCAAACCAAATAGATCTTCATGACATTTTTTTAACTACTTGTTTAAACTATATATCGTTCACTGGTGGTAGGTCTTGTTGCCATAGACTGTATGAAACGTCAAGATATCACCGCAGCGCCTCTTTCTGCTGCCAAGCAGTAGTGTGCAAACATTACTGTGTTCCGGTTTGAAGGACGCTGTAACTAATTACTGGAGGAACGAGACTAAACATCTTATGTCTCAGGCGACGAGCATAATGTGATGCTGTGTGTTTTGTGTATTATGTAATGATCTTTACTAGCGCCACGTTGTTATGGGCAGGTATATCACTTACCATTAGATAAACGTCCCGCTCCTCTCGTCACTTAATTGAATAAAAAAAAACATAAGACATTTATGCAGCAGAATGTTTAAATTTTTTAAAAGTATGAAAATAATTATAAAACCGTTATTTACATAGGAATGATACGTATTAATATCAATATAAATACTAAATTTAAACGATTAATTAGTACTTGTAAAAAAAAATACAAAGCAATAATAAGCTCAAGCTTCGCTAATACAAAGATGCAATTAATGTCACTCCTGTTCATTAAGTTTCATCAAGTAGCCGATGCAGATGGATTGCAAATTAATCATAATTAGTTTGGCAAAGCAACATTGGATTGTTTTGATTAGTGTTCATGATTGTGCGAAGTTACGAAATAATTTACGACTCTGCAAATCAAAAAATTTATAAAACATAGATGTCGTTGATGTTTTTTTATTAATGTGTTAGTGTTGATGTTCGCTTCATCATTAGGCGCTGTAATTAGGTAAGAGATAATAATGTTATTGTGTGAAACCCAGAAAATTTTGAATAATAGTCAATACAAATATGAGCATACAAATATGTTTCAACCTAATATTTTATATCATTTATGAACAGACTCTCACAAATATTAGGTCCTTACATTTGAAATTGGCGTTTTGTACCGGAGAAATATAAAATATTTTTTTTTTGTAATATATATTTAACTAATCAAAGTATACACCGTTGTTATTTATACACCTTTGCCATCTCATAGATAGTTCATTGATCCCTTTACTAAAAAAAACATGGGGACGAGAATCAATAAACTCTTTGAAGGCGGTTTGGACTGCCGCATCGGAGTTGGATTTTTTTCCTTGTAAGAAGTTCTCCAAATTCCGGAAAAAATGGTAATGTATTAGGGCAAGGTCCGAGGAGTACGGTGGATGTCGCAGACATTCCAATTGTAGCTCATCTAACTTAGTGGTTGTTTATTGTGCAGTATGTGGTATTGGTCTTGCGTTGTCGTGAAGCAACAGTGGCCTAGAGCAATTGACCAATCTCGGTTGTTTAGCAGCTAGTATTTCTTTCACGTCTTGTGGTTGCTGACAATAGATATCTGCCGTAATCGTTTGGAAAGATTTTAGAAAGCTGTAGTAAACGACACCGGCGCTAGTCCACCAAACACTCACAAGTAACTTTTTCTGAGTCAATTTTCGTTTAGGGCAGGATTTAGCTGGGTCTCCACGGTACAGCCATTGCGACGAGCGCTTCCGATTATCGTATAGTATCCACTTTTCATCACAAGTAATGATTCGATTTAAAAATAACACAGCAGTCAACGCGTGTTTGCAAGTTCGATTCATTCAATTCATGAGGTATCCATCATTCAAGTTTTTTTATTTTCTCGATGTTCTCCAAGTGGATTAATACAGTTTTATCATTTCTCTCGAAGCTTGCAGCTATCTGTGAAGTGCTTTGTGATGGATCTGCTTCCACAATAGCCTTTAATTCTTCATTTTCCACTTTGGTGTCCAGCCGTCCACGGGGTTGGTTCTGGAGGTCGAAGTTTCCAGAACGAAAACGTTGAAATTAAAAACGTACCGTGCTTTCTTATGCGACACCAGCGCTGTACACATCGTTAATTTTTCGAGTTGTTTCTGCAGCACTGGTGCGACGGTAGAAGTCGTACTCGTAAATATACCGGTATTTCATGTATTCCATTGTGGGTAATAAGCAATGCCAAAGAAAAAGATACTGAGGAAAAAACTAATGAATGACTATTTTCAAAACTCAAATGTACCAGCTAAATGAATTTATAAATTTGAATTTGGAATTCTTAACCAAAGAGGAGAAATTTCAGATCAAAGCGGTCAGTACGACAAAACGCTAATTTCATATGTAAGGACCTAATATTCCAGCGATGCTATTAAATTATACTCTGAAGTGTGAATAATTAACGAGCAGCCACGCAAAGTTAGGATTTATGTTAACATAAGTAAAACTTCACTTTTATAAGTCGTTTGAATGAACTAGAGAGCAGATTTAATGACATATATTGACAAGTTATTAATTTTAATTAAAGTTAAAAATAAGGTTTCTTTATTGTTTACAATGGGCTAACTTGGCCTTTATTTGTTTATAGTCGAAACACAGCAATGTTTTTGTGGCGGCTGATTTACAGTTTGAGTGACGTAGAGCAAGGAGAGCAACTCGAGAAAAAATTTAATTTTTGTTATAACATCTTCCTAAAAGTCATCCATGGGCTATCTCATAAAATTAATACTGTTAATAAATTTTAGAGGTTTAACTAACTTGAAAATGGATTTAAATATTATAATACACACAAAGATGTTTCACTCGGATGAGAGATAATAATTTTTTAAATAATGTCAAATAAATCGTATCAAACAATAAAGTAAATTCTAATTTGGTGACATCTGATTGAATAATATTACCAAATTTATTTAATTTATTTATGTGTGTTAGGAGTGATGTAAGTGGATGCGAAAACATTGCACTTTCAGTAACATCAAAAGAAGTCTAAAATATTTCTCAAAAATTTAAACACTTGCCAACAGATCTGATCAATCTCAATCAGCCTCATTCACAATATAATCGTTTATATTTATAACTGTATTTGCGGTTAACTATTTTTATTATTTTAATGAAAATAGTTTATGTCAGTTACCTGACATTGAAAGTGCCATCAAAAACAGATCAGTCACTTTAATGATTACTTTGAACCAAGCTACATACTAATAGATTAAAACTTGTAAATTTTTTGTTTGGTATAAGTATAGTATACCCACATAAATTATGTAAGTTGCTATCTCTTTATTAACAAAAGACATTTCTATTTGCATAGGTATATTATTTCACTAACAAACAATTTGATTTATACATAAGTTAAACGTAATTTAACGAGTTTATTTTGTTTACTAAACAATTTCCTCTTTTGTTATCTAAACATTGATCAGTGGAATTAATTGTTAAAATAAAAAAGTAAAGCAGCTAGTGACCTGTTAATGAAAATATATGTCCATGATAAAGTAAATTAATAATGGAGTCCTAACTAGAATATACAAATATCTAGAACAAAATAAATGTTAATATTTATTGTTATTTTTTTATGGATATGGTAGGCTGAAGACAACTTGGTCACTTGAAATAGTAAATGATCGTCTTTGCCCACAGATGACCATAACTCTTGGACAGAGGTTGCCGAGCTTTGAGAAAGGAGAACGCTCTAGAAGCTTTCCAAATAGTAGCTGTCAAGAAATATCTCTGGTAACATTACACTAATGAAATTGTTTAATACGGTAAAAAGTTGAAATATATAATGTAGAATGTAGAAGAAAGAAAAATGTAGAAATGGGAAATCACTGATTATCCTGGACCGTTAGGACCGTTATGCTACCGATCGGTGTGGAGATATTTAAGTAAAGCCTATGTCCAGCAGTGGACGTGCCACGGTTGTGGAATACCACAAGGGCTAGTAGCATATAAAGTTTTTATCGTGCTCGAAAAACTATTTCTATAATCTTTTATTTATATTTTAAATGCTTTATATGAAACTAGTGACAATTATACAGAAGTGAAGTGCACAGAAAAAATTGAGTAAAAAACATTTTCTTTATTCTAGATCATGCATTAAGTCATAAAAAATAAATCTCTTTTTATGTTGTAAACTCGACTAAAAGGTACAAAAAATTTAGATTTGCTTTTTTTTTTAACCTTGATAATTTTAGGTGCTATTTGTGACAAGAATAAACTTTCAATTTTCGTCCATCATTATTAAAAATTATATTTGCAAACAAATGCTTTTTAAACCAATTAAGCTCAACAGAAAAATAGAAACGCAAACAAAAACTAACAAAACGTGATATAAAAATTTTAAGACATGTAACGAAAAGAATATTAATGAGCTGTGTTTATGAATTTTCTACTTAATTTATAAGAATTTAATGTTTGTTTATGGGTTTAAAATTACAATTATATATTTTTATTAAAAGTTCTGTTATATAATGTAGAATATTATAATATATGTAACAATATAAGACTTATGAGATTTTAATAAATGGAAAAGTGTCGAAATGAAGGATCAATAAGTTGTACCGTGGGCGATGGAGACATCGTCGAAGTGTGACAGGTACATACATACATATGTATGTATGGAGGTACAGACTTCAAGTTGTGGCCAAAATACGTAACTCCTAACGTGCGGGTAACTTGAATGGACGAGAATAGTACCGAATTGTCTATGCTGAATATATCCACAAGCTTTTGAGCTAAAACTGTGACAGTTTTAGTGAAATAAATTTGTTATACAAACGGTATTTTTCAAAAGTTTTCTCTTATTTTCTCTTTAGGAATTATATAACTATAAAATGTTTGCTTATAAACATTTTCAAGTTTAATAATTTTTTTTCCCTTTTTTAATTGGGGGCAAAGGCAACTTTCACTACTACTGGACAAATATAAAAAATTACTAATTTATAAACATATTTTTAACAATTTATTAGTTTATTTATAAAAATTTGTTTTATTGATTAAGAATTAAATTTAATATATACATACAAAATACATATGTTCTATAAAAAACGCCTGTTTTATTAAATACGAATCAAATATAATAGAAAAAATTAAACAACGAGTGTAAATAAAACCTTTATTAAAGGAACTGAAAACAAATGGATAAAATTATCAAAAGTAACAGTAAAAAATAAAATCTCAAATAAAAAAAAAGCAATCGTAGTAAAAGCATTATATAGGAATGAATTAAGAGTGAACTTACGCGTCGCGTGCGAGTGCGGCGAGGTTCCCCTTTGACGTGAGGATCAAAGGCACATAGTAATGACACCGTGCGTAGGTTGTTGTGCCGGCGAGCGAGGAGGAGCAAAGGCCGGGCGATCGCAGTGCTCGGGAGGCTGGGTAGCTCTGCAGGAATATAGACGTACGCCAGGCTCGGCGGCTGACGGCTACTGAGGCGGCGGCGCCGACGGAGGCCCGCGCAACGCAGCCCGCCCACGGCTCGCCGCTTGCCGTCACGCCACTTACCCCACAATCTCTACATCAAATAATATCACACCGAATTATTCTTCACCTACAATTGTGAATATTTTTTAAGCATGCCATATAAAACACAGCAATCTACACCAATCCTACTTTCAAGGGTTAAAATTTAGAGTTTTGTCTTTTTCTATTTTTATCTACGCTGGACGATATACCGATTGTTTTCGTTCTATGGAATGGCGAGGGATTATTTACGTAAGCTTAACGATAATAAATCTTGTAGTATATATACGTAAGTAAGCTCTCTGGGTCATAAGATACGATGAGTGTCTAGCGAATGAGTCATTCCATTCATATTTGCTTGTCACTGTCTTTTGTGACTCAGTGTGGGTGTAAGATTTTTCTTCGTTTTCTTTAACATTCGGTAGAATTGCTGCGTCAGTGAATTCAACTTATCCAGTCTAATATTTCATTTAGATAGAATAAGTCAGATTAATTCAAAAGTATTTTAGTGTATATCTCTGTGCACATCATTACCACGGGGATATTAAGAAAGAATTATATACATTGGTAAATAGTTTATTAACTTTTATTAATTGTTACATAAAATTTTGTTAATTTATTCTAAAATGTTCTCATACCTTTACTGTACGAGGTTGAACTCTAATTTAAGTTATTGATCTTTTAAGAAAGGCAAACTAATCGGAGCCTACGTCACTCGGTTCTCAGTCTTTCTCTATCTACGTATACTCGTAGAGCCTTCAACGTACACGCCGCGTCGTTACTTTAAAACTTTGTCTTTCACATGCGAATGGAAGTTAATTTTATTACGTCTATAGACGTCTATTTAAATAGAAGTATAAGTTCAAGTAACATGTATTTATTTATTGAAACTTTTTTGTAAAGTATACAGAGAAGAAAAAACACAGAAAAAAATAAATAAAGCGGACAAAACACCATAAAGCATTCTTTTCCAGACTTCCTTTCGAGTTGTGAGAATAAACATATTAAAAAATAGAGCATAAAAGAAAAAATTACAAAGATACTGACTAATTATATATTATTTATAATAAAAAAACGAAAATATACACCTATAAAACAATTTTATTTGTAAATTATTTAAATTATTATTAATTTAAGGTTAATTCATATACAAAAACTACCAGACCGATTTGTAAAACAAAACCTGGTTTTGGTGTCATTAGCAAATGTTTCAATTATTTTTATAAAAGTCGCTTGTTTGGTAATAATTAGTATTCACGATAATATTTTTTATATATACTATTATGAATAGGTTAGCGGTATTGCGGCTCACCTATCCTTTTATGCTGTAATGTTCTATTCCTGTGGTTAAGGAAAACTGAACGATGTTAATAGAAGCTTTATTCTTGTACGTTCTGATGACGTCAAGATGCCATTGTAGCCTGTTCTAAAAAAGTTTCGATTGTCCAGGACAAGGCACCAGTTTCTGGAGCGGTCGAAAGGTTTCATGTTTTTATTGGCACTCACGTGTGCTCGCCGGGATATTTTAAAACACAAAACGCACAGTTCAAGCGAACGGTTATTAGTATCGTCATATAATAACGATATCATTTTTTTAAAAAAACAAAATGCTTTCATTTATACTGAAATGAGAAATTAATATATTTGCACATCTTTTTTTAAGAAAAGGATTAATGACCATATTATTACTCCTTTTATACTGTGTCTTGTATAGACTCTTATGAGAAAGATAAAAATCATGATTTTTTTATTCGACAAAGCGCTACGATGAGCAAGACGTGCACCGGATTGTAAGTGCTATGCCTGATCATATATACCACAAAGTGCGCTAGTTGGGAAGATTAGCACCAGCTAGCGCCACGTTGTGTTCGTCGCCTGTACCCATAAATATTAAATCTCGTTACCCCAGTAATTTCACTAAAACGCCCTTCATACCGGAACACAGTAAAGTTTACATACTACTGTTTGGCGGCAGAAATAGACGCTGCGGTGGTACCTATATAGACGACAAATAATCACGTAAAACTTTTTACGTGATTCGTTATCCAAAACTTACGCTTGAGTTATAGCGAGTTTAATTTCATTATTATTTTTTTTAATTTTAGATAATACACGGTGTACTTAATATTTCGCATATATTATGCATATAATATTAAAAATTGTAGCTCGCTGGCCTAATGGTTAGAGCGTGCGGCCTTCATTCCGAAGATCGTGGGTTCGAATCTCGGCATGTACCAATGACTTTAATATTTAAAGTTATGCACATTTGTGGACTTTAGTTACAACAGCGAAATACAAACGGTGAAGGAAAACATTATGAGGTAACCTGCACATGAAATAAATTTATTCTAAGGTGTGTATGAAGTCACCGATCCGCATTGGACCCGCGTGGTGACTATGCCCCCATCGCCCTCATATTGAGGGTAGACCTGTGCCCCAACTGTGGGGACGTAAATTGGCTGTTATAAATGATTAAAAATTGTGTATTACATAGTAATTATTGGGAACAGCAAAGGAGTGGAACAACGTGCCAGCGTCAGTGTTACCGCCCAAATACGACATGGGTGTCTTTAAGAAAGGTGTAAATAGGCTATTATTAGGTTAGTGCGCTTCATCACTGCAGATCACAACATCGCTTGATACAAGGTGGGATCGTGGTTAACCGCTAACTTTTTTAACTAATAAAAAGTATTCGAGACATATTCTGCACAAAACTTATTCTATAATTTAAGCATTAAGTATCGGGCAAAAAGTATCTTATAGTAGAGTTAAATATTCGTAAATATTTAACGGAGACAGTACAACATTACACATCAAAGATTAGTTGCCATCATATATTTACAAAATTTAATACTAGCTTAATATGCCCACAGCAAAGAATTTATTAAATGTAAATGGAAAATCGCAATAATTTTCTTTGCCAATTTGTTCCAATCTATTTTACAGTTATAATATATCTGAAAAAAATAGCGCTCGGTGATTGTTCCGTGTACGAAAGATTGATGATGAAAACCGATGATTATATTATTATTTATATTAGGAGTAGAGTATTTTTTTACATTTTATGTGACAAACTCAATGAAGAGCTTTGCGTGTTACTGCTAGAGCCAGAGTATTACAGTACTTTCACTAAGGCCTAACTGTCTCTTAACGTGAAAATAGGATCAAGTGTTCCTTGACATAAAAAAAAACAGATATATAACTAGATACATCCTTTATAACAGCATAAAAAAAACAGATAACTTAATAATACAATAATCGTATTAAAGGATTAGTATTTCCGGAGATCGTTTTAAGAAATTCAACTACTTCTATGTATAAAACTTTGTTAAGAAAGATATTTCTAACAATTTATTGTGCAATGTAACTATTTATATCTGTTTTAATTATCATTGGTGTAGAATTATGTTACGGTTCGTAAAAATTCTGGTAAAATACATTTACTTTATTATGAATTATACAGGACTAATTAGGAAAAACGTACTATTATTTCAGAATTAGACACATTAATCCGCTGTCCTATTTTTTATAATTTTAAAACAGGCGGCGTTCATAATGTAGTCGCTTATTATAAACACAACAAAAACAGACAACAATAAATAATAATGATACTAAAATAGCTAATAATAATGTACAACTAGACACGCTTTTTTTCTATAATTGTTTATTTCAAATTCATGAAATGGCCCTAACAGTTTAATTTGTAATTATATTCTCACATAGATAGATCGGATAATTATATTATTAACTATTATTATTCTTTGTCTTATATCCTGTACGTAACAGGTAAATATAAAAACACTAAGCTCCTTCTCCGACATATAATTAATCTATTGTTACATTTTCATTTTCAAATCGCTCGAGGGAATAAACCGAAAAAAGCTCCTACCCATATTTAGAAGAGATATTCAATATTATTCATTCTTCACGTTTGTTTAATAATTAACGCGATATTTTTTTATTTTTAATCCATATATATTAAACGATATTCATCCTTATATTATGATGTTAAAAATGTTTTATTTGCAACGGAGTTTGGTATAATGTGAACAATGTACGTATTTGCGTATACGTTACTTAAATAAGCAACACGTTAATAACAATGTTACATAATGTTTTAAAGAAAAGTTGGTTCTCGAAATGAAAACATTTTTAAAGTAATACCGACATTAATGTGTCAATTCGAATCAAAAATAATTACGTCAAGATAGTTGCAGTGTTTTTTTTTTGCAATGAAACACTAATTAATAGTAGATCGCTGTTTCCGGAGACCGTCTAGGTAGGTAACACCACAGCTCCTATTTTTGTCGTGAACAGTGATGTGAGAATATCACTATGTTCTGATTTGAAGGACGATGTAGTAAGAAAAGTTACTGGGGTAACGAGTCACAACAACTTATATCTCAAAGCAACGAGCACAATGTGGTACAGTGTATAACATCATTACTAACGCCACGTTGTTATGGGCAAGCTTATCACTAACCATCAGTTAATCGTCCGGTTTTTCTCGTCGCTTTGTTCGATAAAAAAAGGCTTTTATAGTTTCTCCAGGAACTTTAAGGTTTATAATGATAGAAGATTAGTTTTTATTTATTTTTTTATTTTCTTACAAAAAAGATATCACACTACATTTATTCGATGCACATTCACATATTCTTAGATAACTGCATTTTACTGATCTTATATTTTTAAACGAACTGCATACAAACGTATATGTACATACTCGTACTATGTAATGCACTATGCACAATTTAAAATTTATATTGTACTGTTTAATATAACGTGTATAAAATAATTTAATGATTTTTTGTAGTGCGCGTGATTGATCTTTTGATTGAGGAGACTTAGGGTCTCTTTGTTCTTATTTTTCTTAATATACCTCTACCACAAGTGGGGGTAGGCGGTCAGTCATCTTTAATGGGATTTTTCAATTGAGAGAAGACTACGCCTGATGATGTTTATAAGCTGGTTTTTACAGAGACTAATAATGATTGGATAAAATTACTCATGTTGAGTCATTAACAATGGTTTAAGTATTAATTTGCGTTTTATTTTAGACTCCTTACTGTTTATGACAAGAGTCAGAGATATTAATTGCCTTTAAAAGTTTCTATCATCTTTGAAACTATAGGAGGTTTTGATTTTTATTTTTATTACTCACGTTCTTCGCAGTAATATCATTTTATGAAACAAATCTACTCGAACTAAAATTAAAAATAACCAAGTAATTCAAGTGAAAAGTTTAAAAGTAAAAACATTATAGAGTTAGTTAATTTGTAATATTAAAAGTATTTAACATAATCCAAATGCACCATCCATTTCGATTTATATGTAGATAGAATGAAATGGTTAGTGGAAACTTTGTCTTGCCGATGTCGCTCGCCGATAAGCTGTTTTATGCGTCCACAAATTATTATTAGAGAAAATGTGTTGCGATAATGCTATATTTATGGGCAAACTTTTGCCGGTGGGAGAGCGACATGTCTATTCGAACAAATATTGTTTACGCTCCCCCCGGTTTAGATTAATTCATTATTGTAATAAATTTTCTTCACAGACTCGAGTTCTTTAAGTATTGCGAAGGAAATTTAGGCATAAACGTTTTAATGTTCATTGGTTATATTATTACAGTAGTGGATTAAAATAGTTTTACTTTATAACATCGAATTATTTTAAGAGTGTTGGTTTTAGCCAAAGCGGTAACGACTAGAGAGGCAAACATTGTTTAGTTTCGGTTTGAACGGCCTCATGAATTAACTGGAATCGTAAGTTTTAAAATATTGCGTCTCTAAGCGATAGGCACAATGTGCTGCAGTGTGTATTATCCTCCTACCGACACATTGTTATGAGCAGACATAACATTAACTCTAGAATAATTTTGCCCGTCTTGTTGCTTTGTCGAATAAAAAAACACTGAAAAGGTTACTAATGGGAAAACCTTGCAGTGAATAGCGAAGCAGATTTGTAATGAAGCCACAAGTGTACAAACTTAAGAAAAAGAAAAAAAAATTGTGTGTCTTCAATATGTGCACAATCGTTGGCAAGAGACGCAGCGGGTGCAAGGAAATTTCCTGTTTATGGAACATTAGCAAAGGGACAGCATTTATGAATGAAGCCTAACTACCTAGTGTTGCGAAGGCGAGATAATTATGACTAAACATGTCACTACAGTAGAAACAGTCGAAGTCGCTTGTTGGTGAAATATAGAAAGAAAAATATTGCTAAGATTTTTAGATGTTCTACACAGTGTTATTCTATAATATTGGATTTTTTTTTCGCTTTTATTCAAACCCTGTATGCTACCTATACCCTATTTATTTTACTATGTATTGTTTCTGGCTAATATAAATTATAAAAATCTTCCGTATAACTTTCTATCCTAAATAATATTTTAATAGTAAAGTAATGCACTGTCATTTTTAAAACTGAGTTTTATTTGTTCAGTGTTTGTGTTCTCTATTATACTGAATACTTCTTTTATCCCAGGTGTACGCGTGGTAAAGAAAATATTTTGAAAAACTTAATCGAATCTGTTTTTGAATGACACTTTTATATCGACTTTTATATCGACAAGCTGCTAAAACGATTGCCTTTCATATAGAGGCATGGGTTGGCCTTTGTACTGAATTTGCAAGCGCATTTTAAAATTTCAGAAAAATGAAAAAGAATAAAAGTGATTTGTGAAGTGAAATTTTAAATGTTTTGTATAAGCAAAGACATAATTATGCTATTATACAATAAAAAGATCTCCCACTATTTCAATGATATTGACAAAAATCAATCTGTATTTATTATAATTTAACTAAATCGTAATTACGTACATTTACGTAAAAAATAATTGAAAGTAAAAAATTAAAAGAGGTTAAAGGCATTATAATACAACCTTCTTGTGATAAATTGACTAAGATTTTGAAATGGTCCTAAATATTATAGTTATCCTAAACGCAGCCTATTTTCATGAAATTGGTTTACTCCTACCGAAAATCAAAAATGATGTCTCTTATATTATTATTAGGGTGGAATAAATTGGTCCTTTTTAAAATACCTAAATTTTTTCATCGGCCTTATAAACAAAGTTAAGTTTTTTCTTAAAATATTGCTCGTGGGAACATACTGGTTCACCATATACTTATTACCGTATTAATATATTTATTAAAGTAAAATTCAGAAAAAAAGCTATTCATTTAACAAAAAAAATTTTCCTAATTATTACATATTGGCTAAAAAGAGCAGGAGAGTGTTAAACACTAACATGCCGATTTCGTTAAAATTGGTAAATATTATAATAATTTATATTAATGTTTTAAAGAATTTGTAAAAATATGTGTTTAAAATAATAGTAACGTTAAGTTGTGGTAATAGTACCATTATTATATAAATACACTTATAATATATAAAGAATATTTAACTAAAACACTTTCTAGTGTTAAGTGTAATTTATTATACAATCTGATTATTCTTAAACTTTGGTTCGTAATTATTAAATGAGAATTCATCATTGGCTGCCACAAGCAATTTGAATTTATCCTTGGATAACTTAGTTATTTATTAATAGTAAATGTGTTCCAGCTTCGCATACTAATTGATTGTAAGCAACCAGTTTCTCTTATCTTTATAGCCTTGTGACTTGCTATTACAAGTTATACTTTGAAAAAGCTCTTTGTGTTACACATTTTAAATTGAATCAACTTTAAAAACTCATGCTAATTACGCCAAAATAGAATACATTTTTCATTATCATCATCATCGTCAGCCGACAGACGTCCATGGCTGGACATAGGCCTCCCCTAAAAATCTAATGTATTTGAAATTATTTCGTCTCTTCCTGGTATCTAATTATAAAGATAAATAACAATAAAAAATTATTGATATTTTTATAAAATAAGAAAAGTCTAGTTCATACAAATGATATTTTTTTTTATTTTTTTATCATGTTTTACTTATTGATCTAGTTCAACAGAAATAACATAGTAGGCCGTGAAAAAACCACGACGGATATGTCAACAATGCTACGATTAGAATCAGTGATCGAGATCATTATCTGAAGCAGAGCACTCATAATATATAATATCATATAATTATCTATAGGAGACAAGAGCTAGGTAAGTGTAACAAATTGTTTCAAAAGAAACAGAGGAATTTACTGGTGGTAGGTCTCTGTTGCCGGAGACCGTATAGGTAGATACCACCGCAACGCCTATATCTGTTGTCAAATAGTATTGTGCAAAGATTACTGTTTTCCGGCTTGAAGGGTGCTGTAGCAAGTGTAATTACTGGGGTGACGAGACCTAACATCTTATGTCTCAAAACGACGAACGCAATGCGGTGTAGCATATACCATCTTCACTAACACCACATTGTTATAGGCGAACATCACTTACCATAAGGTGAACGACCCGCTCGATACGAAAAAAAAATTTTCTAAGAATTTGTGATAGTAAAAACTTAGTCTACATTAATCCCTGATAAATTTGCTTTGCTTTATCTCTAAAGATTAGTTATTAATATTAAGTCCTTTGAAATAGCGTTGAATGAAATTGGCGTTTCGTACAGGAGAAATATAAAGTAATTTTTTTTTTTTGGAATATAAATTTAATTAATCAAAGTATGCACCGTTGTTATCTATGCACTTTTGCCATCTCATAGGTAGTTCATTGATCCCTTTACTAAAAAAACCATAGGGGGCGAGAATTAATAAACTCTTTGAAAGCGGTTTGGACTGCCGCATCGGAGTTGAATTATTTTCTTGTAAGAAATTGTCCAAATTCCGGAAAAACTAGTAATCTGTTAGGTCAAGGTCTGCAGAGTACGGTGGATGTCGCAGACATTCCAATTGTAGCTCATCCAGCTTAACGGTTATTTGTTGTGCACTGTGTGGTCTTGCGTTGTCATGAAGCTGCAGTGGCCTAGAGCGATTGACCAATCTCGGTTGTTTAGCAGCTAGTTTTTCCTTCATGGTTTGCAGTTGCCGACAATAGGTATCTGCCGTAATCGTTTGGCCAGATTTTAGAAAGTTGTAGTGAACGACACCGGCGCTAGTCCACCAAACACTCACAAGTTACTTTTTCCGAGTCAATTTTCATTTAGGGCAAAATTTGGCTGCGTCTCCAAGCCTTGCAACGAGCGCTTTCGATTATCGTACAGTATCCAGTTTTCATCACAAGTAATAATTCTATTTAAAATTCCTTCATTATTGTATCGGTTGAGCAAAGTAACACAGCAGCAACAGTTGACGCGTGTTTGCAAGTTCGATTCACTCAATTCATAAGGTACCCATCGTTCAAGTTTTTTTACATTCCCGATTTATTATAAGTAGATAAATACAGTTTTGTCACTTACCCCGAAGCCTACAGCTATCTCTGTAGTGCTTTGTATTGGATCCACTTCCACACTAGCTTTTAATTCTTCATTTTCCACTTTGGTGTGCGGCCGTCCTCGGGGTTGGTTCAGAAGGTCGAAATTTCCAGAACGAAAACGTTGAAATTAAAAACGTACCGTGCTTTCTTTTGCGACACCAGCACCGTACACATCATTAATCCTTCGAGTTGTTTCTGCAGCACTGGTGCCACGTTCTACCGTACTCGTAAATATACCGATATTTCATGTTTTGAAGCCAAAAAAAAAAAAAATTATGAGAAAAAAACAAATGTAAGACTGTTTTCAAAACTCGAATGTACCAGCTTAGCTTAATGAATTTATAAATTTGAATTTGGAATTTTTAACCAAAATTATTTCAGGTCGAAGCGGTCACTACGACAAAATGCTAATTTCATATGTAAGGACCTAATATTTAAATCTCCCGCTTCGACATGTCCTTTCATTTTAGTGATATGCATATCTCTTCTTCGCTTTTTTCTCTCGCTCTAATAGTAACCAGGAAGAATTCGATTCCCAAAGGCTATAAACGATTAAACACAGTTTTTATTTATTTTAACGAAGCGACGAGACGAGCGGGTCGTTCACCTGATGGTAAGTTATACGTTTGCCTATAATAATTTGGTGTTAGTGGAGATGGTATATACTGCACCACATTGCGTTCGTCTCTTTGAGACATAAGATATTAGGTCTCCTTAACTCAGTAATTACATTAGCTTTAGCGCCCTTCGAACCGGAACACAGTTATATTTGCACAATACTGTTTGACAGCAGATATAGGCTCGGCGGTAGTACCTACCTAGACGGTCTCCGGCAACGGAGACCTACCACTAGTGAATTGAGGATCTCTATCAAGAAAAAACCTTCTATTACCCAATTTGCAATTTTTATTTATACGAAAAAAATTAGGTAAGAAGATAACAAATTATCTATGCTTGAGTTCGATAAGACTGTATAAATTTAACATTTTTTTAATATTAATTTTTTGTACTCTTTAATATGTTAAGTTGTATTATTGTAGGAGTTCTATAATAAAAAATAGGTAATGGTCTTAATATCTTACATGCCAGAAGATAGGATAAAAATAACGTAAATTGTAAGTAACGAGATTTCAGGAAAAAAATCGGAAAAAATAAAATCTCTCGGTTTTTATGTTGTTATTAAAATGGGTTCGTAGCCAGTAATGAATGTCGGTATTAATTTAATTAATTCTGTTTCCCCTGTTTAAATAACTTTGATCAAAACAGATCGCGTCAATGCTTTGAACATAATAGCATTTAATATATTTTATTGTACAAGAAATCTCTTGTAGTTATTTACTAAGCTTGACATTTTAGATGACTGGTTTATTTTTTCCGAATTGTTCCGCAGAACCAGAGACAGAAAGGACTGTACCATGCTGATCCCGAATCTTCACTAGTTGGAGAGGCACCTTAAGAAGAAGGTTTATTTTAAATATTTTATTCGATGTTAAAGAAATATAAAGAAAAGTAATTTATTACCTGAATAGAAAATTTCGCTTTCATGCCTCTAACCTATGTAAGTATTGTATTAATATATACTTTGAAACTGGATAGATAGAGATAGAGTGAGTAGTGGGTTTCTAATTTTACAAAAAAAAATTATGGTACTACATTAGTTATCGCCTTATGGTGTGATTAGTATATCATCATCATTTCAACCGATGGACGTCTTTTGCTAGACATAGCTCTCTTGTAATGTGTCCACAAAACACTAACTTTAACGATTTGTAAATAATAACATATTTTTATATTAATAAATTTCGTCCGAAGTAATTACATTTTGAAACTTCTATCTTTTTATACAATATGCAGTAAAATTTAAAAAAATTCAATCTTTGTTTCGTATGTAAATAAACAGCGACACAAATTTACAGCTAACAATATTATAATGGTATTTTGGTATCGTTATCAGAAATATGGTCTCCGGTTTCATTATATGCTACACCGCAGGTTTCTCAGAAGATATTATTAAGGTAAGCCGACTCATATGTACATTCATCTCCTCTTTAAGAAAAATATTCCACAATGGTATGACATAATACAAATACAAAATAATTTATTATATTCTTTAAATGTGGATGTAAGTTTTTTGAAATCATATTCACATTTAGACTATTATCCGTTATTAAATGAAAATATTAAAATACTACAATTAATTACGTTTTACAATTTTCAACAATATTTCAAATCATTATATTTCAGTTTTAAGTTTCAGTATTAAATTAAAATGCTGAAATATAACACTAAATGGATCGTAATCTGTGCTTATTTTGCCTTTAATTTCATTTTGGTTTTACCAAAAAACTTTGTAAAATATTTTTTTCTTAACATTGATAAAATTAATTTTTCCTTGCCTTTCGAATAATGAATGCATTTGTTTAATGTATCGCGCTTACCATCTGTATCGCGTTGCTATTTCGCATACCATCTGGCACCTTTTGTCTTTCTATTTTATTTTTTTTGTCATAATCTAAAAATAACAAAATATATTTAAATACATTGTGTCTAAAACAGCATTACAGGTTAATTGTTTAATACATAAATGAACTGAAAACCCATCTTGAGCGCGAAGTTATTCTATAATTGTTTGTAACAAAAACTTAAAACCCAAATGTATAACAATTTTCATTTCTTCGTGTTATTGTATGTTACTAACGAGGCTCTGGCGACCGACTTATGGCGGTAACCGGTCATCACAGGTTAGACATATTTAGATACTACAGGGATAAGGGTGCGATAGAGTCAGTACTGCGATAATGCCTGCCAAGCTTGGTGATTATTAGCAAAATCCTTTTATGGCAAATTTATATTACTTTTTAAAAATTTTTTATTCGGTCACTGTTACATAGAAAACTTCTCAAGAACGTTATGTTCTGAGTAAATCGATAATTATTCATTTAACTAAATATAAAACTGGTTGGATCTTGTGTATGTGAAAATTATTATAACTTTTATTAAGACATTATACTCACATAACTCACCTAGATCAGACAATTGAATAATTGCATATATCCTATGTAGAGATTTTAGATTCCATGCACAACACGAAAACAGTGGCCGGGATTGAACAGCTATAATCTAGATAAATATAATAATGAATCTTTTTTTATTTATTTACGGTCTTTTTGATGCCATTTTATTTACAACCTATAATATATCTTTAATAAATAATAAATATAAACATGATTAATGACCTAATGGGGTTTGAACTATAAAAGGTCTTTTGTGAATCGTAATCTCAATTGAGAAAATTCTCTTAGAGCTCAGCTTTTATAAAAAAAAAGATACTTATTAAAACACTTGAATAAAAAGTAATCGCCGCTTGAAAGAAAAAAATTGTCTTAAAGCAATTGGAATCTAAATAGAATACGGAAATGAACGTTTACGTTCAAAGAAAAACTCATTAACAATCACTTGCCTTACATGTTAAACAAAATTCTTTCTACTGAAATTGCGGCAATGTTTAGTTACACTTGAATCTTTTTCTCTTTTTCTTTCAAGTACATTAAATCCGGTTCCGAAAAGGAACGGCTTAAAATATATATTAATTAAAACAATTTTTTATAAAAATAAAACTTTATACTTTTTTTTCATTCCTGTAACGTTAATCATCCCCATCGTACACCAATGGCACAGTTCCTTCGACGCAAAAGATTTTTGAATTAGCTTTTTCTTGTAATTCAATATTGAATGTAGCTACACCGTTTCAAGTGTTTATTTAGTAACAACTAATCATCATCAACTAATCAGATCAGATATTATACATACAGCCGATTAAAAATATACATATTGCCTATTAGCTATTTTGGTATTTACAAAGGACAGAAAAAAAATAAATGAAGGAAGAAAAGTAAACGGAAAAGTGCAAGAGTAAGCGTTCTTTTTTAATTAATTTTTATTCTGAGCATACTAAAGGGAGTACTTTGTTGGACGAGTGCTAATTTACTATTAAAATAAAGAAACTACTCAAATGCCCTGAAGACATTGCGAGTTAATAACGCCTTTCTGAAAAGTATTAGCAGAAATTACTTTCCACAAAATTGTTGATAATATTGGATCATTAATAAGTGATTCAAACGCAAAAACAGGATTGTTTTTAATTTTAGCTCTTAGACACCACTGTATAACTATTTAAATAGTTGTTTATTTAAGTTAGTACATTTAAATAGTAGTTTGCTTCAATGTTTTGTTTTGTTGAGAAAATAAAACAAAATCAAACTACGCCCACATATGATGCCTATTACTACAGGATTTTTATGTACAAACTATATTCTACAAGTCGTAACATTATGGCGCTCGTTTTACTGATACGTATGCAAATATTCATAGGTTTGATAATTTATTTACGGGCAACACAAATTTACTGCACGAACATGGGTAATATTTGAACACCATTATTTGGCGGCTTACCATGATGCTTCCAAAATTACAAGGACAAGCTATGAAATATTTGTTAACATTGTTAATATTTGTTATGTTATATTCTTTAAAAATGTCATTTGAGTAACGTTATGATTTTTCTGAAAAAAATCTGTGTATAAAATAAAAACACATCTTTATTAAAAGATTACAAGGAAGTAGAAAAATTGAAATTGGGATTTGCTTACTTGAATAATAGTTTACAAAGACAATTCTTTAAAGAAACTTGTGATATAAGTTAAAATGTTATTTTTTTTATTCTACGAAGCGATGAGACGAGCGGGACGTTAAAGTGATTGTAAGTAATACGTCCGCCCGTAACAACGCGGCATTACTTAGAATATTATACGAGTACACAGCACCACATTACGCTCGTCGTCTTGGGACATAAGATACTATGTCTCGTTACCCCAGTAATTTTACTAGTTAAAGCGCCCTTCAAACCGAATCACGGTAACGTGTGAATACTATTGTTTGGCGGTAGAAATAGGCGTTGCTGTGTTACTTATCTAGACGGTTTTCGGCAATAAAGACAATTTTTTTACATGAAGTTTGCGCCGCTTGTTTTATTGACAATCGTTGCAGCTTTATCGGACTCGGGGCTCACAGATCTGATATCCGCAAGCTAAAATAAAAAAGAACACAGAAAAAACCTTGAAACAAACACAATAACACAAAATTAAACATATACATAAATTTGTATATAAAAGAGGAAAGAGAAAGGTGAGATAATATTGGATAAGGAAAGGTTGAAGAGGTGGATAGTGATAAAGCGGTGTAAATTAATATATACATAGATAAGTATATGTATAAAAGCTTATCTAAGTCGTGCACGGAGCGCGTCGGATGGCGGCGAAAACTATGAGTTCATTCGAGGAGCAACCTACCACCAGTAGAGTCTTCAATTTATATCTAGAGATGACAAGCCATTTAATTAGTAGTATGTAAGCCTGTTATCACAGATTTTATATTCTTGCATACATTCAGTAAGTAAAAGAATCTATTATGCACATTTCAAACAGTTTACTACCAAATTCAAATAATTTCATCAAAATATGTTTATAATTCAATACACCATAGTTAAGAAGCACCGTTATAATGTTTAATAAGCAATAAAGCTCATTATTATTGTTCGTCACATTTTTATATTACCGTCTTCCTGAAGAAAATGTTTCAGATTTTTATTCATTGTAATTATTCAACAATAGACACTTTACAGGAAGAATTTATGATGCAAATTGATACACTGTTTGGCAGGCAGATATGTGTGCAATTGGGCTAATGCATAGTCAAAAATGTGCTTATACCGTCTGAATGGATTTTGTTGCATAAGTAACGTGTAAATAATTCTTATTACTTATTGACATATGAAGAATAATCTTGTTTTATGTACGTAACAATATTTTTATTAACGAACAGGACAGTTCGTAGAAAATTAAATAGAGATGAAGGAAACAAATAGAATCGCTAAAAATATTTAAGGTTGATATTATAAATAATTAAGGTTTTCATTTAATTCATGAGTACGATGCTTACTTTACAAAACTTGCTTAAAAATAATCTATAACTCTGTCTGTTGATTTAGACAATCCCTGAAATGGACCTGATGAAAAGATTTTTATGAGATTTTCACTGGTAACAATAACAAAAAATTCATTCATTAATGTTTCTGATTAAAATTGATCCATTTTTCAGATAGATCTTTTATAGATTTTTTTTTATGGAAATAAAGTTAATATACATAGCTGTTAATCCGCAGCAGTTAATAAAACGAATTAAACGAATCTTATCAATTGAGGAAATAAGAGCAGGATGGGAAAGACAGAGAGAATAAATGTGATGAACCAAGAGCAGAAAATGTAAAACTTGAATACGACAGTTGGGACGAAGGTGACGGATTGATTTTGGGTCAGGTAATAACTGTTACGCCTTGTACAACACCTGACATAGGAGACAATATAAAGTTCGATTAGCAAAAGAACAAGAGAGGAAGATTCCGACAAGAACGGTTTTAAGATAGTTACAAATAAAAAATAAATAAGCTGAAACCACAGCATTCCATGGAAATATATGTTTACTACAAAAACAAAATGCCTAAACAATTTTCTTTAGCTAAAATATTCAAAGAGGCGGGTATTTCAGGAATTAAAAGTATAAAATATTTAACTGCGTACATAATTCGAATAGAAATACGAGGAGTCATTGCAAGACAAATATTGGACTGTGAAAGTTTTAAGGAAAAAAAGTGGTCCTTCGAGAGAGTAAACGAATTGAATGTATGTTATGGAGTAATAAGAAAGGATGTTGAGTTGACCGATGAAAAGATTTTAAAAAATATTAAATGCTTGTTACCTGCTTATATAGTCTCAGCTAAACGACTTCAAAGACGGAGTGAGAATGGAAGTTGGGTTCCATGTGAAGTGATTAGATTAGGATTAAAGAGATCAATATTGCCAGTTTATGTATATGTCGACCAACTTAGAATAGCGGTCTCTCCATTTGTGCGCCCTGTAACTCAGTGTTCAAGATGCTGGAAAATAGGTAATACACATAAGAGATGTTCATGAAAAACTATTATTTGCCGTAAGTATAGCGGCAACCATGAAAATTGTAATGCCACTACATTTAAGTGCGCAAATCGTCCGTATTCCTTAAAGAGAAGTAGTTAAGAGAACTCATGTCAGAGTTTAGATTTACTTATAGAACTGCTATTAAAATGTATGTCAACCCAGAGAATTCGACAGACAATAATCGAGGGATTGAATTGGTTTCTATTACAGTACATAGCCCTACTACTGATAAAGCTTCAATAGGTATTATACATATACCTGAGAAAGACACTGAAAAATTTACCGTAAGGCAATCCAAAGAAGAAAATAACAGCAACAAACAGACGCCACAAAAAAGAAGGATTGGTGCAATCGAACAGCAGTAGAGAAGATAATAGGTTCCGGAGAGCCACCATGAGACAAAACTAGCCAAAATAGAAATAATTAGTCGGAACCTCGAGAAGTAGTAACATTTAGAGAATTGTTGTCAAGATTGTAGGACTTAATTTTTTTTCAAAACATTTACAACATTTACACAACTTTAAGAAAAAGTAAAGGAAGCTATTAAATTGTATTAGGAATGGTTAGTGTTGCTTATCGTTGAAAATATCTCGGATTGGCCCTTATTACAAATGTTATTAAGTTATTTAAATTATAATGGACAGTAAAAAAGTAAACTTGAGATTGCTCAATGGAACTGTCAGAGCTTAAAACTTAAAGCATTGGCGTTGGAAAACTTATTATTACAAGAAAAGATCCACCTTGCAGCCCTCTGTAAAACGTGGTTAGTACCTGGTACTTTTTTAAAATTTTCAAATTACAATGTCTATAGGCGCGATCGCAATGACCATTAAGGTGTAGCCATTATAGTGCACAATCCCATTAAATATCATTCGGTTCCTGGAATTGATATTGGATCACATATAGAAATTTTACAGGTTCAAATCTTGAATTACCTTTTAATAGAAAACGTGATCGCAGTCTACTGTGCGTCCTCGACTCGTAGTTTGACACAAGATTGGTATAAACTATTCTCATGCGTTAATAATAAAACAATTGTGTTAGGCGGTTTCAATGGTCATCATGCTAGTTGGTCCATGAAAAGTAACCACAGAGGATACCAGATATTCGATGCCTTAGTTAACACTCCGTTTATTACTTTGAATGATAACAGACCCACTCGTGTAAAATTAGTCAGCGAACAATTACAACAGTCCTCTCCAGATATCTCATTTGCTACAACAGACATGCTTTAGAAATCAATTGATCCGTATCAAATGAGACATTAGGAAGCAACCATAGGATAATTATTTTGTCAACATTTGTACAAATTGAGAAGCCAACTCTTTTAAAAAGAAATTTCAAAAAGGTCGATTGGAATTTATTTAGTGACACCTTAGAGAAATTATTTAATAATTTAACTGGTTTCTCTAACCACCTAACAGACCGCTTACAATATTTTTGTTGACTATTTAAACATAGCCGCAGAGTTATTTATACCCTACGTTATAGTAAATCAAAACAACTACAATAATTTCACGCCTAAACATGGTCGGACACCAGCTCTTTCGGAAGTCGTAGCCCAACGAAGGTTAGCTTTAGCAAAGTTTCGCCTAATCCTACTTCTAAAAAATAAAATTAAATATCTCAAGGTTGTATACGAAAGGAAAAAAATAATCATTGGCAGAGATTCTGTTCGTTTCTTGACCAGACCGTATCATCCAAAGATATGTGGAGACGGATGAGGTGCGTAAAAGGCTATCAGCTAGGTAAAAATACCGTACCCGATAATTTAGCTAAGGACACTGCAAAGTCTAACACCCGATCAGTTATCTCCAAACCGGCCGTCAATAAATTCCATAAATAGTGTTTTAAATACGCCTTTTACCATGGCTGAATTAAAACAAAGTATCGGGGAAAGAAATGGCACATCACCAGGTTGCAACGTAATTACTAATTCCATGATCACACATACACCTGACAAGGGTAAACTTGCGATTGTATATTTATTTAATCGGTTTTATATGACAGAATTTGCCAATGGAGAGAAATAAAAATTGTACCAATTTCTAAGCCAAGAAGGGATCCCAATTGTTTATCATCAATTCGTCCGATAGCTTTAATGTCAAGTTTGTGTAAAATATATCACATTTTGATTAATAAACGATTAGTGTGGTACTGTGAACGTAATAATTTTTTTTCCTAATATATTAACAGGATTTCGAAAGGGACACTCAACATTGGACAACTTGACAAATCTGACAACTAACATTCAACTAGGCTTTAAAAATAAAGAGATTACAATAACATGTTTTATAGATATTAAAAATGCATATAATAATATGGATATCTCTATTCTAATAAAAATAATGGATGAATTAGGAATAGGTAAAAATATTTGTACATTTTTTTGGAATTATTTGAAAGAGAGATATCTTAAAATCGAGATCAATAATCTATATATTTGTCGAAATACTGGACAAGGTTTGGCACAGCGAGACCCGTGTTCACCCCTTCTATTTATTTTAGCTGTTATAAATGTTCGTAAATTATTTAAAAATATGTTTGTGTCACAATATGCCGACGATTTTGTATTATATACCCAAGTTTCAACAACTGAGCAAGGGAGAACGATTATGTAAACGGCCTTAAATAAGTTATCGGAAATGCTGAATGATATCGGCCTACAGATTTCATCCAACAAGAGCAAAGTGTGTATATTCAAAAAAGGCTCCGCAATGACTCAAATACATCTTCGATTAAATGATAGCATAATAGAATCGGTGAGACAAGTTAAATATTTAGGCACGTGGCTAGACTCGTCTATAAGATGGTCTAAACATATTAAAGAAATTTATGATAATATAGCAAAATATGTTATTATTCTCAAAATTTTAACAAGTTCACGATGGGGAGTTCATCCTTACCATTTACGACGTTTTTATATAGCCACTATACGAAGCAGAATGGATTATGGTAACTTTTTATACAATTCTAGTTGCAAAAAGCAATTAAAAAAGTTAGATATAATTCAGAACCAATATATGCGAATCATTGGAGGCTTCGTTAAAACTGCACCGATACATGTGATGAAATGCGAGCAAGTAATACCCCCATTGTACATAAGGAGACAATACTTAGCAAGCAAATTCTGTTTAACATATAAATCGCTACTTAATAAAAATGTAGATAAGTTATTAGATAGGTTAACGAATTCTAGATACAATTCATACTGGCAAAGAAATAAGAAACCGTTATTTCTTTTTTTTTTATCTTTCACTCTTGCGTACTTTGGGTCAGGGCCTTTATTTACGTTCACTTAACATCCTTTATATTTATTACATTACATTTCCTTAATTATCTTCTTTCATACTTTCCTCTTTTATCCTATACATATCTGGCACACCTCTCTTTTCTATCACTCATTATTTATTTAACTCATCCGTCACTCCTCTCCTAGTTCGCGAGGACCGTCGTCTTCCTGTGCTTGCTTCCGGGAAGAGCTGAAAATTCAAGCATCCACTGTAGCATATTTCCTTCTCGCTTTTGTTTCCCTCATCTTCCTTTTTCCTTCATTATCTCATACAATTTGCTACTCCTGTTCTTGTTGTATCAACCTTTGCTTTACTCTACTTATATTATACATTTCTTTGTTTATTTATTTATATTTATTTATTTACATTTTTACATTTTATTTAATTTTATTGCTCTTTCCACAACTCTCTTGCAATACCCCAGGAATATTGATCGACTTTCGTCCTCACTCATCAGAGAGGCAATGACACCTACGTTTATCTTCCTTCCAATCACAATCTCGCAGTTTGTCCTGTCCACCCCATACAAGGGACAGGAAGTGACAATGTGCTCCACGGTCTGGTCCACCGCTGGGTCACAGGGGCACGCGGGACTCTCCTTGAGCTTAAACCTGTGGAGATACTCGGAAAATCCCCCGTGCCCAGTGAACATCTGGACCAAGACCGTGTCGAGCTCCAGCCGACGAAGGGAGCGATACGCCGACGCGACGTCCGGGAAGAAAATCCTCGTTGTTGAAGCCGTAGTACCTTGCACATACCTCCTATTCCATTCGTCAAGCGTCTTCAGCCAACCGTTATTATTACAGATGCATGAGCAACTAAAAAAATGTACCTATCTATATAAGTAGCACGTTAGAAATGTTTTCGATGTCTACATGGGTCGGCAATAAGGATCTTTGTAATTACATACAGACACGCATAGACATTTTGTCAAGAAATAAAAATAATTATTCAAGAGATGATTTGCGTCATTTGTGCAATCAGTTCATACAGGATCGTTATCGCGAAGCATATAAAATTTTCACAGATGGATCAAACGGGAAGAATGAGATTTGTGTAACCTTTTTAGATGTTCAGAACGGAAGCCATGTTAAATTACGGATGTCAACAAATATTTCGATCATGCATGCAAAGATGATAGTCATTGCAGAAGCCCTGGGGTACACTAATAATATACATGATAACTGAACTGAAATGAACTGAATGATAACATTGTGATTCTGTCAGATTAAAAGAGCGCACTGCAGCATGTTGCTCGATGCTCCTCGAACACCCGAGGAGAACCGATAGCCTACGCTATTATCAAATCTTTATATGAACTAAGTATTCACGGACAAAAAGCGATGCTACGATGGATCCCTTCTCATATCAGTATCACAGGTAATGATACAGCAGATACTTTGGCCAAAAATGCTATTTCGGATGGAGAAGAGACATTTTGTCGACCATACCACACAGAATTATTGGGATTAGTGCGGAAGTTATCTAGAAACAGCTGGAGAGAATATTTTGATGAAAGAGCTTTAAGTAAAGGTATATGGTATAAAACAATTCAGAACAGTTTACCGCGCAACCCGTGGTTTAGTGATACCAGCCTGGGCAGGGACGTAGTGGTCATTGCTCCGTTCCGGACACTTTCCACTAAACAGCTTTACTTATTTAATTTAAAAAAATGATTCTCCCAACTGTACGGAGTATGGAACTATAGAAGATGTGTACCACATATTAGTGGAGTGTGTACGGATACAATTTGAAAGCAGGCAATTTTTTGTGTGTTTGCATGTAACTTAATGAACACTGGTATTTTTAAGTGTTCTGGCTTATCCCAAATCGGATCAAGTAGAACACTATACAACATTGTTAGCAAATATTTAAGGAGGAGGATGTGAGAACATAGCATATAAGAACTATTGGGGTGGCATGGTCACTGTATGACAAAACCCCGTTAGTAAAAATAAAGAGAAAAAAAAAGTTAATATACCAGAGCGAGTACAATGTCCGTCGTATTCGATAAGAAACTGTATATGACTAAAATTAGTGAGTTGACTATCGAGTCCGAAATGAAATGTATATTTAAATACAAGTAGTAGATTGACAGGCTATTTCGATTTAAGACTCTGTAATTATGTTTAGCAACCCGTATGTTTCCGTAAAGGTAAATCATGATCGCCACTTATGCTATTTAACGATTCTGTGGACTTTAATGCCGCCTCTGATCTTTGTTCTATTTACGCAAGGTGTAGGTAGATTAGAGTATGATACAACATCTTCAGTTTGAAGCTACGAGTATGTATGGAGGATTGTTTTATGACAGTGACTGTGTAACATATTTATGTCAGGCCATATATATAGGTTTATGTCTATAACAGGTTTATTTTTTAATTTTATTTAATATACGAAGCGACGATATACAATTGGACGTTACTTAAGATGATACTTTGTGCATTGCCATGGTCAAGATTTCAAGCGACATAAGATGTTAAGTCTAATTACCCCAGTAATTACACGAGCTATAGCGCCCTTCAAACCGGAACACAGTTATGAATGCACACTACTATTTGGCGAAAGAAGTAGGAGTTGCGAGGCTACGTACCTAGATGGTTTTCGGTAACGTTTTTAATACAAAATAATTGTGTGTTATACTTAAATTCGTGTATTAAAGTATATAAGCGAAGCTACAAGACTGTGTCAATATAAATATACATAAAATATCGTGATAAGTAAAGCCTTCGTTTTAATGCTGTATATTTAGTTCGTTATTGATTTTAGTATGAAATTTATATTTTCTTGAAATAAGTGAAGCATGCCATTTCGACATTTAGGTGTATAAAAGTTAAAATAACTCTTGCTCTTAGTTTACGGAACTTTGCACTTTGTATAATAAATCGTCATGTTCTTAAATCAAGTCAACATAACTTACGTTGTCCGTAAAGAATCTTGCGATATATAAAGTTGTCATTACCAGACAAATGAGAAATGAAATTTAATTAGTGAAAAACTATAATATCTTAGAAAAGTAATTAAGTATAAAATATTTAAAAATAAGATGACTTGATACATTAAATTGTCTCCTAAAACAACATAAGTGACTTTAGCATTATTTCACCAGTATTTTAATTTCCTTTCCCCCTTTCTTAATGCATGTCAAAATATCGGCTATAGAAATCCGTTTTCTGATGATCTAACGCTTGTGACTTAGGTGGCTATTTTTAATGAAAATTTAAGGAGAAAAAGTTGGTTTTGTAGCAAAAGCTACACATTTCGCAACTGTTACCACAATTATATTACGTCACCACGTAAAGCGGAAGTACTCGGTGACACTGGCTCTTTCTTCGCGCGTTTTGAACTTTAATCACCGGAATCGTCGTGTTCTCTAACAGTTTTGTGTACGAAAAATAAAGGATTTATTAGAGCATGGCTTGTGTGACAAAAACAAAAGCATAATCGTTTTTATTTAGATCACGGCAAAGGGTTATTTATCGCAATAAAATGAAAAGGTGTTTTCATAATTAAAGTTTTTAAATATAATCGAAGAATCTTCTGCTCAGCGTTCTAACTGACGAACAAAATGTCATTTAAATTACACTTTCTATAATGATTAAGTAACAACACTCGTAATTCTGACATTTTTAAGGAAGATAAAAAAATTACATGCTGGTACATAAATATTTAATAACAGGTGTAAATTCATTATGGAAATAAAAGAAATAAATATATTACCACAGTATTATCAATAGTTTTGGATGGCAAAATTTTTTTAAAACGAAAAACTAATGATTATGATGTTACGTGTATACAATAGCGTATCAAATCGCAAAATACTTTACAAAAACCATTCTTTAGATCTATATTAAAAATGTTAACTAAAAAGTTAACGTTTTTATTAGAAAAAAAAACGATTGTACTATATTTTTACAGGGCTCTCATTGTCCATAATTTGCTTATAATAACGAGGTACCAGTTAACGTATCTTCACAACATCCCATAGCCTTGAGTACATAAGATGTTGTCTGGTAACTCTAATAGCTGACATCTCTACACTATAAAAGTAATTACGATCATTATCATCATCACTAGATGTCCTCTTCAAACTGAAATTTGACGATTAATTATGATTAAGAACTTTTTAACGGTCTTGTGAAAACAGAAAGTGGCTCTCTTAGGCTTATGTCGTATTCTAAAGTAACTTTTTTATCAGTGGTCAGTGGCCTTCTGAACGCGAATGCAGTGCGACGGAGTACGCATAATTGCACCAGATAACCCCCTCCTTAGCGATTTCCCTTTTGTAAGCGAGTGCTAGACGTACCTCTCTCTTTGCGGACAGTGACACAGTGACCGTGTTCACGGCGGAGGGACCAGGCCATGCACCAATATAACGCTTTAGTGTGTACGGTGCTCGTGATCTCTTTTACCCTATTGCAAACGACGACTCAAGGTGCCCGCCGTTCACAACCAGAACTTACGTTTGCTGAGACCGTCTATATACGGTTGTCAAGTGCATGTAAGTGTTTTTATTGAGTACTGAAAATATAAATCATACCAATAACATATAACTTGTAGTTATAGTTGTAATAATTTCTATATTTTCAGGTAGAGCTTTAGTAGATCTTCAATATAACTCAATGAATAGTCAAAATGGAATTATAAAGACAATGAAAATTACACATTTACATGGCACGATGACCAAATCATTTCCTATCGATAAAGCATATCAAACTCTTACCCAACCGTCAATGTTTGATATTTCAAAACAGACAAAAATTATCATTCATGGTTTTAGAGATAGCTCGCATTCATCAGTGTCACAAGATCTTGCTGAGGCATACAATGATAAGAAAATATTTAACGTGTTGTTAGTGGATGCAGAGGAAATGATGAATAAAGGATATGTTTTATCTGTACATAACGCACGTTTAGTGGGGAAAAGACTTGCTAATTTATTAGCTAATTTAGAAAATTTTGGAGCTAACGCCGAGGATTTTCATCTTCTTGGTATCAGCCTTGGAGCGCATATTGCTGGATGGGCAGGAAAATATTTTAAGCAGTATAAAAGCCGTTCTGTAGGTCGAATAACGGGTTTAGATCCTGCTGGTCCTTGCTTCTCTTACGCATATCCTGATCAGAGGCTCGATAAAACGGATGCACTCTATGTCGACATTGTACACTCAAACAGATTAATACAAGGTGTTATTGAGCCTCTGGGTCATGCAGACTTTTACATTAACGGAGGAGGGCCAATGCAGCCCGGTTGTATAGTACCCTCTTGCAGTCATCTACGAGCAGCGAATGTTTATGCGGAAAGCATAAAAACTCCTAAATCCTTCGTAGGGATAAGATGTCAAAGCTGGAAGCATTTTGAAGAGAACGCATGTGAAAAAAAAGCTTATGCTGTCCTTGGTTACGGATCATCAACTGCAACAAGAGGTCTTTACTATTTACGAACGTCGGCGAGTTCTCCTTTTGGACTTGGTATGGACGGTACAAAACATATAAAGCCACCGATGAACACTTGGTTAATGGCTTTAACTTGATGTATTCAAAAATGACTCTAAAATAAGAGTTTAACTTTTAATTTACGATTTAGAACATATTGTTGCCATAAAGTGTAAAAAATTGCTAATAGATTTTTTGTATGTTAATCAAATAAAAATTAAAAATGACAAGAAATATAACAGAGTAGTTTTTGGAACAAAAGCTCCAAAAATTGTCAAGGTTGTCTTGTATCATATAATATGTGCGAGCGAGTCAATGTCACTAAATTTGTGAAAGCGCGTGACATAAACTATGAGGCGTGTTAAGTGTATTTACCACAACTAAAGTTAAAAAAAAATATTAATGTAATTCCCAATTTAATATTTAACTTTCAATATTGATATAATAATTTGATATTGATTCTTCTTCACCCGTTGCAATAAATAGACAAAGCGGTAAATTATCCGTCTTTAGATAGTGTAGAAACGATTAACAATAAAATTAATATCAGTTCCGCCGTCACTATGTTGTAACAAATACTTAACCGTGCCTAACACAAAGATAACTGTGTAATTATTAATTAGGAAATTTGTTTCTTACCCAAAAAACTCTTTAAACTGTGCAATAACTTTGTGATGATGAAGAAATATTTGTAAAGTAGTTGGATGTAAAGATAAGTGCCGTTTGAAACTCCGGAAATATGTAGTTAAATGAAGATAGCAAGGTTTCGAAAAGACGACAAGAGAAGTAATGTTATTTTTTGTGGATTATTAATCTTTTATATAGATTCTAGAAAAGTGTTTTCAATTCAAATATTAAAAGTACCATCTTTACTTTAAATAACAAATACTATTAGGTTCAATACTGGAAATCTTTTTACACTAACAATAGCTAATTATAAAATCCTTTTGCCGGAAATCTATATAAATACCACCGCGGCACTTAAGCAGCCAAGTAGTAGTGGAGAAATATGACTTTCAACATTAAATTGCTGGTGTTATTACTGAGATAACATGAGTTATCATGTCATGGCCTCAAAGCGATAAACCTAATGCGATGTTATGAAATTTCTACGATAGAAACTTCATTGTTATGAGCAGACGTAGTGCTTACGTTTACATTGAAAATATTTTTCTTTTCGTTTTTTACTCATTAATTTTGTTTTGAATGCATGACCTTGACTAAAAATCTTAAATATTATTAAAATTCAAGTTGAATTAACGTCTAAAGAACCATGTAGGGTTGCCTTCTATCTACATTTTATATTTATGTAGAGTGCTTACTGAAAGAGAATGACGACCCAAACCATAATCAAATTCCAATTTATAATTTTACGAGTGTTAAGTATATTTATTATATTTTTAAATAATCTAATGTAATTTTTTATTATTTAGTGATGAGCTATTATAGAGGAGACATAATTCAAAAAGACATATTTCACGATCATATCAGGATATCATACTCGCCTATTTTAATTAATATCAAATTTAAGGTTTTACCTATTATTATTAATAAGCAATAAAAGGCACAAATTAAATTGAGACTAAGGCTTTTATTGAGAAAATGGTAGCCCTGGTTAAACATTAAAGTGGTATGTTCCAGTGAACGTAGCTTGCTAACGTGATTACGGAAATGCTTGACGCTGGTCGAGCGCACAGCAAAAACCGCTATCTAATAAAAGCATAAACCCAAGACACTTGTTTCTCAATTGTGCGGTGTGGTAAGTTATTGCTTTTAATAGCTTAATAGCTTCTCCCACAAACTAAACATTTAGGCGCCAATAATTGAGTAAATATTAACTTCATGCTTACTTCATATAAAATTTTAATTAACGTATGAATATAATATGACGGTACAATATTTATTACGAGTAGATCAATCTATTTCATACCATAAGCTCGCACGTACATATTGCGGTTACAAATTTGATAATTACTTATCTTGAGATTATCGTGTCATTAGTTAACATACATAATAACCTCACCACACAATTTAAAACAATAAGTAGTCCTTGAATAATATACTTGTGGCTAAATAAAGATTATGGTATTGAAATATATAAAATTTTTATTCCAATCCTGTTTATTGTTATAATCAATAATCATTCTTTTGTACAACGCTGTATTTGCTGTATCCAATCAGTTCATTATTTTTTTTATTTGTCAATGAGACGAGACTGATGAGAAGTTATACGCCTGCCCATGACAACGTGGTGCCAGATGAAATGGTATACACTGCAACACATCTGGGTCGTCGCCTTGAGACATAGAATATAATTAATTTTATTTTATTAAACAACTTTATTCGTACACCCACAAAAAATATACAAGTAGGCGGGCTTAATATCAAAAGATAGTCTCTCCAAGTCTATCATAGGGTTGAGTAGAGAACCTGACCAAGACTCAGGTCTCGCGGATCCGCGAGCTAAAATAATAATAAAAATAAGAAAAGAAACTAAAAATCAAATAAAATTAAAATTAAACCAAAGCTTTAAATGAACACAAAATACAAAAACACAAACCTGAAACCAAAACACAAAAATTAAATATATACATATATATGTAAATAAAGTAGTATGTAAAAGGGTGAGGAGAAAGGTAAGAAAATATTGGATGCGGAAGGGTTGAAGAGTTGGATAGTGCTATAGGGGGAAAGATACAAGGGGTGTAATTAAATATATACATAGACAAATATACATATGAATTTAAGACGCGCACGGTGCGCGTCGGATGGCGGCAATGATTATGAGGTTAATGAAGGAGGACTCGGGCCCGTCCTCCGATCACCTTCGCCTATATCGCGAGCCGAGGGCGGTAAGGACCGCCCGGGCAGGCGAGTGTGACTTGTGTTCAATCTTAAGAGTATACATGTTACTTATATACGATATTAAGTCTCGTCACCCCAGTAATTTCTCTAGCTATAACGCCCTTCAAACAGAAACACAGTAATATTTGCACATTACTGTTTGACCTACCAACTAGATCGTCTCCGGCAATAGAGAGCAACGACTAGTTTAAACATTGATGGTAGTACTACCAATATTTTTGGGTCACCAGCGGTCCCAATTTGCCGGTGTCCCGTCCTCCCTTTCAAATAGTACGCATAAATTCAATTTACAAAGATTTTATGTGTATATACATTATAAAATAACAAACAAGAACAGGTAAAGTAAGCAGAACAGTCAATATTCAAAGTTTGTTAAATAAAACGTGAGATCTCAGTGACTCGACTTCATGGAGACAGTAAGACCATTTTGAACTGATAGCTTTCAAATAAGCTTTGAGGAGAATCAATTTAAGTATACCAATTAATAACACCTCCGCAATCGGAACTTAGTTACACAGTATTTATAGCCACGACTCAGTTACACTATCGGGCATCGTATAATCATTGCTCTCAAGAACAGTACTATTTACGTTCGTGATCTTTATAAATGTCAAAGTTTGCGTCATATTCGTATAAGTTATTTGAATTATGATTAAGTTTTACATAGTCCAAAAATTTAGACAATAAATTAATTGTGATATTAATTATTCACTACATTTTGATTTTGAAGAGAGTAATCGTTTCAATTTTTTTGTAAGTAATACGCTATATTCATAACAATGTGACGCTAGCACCACATTAACAGCACATTAGTCCAGTGTTATTAATAAGTACAACGTTCTTCATATAAAACTTGGTAATGTTTTCGTAATAATATAAAAATTATCCATATTAATGTCTATAAATAGTAATAGACATCTTCATTCATTACACATATTGCAAGAATAATCACATTTTCTGTGCTAAGTAAAATTAATAAAAGAAACAAAAATCGCTATGTTTTTCATCTATTGATGTCTTTTAAACTATCGCTATAGCTTACAGCTTACGATTACGTATTACTTTTAACCGACGACGAACATAAAATGACGAGGTAGATGAGCGGGTGTAAAGAGTCCCGCACAACAAGTCACTGGACCCAAGCCAACCTCACCAACACGTGGGGCAGCCTGCTAATCAACAAACGAGGCTAGAGTGGTGGGAAATGACCCAAGTTGGCCATATGAACATCTATAATCGACGGCCCCTGGTTCCCGGTGATGCGGGCAGCGCAGGACTGATCAATGTGGGGATCTTTGGGGTAGGCCTATGTCCAGCAGTGGACGTCTATCGGCTGATGATGATGAACATAGAGTCCCCATGACGACAGGTTTATCCCTTATTTATGCAGGTCTAATGATTTTTTTACTGAACATCCAACCTTTAACATCATATTAAAATGAAATAGTAGTATTTAGTTTTTTTACATCCTCCATAACTCTCTAAAAATATATTTTGAAAGAATATCATCGTTAGAAGTACATCTAGAAATGTAACGAAAATAAATTTCTCTTTCTGTAATTAATAAACGTTTAATATTCTTAAGTCTTTAATTATGTACAAAGCGATTTGTTTATTGTTCGATTCCCTATCATTAAGCAAGGTGCTCTGATATTAACTTGATGTGTCTTTGATAAAACTTTATACATTATGAGAACAATTTTTTTTCCAATTGAACCCTTTGTGTATTTATATATAATATAATAAACAATTAAGCTTCTATAACCTTACTTACGCGCGTTTAAATGAATAACAAAATATCAGTTTAATTAATTAGTTTCTGACTATCAATGATCTTCACAATAGTAAAGGTCAAATTAAAGGACGTAGTAAATTCTTCAGATCCTGATGACTCTTCACCGGATTTGTTATACAGAAAATTGATAAGAGAATTCTGGAGTGATAAATCTCAAGCTTATTAACTAGTATGAAAGTGGTTTAAAAATGTGAGAAATGAATAAGGAAGGACGCGTAAAGCCTGCGATTATAGCTTTTCAAAACAGGCATGTGCCAGAGGAATAAAACGAACTAAGAAGATGATATTCAATTGTGAAAAGATTTCAAGGTTAAATACAATTCCATTGAAGAAATTACACTATAATTTTAGTATTGACGTAATAAATCTGTAACGAAGACGGAACATCCGCGTGTGATGTTGCATATAAAAATAATTATATAGTGTAACCAAGTGATTCAGCTTAATTTTCACTATAAATCGCAATAGTTATGTTTTTTACGTATTCATCAATTATATGGTTGATTTGAATATCAGCAAAAATGCTACAGTCTGTTGGTAAACTGATAAATCTCTAAAAGTATTTTGCTAAATAATACAAACGACAACATTTTCTATTTTTTAACTTTTGATACACTAAAAAAATTTTATTTTACGATTTGCGGAAGTTACTCCGCATTTTCATATACCTACTATAACTTCTTGCCAATAGAAAGTTTATATGCTTTTAATTTATAGTTCGTAAAGTTTTAACGATTACTTTTTTAACTATTAAAATTAACTCTATAACCGCTAAATTGGTATTATTATTGCATAAGAAAAAATTTGTATCATAATAAAAATATAAAATCACTATTCATTTTAACTTTGGTTTATTGAAAAAAGCAATATTATGAATAATACATTAATATAAATAGAACCAATTACTAAATTCGAATTGAATATTTTTGTCAGTGTGTGTATTACCTATTCGGATTAGTAGGAAAAAAGATTCATAGCAGAAATTAGTTCATCTAATATTTACATGTGGTCAGAGAAACCACAACGCGTTATTTAGACACTACTTTACTGTACATTTCAAATATCATTTTACCTTACGTTGCATTTGCAGTCGTCATACAAAAATATTTTTTATAATAAATAGCAAGTCTCGATAGCTGCCTATATTCACCCGCCATAGCGCTGTATAAACTATAACAAAGTAATGTTTAGACATTATCGCTTGACAGTTGAAACAGGTGGAGTATATATATAGACTAGAGGATATTCCAAATAAAATGCCGCCTATACCGATGACGATTATAAAGAATTGTAAATAAACGTTGGAAAATATTGGAATAAAAGCAAATATAAAAATTTTTTAGAAGCAGGAACATGGTGGTGTTTAGAAGAAACGTTTGAATATAATATGGATGACGATATTGAGAAACTGCGTGTTTGTTTGAATCGGTGCCAACCTACAGAAATAATTTTCTTTTTGTTCACACTTCTGTCCAGCTATTTCATCTAGAGGGCACTGGTATCTACTATTAATTTTATATACATAAATATAGACTGTAACATTTTAAAATCTCACATAGTTCAAATTTATAACATCATGTAGGCAAATGGTATTATACATAATTATACCTTGTTGTAAGTAGAATCTTAAAAGCTTTTATAATTCAACAAAGGTAATAAAAATAATAAATTATCACCAGTAACACGTTAAGTTATTAAGGCACTACAACACATACAACTAAGAACCACAGCGATACAACAGAACTTCTGGTAACAAGTTTTTAATTGTATTGTAATTAAATTTAAGAAACAAGCAAATTAATCAGGTGAAGATGTATATTTTTAATCATAATCAGTACAGTATACTAAAATAAATTGAAAATGTAGAAAAAAAATTATTACATATGCTAAAAGATATATATTTTACAGCGGCCGGCGAGGTACGCGGTAGCGCCTGTTTTCACCATTACAACAGTAGTACACAAACAACACCGTGTTCTGGTTCAAAAGGCGCTTTAGTTTATGATTCTAAAAGATTCATACAAAATCGTACACAATATGTAGGGCAAAATATTAGTGATGTAGACTTTCTGAGTAGCAGAAAATTGTTATGGTCATAGCTTTAACTTACCATCAAGAATAACAACAAAATTTTTTCTTGTACCTACATAAACATGTACATTTATAAACGCGTGTTGTAAACAACCCTGAGCCTAATTTTATAATTTATTGATCTTTATACGAACAGCGCTAAAAAGGTAACTAAATATCACTTACATGTAGTGACGTCATGTTCGGCTAAAGCCAATATTTAACGGTGTCTAGTATATGAAGAGACAGGAAAAAAAACATTAAGACGGCTTTTACACAAAGTCTCATTTCTTAAGACTTTTACAGCAAAACAAAAGAGAGATAAATTATTACCCGAGGGACTGAATTACAATTTATCGAGTAAAACTAACACATTTTTTTGCTGTTTAATTGATATATTTGCATATTTTTGAAGACAATATATTAATTTATATAATTTTGTTATATTAGGTCCTTACATATGAAACTAGCGTTTTGTCGTACTGACCAATCTGATCTGAAATATCTCCTCTTTGGTTAAGAATTCTAAATTCAAATTTATAAATTAATTTAGCTGCAAAATGTTGACGAAGTTGTCTACACATTATTGACTTGTAATTGAATTAAAAGGCATGAAGAATTTAAATTATTCCTATCCACGTGTTTTTGAATTAATCTATTAAAAAAACTATTTTCAAATAGTACAGGATGCCATATCTACTAGGTACGTCGTGTTAGGTACAATGGATAAGTAGTTTCATTTGAAGACTCAAACCAATAACACGCTTAGCTCATTTAATATCCTTCGCACCTATCTTTATGACTACTTTAAGCACTATAAACCATTCTTTTATTTTCCATATATATTATATTTTGCAAAGAATAAGTTTTCATTTTATTATCATAGTATTTGTTCGACTTATGAACAATATCTAAATTTATTTTTAAAAATTTTATCTATAAAGGTTGACGTGTTTATTTTAACATTTCTATATGCTGGTAAACTGTGTTAGTTGTTGGTCGTACGACAGTGAAAATTTCTAAAAAAAAATTTCTTATTGTTTTTCATTTCCATTCAACCTGTAAATGACAGGCACCGATCCTATATAATGAAGTAATATTTATTATCGGAGACTGTTGTACACTTTGACCTTTTCTCTTGCTCTTTTTTTGTTTTCTCAGGACAAGAAAATTTTTGTTTAATAAAATTAGGTTTGTTTTATTTAATTGGTTTTCATATATTTAATGCTAATATAACATTCTTTCGAACTACGGCACTTTTGGTCAAACTTTGAATATATAAATATAAAGATTTATTAATCGTTTTAAGTATGAATTTTTAATATAAGCCCACTATGATTTTTTTAAAGACATTCTAGTTTCTGGAGTTACTTAATTAAAACTATGTATACCTACAAACAAGTGAACCAAATCATTATGAAATCTAAATTTATGGATTACAAGACATGTTGATTATTGAAACAGTATACGAGTAGAGAGAGTAGAGGTTTGCAGTAACAGTGCGTTTTACGACTAAATCTCAAATTTTCTTCTAAACTGTAAACAAAGCTCTAGGAAATTTGGAGCTATATAGTAACCTACTAACCACAAAACTTATGATGAGAAGATTGAAATTAGTCGGAATAAATTTACCCTTGTCTGACAAAGGCCCACTCATTTCGTATACGATCGATTAGCTCGAGTTAATGTTGGTTCCAATTTGGAAAACTGAAATGACAAATCTTGATGTCAAATTCTGTTCAGTAACGAGTCCGCATTTTGCTTAAATACGGTAAAGATTAATGCGAGGCGACGCTCCGAAGAGATGTGGAGCAATGCAACATCATAGAAAAAAAAAGTATGTGACAAAGGAACATTTATTGTATGGGTCCAGGTATTGAACTGTGCTTTCGGAAGAAATGCTTGTGTTTTTTTCTCGATTTAATAGGTTACGGTACGAAGCGGCGGTATTAGTTGAACAGTTTCGGGACACATGAAGTCTAATGTGGCAAAGGGCGTTAGCACGTCTACCTCATAGACCACTGAGAAAACATTGGTAGTCAAATTAAAATCCTAATATCGTTAATTAAAAGATCTTAGAAATTCAATAAAGAAACAATGATATATCCACAATCATATTCTTTATAAAATTGTTACAATATGATTAAGGATATGTTGCAAAAACTGGAGGCAATTAGTACTCATTATATAATTTTCTTAATAAAATATCAATTATTTAGTTCAAGTAAGATTAAGACAAGGTAGCACTTTTCATTTCTCTTTATTTTCTGAATTTCACAAAATATTTCGCTATCACATCATTAGTTTCTAAGCATATGTAATATAAAGTTACTACAAAATAATAAAATTCCAAGTTAAAAAAGTCGTTTCATGGAATTGTTCATGTATTTAATTTTTTATGTTTATAATTTGATTTTGAATATATTTGATTTATCGTCATAAAAATGAAAATCGTAATACATTCAATAGTCAAGTTTCTTAAATTTGTCTGTGTATTACATGGAATCTAGTTTTTTGCTTCGCGTTCTCCCTTACCGTTAGGATTATTGCATGAGATAATGCAATAATTACTAAAAACTATATTATCGTGATGAGAATGATCATCCTGAGAACAAAGTGGTTATAAGCAGTTTTGAAATTCTGGCACTACTTCCAATCCCTTACATACTCGTATTGTTTAACGTCACTTATATTCTAAATTTACAGTTCTTATGGCACGACACACTAAGATTATACTCGTTTGTGTTATGAAATATTACTAATAAAAACCGTTGCAGTCAACTCGGGAAGTATGTTGAAATCAGAATTTTAGCTGTCTTATTGCGCTTTTTGTATTATTAAGTAAAATGATCGAACTGTTTTACATTTCTACCTTATTTATTATTAATTAAAATTTAATATAAACCTACTCTATGTATATATACATAGTCTAGCTATAAATACTGTTAGATGAAAATTTTCTTTTTTCAACGTTTTAATTATTTTGAATTTGGGACACATGCTATTTTAAAAACTTCTTTGAATTTTGCGCTATTTCACAAAATTTTTTGGGTTTATTATCAAATTACAATATGGAATTGGGTATTAAAGAAAATAGGATTGCAGTGATCGCCTTGCACAAAGTGGGTATGGAGCCGGTTCGGTTGGTTATATTTCAGGCACCTCAAAATCTTGGTATCAGCCGTATGTTTGTATATCGTACTATCAACAGATACAACAACATTTCCTCTGTCAAAGTCCAGCAAAGATCGGGGCAGTCGCGTGCTGTTAGAACTTCAAAAGTTGTTAATGCTGTTAAAGCCAGAATTCGTCGAAACCCTATTAAGAAGCAAAAAATCTTATCGCGAGAAACGAGGATTCCCGCTAGGTCTCTGTCATGTATTATACAACAAGACCTGAAGCTCGGTGGTTATCGTTGATATACAGGTCATGCCCTAAATTGATCTTTACAATTAAAGAGAGTGGATCGATCAAAACGCCTTCTGTCGCGATACGCAGGTGAAAGGCACAGAAATATCCTCTTTACAGGTAAAAAATTTTTAAAATTGGAGAACACTACAATAAGCAAAATGATAAAATGTACGCTCACAGTTCTAGAGAAGCAGCTCAAATGGTCGGAATGGTACAACGTGGTCATCATCCTGCGTCAGTGATGGTTTGGTGAGGCGTGTCTTATCAAGGAGTCATAAAACTACATTTTTGTGAAAAAAGAGCGAAAACTTCAGCCAAAGTGTATCTAGATACAGTCATGGATCATGTCGTGAAACCTCTCAGCAATACACTTTTAAAAAATATACCGTAGACTTTCCAGCAGGACTCTGCACCTGATCATAAGGCACGAACTATCCAAGCCTGGCTTGAAATCAGTGTTACGGAATTTATAAGAGCTAAGGACTGGCCCTCTTCTAGCCCAGACCTCAACCTCTTAGACTTCAAATTATAGTCAGTTTTAGAGGACATGACCTGATCTAAATGACACGACAACTATTGAGTCTTTTAAATAATCTTTGAAGCAAGCAGTAGCGAAATTTCTCTTGGAAACAGTACGTAAATCTATAGATCCGTGGCTAAACAGATTAAAGGCCTGTGTAAAAGCCAAAGGTGGCCATTTTAAATAGAATTTTTTTTTGCTATAGTCTTATGTCTTATATAAATATGTAGGTATAAATTTTAGTAATATTACATTACTTCATTAAAAAAAAAATCATTTTCATTTGTAACAGAACTTATGGCAGAACTAGGTATAAACATAGCAATTGTTGCTCAAATTAAGGAGGATTTATAAATTTGTTATGTACAAAAATCGTTTCATATATGTACAAAAATAATATAATATTAATACAAAACAATACTTGTAAACGTAAATAAAACTAATTGTACTGTCTAAGACTTTGAAAGGAAGAATTTATTCAATAATTTATGCTGTTCATTACTCCATCCTTACGAAAACTATTTTCAAGAAAATTCAGGCTTATGTGGTTTGTTTTGTCTTGTTAAGTTATAAGTTGAACAACATACAGCTTGTGTTGTTTAACTACGCTTTTATAAGGATTTAATAAATAAGCTGGAATCAAAAACCCTTTACAGTTTTATTTAAAGAATTTAATAATACACGCTAAAAACAATAATATCAAACACATCTTTCATACAAAACGCAAACATTAATATTTTAACGAATGAAATTGAAAAGAAAAATCATAACCTCTTCGTACTGGTCCGAGCGATTAGTGTTTTTCCTTACGATTATAAACATGTCCATAAAATCTCTCGAATTTAACTTTATTTTTATATTTTAATATTTGTGTATTTATTGAGTTAATATTTTTTTCACACCATTTCCTCTTAGTTAAAAATATGTTCCCGATACACAGATCAAAAAGATATTTATTATGTATTATTATATTTAAGAGTTATTACTGGCCAGAGTAAGGTTCGTATATGGTAAACATAATATATAAATATTTCATATATATATATAGGTATCTATATATATATATATATATATATATATGCATAAGTATCTCTATATATATGTATACGAGAAGGATCAAATAGTAGTGAGAACGACATATATGCTCCTTAGTAAGAAAAAAAATAAATACTAGCATATGTCAGATACATATTTGTAATATTAATAAACAAAAATATCTTCGATTCTCTTTTGGTTTTTTTTCTGAAATTAGCCATTTGTTTGCTTCGTACCGAAACGTGTTCTCGAAAATAGAGAAAAACGCAGTGCGAGCCGTTATTAAATACCTCTGTTTAAAAAAGATAACGACGCAAGAGATTAATTGCGATTTGGAGATGACATTAGGAGAGTCTGCCCCGCCGTATTCCGCTGTCGCAAGGTTGGCTTTCAATTTCGAGTAGGGACAACGAGCACGGAAGACGAACACCGTTGCGGCCGTCCATCGACGTCAGTCACCCAAGAAAAAATTTCGAAAGTCAAGCAAATTGTAATGAGTCATTACATTCTATCTCATTTTCACTACTTTTTGATCCCTCGTCGTATATATATGTTACCGTGAAAAACCGAAATCAGAGAATGTCGACATTCACCGGTGTATGTCGACAATCAAAGATATGCTCTGGTGGAGGTCGAAAAGAGAGGAGCCGTAATAGAGGCGATTGGCTGTTAGGATAGGTTAGGTTAGGTCTAGGTTTTTTTTTTAATAACGTGGGGGAAATGCCTGCGCTTACCCATCCAGGATGGGCCATCCGTGCGGGAGCAAGGACAGGTTATGTCGGACTTGCACCGACTAAAACCCCACGATGTTCCAACGCGTCGGGGTGATGGCGGGGTTATGGGAACGCTTACGCACCATCCGCGACTCCGTCGGCGCTGGGCGTAAAATTTATTGCGACTGAATTACGGAGAAAAAATATAAATCTTAGACATGTTCAACATTCACCGGTGAAAGTCTGAAATAAAGGTTTTAAGCAAATATTTCGGACATACACCAAGCGACTATGTGAATGTTGACATTCACCAGATTTTTGTGTTTCACCGTAACATATATATATATATATATATATATATATATATATAGCCATAATATTTTTAAGCTTACGAACTGTTTCAAAATTTATTTTTAAGATGTTGAGAGTCGCTGTTTGCATGTGCGCGAAAGATTTATTTTAAAGTTTTGTAGCATAACATCAATTTAAATTTCACCGCTTACGTCATTAGCTGATGTAAACCACTAAAACATCACAAACATTGAATTAAACATTCAGTGTTTGAAAAAGATATAAATGTAAGTAATTTCCCCTAAGCTCTACTGCAGAAACAAACCTGTTTAAGAATTTCAGCTTAAGACCGTATTTGTGTTATTTAATAGTCAGTATTTATATCAGTTAAGTCAATATCTGTTTTATATTATTTCTTTAATTAACTTCAATAAGTTCCAATATATATATAATAAATTCCTATTGATTAGTTATGAAATATTTCTAAGAACTGTTTAAATTAACTATTTTTTAGGACTTCTACAACTAAAAATCTAAATAAGAAATATTAATCAATTAAAATACATTTAATAAAATCTACAAGGCTATTACACTATGTAATAGTGAATAGAGAAATTTAAATGATGATAAAAAGTTGTAACGACCAAAATTAAAGAAATATTACGTCATTGATCCTGCCTCAAATCGTGGTTGCAAAAGACACCGGACTGGTCGCGCTAGAAATCGATCGCAGAGTCCTATTTTTAGCAGTGTACCTGCTCTCTGCTCATCTGAAATAAGCTGTATAATTTTGATAATGAATTACTAAGATAACTCTTTATGAATTCAACACATGATACTTATTCTTTAAAACATTTTAAATTGTACTTGTAGTCACAAAATTCAAATAGCAACAGCTACTAAATTTACATTTACAGAGTCTGCCAAAAAACTTCTCTGTCAGACATCAAACCGACACGTTAAGTAGATGATTTTAACATTTAGATGAATATATAGTAAGTAATAAATAATAAAATGTAGGAGGTTAATTTCGGCTCGGGCGTATGCGCCGGTGAACCATCAGCTTACGGCGGCAGTCCGCGGCCGCACTGGCGTATAAACGTTCGTTGTCGAGCACCACGCCCAATTTACATCTTCAGCAGGAACTGAAAAGTAAATTACTTTATATCAGTAACAAACCTATTAAATAATTAAACTTTTTAATTGATTCTAATACGAAATGTGTGAACTTTGTTAAACTGTGGAAAATAAATCAATTTTTAAGCTATTTATGGTGTTACTATGTATTACATAATATTTATACTGTGTTATGTAACATCAGGACATTGTTAAACGTAAACTAATGCAAGATATAGGTAAAACCAATTCATTGTCGAAGTTTTCTATCTGAGAGAAATAATATTTCGATCAAACGAGTGATCTATAGAAGCTCTACATTTTTTTTTATTTTATAAAAATATTTTTTCCTGGCTGAAATAGATACAGGTAATTAAAGCTTTATTGTTTTTTTTTATGTCTATCATCATTATTACTCTAATTGCAGCATAATGAAAATATGCTTTTTTCATGAAACTATAGGAAAATTAAGTAAAATAACCGAAAATTTGCCAGGGCCAGAAATTTAAGTTGTAATCAAAATTTTAATTTGTTACAAAAATTCATGATATTTATTATTAAAAACAAATTCATTTGATTCACAAAGCGTTTGAATAGACAATACGTTTACGGGTTAAATGTATAAAAACACGTCTTATGTCTACTTTGTTAAGGTGTAATTACTATATAAGTGTCATTAATTCTTTTACACTTATATTTAATATATGGAAAGTTTTGGAAAATAAATCTCTGGTACGTCTATATACTAAGATTCTCCTAGTTATAATTGCAGATAATACTTGCTAGCACCACGTCGTTTTGTATGTAAAGACATAAGGGATATATATTAGAATTACTTGTGAGAATTTTAATGAATTTCACTCCACTTTTGCTTGAAGTGTTGAAAATTCTATTAACTTGCTACATAATAAATTCTCTATCTAATGTCCCGTGTGCATTAATTTAGGAGTTTTGCGTTACATCATTCTGATTTTGTATTTAAATTATTGGGAACAATTCATAGAGCCATAACTGATTTTTATTATAATAAATTATTATCAAGAAATTTCAAATACATTATAATTGAAAATGAATATAAATCAAATATAGTTCTTGCTCTATTGTCGCCGAAATAATAATTATCTACATTTAGCAAATATTCATTTGGTAACAATAGAAATCTACTAACACGTGTGTACAAATATATTAAATGTTACATGATGTTTATTTTGAAATGTTTAATTATCTGAGTTTCAGAATTATTCTGTCTTTAGATATTTATTTTATTTGCCTTTCAAGTATATTGGTTTATAAGTTTGTTAAACTAATCTTATTTTTCAATATATACAATTTATTACCATTGTATTTTACTGGGTTTCACTCTGCAGGGTATACCAAAAGGATGCTTACAAAGACTTCCTTTTATAACATTCGACACTCAAGTAATTAAAACAACAGTGAATATTTCTGATTCATGACTGTACGGAAAAAATTATGTGGTTGTATGGTGTTTCTTTGAAATAAAAGAATACATTGCTTCCAAAAATTCTTGAACAATGTTTTTCAGTTTTTATATTTATTACAAAGAAAATTTATATGGGCTCTAAGAAAACGAGGAAAAAACAAACAATTCCTTGTCTCGAAGAAAAAAGTTAGAAAGTATTTGTAAAGATTTCGATATTGTATTTTATATGTCGTTTAGTACTTTTTGTAAAACACGTTTTGAAATCATCGAATAGAACAGAGCAAGCAATATTCAACTTAGTTTTTTTTTGGTTGAAAGAAAAGTGATGATGTATTTAATTTATAAAAGAGATTCTTTACCGATATACGAAGAGTAGTTGTAATTTTAATTATGTAAGCTAAAATGTTACTTTATGCTATTTAATCTGCGACGATACGATTAATATGCAAAGAACGGCGTCGAGTGTGGTACTACTGAATAGTCATTTTTACTATATGAAGATAGGCAGGGCTGAAGAATCTTCGTAACCTCCCATATACCATCGAAATGAGGCAGGCAGGTTCTATAAGATTGTTGCTTTCATTTGCATCGACATCTGTTGCATGTCTGGAGCAGTCGACTTTAGACGTCACTATTCACATGCAAGGAGGGCATGTGAGCAGGCAGCAACTCTGGCTGGTGTTGTATTAGTCAGAATCTTAAACATCATCAACGGCTTTATCCGCTGCCCTGGGACGAGATCCGAGATGAACTACTCTATCATCGAGTGGCTCTTTACCTTTGAGACTAATTCGCGAGCTTGTGCGTAATAATTTACGTTATGAATTCTACTTGGGACAAGATTAAAAAAGGTTTTGGAAGAACATTTAAAGTGGAGTTCTTCTGGAACTGAATATCGAACCGATTTTGTGAATTATCTTTTACGATACGATTCATAAATGTAGTCTATCTACCTACTGTTGCTTGCTAACAAGGATAACGTTAAATAAGCCAAGTAGCCGACACCGAGCTTGAAACGAAAATCGTTGTGGCTAAAATCGACGGGTTGGAACTAGAAATAGCGCAACACAAACGGAGATGCTATAATTTCATGATATTCCACAATCGAGAAAACAACTCCACTGGTAGGCCCACGTTAGTAGGTACGATCTTTAAATGAGTTTATGCGAATGAGGACACTGCACGAAGTCCTTTGATTCGACCACAGTCTTAGCTCGTTTTCTATCTCAGAACACGCTCTCTATATGTTCTTTATGGAAATTGGAACAGCGAAACATTGCAATACGGATGTTAATAGAATATTGGCGATGCCTTATGATACAAAACGAGTTTGCTGAACTGAACCCAGAGAAAACAAATCCCACGGACATGGCGCTAATGTGCTTCGTCACCGCTATCTCTTTTATTAGATGAAAATCTCCACTTAACCATTACCACCCCCAGAAGAGAGAGTATCTTTTCGAGCATTTTTCCGATGTTACCAAAAAAAGTCCTGTCAACATTAAGAACTACTCAATTAAAAATTTTACCTAACGATTTTTCTTGTTCCATGATTAATTTACCGAGAATACAAAACTTATTTATGTTTCAACGTGTCTTAATACAAAAATAGCAATGTACGGTAGCATTACGCAAGGAAATTAAAAATGTGCGTGTATTTTTAGATATGAAAATTTCGAAACAGCTTAGAAATTCATACAATATTATGCTTTGAGATAATTGATCTAAATATCTTGTAATTTATACTTTTACCACAAATTACATAGTTCTTAATAAGCGTTTGCAAAGGTATGGATAATCAAACAGTAGGTGGCTCAGTGGCTCTTTTTAAGATAGAATTTTATTTGATTTAAAAATAGAAGCACTTTACAAGAGTTAAAAGCCTAAGTTAAAAGACAAAATGAAACACTACTCGGGAGTAGAACCCACTTAAAACTAAAGATCTTCCAATCCCTTGCTCCTAGGAACGCTATTAACATTCAGGCCTTACGGCTTACAACAGTGGTTTTTCTGCTGGAAAACTACGCTGATGTTTGTGGGATGTGTAACTAGACTGCGTATATTTTCGTAAACAAATAAGAAAGAAGAAAAATTAAAAAATCACATTGTGAAAAACAGCTCACGACGACTTTGTAATTACATTTGGCTTAAATGACTACAGACGTCTAAGTTGCTATTATATTAATATAAAAACAGCGTAATCACTCATCAGCTGGTTTACGCTTACGACGGGCGTCGCACGCGCCACGGCTGGCCTAATAAGCCTACAAATTTTGCTTATTTTTTAAAAACCTAAACTTATTACTTAATTATCTGTAAACATTTCCACTTAGACGTAATCTGTACATTCAATAAATGTTTTTAACAGTTAATTACACTAATATACTTGTAAAAAAAATAAGTAAAGGTACAATCAACAACAAATTTACTGTCGATTGTGCTGTAAGATAGTAAAAAAGACATTTTAGTACAATAACTGTTACATTAATTATTTAATTCTTTTTCTTTTTGTCGACAACCGGTAATGTTGTTTTACTGTGATCATGTTGGGGACTACGTGGAATATTAAAAAAAATAAGAATGGTGAATTCAAATTATCTCATCTAGCAATATATAATTATCAAAATTAATAAACAGTTAAGAATTATTCTTGTAACTAAAATACTTCCTCCAGGCATCTATCAAATTTTACATAATTCTACAGAGGTGTTATTTTAAGTCACTACGTTCATGTGCTTATAAATAGAACAGAATCCGAGTGCTCTCGATAGCGGCCGAAAGCGCTTCGCGACATTTATGAATACATCGGCTGCACTTTCTATTTACGATGTTACTCACCTATCATTCGCTCGAGTGCTACCAGCTTATCACACAGACCTCTAGTCCTTACATCTAGTGTATACAGTACTAGTGTACTCGATATACGTAACAGTTCACTCTGTAAAATAGACTCCAATGAAAAATTAGTATCACATTCTATACAAAGTTCATAAAATTCATTAAATACTTCTAAATAACATTTGTAGAGATAAAAATATAATCAGAGTAAATCTAACCCACCAAATAATATGTAACTATTATAAAAAAAGTTAAATGTTAAAAGCTAAAGTTGAACAGACATCAGGATATATTCATATTATACTATGTTTGATTCAAAATTACGGACTTTATGTTTGTTGACTTAAGGTAGAACTTGATAATTACAGGACTCTTTAGATTTAATAACAACCATAAATAAATGTAACTTGATCCTTGATATTTACGCCCACGGATCATTTGCCAAAATTATGAGCGCTGAAAATGTTTTACAGTTATTGCAACATATTTATTTAATTACAAATATTTACGCTCGAATTTACATGCCTTTGTCATTTTGGTTCCAGAAAAAACTGCAGGTTTTAATATTTATTAACATTTATGACCAAAATGCATGAGCATGTAGGAAACGCGGTACCTGAAATAATTATTTCTAATTGGTATGTTGAGGGCAGGTTAGACATATTTAGAACCATTTATTTTTTTGTCTGATTATTCCAAATTTGGAATAGATCCCAGCACCATTAAGTAAATTACTAAACTTACTAAAGTTTTTGATAATAAGTATTTTTTTAAACTAGCAAATCTCTTTTATATTGTTTTCGCGTCTAATATCTGCAGGCTACATCAGTTAAGTATGTATCTTGTGGAATCAGTATTGTTAATGCTTACTACATTACAGTCGGAACTTTATAACAGCAATGTCAAATGAATTTTGTCCATAACCATGACAAATACTGAAACAAAAATAGCAAATAATGAACATGCTTACATTAAATGAGTAAATACAAAGTATTTTTTTTTATTTAGTTTAAAAACGCCGAGGAAAATGGCAGCGGGCGATGTCACTCGTCGCGCTTCTATCACCGCACCTTCTATGCACCGCAGACCATCAGCTCGGCGTGGTTCTTTAATAAAAAATCCTCAAACTCAATCACAGGTAAAGAATACCTTTTTCTGTTTTATACGCAATTTTAATCATTCTTATGACCATTGTTCATTTAAAATAATTTGAGTATATTAATCCCCAGTTTGTTAGAATGTAACTTAGTGGGGACCATATCTTATAAAAAATACAGATTTTTTACTGAGGTATTCTTAATCATACCTCATCTTTAATACACACATAAGTGAATTTTTTTTTTTTGTACGACGGAAAGACGCGATTAGCAGATAGTTCACTGGATGGTAAACAATACGCCTACCCACAACAATGTAACCTAATTGGGATGATATACACTGTAAGTATTATTTTGTGTTTGTCGTCTTGAGACATAAGACGTTAAGCTTCGATGGTCCAGTAATTTCATCAGCATTAACGTCTTTCTAACCGGAACATAGTAATATAAGCAAACAACTGTTTGGGGCAAAAGTAGCCACTGCTAAATATTATCTAATTTATTTGTGATGACTGTCAAACTTTTTTTTCTAACGTTGGCTTGTATACGTTTCGTATTCATTACAGCAGTTTTATATTTGAAGAAAATATCAAATACCAATTATATTTACTGCAAAGTTAACATTCTTTTACGAAAGCACAAGGTTACACCGGTAAAAATGTAAATGAAGATTCTCTAATAACACAAACCTTTTTAATTAGGGCGAAATTCAACATATTATAAAATATTATTAGAACAAATATAATATTCTATCATCATGGTGATAATACATCTGAAAACAAAAACATCAGCAGTTAACTACATTCACGTGTGAACTAAGTTGTAAAGAAAGACCCTTGAACCTTACAAAGGTTAAACTGTTGTTGTTCGCAGGAAGTACCGTGGGATATTATAGATCGATGTGCGCTTCCAATAGTGTTGTGCCATGCCCTTGCCGTGGTTTTATCGACGCTACTCAACGCAATGCATCTCAGTCAAATATCTGTGTTCACACTCTTTCTCTGGTTTTCCATATCTGTTACTGGGTCGCTGTGGTTCTATCACAACTTACAGGTATGTATGTTTTTCCTTATCACTCTCTTTATTATTTGCACGGTTGATGTTCAAATTCGGCGTATCATACTCGTATATGCGTTTAATGTAAAAGAAATCCGTCACAAAGGTACTTGTTATTAGACAGTAACGAAGTATGACATCTGGAAGACAACAATTCTGTTATGAAATATAATGCAGGTACAATATAATATGCGGATTCTATAAAACCTAGCCACAATAACAACTCAACTATTATTGTGACTTGGGAATCGAACAATCGGACGTCCGGTTACAAAATAAACCATTAGCTGTTGCGCTACTGGCGAAAAGTACAATGAAAATATTTTTTTGTAGTCATTAATTTTTCTTTGAATATATCGTGACATTTATCGCCGACATCGTGGCCTTCGTATTATTTAATGGTTAATGTTATTATAACAATGTTATAATTTTCAATCACCGTGGAATGTTTCTGCTACCATTATATTGTATATCATAAACCCCTATCACACTACAATCAAACAATGATTTAGAGATCCTGTAAAATACAATTTAATAAGTAGGAAAATTGACAATAAAATATTTTTTAGTACTTTAATTATTATCCCTACTAGTAGCAGAAAACATTTACGATAACTATTCTTTTTCAGAAAAGAATTGGATATTGCGTATGCTATTTAGTAAGTAAAATTCTTCTCGGTGATCGTTTTAGGAGGTCAGTGGTTGGGGGGCATCATGGGAATACCGCGTATTGCCTTCCTCCATAAGGTCTCGTTAGTGAGCAATGTTATGGATATTATCTAAATATCCATCCATCTAAAATAAAATGTTAATTCTTCGGCATATATAGAGATCGCGCATGAACTTGTAAGTTATTAATAATAAATTCTCAATTAATACTTTATTGATAATAACCTTATAAATTTAAATTGTTACGTTTGCTATTAGGCATACAAAAACGTAATATTTCCAGTTCACTCCCTTTTTTAGAATGGTTTCGATGCTATATTTTAGTGTAATTCCACTCGAATTATATTCACGGTCTTCTCTAAAGGTGCGGCCATAACTGGCTGAATAACCTGTTAATTTGCCAATGCCACGCTATCGCATTTTTTCATAAACGTCCGCACACAACCACAAAGTTATTAGATTATATGGACATTGACATATTACTCGTGGACTTATAAAATATTTACTGTAGTGATATTTGAGCAAAATTATCGTTATTTCTAATATTCTGTCCGAAAAATTAACATTAAATCTAGAAGTTTTTATGTAAAAGTCACTATTTTGTTTTCATTAGTTTCCAACGCTTTATTATTGTATCTTAACATTTGCTCGATACTAGCCGGTAAGGTCGTGGGATATTTAATGGCATGCGTAGGCGGATAATGCACTATCTATTCCTTGAAGGTAAAATAATGTAATAGAGAGAAACACATTTTAACTGAGGCAAAGGTCACAGTAGAAAATTAAATATTTTTACTATTTTTAAATGAGGTATTAAATACAATCGCTGGTCTAACACTGTATTTAAGTTTTTCTTCATTTTATTGTATTCAAATACGTAAATTTGAGCCGGTGTTACTCATAATAATGTTCCTTGTTTTTATAAAATATTTACCTTCATTACAGTCAATCAGGTATTTACATTTTCATGATTTTTTTCTGAAAATTATAGTCCGAAAAATATAAATGCTTTATGCGTACTAGTTTGACGCCCTCGCATTATTAAAAAGTTATTAATTGTACAAAGCTACAAAACTTCCTTACTAAGCGTGAAACAATCGTTATTAGACGTAATAATTATTAAATAATATAAAAAAAATATTATTGCTTTAAAAGTATGCACTTTAATAAAATAATTTAGCTAGTCACAGGAAAAGGAATACGCCGCATTTCCCGTAAGGAATGTTTCATGAATTAGTACTTCACGGAGCAAATGAAAATTAGCTTGTTTTCTTTTAAGAACGTATGGAGTTAAGTAATAATTAGTACCCACATTAAATTTAACATGTGATAAAAAAAATATGATTTTTAATATACATGCAAAGTAGTTATATTGTTTTAAAAAAAATTTAGAAGCGCAATAATGATTAAAATCAGACGTTATTTTTAACTAATAAATGCCTGTTCTAGTGGTCATTCTCTGTTGCGGATGACTGTACGGAGAGATATCACTGCAGCACTTATTTCTGCCGCCAAATAGTGCAACTAATGCAAAATTGCTTTGCTACGATTCAAAGTACACTGTAGTTAGTCACATTTACACTGTAAACGTCCTTCTTATCCGTTCCTTTTTTAAATAAAAAAAGATATTCCAAAGATTAGACAACGTAAGCACAAAGTTATAATTGTTGCGGAAGTCCGCGCTTCCTGTGAAAGAAAACCAATGTTTTCGTTCACAAAACCAGCAAGTTCCAAAAATAACATTCTTCAAGAACATGCGTATCTGCCAACGTCCTAAAGACCCGCGTGTAGACTTACGATCTACACTTGATGCTTTTCTAGTAAAAAATGGTCTCAGGCTCCAGCAAAGGGAAAATAATTTAGAACATTTATGGTATCTTTCCTATATTTGACCGCACTTCACCAGACCAGACCTCGTACGAATGAAATTTATAAAAATGATATCTAACTGAAACGGGCAACCTCGTACTAGAATATACCTTATCAAGTAACTTATACGTACTAACAAACCAAAATAAACTTTCTATTGTAAACATTAAATGTTTAAATAACGAAATACATCACATATGAAACCAATGGCCAAGCAACATAACGAATTTATACACCCGTAAAACTGTATTAGAAGACAGTTTATTTGTATAACAGTAAGATAGGAATCTTGAAACGTAGTCTTAACAATCTCGCTTAAAATAGGTTCACATATAACATTGTATTTTTGTAACATTACAATTGGAGTGTATACTGTTATATTTAAATGGCTTTCTAAGCGTAACAAATAAAGATATTTATTTGTATTTTCGCAACAAAAGTTTCTGTACCTTTGAGAAGTATACTCATGAGACTAATCAAGTTGACAACAGCGAGGTAACCAGTATATCATATAGTTTTGTTTTTCTTATACGTACATGTGCCTAATTACGGAAGGCTTCATTAAAAGGACGATTCCTTTAAAAAACTCTTTAAATAAATAATTCTAAAATATATAAAGTAATAACTAAAAGGTTAATTGATTACTCGTTATGTTATATGTTAAACTCTAAAACTAAACATGTTGTTAATTAAATAATATTACACTGGTATTCGTTGATTTTGCAATTATTTTGGATCACTGGTGAATTGTGCCAACCACGGTACATCCAATTGCGTCATCTATTCCATTCGAAAGTCCAATTTAAAAATAGGTTAATGGTTGTTTTCACAAACTGGAGACTAACTAAATAAAATTCTTATTTTGTTTTCTTTCCACAAAATGTTAGGCTCCATGACACTTTCTAACTTATCACGCATATTACATGCTTAAGGCGTAACTTACCATAACCATAACAGCCAATTTTCGCGCAACTTGTTATGATAAATTCTGTAAAAACTATAAAAGTTCTATTAACGATTGTGATAAAACTGTGTATTCGAACCGCAGCCTCTACATAATATTATGATCGGAATGGTGTTCTTAGCTAGAAAATCGTGTTTTTATTGTCTGCTGTTCTGTTCTCCAATACGTATCCGATACCTTATAGCAACGTTCTATTAAATGTTTGACCTCTTCTAATTTCACGGACGTTTAAGACAATTTATGGAATATTATAGTCATAAGAATATCTAATACTTCGTGGGTGGTTTAACATTACGATTTGAGTAATTTCCAGAAGTACTAATTTATTTTTAGTAAAACAACAAATAAACATTGACTTTTCTATAATCATAATTCACTATTTGTATAATCATACCTAGTGTATAAATTAACTACAACCAGCTGGAACCAGAAATACTTATTCAAGTATTTAAAATACACCCTAGTAATTGTATAATATTACAAAAATCTGCACGATGAAATATTTTTGCTATTCTGATTTATTTCTTATTGTTATGCTTACTCCTACGTATAAGTCGGTTGTTTTCCTTTTTTATAAACGCACACGATATTAAAATCTCTCATCACTGAATTGTTAAACGTAAGCAAAACCTACACAATAGGATCCAATCTAATTAATGTTATTAAAAAATAATGATATGAGTCACTGTATAGTATATTTAAGATTTTAGACGTACCACTTTCTCTATTTAGTATCCAGGGTGCTTTCCTTGAGGCTCGTAAGATTACAGTTTAATGTTATTAAGAGATATGTTTCATAATTTAAAAGATAATATATCTTATGTTTTCTCTATTTTTAAATTTGTATCGAAATACATTTTTTAACTATAAAAGTAAATGCGTCACATATAAGACGGTTGCGCATAAAAATAGTATTTTACAGAGAAATTATAACCATCCACATCAATCATTCTGTCGTCGTCTATTTTCAACAAAAACATTTTTCGGTGTTTGTCGGTTATATCAGATATGAGGTTAATTTTACTTACACCGACAAATTAACTAAGACGTAAAACAGACAGATATAATCAACAATGTTAACTGTTGGCATGATTTCATATTTAATTAAAATTATCACTCTTATTTATCACTACTTTTGGCTTAGCGACGTAGCAACTGTAAGATTAAAAATATTTAACTACAATGTGACGCAACGAGCAGGACGTTCACCTGATGGTAAGTGATACACCCGCCCATAACAATGTGGCGTTAGCTGGACGGTATACACAGCACCACATTGCGCGCATCGCCTTGAAAAATAAGATGTTAAGTCACGTTACTCCAGTAATTTTACTAGCTATAACTCCCTTCAATCTGGAACATAGTAATGTTTTTTATCAATTTGATTTTAAAATTAAAAAAAAGGTTAATGAAACTGCAAACAAACGAAAATATTTAAAACTTAGAGAGAACAATATTAAATAAACAAAACTAGTTTTTCGACTTATACATTTTCTTAATTCTCCTCAACCCGACCGTTTGGTGCAGAGATCTTTAGGGAAGATCTGAAGGATGTTCAACAGTGGCCGTCTATCGGCTGATAATGTTGATGATGGTTACTCAACCTCAAGATATACAAGCACTGAAATAATTTCGCATAAATTATAAATATTATTTTTAAATAAATAAAATCTGTTCATAATTAGCACTCGATCGCCGATAAAAAATGCTTTTGATCATTGCTAACTTGCAAACTAGGAGAAAAGATGTAAAATTTAAAGTTAAAACAAATGTATAACCAACGCATTTCCTCTCTAATGTAATAGACCATAATCTTATTCGCTACTGTCATGTAACAAATATTATTAATTAAAATAAAAAATTATATATGTTTTATACAACTGACGTAGAACTTACAATTTATTAATATCCGTAACACCTTATTACATGACAATGTGTGTGACAGATGACCTTTAGTTATACCGCATAATTAATTATTGAAGGTCCTAACGTTGATCTGACCGTAAATAATACGATCGTCTGTTATATCTATTCGTCTGTTATATCAAAATACTTTTTATGTTAATTCGATTATGTTTTCAAAGAAATTCTTTTAAAAATAAAAATGTTGTATTACAATTAATATTCCCAATATCTACTCAATATTTTCATTAGTTCGCAGTACACATTTTGTCAGGATAAATAAAATTATCTTTTTACTGAGACTTAATTTGCACATTAACTTCATTTTAATGATATAACATGTTCTTTAAAATGTTTTAATGTCCTCGTTATTGTATGATTTCTCTGTTTTATTTTATCCACATTAACATTAAATAAAAAATAGTAATTGTTTAAACCTTCGTAATTCATTTTATTTACAGGTGACAGCAGCGGGTAAAGCAGTGCTGGTAACCGGATGTGACAACGTTCTTGGCAACGCCCTTGCGCGGAGGCTCGACGACTTAGGGTATCACGTATTTGCAGGCTTCCAGACTAAAGCTGGAAATATCGATGCTGATATGCTCAAGGAGGACTGTTCGGGTCGATTGCATACTTTACAACTTGACATTACTTCTGAGACACAAGTAAGTGTTTAATACTTTAAAACGTAGGTGAGACATGTTTTAATTTTATTAATAAATAGTTGTTATCTATTTTAAGATTTACTACACATAATCTTTTGACTTTTAGTAGAGTAAAACGTATAGAGATGTGACATGTTTAGAGAAGTAGTACATAGTGTAAAATACTCGGTAATTACAATTCTATACGTACTGGTGGCCAATAGACCAAAATATCCCGATAGACCATCTAAAAATAACTTAGGACTTGTCAGATGAGCTGACGACGAGTGAAGTCCATTGGGGACGCTTAGCTTCAGCGGGAAACAAGCAACATAATTAATTGATTTATACGAGATATGGACATGATTGATAGATGTCCGTTTGATCCCTTAAAAACTTATTAAAATTTGAAATGTATATTGCTTTGTTTGCTATAATTTTAATAAGAGAACAAAAACCTTTGAATTAAACTATTAGTAGCCACGTTAATGTGATTGACGAATCCTTTTAATTTAAAATATTTGACATAAATTTATATTTGGCTAGAGCCGACTAGGCCGTTAGGATGCTGTAGGTGTCGTTAAGCCGCCATCCGAGAACGATAAATTTTACAATAACTGCGAGTTAATAGTAACATATTATATTCCCATGGCGGCAGAGTATATCGGGACAATGTCTCCAATTACCCATAAAATCCTATACAATAAATATAATTCATATTGAACTATTGTAGACCAATTTATGATTAGTGGTAAAAGAAATAAATTATTAATATAATTTTCAAAAGGCGACGTAAGTTAATGTTATAAAAAAAATATTAACATGTTATTGAAATTTTATTAATGAAAACTCGATTCCTTAATAACCAATTGAATAGATGGTGGGATTAAAATGTTTAAATAGCATTTACGTTAATTTAACGTTAAATTATTGACATAAATCTTAGTTAAACTAAAAATTTATATTTCGCCATTAAAATAAAGCAATTCTTAAAATAAAATGAAGTATGTATATTTTTACTTATACTATATTTTGTATATATTAGTTGTAATAATAAACTAGGAGAATTTTTAAAATTTGTGTACGTGTTTAAAACTTTATGAAGAAATTTAAATAATATACTCGATCTTCAATGGGAAATTAATTTAAATATGGATGCAGAGAGATAAACTAGAATTCATCATTCTTGTAATAACCCAAATCAATTTTTAATATATTATTGAATTATTTATATTTTCCTTATTTTTAATAAAACGAATAATTAATTAAGTAATGTGGATATCAGTAATTTCATTTAATTTGGATTTAAAATTTGTAACATCTAAATAATACTGATATCCAAAACTGGTACCTACCATTATAACAAAATAAAATTAAAAAAATATGCAAACTACTATATTTATACACATAAAGAAATGTGAAATAAACATTTTAACACGCAATGTTCATGTAATTTCTCCAAGCAAAAGTAGCGACATCGTTGCTGACACTAAAACTACTTCACTTCACAGATCTTGTCAGCGTCCCTGTATATTGTGGACCACTTACCAGAGGGCGCACACGGTCTTTGGGCGATCGTTAATTGTGAATCGTGGTGTGCACTGGGCGAACTAGAATGGGTACCCTTCTCAGTCATCCGCAGGGCAATGGAAGTAAACTTGTTAGGTAAGGAGTTAAAGATGTGTTACGAAAATTTACGATACACTTCATTATTTCACAAGTTCATTTGCTATAACTTTATAAATTCTTACATAATTAGATAGATGGCGCTGAAATTAAAACAGTCAAAAATCAATACTAACAAGAATATCTCACATTAGACGTGTACCTCCGATACTTCTGTTGAAATACATTTTAAAACGTATTTTATTATCAAATTAATAACTGTATACTGTAATTCATCTAAATCTGATTATAAATTAATTCAGAAAATAGCAATGCAAAGAAAATTATAATAAAAAACACTCTTTCTAATGTTAATCTTACAAATATCTTTGGAGATAATTCTCATGTTGTGTATTATAATATATAATTTTTAATAAATCTTTTTTTAAACTCAAAATACTTTAATATCATTAAACACATTCGAGAAAATTACCGATATTATTACATTCACTTACAGATTGATAGTTTCAGTTCAATTTTAGTTCAATTATTTGTTCAATATATTTACTACGCAATAAACATCGATATTCAAGGTAGCAAGTTCAGTGCCAACAGTTTGATATTTTACAGCTGAGTAAACCTAAAACTTCCTGCATACATATGTCTGTTACAGGCGAAATCTTAGACATTATTACCTATAAATAATTTATCTCTATCATAAATAAGAAAGCGTCTAAACATAAACGTTGTATCGCACGATAATCAGTTCCCTATATTCCAATTTAAACAAGTTGGATGGTATAGATATTACTGACGTTACCATGTGCTTAATATTACAAAAGCGATAGGGTAAATCATTTTTGTGAGTTTTATTATGACTGAAAACATAATACTTATTATTGAAAACATTACGTTAATCGTAAATGTTAAACATCGCATTATCACTTATTTTAACATATTTATTATACAAAATTACAAAGTAAAACAAGATCTGGCATTTATTTTACATTCAACAAGTAGAACTTTAAAACCGTCGAACTGTTTTTTATAACTACTGCTTATTATTAATAGAAATTATAACAGGACATGTTGTAGTTATTTTCAACAATTCATTTCAGGGACCAATGAGGCAAATTTTGTTATCGCCATTCGGAATACGCGGAGGGGAACTTTTAAGTCACTCGTCTGAAGACACAATAATTGCTACTATATCGTGTTAAAAAAGGGAAAAACGTTAATACTACACTTCAAACTTATCATTTCTGGATAATTTTTGTCCCCATAACACAAAGAGATATACAGGGCAGACATCCACTTGTTGATAAATGATAACTGCGGTCATTACTACGGATTGTATTAAAGATATTAGGACCTCGATTTTTTTTGTTTTATAAAATGTTACTTTTTTTTTATTTTATTGCGTGGAAATCTAAAAAGATATCTTGATTCTGGAGGAAAGACAAGGTTATGTAGAATTTTCACCCAGTAAAACCCTCTCAGTAGTCATCTTCAGTGCGTTGCGGAAGTCCTGGGGATCTCCGTCGGAACGCACTGGTGTCTCGCGGCATTACACATAAAGCACGTCCCAGGGAGGGCTGTAGTCCTCCTCATTCTTGTCGTTAATACCGGACTCCCTAGTAGACAACGAGGGTTCCTACCTTAAAAGCCCACAAACGCAAAAACCCTTTTAGTCGCCTTCTAAGACAGGTAGGGCTTACCTTAGTACTATTCTTAAGAGCTCGAGACTACAGAACAAAGATAGAATGTTACCCTGGTACATCAATACTAAAATTTCAAATATACAATTCTATTACCTTTTTGCAATGCTACGTAACCGTTGATATTCGCAGGTCCAGCTCGTTTGGTACAAGTTATGCTCCCGCTAGTAAGACGCGCCCGAGGGCGCGTGGTCCTCGCGTCCTCCATCCTCACCCACGTCGCTGCTCCTGTGCGTGGAGTCCACGCTGCATCACTTGCCGCTTTAGATGCACTCGCTGCTTGCCTTCGTCGCGAACTCAAACCGCGAGGAGTTGATGTTGTTAGTTACTAAAAATTAATGTATTAAAACACGTGTCTGTATTTATTATACATCTCTCGATAAAAACACCATAGGGTCATAATGGGTTTTTTTCTTGTTTATGGTTATATTTTCTTGGTGGTGTAAATAGTGTTATGAAAATTGGTTTTATTAAGAATTGAAGTCTTTTCAAATTACCACTTTCTAATCGAGAATTCGTATTATATCATATCGTACCGTATTTACAATAAAATCAAAATAATTATACTTTATTTTAGTAAAAAAATAAAATTTATTTAGGTCGTGGTCGCTGCTGGTGAATACACTACCGGTAGTGCGTGGTTGTCTGAAGAGAAACTACTGGAACAAGCACGCGATATGTGGAAGAGACTAAGCGATGAACAAAAGGGTGCCTACGGCGAAGACTACTTCGAGCAAGCCCTCCGTAGTCTTGAAAAATATACCAAGAGTGCTGTATGTATCAAAAACAATAGAATTTTATATTGTTGTACAATTGTGAAGAAAGGAAAAATAAGTTGCACCGCAACTGCGTAATATGAATCACATGAAGTAACTTCTAGATTAAAATAACAATGACAAATTCAAATAAGAAATAGTGTCGATATCATTCATTTATATCATCATTATTTATATTGAAAATTTATAAAGTACAAACATTTAAAATACTACAATCTTTAAAAGAGTTTCATGACGTTCTATATTATTACTATTTCATAATATATTTTACGAGAAACATAATTTTAATACAATATAAAATGAAACAATTATGCCGTAAAAAACTTTTGAGTGTATTACGTACGACTTTATTCAAAATTTGTTTAATGTCTTGTAACGAGGATGATAAAAAGTATATTATGTAATGTCATAATATTAAATAATTTGTATATATGGCCATGAAAAAGTTTGCACGTGTCCTATATGCACTTCACTTGTGGGCGACTTGGTTTTTTGCCATAATAATTTTGGAGAGTGGGCTTAAGAATTGTACAATGGAGTAAAGCCATCGCCTTTTTATGTGAGCAATTCATCTCCGATGTCAATATTCTCCAAATTTTAACAAAGCGTTTCGCTTCTACTTTCGCAAAGAGCGAAAGATTGGAATAACCTCACTGTGTAAGAGTATCCGTCCCGATAAGATGAAGAACTTTTTAGAGAAAAGTGATAATAGGTTTCTTTTAGATTAGTCATAGACTATATCGCCACGTACCAGATCGGATCATAATCAAGCGCTAAACTACATAATTATAAAAGAAGGTTAACTATTAATATTGTTTTATTTACAGGACGCTGATCTAACTGCAGTAACACGTGCCTTAAGTGATGGCGTGACCCGCACATTCCCTCTGGCACGTTATACACCTGTGTCCCCACGCGAAAAGATAAAGTCACTGTTGGCAGAGCACCTTCCTCGTTCTCTCTACGAAGGACTTTACTCAGATTAAACGATATTCACTGTTTAACACGAAAAAACACAGAAACACTTTTAGTGTAGAACATTTAATGTAACTTTTGAATAAACTAATTTAACTTCTACAATTTTGCGACGACAAGCTTTAGCTGTCAATTTACATAAAATTTTAAAGCGTAAAGGCATTCAGCAATTTTACTAATCATTTGAACAATAGTTTGGACAATATTTATAAAAACTAGGAAATTAAAAGATCACCATTATTAAAAATTTGGCGAATGTTCAGAAATCACGTAGTAAATAAATTAATACCCCGCTAAGAAATTAAAATTTTAATATTAATAAAATAAATGGTTTTGTATATTTATAAATTGTAAGTGAACGTGTCGACGTGGGAACATAAGCATTCGACGCGGAATGATTTGTAAATGGTTATGGGCTAATTATTTTTTGAATATCATAGAGCGTTCATCATTTTATTTGTAATTAACTTTTATAAACATTTCCGTTTCATATTATTTATGCGGTTGCGATTGCCCTCAAGGTATATTTCGGACAAATTACGTCTAATTATATATTACGCTCAGCAAAGCGGACGGGGAATAAGTAGTGGGTACTTATATCAAAATATAATAAAAACCTATAACACAAATAATTTTTTTGTGATTGTTTACGTTGAATGGGAAATATATATTATTTCGTTTTCCTTTTTAAAATGAATGCATATTATATGCAGATATTATGCATGTATTATGTTTTCATTTTACCATTAATCGCTATCCGCGACCATATGACGTCGCTTGTACAGCTGCTCTGCTGCATAGGTGACAGTAATTGAACACACGAGTCATGAGGATTGATGTGGTGTACCGAAGTTTGAATTTGAAATTAAGCTTGAATTTGCATACTTCTTGAATGGTTAGGAGCTAAAATTAAATAAGATGTTTTTTTTTTACTGTATCACCGTAAATCTAAACAAAGCTAAAATCTGTTTCAGAAACAAAAAGCGGTACTACGCGATTTAATTAACTTTTCTTTGATCACTTTGTATTCACGTTCGCATATTATTCTAATTTATTATTTCTATAACACCTTTACAAAAAATATTGTTAAATGATGTTAAATCTTTTTTTATAATAATAGTTTTAATATAATATAATATTAGTAATGTCAAAATATCAACACGTACAAATGAAATAAAAAAACATAGAAGTAAATTGTCATTATTTCCATTAAGTTCCGTATTATTGCTGTTAACCTGCAAACTAAGTCAATCTTTATTTTGGGAACACAAATTATTATTGTGCTATTGTAATTCAACTTTTAAAATATAAAAAATATAATTTGAAAAATATTAATTTATAGAAAATATCTAGTCAATGATGAGTAGTTATAAAATTAGCAAAACTGTTAAGTTTGAAAAAATAGATATTATAGATTTGTATAACTAATATTTAAAACTATTTTGATGAAATTACTAACTCTATGAATTCGTGTTGTATATATTGCCTTTTTATAATTTCGTAACATTTAGTTAGAACAATGTATCTTATCAATTATTCAAGAATTTGTCCATTTCATAAAATAAAATCAAATGTGTAAACTGTTCTACCGTTACTAACTATAACCTAAGACCCATATAAAAGAAAATATAGATCAAATTATAAATATCTTGTGTTATCTTTCATTAATAGAAAACATAAAACAGGTATTTTTTCGAAATTTTTGTTATAAAAAATATATCTTAAATAGTCCATACATATTTGTGTGCATTTAAAAGTTTTAAGCGTTCCTACATTTTGGTGTGAGAGTATTATGTAGTATGTATGAAAAGATAATAAAAAAGTTAAAGTAATAGTTTTATTATTTTTACCTAAATTGTATAACTACTCGTGTAACATATTTATGATTTCCGTATTCGGTATGCCTTCATGGTAATTAGCATGCGCAGTGTGTTGGTTGAAGTCATAAGAGTAGCTGCTGCCTTTTGTTCTTGGATCGCTCTTTTATGAGCCTTGGTCTAATTCCGTTTTAAAAAAAAACAACACTTTAATTAGACGACCGCCCGGACCAAGTGAATGTTAGAAAGAGACTAACTGGGAACAGTTAGCGATAGTCGTTTTATAAAATATGAGAATGCTGATTGGGCAGGAAGATGGCTGATGTGTGCGAGGTGAGATAGGGTGAAGGGATGTAACAGCTCCCTCTTAATCGTCTTTTACGAAACACTAAGAGTAGACTGACGGTGAGGATATTTTAATGCCAGGATAAGTACGCAATAAAATCTTTTAGTAATTTTCATATCATATGATAATTTATTGATCTTCATAATCATCATCAGTCGATAGACGTCCACTGCTGGACTGCTTCCCCAAAGATCTCCGTATCTATCTGTCCTGGGCTGTCCGCATCCAGGGGCTTTCCGCGATCTTCACCAGATCGCCAGTCCATTTAGATTCGTAACGATGTTAGCGCTGCAAGCTAATGCGACTCTTGCAGCTTATTTGACACTGGGCTTGTGAACCCGGATCCATGGCCTGATTTCAAAAAATGTGTACTACGTGGGGTGTAGTTATCCGACGGCGGAATTATGTATCTGGTTGTTGGTATTTCTGGCGAATCTACTCGGTCGTGTGTGTGTAGATGTGGCGCCGCGTTCTGAAGTGAGGGCGGCGTGATCTCTAGATTTGGAGCGTGTTGGTAGTGTCCGAAGTGTGTGTGGTTACGTGGGCGCCGTCGGTGCCCGGGGCTGATTTGGCTTTCAGCCTCTTGATGATGTCAACGACCTCACCGGGGGAGACCGGTTTTAAGGGGTGGGAGGAACTTCTGGTGGCAGGGTTGCTTTACGGCGCACCTTGTCTTCGACCAATTTGAGGTGAGCAGGGTCCATTGGTGTGGTTGAGGGAGTGCACTGGCTCTCCAGATTGTTGGCAAGACAATCGGCTTTTTTGGCATCCTCCAACGCTAGAGAGGAACCATTGATCATTACTAGGGGAGGCATACGGGCTGTGTTCTCCGGTTTGAGACTGCAGGCCAGGCGCCAAAATGTGGCTTTCGAATGGTCCAAATCGCAAAGCAGATTGTCCCATCTGTCGGATCTGAGTTCGGATATGCGCTGTTTTACTTACCTATGAAGGAAGCGATGTTTTATCCTCCTTTCCTCGGATCTATATCGAGAGTAAAGTCTCAATGCGTCGTTCTTGGCTCTAATCAGCCATCGAAGGTCGGCCGGGAGGAACCCGAGAAGGTAGTTCGATTCGGGAACCGTCCCCGACGATTCCTCTACGGCTGTGACGATGAGATGGGTCAACGAGTTGATCGCTCCATCGATCGATTTGACACCGGCACGAGAGCACACTATGAAATCTCTTATGGTATAACCTTGACCTTTAAATCACCAGAGAAAATATTTCACTGCGTTAGGAAATATGTACCAGCAATAATAGTTAAGTTTTTTAATTTGTAAGAAAAATCATTAAAAATGTGTATTATCGAACAATATCACATTATTATTTTATAATATGTGTAAAACAAAATGATTTATAAACAATTAAATAGCTACGAAATGTACTAATGCTACAATTTTTTTAACATGTTATTAAATAGATTTATTTTAAACGGCTCACTCTAGTAGCGCATTTAAAGTACACAGTTTAAATCTAAATATATTTATTTATTCATTTAAGCGACGAGACCAGCTGGACTTCCATCTGATGGTAAGTGATACGCCCGCCCGTAACAACATAGCACCAGTTAGGAATGTTATACACTGATCCACATTGCGCTCTTCGCTTGAAACATAAAAAGCTAGGTCTCATTACCCCAGTAACTGTACTGACTACGAGGCCTTTCAAACCGGAACACAGTAATGTTTGCACACTACTGTTTGGCGGCAGAAATAGGGGTTGCGGTGGACCCCGCCTAAACGGTCTCCAGCAACAGAGGCCTATTACTAGTATACTCTCATCGTTTAAAGCAGTACCACCACAGTGATTATGTATCGCTCGTCTCGTCGCATAATTGTATAAAAAAATGTAGGGGATGAAACTATGAATGATGTAATTCCGTTTAAACCGGGAAAATACTTGATTTGACTTGATAATTCTCGCCTAAAAACTTATAGTTGGCATCGGAACACTAAGGTTTTAATGTAGTAAATTTCACCTTGACCTGAAAATCTTTTGATGCAATGCGGCCAGAGAAATTCTTTGCACCTTTACCTGTTATTTTGCTTGATAATAAAAGGTTTGGTATTATATGGTTATTAATCTAATGTACTTCTCAGTTTTCATATAAAACTCCATACTTGTGAGGAAGGCAACATGTAACTCGCAGATACCAGATCTGCGAGCACTAAGTCCGCCAGTAGATCACAATAACATCTAGCCGGAGGCGTTTGAGTTAATGACTACTTTTTTTCACTATCATTTTAATATTATTTTAAATTCAATATATTTCTTTTCTGCCAATTGATTCCGGTACTAATCGTTAAAAAGAAAATATAAAATTCATATAAACTTTTATTAATGTACCTGATAATTTCAGGAAATTTATAAAGCCTCTTGCAAACTTCGAAATAGGTCGACGAGACTGTCGATACCCACTTATGAGTTATGAGAACACCAAGTTAGAACTAGCTGGCTACACAGCTTATGAAGAATATGTAAAAACTTTAGTGCCATAATATTTATTATCTATATATGTATACCAGATATCTAAAGACTCGTTGACTTACCACGAGATTTCCGAAACTATTAGAGATAAAGACTCAAAATTTTATAAAGATATTGCTTCTGTTATTTAGAGGACAGCTAAGAATGAGTTTTACAAAATTCCTTTACACAAAACAGAGTTTTGGGGTGAAGACGTTTTTATTCTATATGACGACCAAAAAAACGGGCGCAGAAAAGTAAGTATTTTTTTATAAATTTTGTTATAATTCGAAATAAAAGTCAGTATAATATCCTACGATTATCTGCTGGCAGATGGCTAAGGATATTAAAAAGCTACATAAATAAGCCTTTAATATAGCTATTTCGGTTATATTAAAGGCCAAAAGAACGACGGCGATGTCGAAATACTGCTAATATTTTCTGGTCGTCCGCTATACGTACGTTTCAACAATGATTAAAAGATTATTGAGTTCCAGTTGCCAACTTCTGAGAGTTAGGTTATTGGGGACGAGTACGCTTTACTGCCTTCATTATCACATCACCGAGGAATTAACAAATAGAAGTAAAGTGTTGGCCCCTGTATTGTCGTACTTCACTAGAATCAACGAAATGTAATCAGCGAAAGTTATGAATCTGTTGTCGAAAAACTAGTTCACTAGACATTTAGGTTGAGTTTTATTGCAACCATTGTTAACTACGTATCAGAACATTCATATATCTAAAAATAAATTTGCATACAGGTTTGGAATTAAAATATTTTTATTAAAAACAACGAACGTTGAGCGCATGTTGTGTATATCTACGTATTTATACTTTTCTATATAAATAGAATATCGACATGCTGTAATCGACGTTAAGCAACGTTTTGTGCGCTCATGTATCAGATAAGTGACCGGAAGTGTCATTCAGAAACAAGCGCTTCCGTCCACTGGAATGCAAGTTAACTTTGATACGTAAATCAAATATCGAGAGTTGCAAGACAACACTAAATAAAAAAACGAATGAGTTTTCCGAATGTTCCTTTCATTTCGGAATATTGTCCCTTTCTCCACTATACAATGTTTTCTTATACGTGGTATTTTATTAATTTTAAATCTCAGTAAATAGCACACCGGAAAAAGCAAACAACATAAAAAGAATTGCTGAAAGCCATTGGACTCAAACAGGACAAGACCGTGCATTGTGGGACACATTACAAGAGCCCTATGTCCAGCAGTGGATGTCCATCGGTTGAAATGATGATGACGACGATGATGAAAACTCACTAAAACTTTTGACGTACATTTCTTCCAAACAGCTATTAAAATCCTTTTCAATAGTCACGTCTATTTTTCTTATTGCTTCGCAAATGCGTAAAAATAGAATTCACGTTTGAAATTGTCAATAAAAAAGCATAGTGTAGATTTTTCTCTGTGGTTCTATAAGTAATAGAATTTATTAAAATAAAAAATTTGCGAGCTCTGGAATTCTTTTTTATTTAATTTCTCGTTGGCATTTTGATGAGATTAAATTTAACTAATTGTTCCATAAATATTTTAGGAATCATCACGTAATAAGTTTACAATTATCTAGCAAATAAATTATAACATGTAATTGAAAAATCTAAAATAAGATATTTCATTTTCGGATGCAAAATAATATATTTCGGACATCATGATGTAGATTAACAATGGAATATTTTATTTAAAATAACAAAATTTTTCAAATCGTTTTTCCCTAATATTTCAAATTAAAATTACACTTACATACAAAAATAAAAAAAAAAAATAAAGGCCTGCGATTTTTTTTTCGAAAAATCTTTAAAGTTTCTATGTCATGATAAAAAATGTAATCATATCAAAAATCTAAATTATAGGATTTGTATGTCCGTAAAGAAATGTTATACCTACGATATTTACAAACATTTCGATATTTCGATAATTTCAAAACTTTGTATTTTTTAATAACATCATGTTTTTTTAAAACACTTTTAAGGGTAATACTATTGAAGATAGTTTCTGAACTCGCCGAGATAGAAATATTGTTTAATAAAAACAGTTAAGGACTGAAATATATTTAGCCTCTAATAAACATAATTTTATATAAACTCATAGCATGAGCAAGTTATTAAATATATACAAATAAAGTGTACCTGAGTCTACAGAGTTAATTTACTGGGAAAGTATTAATTTCTATGATATCAAATATGGCTTTTACCCCGTATCTCAAAGTATTCCTTTAGCTTCATTAATATCTCTACGTATCAGGATATCATTGTCACATTATTACATTGTATTAGAAATTTTGTACTCTAGTTCCAAAGTTAGATTTTGTAGTAAATATTGTGTTAGAAATTTTAGTGAAATAACTGAATAGAAATAAATTTTATTAAGATGGAATTATCTTTTTAGTAATATTTTGGTAACTAATCAGTTCGATATAAGATGAGACACTGCATTAAACTAGAAATACATGTTATTTATGCTTATACAATTTGGATTCTCCGTTTTATCTTTCCTATTAACTATCGCGGTATGCGAATATGAGCACGTAGATTTACTTTAAATTGCAAAAAGATTTAAAAACTACAGCGCCGGGGCATTTATGCATAATATTTTTGTCAGCCTTACTTTGACATCCACGTGCCAAACTCAACCAAGTGTTACCATAAGACATAATAATAGTGACAAAAATAGGGCGTAGCAAGTCAGGCAGAGAATAGAATCATCAATAGTTACACTGAATACAACGTAACTGTAAACAGTACACAATATGTACTATTTGCCTATTACAGCATTAAATCAAGTCGCCCGGTAAGATAGACTTTATACCAAAATAAACATTATAAAATCGTCTGCATTTGACGATTTTCATTGTAGAGCCAATTACAGCTATCTGTTTTATTCTGCAAAGAATCCTTTATTAAAATAATGCATGTTTATAAAATTAAAAGATGGAATATCAGCTTTAAGATTTACTTTTATATCAAAGATACTGTTCATATTAATCAAATATTTTAAAACATACAAATTTACAAAGAATTGATGCGTTGATAATTAAAAATGTAGGTTGTTATGGAACGCTGAAATACTCATGAAAAATTGCACAGGTTCATTACAAAAGTTCTCAATAACAAATATAATTTTAAATTTACCAAGCGTCAATATATTGGGTGGTCTGAGAACTACGTGCCGGTTTTATACCATTTTGTTCTAAAAGCTTTTGTCGTCCGTCAACAACTTAAGTACTCTGTCGTTCCAGATCCTCTCAGGTTTTTCGACAGATTTTCGGTTTTACTGGTGGTAGGCCTCTTTTGCCGGAGACCGTCTAAGTGGATAAGCGCTTATTTCTGCTGCCAAATATCACTTAAGTATCACAGAATTTAAGTATAACAACTATTTCATTTTAAAAAGTTACCGAAGACCTGAGAAGGTATGTAGCATCGCAACTCTTACTTCTCGCCAAATAGTAGTGTGCATACATAACTGTGTTCTGGTTGGAAAGGCGCTATAGCTTGTGAAATTACTGGGGAAACGAGACTCAGCTTTTTTTGTGTCAAGGCAAAGAGTAGTTGTGATGCAGCGTATATCATCCTAACAGCGCCACATTGTTATGTGTGGGCGTATCACTATCCATCAGTTGAACATCCCACTCGTCTCGTCGCATACGTAGTATAGAAAAAAATATAAAGAATGTTTTAGACGCAAAGATCGGATATAATGTATTAGTTACCTCTTTTTTTATCAAAAGTGTTTTAGTGCTTGACCACGATCCAACATCGTGTTAAAAGGGGATATGATGTCGGGTAGTGAAGCGCACTAACCTAATTACAGTCTATTCATTATTTTCTTATAGACACACACGTCATTCTTGGATAGCAACAATGATGTTAACAAATTGTTCCAGTACTTTCAGCTAAATCTCTTTGTTATCAAACTGGTATGTTTAGAACAAAAGGATGGTGACTCGCCCTATAACCGATTTGTATCCAATGGAAAAAATCGAATAACTTTATCTATAACATGTAAATTTTCTGAAAAAAGACGTGTAAAACGAAATGTAAAATTGTCTTATAATCTAATCCAAAGCAAAATGTACTACTAATGCTCAACAGTATTACTTACATTTCCCCTTTTTCAGGTCGAGGTCGACCTTTCGTTTGTTCATTCGTCTATTATACAGTATATAATAATTACTAATATTAGGAAGTTTCTAAAATAATATATTATGTTAATATTAATCTTCATTTTGGTAAAGTTTGAATTTACTCACGTTATTTTAAATAAAAGTATTTAGATTGTTTAAGTAATTTGATATTAAAATAAAATAACATAGCGAATATAAAGTTAATCGACTTGGTATGAGAAACTTTATCGTTATTAAACTAGAGTTAAAGTTATAAAACAATAGACAAACGAACAATTTGGCTCCCTCTGTTGAGTCTTAACCAATTTGAAAACTTTCCTACGGTCAAATCAAGCTTAAATTGTTTCTTTATGAGTGTAGTAAACAATAGTAGCAACTGAGAAAACATAAACCAAGGTTTATGGTGATCGGTGGTATGGAAATCATATCTCAAATCCTGAGGCTACTATTACTCTATCGTCAATAACTAACAATTACATTTATTATTAACATAAAATATGTTTCTATACGATATAAATAGTAAAATAGTAGATATACCAATCATTTATAGGTGTAGGTATTAATACGCATTAAGATAATTAAATGGTCATAAAGCTAAATGCACGAACATTTTGCGATCAACAATTCATTTGTAGTCATCTGACCTGAATTTGCTCGTCACACAAAATTAACTTCTACTTTATTTTATTAAAGCTGTTTATAAAATAAATTTAAATTTATATTGAAAACAGTTATTCACAAATATAAAGTTAACTTTCACTCTTTTTTATGTTTTAATTTTTTTTTAATAAATACAGAATATAAATAGCTCTTTTATCTTTTACCTCTACTGGCACTTAGGGCTTTCACATTTACTGGATACGTGCGACTTGGTCGATGTCACATGTCCATAAATGCTATTATTCTTATAACGTAGGTTTCCTCACGATGTTTTCTTTCGCCGGTAGTTCTTTATAATCGCCATATGCTAATTTGGCTGAAGACAATATATTGAACCATTTTTATAATCTGACGTTACCTTTTTTTATTTATTTAAACTTGATGTCGTATATTATACATTTTTACTACATTGGCAAGATAATTTTATCATATTAATCATAAGAAATATTTATATATATATATATATATATATATATGTATATTAATATATAATACTAATCAATATTGAACAATCCCGGAAATTATTCCTAAAGGATTACTACGCAGTTTTCAAATATTTGGCAACAATAAATTCGAAGGTTTTATTAATTGCCTAGTAATTTAATTATAGGAAGCCTGAAATTTTTACTTCATGTATACAGCGGACGATGAAACGGATACAATCGTTTTGAAGACGATACAGATTGATAAGAAGTTCTTTAGTGATATCAATGTAGCATATTGGTGCGTAATCAAGTAAAAGATAATTACCGTTATAATAAAAAGCATTATATTAGTGAGAATCGGCAAAACGTTTCGGAAGAGATACAATGAGACAAAGTTTTTATCGCTCTTTTACTTACATTCTTCAGATATTTGTGACCGCCAAGTATCGATTATAAGTCCAAGATTTTTAATTCCATTGCTCTTTGCAATAGCTAACCGACGTAGCTCTAGCAAACCGAAGTAGGCTTCGCAGTTTGATAGTTTGATGAGAAGATTCTGAACCAAAAACAGCACTATAGTTTTCCGGAAGTAATACATATAAAAGTCATATTGTATCGGGTAATGCTTTTTTTCACTTAACATTATATGAAGTGAATTTAAGTAGAAAATACAATTAAGTGGTAATTAACCGCAATATATTTTGAACATTATAAATTCATCGAAAAAGTACAAACTAGGTCGAGAGCAAACTATTATTCTGCTTATGTTGCTGCTTCCATTGATATTCCCGCGGGGCGAACTTTCCTAACACATTTTCCCATAATTCACAATATCGTGCAAGTTCGTGCTGTTGACTGATTTTACTTAAGTACATAATGTTTTACTAAATATTTAGTATTATACCTGTTAAATCGGTTACAATTCATTACTTTAAAACCGGGTGTAAAATAACTTATCCAGTTATTTTATTTAAGTAACAAGTATACCTTGAATCTTTATTGTATAAAAAATTATACACAAATCATGACAAATCCAATATAATATGTAAAAAAAATCATTAATATAATTTGGAAAATTCTTTCACCAAAGTTTTATACACAAACGCTCAATTAGCTATCAATAGTTTAATTTGTATAATAATAACGGTAATAATTGTCAGTTTATATAAGATTATAAACCTACAAATTTTTTAATGGATACGACAAACAATAATTTTAATTCTCATCCGAAAATAACGGACATATAACTACTTGACCTTTTTGTTCTGATTTTCAGGCCAAGGTTAACATGCTGATTGTATAATACCTTGAGTACGTACGTAATTTTATGAATTAATATTAATTTTTCGGTAAAATGCCTGCTATTAATTAGTTATTTACATTTGACTAAAATTGGTAATAACGTGTAGGTAACTTTTTCTTATGCGATCAAAGGATGCCAATTCGTTATGAATGTCAAATAATAACATTTTATATTATATAATAAAAACTCTATCCTAGTACAAAACACACTCAAGATTTCTACGTCTTTAGTGTTTCTTTACCTTGAAATCTTGTATCACGGGGACCTCAAGCGTTTAGATGTACAATGTTGATTCTTAAATTGATTTCCTGATGATTTAAATATCAAGTCTCATTTAAAACAAATCTTCTAGAAAAATATAAACCTTGTCGTAAAATTCTTTAACGTAGATATTAAAACGAGAATTTACATTAAATTAATAATTCAATGTAGTTTCTCCTTTCATAGTCATAGTACAGCATAATTAATGTGTAATTTTACTAAATAATACCTTGTGTAATACCTTGGTTATGTATTAAAATGATATACTACTTTACTTACATAAAAAAATTATGTTTTATTAATAACTCTTTTACTGAGTAAAGAAATAGTTTTTTCCGGTTCTTATTTTTGATTGTATATTTAAACTGCTCTTATTAATAAACACTACTAAAATCAAGTTAAGAATAGTACCTCCCGTACACTAATCGTAATAATCAGTTACATTAAAAAGACGAAGCGTAATTGCAAATTGCACAGTGCATGCAACAGAGGCAGGCGGAGATGGGAGGGATCGTATTGATCCTTCTTAGTCGCGCCACGCGGTGACCGAACATGACCTCCTCTTGTACCCTTGTATACCACCTGCCCTCAACGATTTACCTTGTCTATTCACTTGTATTAAACAATATTTAGATTAAAACATTTTGTATGCTCTTACACTACTGTTATACAGCATTATTATGAGTAAAAACATCGAAAAATTTAAAGCGAAAAAAATTATTGTAAAAACCTTTTTCCACTTCGAGCTCTTAGAAAATCACTTGCAAGTAATTTTTGCTCCTTTCTATCACATGAGTTTTTTACAGTACTATCTATCAATACAATATAAACCTATCAACAAATAGCCAACTGTATGTAATTATTAAAAAAATATTATTTAATTTATTACTATGAAAAAACTTATAATAAAATGATAAATGTATATTTAAAACGATGTGGTCATTATTATGCAACACTAAATTTTGAGATCGAAGAAAAAGGAAATCTTCAAATATTCAATCAAGTTATCCCTATAAAACTGATTTTATAGGTACTTTATCACCCTAAACCACCGCATTGGTTGAACTCGGTATATCCTCAAGCATAATTATGCTTGAGGACGTCTTATACAATGTGTCTCATAAAAATCTACATTTTAGCACTACATCTAAGCTCATCCTTAGCATAGCTTTTTTTAATAACATTGTCTACGTCAATCGAGAGACAACTTCCTTTCTCCTGAATTATTTTAAAGGACATAGCATAAACCCCCCCCCCCTCTCCCACACACATTTTAATAACAAGGATATCATTAAAATTATTACTGTAATATATAAATTAGTAAGAGTTTTTAATGTTTTGACCAGTCAATTTTAGTCACAGCTTATAAAAATATTAAGAAACTAAAATTAACAATTCTTATTTGTAGTTAAAGTGCTGACGTGAAAAAATTTAAGCATTCTAAAGAAATTTCATAGAAAGATTTTTTTTATGAAAAAACATTTTAGTGTCCCTTTTTTTTATATAACACGAACGGGCGCCTGTTCGAGAACGAGTACTATGGTTATGGTAAGCACTGAACTGAGCAAACTCGGCATCATTTTCTATAGTTCTCTTGGCAAAAACGGTTGTGAGTTTGGAGCTCCCGCTAGTAATAATTCGACAGTGTTGTTTTAGCTTTCGTCACACAAGATTTTTATTAGTTTTTATTTCAAAAACTATTAGCTGTTTATGAGTGCAAAAACACTATCCTAATTTTTTTATTTCGTTTGTGGCAATATACTTCTCTGAATGTCAACGTTTTGCCTATCTGTATTATTCCTTTCTAGACTTAAACAAGTCCGTAAAAAAATATGGTAATTGATTAGATTTTTTAATATAAATAATTATTATTGCTACTTTGTTTGTGAATCTGTTAAATTAATAATTATATAATGGAAAGCTACATTAATAAACCGTATAAAATCTGTGATGTAAATCGAGACAAGAAAAAAGGTATTGTGGCATCAACTTTAGAAGATTTACTAGCGAAAGTACCAGAAAAATTAGGTTTACCTAGTGAAAATTTAACTGTCGTCTTAGAATGTGACGGTACAGAAGTGGACGATGAAGAATACTTTTCTACTTTAGACCCCGATACGGCACTTATGATTTTACATGGTAAAGAAAAATGGGCACCGAATATGCCCAAATGTCAAGTTTCCTTAGATCAAACTGATGATATAGCTCTAGGCGACAAAGGTCAGGTTGCAAGTCTTGTGGGAAGACTGCAACACAATCTATGCCATATCTCATTACTTGGAGGTCAAGACCTCGAACTCCTTTCAGATATGGATCCAGATAGTCTTGCTGACATTGTCACAGATCGAGATAATAGAATTATTTTAGAACATATAAAAGAAGCCTCTGGAAGGTAAGTAAATATTAGAAATAAACACATTTAGCAGATAAATTTTGTATCTAAACATATTCATTTTTTATTATTATGTATTAGAATGGATAGTAACTTAGAGGAATTCATTTTTGAGAAGAATCTTAATTTGAAGATTGGACCACCTAAAAACAAAGAGTATATTCTAGTTTGTTAAAACTGATTGAGATATAATATTCTTTGCACACTTCTCCTTGGTCCTGTTGATCTGTAACTTAACACAAATAAACCAATTTTAATTAAATTATAAAAATTAATACTTAAGATGCATTTTTTAAGTCAGCATTTGTATTTTAGAGTTTTTTTGACCTTTAAAGTTTTATAATATGTGTTTATATACTGTAGATAAGTATTTTTAACATTAAAATATTCTTTTAGAATTCTATTAGAAAAACGACAAGCACAAGATGCTATGGAACTACTAAAATTGTATCATCAGAGTGTAGCAAATGGGAATGAAGATGTTTCACCACCAAACCAAGAAAGGATTTAAAAATTCTTAAAAACTCTCTAGTATCCTCTGAATCTGGCCCTCAGCATTTGTTTTTAAGGGATGGTAAATCTCAAAAGTTTACAAAGAATTTCTTTACATTAAGATCAACATGCTTGCATATACTTATATACAAATGAAAAACACATTAAGATAACCATAGTGTACCATTATCTTTCAATATAAATATTATTATAAAAGATGTCTTAACATTATCTATGATTGATAAAAGGGAAAGACTAAATTACTATATTTTATTTGTTAAAAATGAAAATGATAACTTTTTTAAGTTTGCTTTATAACTTTTCACATAAATATAAAATATTTGATACATTGAAATAATTGAATAGAAATTAGATGACATGAAGCTAATCTTATGAAAATGAGCTAATAATAAATCTTAATCATTACTACAACATTCTAAATATTGAAAAATTATATTTAAGGTAGTCATTATATTAGAATGAATATATTGATCAGTGTGTCTAATGCAGTCAGATGTTATATTCCTACTGTTAATTTTCTTTTTATCATAACATTATTGTTTTTGTGGTAAATAGTAATATTTGAATTGATTTAAAGCCAAGTAACAAAAAGATTCTGCTTACGTATTTAATATTAAAAGTCAATCATTAGGGCTTGTAAAAATGTGCTTCCTTATTAGAATTTATACTAATCCAAATTTTTTATTAACCTATGGAATTCATATTCTAGTGTATTCTACTAAAATTACATATATGTCAAACTGCATAAAATTAGAGATATTTTGTAGTAATATAATAATGTCAACCAAGTGATTTATGTTTTTAACAAAAATAAAAATCAATTATTTTAACACTTTACAATGTAATTGATATTCCTCACAGCATTAAATTTAAATCATTTTGTTATAACATTACTAATGCACATAATATTCATTATAAATCTTTATCAATCAATATAAAAACTTTGCAAGTTTTTTAAGCAGTCAATATAAAAACTTTGAACTATGACTTTATGATAAAACCCCACGACTATTTTAACATTGTTTATTGTAATAATTTATAAATTATTTTTACTATTTTGTAATGTGTTATAAATTTTTGGTTCAGTAATTATTTAGATCTTCATTTAAAATGATTAAAAACTATCCATGAGCAGTTAACGGTTTTAAAAACCTTTAGATTTTTAAAATTAGAGAAAAAATTTCACAAAATATGTGTAAGATGTTTTATTCAGTTACAGTTGTAATGTTAAGGAAGATTTCTTTTCTTTGGTTAATCATACCTATTTATACAACAAATACTGAACAATTAAAAAACAAAGTATTGTCTTTATGTGCATTACATAGTAAATACGCATTTTATAATTTGTTTCATATTTATAAACATTAGGAAAAGTCTTGTACTTTAGAAGACAAGGAGAAATGCATTAAGCCAAAAATTATAAACAATTATTCACTCTATATAGTTAATTGACAACATTAAGGAGTAATATCAATTTTTAGTACTTTTATCAAGTCCTGTTTTAAGTTATTAAGTAGTGGTATAATTTAAATTAAAAAAAATCCTTTAGTTGATAACAAAAGATATCTGTGTGTTATTTTTCATTAACTTATACTTTCATATTATTTGGAAATGCTTTTCAATTCCTACTTGTTTGTTTACCCAAATCCTGTTAAAACATTACATCTGTTTTCCATCCATCATTCAGGATTACATATTTTGTTAACTATTAATGCTATAATTAGAATCTTGTTAGAAAGTGTATAATTACTTGGTACACAATTATGATAAATAATCTGACAATAGATGTGATAGTATTTAAGTATTCTTTACCTTTTGTATTGTTATTTTCAACATTTTGTTATTTTTGTAAACTTTTGAGACAAATTGCTACAAGGTTGATAATCAACATCAATTTAAAAGACTGATAGTTGGTAAATTTATTTTTTTTATATAGTTTTACCCCTAGAGTAAGATAATTCATTTAAATCCAAATTTGCTCAAACATTTTACAAATATTAAATAAGTTTCCTTATGTTTCACTCCACTGCCATAAAAAAATAAAAACAATAACCTCATTTAATAGAGAAATCGTAAAATGTAAGAAACTGTAGGAATTGCATGAGAATGAAATATGTATAGTTTTAAAAATATAATGTACTTAGTTTAGGATTATTGAATTAATTTGTGATATTAATTTATAAAGAATATAGCACAAGCAGTTAAATTCTGTTACATTACTTTAACTTTTTATAAATTTCTTATTTTAAGGAAATGACACCTAATGTATCAAATAAATTGGCACTTCATAGCTTTCAAACCAAATGTTTGATTAACAGCAAAAAATCTTTTTGTTAAATCTCTTTATATTAATAAAATGCAATATAAATCTGTATACATAGATCAATATGAAAATGCAATATTTGTCATAAGCACATTATATAAATTCAATTCCATACTCACTAAAAATGTAGAAAATTACTAATATTATATAACTACTTTATCTATAAATCACATAAATTCTCACAAACTTTATGGTAGTTATTTCAGTTTTATGTCAATGCCATCTTGTACTATAATTTGTCCTGCTTGTATTCATATAAATTTTTACTAGATGTTATATGAATACAAATCAATAACCACAATAATCAGTATCAAGATAATATTACTATTATGGAATACTAGTTATTAATATTTTATTTATGCAAGCAAATGAAATGGCTTCTTAGCAAAATATATCTAGTTTTAATAAGTTTTTTAATTTGATGTAATGAAATGCCCAACTTTTCACAATATTATTTGCTGTCAATCTATACTTTATCCATTAATGGTTACTTATTATGTTATTTTTCTATTGAATTTAAATGTCCATTACCACATGGAATTGATTTTCTGAGCACTAATAAACATTGAGAAAATAATATTTTTATTTTAATGATGTCCAAAACAATCATAAATAAAACAAAATATTGGGATTATTGATTTATTCAAGCAATAGAGGAAACAACACAAAATTGCTTAATTAAAAATGACATAGTATATGATATATAATATAAATTTAAGGATATCTAACAGGAGAAATTAAATTTACACAAAAACTACTGAAGAAGCCAAGATTATAGATTATATGCTACATCACATATGACACAACATCTAAGTTAAATATATTGTAGTTTACAGAACAGTACAAGAACTTTTTTCGCGGAAAGGATTGACTTTTTGGCTGGAAAATCCAACAAGTAAACAATCTTCCTGCTCATGATCATTTATATATCTAACAATATCTGCCACTGCCACTGACACAGGTACACGTTTAATAGCAGCTTCTCTTCTCAACTGTTCAGTTACAGCACGCTGCTGTTGCAAAGTTGATACCATCATATCCATAACGGCAGTGTCTGAAAGGCCTATGTTGAAAGCGATAATTAACAGGCCAGAGAGTACTTTATAGGGCGTAGCCTCCAACCAGAAGTCAAAGTCTGAAACTTAATTTAATACACGAGAATTATTGGAAACGGTAAATACGTAAAATATATTAAATTACAACTTGAATTTCCATAAATACATTCAATTAAAATAAACCCACCTATTAGTTTAGAAATTAAAAACTAGCAGCTCTGTTTTCCTGTACTGACACAATCGTATTAAAGGTGTTGCTATATTCTGGTACTCTATCAAGAGATTATATTCTTTTAGTGCAAAATTCACAGAATATTGAACCAACTAGAACATTTTTGTAATTCTAAATCTCTAACGCAAATACGCATATCGTTCCTGTTGTGAATAAAAGTTTAAAATAATAAATGAACTCAAAAAATTATTATTCATAGTACTTTTAACTGCAAAGAAGTGTATGCATTACAGAGTGAATAATGTTTTATCTTTATGAACGAGATTAAAAATATTATAACTTTTAAAACCGATTGAATTTTTATTTAATAGATGTTTATGTTAACCTTTTACCACAATAATACAAAATATAAACAAGGAACTTTTTAATTAAAAAAAATTATTGGATGATGAAATATAATTATTCTAGTTTTTTAAGGATAAACATAATACTTCATTACAAATTTATTTTTAATATATATTCATGAAATTATGATACAGTACTATAAAAAATAATTTTAAATCTATTAATCTAAATATTTGAGAAAAGTACACGAAACACAGAAGTTCTAAAAATTGTGTGACTGTTGCTGTGAAATTAAAAAAGATATTTTTCGTACTAAACTATAGGATAAAACTATAGGTGATATTTTCAGCAATTATTGATTTGCCTAGTTTTTAAATTTTAATATTTAACTACGGATATAACTTTATTTTCAATCATTTGTGCGTTATTTTATTACAGAGTATATTTTATTAAAAGAGAAATAAATCCTGTGAAAATGGAAGGAGATGGTCCCGAGTCTTCGAAAACTTTTTCTGGAATACCTGAAGCTATTTTTGTCGTATGTAATAGAATAGGTTATTCATTATAATTTCCTTTATGTAAATTTTTCTAAAGTTTTAAATGGTAATTGGGTTGGACGAGGTTATAAAAAACGTACACCTGCTTTGTATGGTTATTTTTAATTTATATATATATATAATTAATATCGATGTTTTGTTATTAATAGTTTAATGCTTATTAAAAAAAAGTGTTAGTTAAAAAAAATACTAATTATAGTAATAGTTAATACATATTTAAATATGCAATGAATTACTCTTTACACAGGACAATGTTGATGAATTTATGAATTTACCTGATAATGCTGGTGGAGTTGAAAAGGTTTTAAGGAGATTAGATGAACAACATGCAAAATATAAATTCATGGAATATACTTTAGCTTCCAAGAGAAGACGGCTTCGCCAACAAATACCAGATCTTGCTAGATCTTTAGAAATGATCGTAAAATTAAAAACTCAAGAGGAAGAAATGGAAACTCAATTTCTTTTAAGTGATCAAGTCTTTGCAAAGGTATTTATTATGGAAATAGTTTTGAAAAAATTACAGTAAAATATGATTCTGGAACTTATTAAATGTAATAAAAACAGTAGTAAAAATTAACTAACTATGGTTTCGTCTTATAAAAATGTGGTTCGTTAATTACCATTAATGATGCAACCAATGTTAATCAATGTTTAAAATCTATTTGCGATTATTAATTCATATTATGTTTTTAATAGGATAGCCTTTATGTTTTTTTTTAATATTTATCATTGATATATTGTATTCTAAACATTTCATTTGAAATTAGCTTAATCTTTGATTACTTTTACAATATATGTTTTCAGTTTTGCATAAATTCATTGTAATATTTTAACAGGCCAATATAAATCCCACAAAAAATGTGTATTTATGGCTGGGAGCTAATGTAATGTTGGAATATCCTTTGGAAGAAGCAGAACAATTACTAACGACAAACATGGCAACAGCAAAGAAAAATTTGTCTAGAGTGGAACACGATTTAGACTTTTTACGGTACATTACTTTTTTAAAGTGTAAATTGGTTTAAAATTTGTAATCAAGAAGTATGCTAGTAATAATTAGACAAAAAGTGAATAATGAAGAATACACAGACATGTTGTTTGAGGAGCATACTGCCATCACCAACTTCTAGGCTAGAAATATGTGCATCAGTAATCATCAATAAAATAATTCACATAAAGTACTCATCTTCGTTAGTAAGATAATTTTCTCTTACTGTGGAATATAACAATTCTGTAAGAATTTGTGTAATCACAAAAAAAAAGGAATAGCTCTCTTAATGTTTCCCCTGCTCTAGCTTTGAGCCTTTCCTCACAAGTCCATTTATTCAGTCCAATAAGTAATAACCTTAATGAGAAACAATTATATCATAAATAGATTCATTTAACCAGGAAAGATTGTCCAATGAATAATAATTTTATGAAATAATGAGTTAAAAGAATTTTTTCAGAATCTGAGACCTTAGCAATTAGTAATTATATATTGTGTTTGTTGGATACTGTATTTTAACATAACAAATAAACTTGTATTGTTATTAGAATATATTCATAATATAATTTGTATTTCAGTGATCAATGGACTACCACGGAGGTTAATATGGCTAGAGTATATAATTGGGATGTAAAGAGACGTCAAGCTGCAAAAGCTTCTAGCTAATAAGTACTTACAGCAACAAATAAAGTAAGGTACTGATCTCGGTATTTTGAATTCTAATTCTAGACTTGATTAATTTATCAGTACCCATCAAAATAAAACTATACAATATTCTAAATATTCAATTATATCTGAAATAATTATTGATCATAAAAAATAAATATTAACATTACTGCATGGTTTTATTTACATTACAACCACAAATTGTAATGAGTATTGAAAGGTAAAATTACAAAGCATCTGTGTTTATTTATTATGAAAATTGATTATTAAATGGTTAACTTTTTCTGAACATTTATTTTCGACACAATATTGTGGATAGTAATAATAATTAACACTAGTGTTTTTATCACTTTTTGGTTGTAATTGTCCCTCAAATTTTACTGCAATTTAAATAACATAAAATTGATTTTATAATTGATTTTATAGAAATATATTTTTTATAAAGTTTTAATAATGGCTAAACTATATTTTAGGAACTACTAAGTGTTTTTTTAAGCCTTTGGCGGCAATGGTCAGAAAACCATAATCAACTGTATAAAAGTACATGATTCAGACATTATTAAAAAACTAGCACTTTAATGTATGTCAAATTGATTATTCATTACGAAATTTTAACAGATGGTGAAAGACTTCTTCTTCCTCCTGTACTTTTCCCATTCTACTTGGGGTCGGCACATTATGTACTTCTCTTCCACATCCCTCTATCAGCCGCCATATAATAGATGGTGAAAGACTAAATTTTAAAAAATATTTTTCTGTTTTATTAAAATTAAATGAGACAGAGCTGTAATACAACTCATAGAAAAATTTTGGTTAAATAGGAGAATATAATAACATGGTAAAGGTTTCTTATTTCATATTTTAAACATCATTACAAAGCATGTCTCAGACATAGAAAGAGAATTAAGCCTAATAAGTTCACAAACACAAATAGATATAATTAAATATCTTCATTTCTTTATTTATATTACAATTGAAGGTCAATAATGTTTCTGTTTTAATATATTTAGCGACTACACGATCAGTACTTACTTGATGTTAAATGATACGCCCGCCCACAACAATGTGGTGCTAGTTTGGATGGTATACTCTACAACACATTGCGCTCGTCGCCTGAAGCAAGAAGTTTATTCTCATTACTCAAGTAATTGGACTAGCTACAGCCTCTTTAAACCGGAACACAGTATTGTTTGCACACTACTGTTTGGTGGCAGAAATAGGTGTTATTTCATACCCAGAGGTCTCCGGTAACAGAGACTTACCACTAATAGGAATCTTTTTCATTTATACTAAAACGACATTAACACAACATAGATAAAACTGCAATAAAGCAGTTTTCCCCATTGTTAAGCTATAAATAAGCTGCATTTGGGGTGAACAACAAGTGACAAGTGTTTTGTTTTGCTTTCATTATCTGCAAATTGTTTAGCTTGTGTCTTAAAGACTAGAATAACATGCTCTTAAAGACTAAAAGAACATGGTGAAGTGAAGTGGGCCTTTGTGTGGCAACGCAACCTATAAGAAAACACTTCAAATTACATAATACGGGCAGTTTTTACGTTTGAAACACTTGTTTGATTACAGTGATATTTTTTGTTAATTGTTAGATATATATATAGTTAGTAGTAATTGATACGTCCTAAACTACGACTGAAGTTTTAATTTTGATTCATCATCAGCCGAAAAATGTCCACTGCTGGACATAGAAATCCCCCAAAGATCTACACATCGATCGGTACACAGTCAGCATGACAATCGCCTCCGCCACGCACTATTGGCTGTCGTTTATAGGGGGTGGATTTAGACCATCGCTCAACACGCTGGCACAATGCGGGTTGGTGGGATCCCGGGCCTTGTTTATTGATTAGCAGGGTGCTCCACGAGCAGGTAAGGTGGGCTTGGGTTCTCGTGAGTTGTGTGCGGGGACCCCTTACACCCCTCTACATCATCATTTTCATTAACATTATCCAATCGCTAAATTTAGCGCCCGAAACAATGAGTTTGACGTTTCATTTACTTGCGTATTTTGAGTGGCCGCATTTAGTTATTTATTACTTTTTAAGAATGTTGTGTTATTTTATAGGGGTTTAGATATATGATTACCATGATTATTACGCAGGATTCCAAAGAATCAAAATACAAAATTCAAGTGAGAGATTAATATGAAGAGATAAGACTAGCAGTTCACTTCATTGTGTACTATGCTCTAAACATTTAGATGAGCTGTGTTAAAAAAATATTTTGTGCAAAGCAAAAATAATTCTGGATGAGATGTCAGTGTTTTCTTTAACTCAATCCAATTACAAATTTTGGGTAACTATTGTGTGGGAGAACTATTGTTTTCGATTAAAATATCAAATTTACTGTCTTTAGTTGCAACTAGTGTAATCATCATTAGGCGCCCTCTTCAAACTGAAGTTAGGCGATCAGATTGAAAAAACCAGTTCGATCCTCAGCTATAGTTCATAAAATATTCCTTGATACCTGAGACGTTACAGACTTCGTTTTAAAGACAACTACAATAAATTTCTTATTGAAAAAGTTCAAGTTTATTAATTTTAATAAAACATTTGTATATAAATCTAGAACACTTTTCTAAAAAAAGAACATGTCATTAAGGAGATACTAGTAAAACCAAAGGTAATTTAAATTATCTATTTTATTTTATTATTTATAATTTTTTACTAGCTTACTTCGTAAACGCTTTTCGCAGCCTGTTAGGAATGTCTAATCGACTGATAGGTGAATATCGATAAAATAAATGTATGATAATTTCATTATTATTCGTCATCGTCAACAGCCAATTTACGTCCCCACTGTTGGGGCACAAGCCTGCCCTCAATATGAGGGCGATGGACGGTAGTAACCACGCGGGCCCAGTGCGGATTGGTGGTGACTTCACACACACCTTAGAATAAATTCTAATCCATGTGCAGGTTCCCTTACGATGTTTGTATGTTGCTGCCGTTACTAAAGTTCACAATTGTACATAACTTAAATATTAAGTCATCGGTACATGTCGAGATTCGAACCCACGACCTTCGGAATGAAGGTCGCACACTCCAACCATTAGGTCAGTGAGCTACTATATTATTATAAAATGTATAAATGATTAAATATAATAATGTTTTCACAATATATTTATTTTTTTAGTCTGGTAATACCTACTGCTTTCGCATGCAACGCAATCTTTTTTAATACGATCGGTAGGAGAGCCGACGCGACGCTTTGTATTCGCTACCGCTACGTGTTTAATATTGTTTTGTTGTTATGGATGTTTGTTCAGTTTTGTTGTTATCTATTCTTATTTGTTTTTTTTGTACCATTATGCCGAAAAGAACAAAAAAAAACTGTTTTGAATAAAAAAAGTCGCGGGATTGTAATCCGTTTGCGCGAGTATTTTGGGCGCGAAATTAAAAATGGCAGACCACTCCTACCATTGGAGCAAGTGTGCTATAGAGTTGCAAGCGCTCTTGGTATCGGACGAGCTACAGTTTCTCGAATTAGCAAAGAAAAGTATTGAGAGTCATCAACGGATATGGCGGCCGAAGACGAGGGAGATAAAATAGTATCGACTCGTAATAAAAAAAGGCAGTTTCGCCAGTCACCAAAATTGACGACTTTGACGCCCCTGCAAATAATTAATTATTAATCTACAAAATTGCTCGAGTTATGAATCTGAATTCGACTTTGACGTTGATCTCGGCTGTATACCTTCCACCAATAAAATTTTTAAATACCTTTTAATTCATCTTTCATTTTCATTCGTCTTTCTTTCGATGTCGTTAAAATGTATATTTTTAAATAAACTCATTTCGATATGAATATCGATAAAATACGAAAGATGTTCCATACCTACTACATGTCATTCTGACAAACGTCTCAGCTATCAAGCAATATTTTATGAATTGTAATGTGATGGTTTTGTCTTAATGTATCATGGATAATAAGACTAGTTCAAAGGCCGGTTCATCCGTCGTAATTGGTATTATAATAATTCTATATCCGCGCGTAAAATATTCGGCACAATTTAATGACAATTTGAATATAAAATTACAACCGTCAGTAATAAACACGAACAACAACAATCAATGTAAATTAGAAAGTTGAGATTTATTTCATTGTAATTACTTTAGAATATTTTAATTACAATGTTTTCCATTATCATCATCATTTTTTCAACCGATGGACGTCGACTGTTGGACATGTCTCTTGTAATGTGTTCCACAAAGCACTATCTTGCGCTGTTTGAATTCAGTGGCTCAAAGCGATTTTTTTGTTCTCTGTCCACCTAGTGGAATTTTGCCTACGCTGCGTTTTCCGATGCGGGGTTGTCATTCGAGCATAACGTTTTTATTATTACTTACTTCCATTCTTTGAATCCAGGCCATTGAATTTTATGTCTGCGTGGATTAAGCATGTGCGTTTTTGACATGTTTTATAAATTAAAATAACATAGCATTGTACAAAAATGTTGCTAAATGCGGTCCTTCATTATATGCAAGAAGATAAAACTACAAATTGATTGTTTTGGGCATTAATTTTATCGATTGAATATTGTCAAGCTAAATGATAACTCTAGTGGCGTTGTTTATGGCGTGTCAATTACTAATAGCTTTAATATATCTAGCCATTAACAAAAATATTATTCTGATCATACGAGAACTGTGTCCATCACTATTGTAAATGTGACAGATACGTGACGTTTTTGACACGAATACTTTTCCTAAGAGGAAATAACATAAGACCTACTTAATTAATTGTAAAACTGAAGGTTAGTTGTAAATTTTAGTTAAACCAAACGAATAACATTGGCTACTTTTATAACATTGTCATGTTTTATTAAGCCATTATTTGTGATTTATATTTTTAAGCATTATCCATTCTTCAGCTATGGCTCCATCTACTGAATGGGATGAAATAAAAAGATTAGCTGCTGATTTTCAGAAGGCTCAACTAAGTTCTACCTCACAAAGGTGAAAACTTTTTAAACGTTCCCAAATTGTTATATTTTTTTCCTAATTATATTATTATATTTAACATTTTTCTTTTTTTATCTAGATTATCTGAGAGGAACTGTGTTGAAATTGTTACAAAATTGATTGAACTTAAACTAATTGACGTTATTTTTACAATAGACGGGAAAGAATATTTGACACCACAAACCCTTGTTAAAGAAATTAAGGAGGAACTTTATGTTCATGGTGGACGCATTAACACTGTGGATTTAGCTAAGGAATTGAACGTTGATTTAAGTCAAATTAATGCTAATATTGGTGAAATTCTAAAGGGTAAAGAGGTGCAATTAGTATCAGGATATTTAATAGCACATTATTATTTGGAAAAGATTGCTAGAGAAATAAATGAAAAACTCCAGTTGCAAGGACAAATATCTGTAGGTGAATTAACATTGCAATATGATCTCCCTGCAGATCTATTGCAACATAATGTTTTGGAACGGTATTTGGGTAAAATAATTATTGGCAAGCAAGACACTTCTGAACAAAGAACTTTCTACACAGAAGAATATATTACTAGGATGAAAGCTAAAATCCATGGTGCTTTAATGGGGTTATTAAAACCAACTCCTGTAAATGTGATTATAAGTCACTGCAATATACAAGAAAGATTATTTATGTCATTATTTGATCAAATCTATCCCCCCGGGGTATTGACTGGGCGTCAATCAGGAGCAATTTATGTTCCTTCTTGCTATACAAAATCACAAAATGATTGGGTTATGAGTTTTTATAAGCAAAATAATTATCTTGAATATGATGCTCTTACTCGCTTAGGAATTTCAGATCCAAAGAGTTATGTTAAACGAGTCTTGCCAAATGAAGACTTGAGTTTTCTTAGTAGTTGTGTCATTAGTTTCCAAATAAAACAACAATTAGAAACAGCACTAGAAGAATGTATAGCATCAAAAAGTTATTTAGATGTAGTTTCTTTGTTGCCATCGGTTTTGTCAGAAAGGGACATTGAGAATATTTTGGAAACATTGCTTAAGGACACTGCTAAATCTACAATCTTATTTGATAACACAGGTATGCATTATACTCCACACTTAAATCTAAATATTCTAATTTTGTTATAACACTTAAATCTTATGTAAATTTATATATTAATGTTAAAATAAGATAACTTCGTAAATATACATCATCTAAATATCATCACCATCAACTGATACACATCCATAAACATAGGTTACATTAATTAATTTTTATTTACCTTGAACTAATATCTAGCTTCATGTTTCATATAGTTTTCAGCATAAATTTTATAGAAAGTTTGAAGTTGTTGTGTACACCGATAATACAAAAACAAGCTGAAGATATTGTAAAGTCAGGAAAGTACCAACAGTTTTACTTGGAGAAACAATTAACTAAAACAGTTGATACAATATCACAAGCTCATGTTGACTATAAATCCGAAAGGCGTGAAGAGAGGAGGCGGAAAGCAGCATCTGGAAAAGGTGGTGGAGGCACCCAGGGAAGAGAAACAAAAACTAAGGCAATTAAGAAGCATCAGAGATCTAAACAAGTAATTCATGAATCTGATTCTGATGAAGCATTAAATGTTAGTGTGAAATCTTCCAGTCACTTGGAAATAGTATCTGTTGGAGATATTGAAAATATAATTAGAGAAGCATTGGAAAATGAAGGCCTTGATGATTTGTCAACTCAAATTGCAGAGTATCTACAAGGGTAAGACATTCAGAATTTTCACTCATAATAGCAATAATTTTATATTCATCTGACCACAGTCTTTTATTGTGTTTTAAACAACTAAGGGCTAATATTTCACAAAAATTTCACATGTCTTTAAATGATAATGAGGCTGTTAATGATGAAGACACTGTACAGATAATATGAGAGTATTATTGACAATCGGAGCAATGCTGCTACGAGGGCAGATTCACAATTCTGGGGATGATAACTAACCATGGTTGGCCAGGTTTGAAGAAACCCTAGCATCAACCAAATTCTACAATATATTGCCTCCAAAATAAACCAAGCACCTCTGAGGTATAAAGCATTTGCTTAATCATAACACCTCTTAGGCAGTTAAAGTAGATATATTTAATATAAACAAGTTATATTTTTACAGATCACTTAATCATACTGCATTGACTTTTGCTAAGGAAATTGCTGACAAGCTACTACAAGATGCCAATCAAAATAGAAAGCAAACACATTCATCGGCTCAGGACAGGATAAATGTCCTTGTAAATGATATGAAACTGTATGAGAAGGGCATCAAGCTGTTTCCAAATGATCAACAAGCACAGTTTATTAAATACCTTTTGAAAAGTTGTGGTGGTGATATTTTATCTGAATTTTGTAAATATGCAGCAAATCAATGTAATTTGTCTATACAAGTTGACATTCTGTCTGTCGAGCAAAGAAATAAAATTATTAATGACCTGTCTGAAGAATACACAAAGCCATTGAGAGCTTTAAACATTACTTTATCTGATCAAATTATAGATTCATTTTATCAAGCTGTTGACATCTGTTTATCTCAATGTGGAATGATTTTGAAAAAAGTTGATAAAAAGAAGGATAAGTAAGTTTTTTTTTTCATATACATACTTAATTGAAATCAATAAAAAGATACAAAAAACACAATCTAATTTTAAAGTATCAAGCCCAAGTCCAAATATATTTTGTACTAAAAAATTATAATTCATTATTAAGCTGATGATTTTGTTAGTTTTTAATGATTCAATATTAGTATTATTTTAATTGTAGTGGAATGTTTCCCTTAGGATGTTTTGATTTTTTGTCATAAATATATAATATGCAAAGTTGTTTGTAAGTATAGTCATTCTTAAAAAGTTTTTATATGTGCAATATTATATATATTAGTACCTTGAATAAGTTCTCGCAGATTCTTCAAAGATGGCGGTAGTAGTACCCCGGTCATGGAATTTCGAATGCTAACACACATGCAAGGCAGTAAGTGTCTAACCTTCTCCCGAATAGGTTTACGTCTTGTGGCAGTGGGGCTCAGTAGCCGTAGCTTGGTCACTACTGTGAAGCTAAGAGAAACCTACTCGATTTGCTCGAGGTGGTCACTTCAGGTGAGCTCCGTGAGTTCACCCCGGATGTGTGCCGGTGGACTGCGGGGGCAGGTTTGTACCGCCATTTGTAGCCGATGTGGAGTCGCGTAGCGAGAGGAGTGTCGGTGTTACTATTCGCTGCTCTCCTTACCCTCCGTGACTAAGCGGTGCCGTACCGCTATTGCGGCGCCATTGGAGCAGCGGAGGAAGAGAAGTGTCGGTAATGCGTTTCGCCGTTCTCCATATCCTCCGCGGCCGTATAACGGTTGGCGGCGGAACCCAAGACTAGATTCGCCGCGGGGAGTCGGGAGAGTTCTCTCTCTTGGCTACCATGGCCTCTAGATGCCGGATTGGGGGGGATCTGTTACCCAGGAGTCTATGAGAGGCCGAGAGGAGGGCGCGCTGTATGTTCCAGGGTGCCCTTATAGAGGAGGAAAGTGGGATTTTCCCCCCCGAGATGGAGCTTTATGGTACAGCCGACGATGGCGGGATCGCGTAGATGTGAGAAAGTGTTCCCGTGGCCCTGCCATAAAGCGACGAAGATGGAACATCGTAGGAGTGTTAGTCGGTGCAAGTCCGATATAACCTGTCTTTGCTCCCGTGAGGGCAGATGTGCGAAGGCATTTCCCTCACGTAAAGGAAAAAAAAGGTGTGTCTAACTTGTAATTCCAGTTTATGGTAGTTTACTTTAGTGTAAACAAAGTAATTTTTTTTAGTTCTGGAAATGTTTACTTTTGTGCCAAATAACACACTTTGTATTTGCGGGGAATTTTATTGCACAACTTTAGTCAAAAGAAATCTGCAGGTGAAGTATATAGAATTCTTGTTGTGACTTATGGTGACAATGCTTTGTCGGACACGGCATGCCCTTGAGGATAAAGAATGTTCTGGCGCACCAACAAATTTGAAGACGAAAAGTTGGACGAATTGCTCGACCAAGACCGATGTCAGACGCTAGCAGAACTTGGAAAAACATTATAAGCTGAGAGTCAACTGTTTTAAAACGTTTAAAAGTTTTAAGAATAATCCAGAAGCAAGCACATTGGGTACCCTGTGAATTAAAGCCAAGAGACGTTGGACGGCGTTTTCTCACATGTGAACTGCTTCAACAGCAGAAAAGAAAAGGTTGTTTGCATTCCATCGTGACTGGCGTTAAAAGCGGATACACTACGATAATCCAAATCGTAGAAAAGCGTGGGCAAGAAAAGCCCGGCCATACAATACATCGTCTGCTCAACCAAATATCCATGCTTCGAAGCTTCTCTGTGTTTGGTAAGATCAGCAGGGTGTAATTTATTATAACCTGGTCAAACCGAATGAGACTGTCACGGGGGATCGCTATCGACTTCAGTTTGTGTGCTTAAATCAGGCCTTAAAAGAAAAACGGCTGCTATACGAGCTAAGACACGACAAAGTTATTTTGCTACATGACAACGTTCAGCCTCATGTTGCAAAACCAGTAAAAACCAACCTGGAAACGCCTTCAGAGGAAGTTTTACCCCACCCGCCGTATTCATCTGACATAGCCCTTTCTGATTTTTACCTATTCTGTTCGATTGCACATGGGCAAGTTTACCAGCGCTTTTATTCGTATGAAGAAATTAAAAAAGGGATCGATTCTTGGATAGTCTCAAATGACATTTCGTTTTTCAGACGCGGAATTTTTTCTGGCAGTGTTCATACACTGCCAGAAAAAATTCCGCGAAAGAAAAAAGTGGTCGCTAATGATGGACAATACTTTGAATGATATTTTTTTTTTCGTTATAATTTTAATAAAACTTTTATTTTGTATAAGAAACATCGAGAACTTATTTAAGGTCCTGATACATAAATATTATTTTTATCTATATATTTATTCATGACAAAAACGACAACTGGTTAACAATAATATAATAATATTACTATTATAATTGTACATTACTCTGCAGGAAAGTTGGCAATAAATTTTTATTAGCTGTATAAAACATTTTTGGCTAATATTGATGATTTTTTTGGTATAATAATTTTAAATTTTTTGGTTCGCAGACTTTTAGTGCAAAACCATAGAGAAAAATTGATTGCGGAACTTGAAAATTGCAACGATCCTGCATTGCTTTTACACATAAGTGTATTAGCAATATTTACTATTGTGACCCAAAATATGCTCCATGCTTCGGGACGCCAAGTACCACTAATAATCGTTTATTTGAAAGCACACCTTAAAGAAGAAGATTTCTTGCAAATTCAACAGTATCATGGTGAATAACAAATTTCCTTTTTTTACTACAACTTAAATTGGGTTAACACTAGAGCTCAATTTCATATGGTGTTATAAGCAACAATGTATCATACTTCAACATGTAAGGGTGTTGAAACAAGCTCCTTTCACTTGTATTGCCAGCTAAATCATAGCAATATTGTTTTCGCGGTAGATTTCAAGGTGTATGTGATATCTAACCAGAAGTATCAAAAAATTCTACTACCATTCCAATTCTTCAACCTGTGATCAACATTGACAAAGGACCTTTTCTTAAGGTTTTAGCCTCTGTGAGTAGAGGAATTTTGAAAAAAAAACAAAATATTTTATCACATATTTCTTCTGTTCCAGACCTGGTTTCTAAATATTTAACTATTAATGGAGATGAAAAAATCGAAACAGAAAATAAATTAAAAGAAGAAATGCCTGCAATGAAGAATTTGGTAAAAGAAATAAAAAAATATAAATAAATTTTGTTAAAAAATCTATGTCAAATAAAGGTCTAGCATAGTTTTTTTTAATTTTACTACAAAAATAGTATTAATTAATTATTATTATTAATTAATGATTATAGGTATTTCTTTAAATTTTAATTAAAGAAATATCTATCATTATAGGTGATTGCCATTGTTACGGCACCAAAATTAGCACTGGGCTCATTGGCTGGCAGAGGCTTAATTAGAGGCCAAAGGAGTTGTGCTTTATTTTACCTTGTTGTACCGCTATTAATCCTTTACTTAGTAATTTTTTCAATGTGTGAACACCATGTACCTACTTGGTACAAGCCTCTGTTTTGGCTGAAGAATTTGGGAGTGATTCATTCTCTGGCACCTAGACATTTATGTAGAGATAACGTTACTCTCTAGACGATTTCCTTTTACGGTATGACAGTGGAAGTCCTAGCTAACGTTTTACAACTCTGTCTCGTATATCCCATATTAATGCTGTGCACAAAAATACGGCAGCTGCAATAAGACATTGATTGGTCTTTTCAAGCAGAGATATTTCTGCATATTCTCTGCTATGTCTTTAACCACTACAATAGAGACATTCATTTTTAGTTAAGCTGTAAAAAGCGGATATGGCGTCAACAATGTGTTTTATTTTCTGCGAATCGCTCTTATATCCTAAAAACTGAAAGACAATGATGAAGTACGTCCTTGTACGGAAACGCAACGTATAAGAAAACACCTAAAATTATTTCTCTCGGTCAGATTTTTGTATATTTTATTCATTCTCGTGTGATCAGTGATATTTTTGTTAATGGTTAGATGTGTCAAAATTATTAGCAATTCACACGCCATAACCTACGATTCTGGACTTTTCATTTTAATTACCATTGTCCAATCGTTAAATTTATCGCCCGGAACGATCAGTTTGACGTTTCATCTATTTGCGTATTTAGAGGGGCTGTATTCAGATATTTATTATTTTTAAGAATGCTGTGTTATTTTACATAGGTTTTTCGTATGTTTGCTTACCACGAATATTGCCCAGGATTCCAAAAATCAAATACGAAATTACACAGTACACAGTAACAGTTCACATCATCAAGTGTGCTATGCTATAAACATTTTGATAAGCTATGATGTGATGTTCTAAATAAAAATTAATGTACCTAAATATATTTTTTCAAAACAAGTAATTCTAGAACAGATGACAGTATTTCCCTCAATTCCATCCATTTACAATTATGTGTAACTGTTAAATATGTGCGGTTTGATTACAAATATTTTCCAGGAAACAACCAAATTTACTGTCTTTAGTAGCGACTTAATATAAGTATTAACTCGGGACCGTTCGATGTGGAGATCTTTGAGCGAGGCCTATGTCTAGCAGTGGGCGTCTATCTATGATGTAAGTATCAAGGATGTAAAAACTAGTTCAAAGCTAATCGAAATTATAATGATTCTGTGTATACGCGTCAAATATTAGGCATGTTTTGATGGCAATATAAAAATCAAATTAATATGTTAAGAAAGTAAACATGAACAATAACAATCAATATAAACAGTAATATAGGTATTTATTTCATTATAATTATTTTAGAATAATAGCGCACGTGCAAAACAGGCAACAGGTATTTATTATATCTTAATTAGTCCCTGAATTCAGTACGTGTTTTAGACAGGTTTTTTTATTGACATGTTAAGTCTGCTTCTCTTTATACGTGTGTGCCTATAACCAATATTACATTAAAAAAAAATTATTTAAATCTGAAGATGTGTAAGCTAGATATATGTATTAATATTTCATAATATAGTTTATTAACGTTGTCGCATGTGCAAGACTCGATACCAGAGTGCCCTGGTACAATATACTTTTTAGTATTTTCTTGAAACTAACTAGAATAATACATCATTCCATTTTAGTTGCATTTTCAACGGCGTTAAGCTTAATCAGGTCGTCATGACTTGGAACACGTTTTGAGTTAAAGTTCTGATTAAAATAAATTATCAAACACTAGCGACGCTCGGCGATTGGGAAGTTGCTATTTACTTTGACTTTGATTTTCTTTAATAAAATTCTTAATACGTTCTTTTCAATTAGAACAACAAAGTTTGATTTTATAGTTGACGTCTTTAAAAGTTCAAGAGTTGGTATGAGTTACACTTGCAAGATCAGAGCGCTTTGAAAGTAATTAGTTTAAAAAAGCTGGTATTTAAATACTTTAAAAGTTTTGAAGCTGATGCGGTTTATTGATGAATGAAATAAATATTACTTTTAAAATAGACAAGATGTACAATGTTTAAATAATGAATTACATTTACGTTCCGTCAATAAGTAACCATTTTTTTAACTCAAAAAGATAATAACTAAAAAACAGTTTTGTTGCAAACACACTTGTTATATATTAATTACATAGAACACTTAGTATAATAAAAAAACTTTTTAGAAAAGGTTTTCGTTTGAATTAATGCAGTAACATACATTACTAGTAAAGGCCTAAAGATTCATTTCATAATTCCGGCTTGTGTTTAAATCTTTGAAGTATTACTTGAAATTTAAATACGTTTTCTTTGATGTGTTATTTTAGATTCGAGGGGTATCATTACGCACTATTGTAATATAAAAGAGTGTAAATAAGGTAAAAAGTTCGTAATGTATAAAATCCTACAGATTATATAATGTCTATCTCTCTCTAGGGTCGTCCCTAGTGTCTATAAAAAACATCAAAGTATAAAATACTTGAAAGTATTTTGCACGACTTACTCGGAACTTATACTTGCAGGCAAATACTTAGTTTTAAAACTTGGTTGCATAAATACGGACATCCCTAGTTAGTAGTTACCACTCACGTTGCGTATTTTAAAGTAGTTAACAAGGAAGAAATATCAGTTTTATATTTGAATTCCTTAGTTGGGGTTATGTACGTTACGCTCACATTAAGGACGAAAATTAAATATAACGTGTACATGTATTTTTTTTTATATTTAATTGCAAAATAAATTCTGTACTTACACGCAGTAAATAAAATTATAATTTTCAACAAAATAAAACGCGTGCCCGTGTGCTTTAGGCACTGATGTGAATCTTATTAATATTATGAATACATATTAATTCACAAAATTGGTGATGGAGACAGAACCTAAAGAAAACACCGATTTATTAGGTACTGCCAAGAATAATATTGTAAATATTGAACCTGATGCTAGCTTAACTTGTAATGAAGATTTACAGGGACCGCCTGATGGGGGCTTTAGAGCTTATTTAATTGTGCTAGGATCATTTTTGACCAATGGCCTTTTGTTTGGTGTAATAAATTCTTATAGTGTTATATATACGGTACTTCAAAAGCGCCTGGAAAATGAAAATGTGTCAAATTCGGAAAGTAAAGCATGTAAGTAAATTAAATAAATAATATTATACCATTGTTATGTAAACAGCTAGTAAATTAAGCTTTCTATTTTTAAAACTTTGTTTACTTTTATAATATAGAAATAATGCAAGACACACATTTATAATGATTTTTTTATACATCACATTAAAGAGGTGAAACCAGTTGTCCCTGGGGTATAAGGTGTTTAATTATGTTTCAATTTTCTAACCACAATTTTGCAATGAGATAATGTTAATGAACAAATCATCTCCATTTGATCCCTTTTGATATTTAAATTACCACAATTTTTTATATTCTTTACTATGTATGGTTGCAAAAGACATGCACAACACAAATACAATATAATAATTACAGAAACATTTTCAATTTATGCCTAATGTAAAATATATTTGAGATTATAATTTTTGGATGTAAATAAAATTCAGCATATGAGTACTTAGTTTCTATGACTTACATTATCATTAAAAGACTATATTTTAACATGTTGACATTATTTTTTTTACTGATTTTCTGATAATTTTTTTCTGTTACTAAATATGTTTGTGTTCAGCTTAGTAACATTTACTTAACATTTTTGTTTCAAAATGTAGCCCTATGCAAGAAATTATTTAATACACTTTAAATTATTTATTTATTGTCAAAGTTACTCAGACACTATTTTATTAAATACTGGTAGTATCCAGTCTTAATTGAGTATTTATTGTTATTAAATTATCTGTAATACATGTTTCTAATAATCTATATTTATTATATTTGTGTGGCTAGGTTGTCTAGTTTGCTATGCCTTCATTGTTCACATGAACAGCCGCCACTTTTAAATTATAATCACATAATTTTAGAGATTGTCCTTGAGCTTTGTTCATGATATTAGATTATTTCTTTATAAATCAGTATATTCATTTCTTTGTTTTTTCTAAATTACTAAAGTAATTTATTCTAGAATTGTTTACAATGTAATTAATTTATCTATAAATAATTAAAATATATTTTAATATGAACTTATGTAGTACTGCACATTTTTTATTATACATAATTTGAAAGAGAATATTTAGAAATCAGATTCCTTATGTAAAAATTAATCTAAATGAAGGCTGGGCAATTGCCATATTATAATTCACAAAACCTGAAATAAAATTTTAAAGTACCCCCAACCTCACAAAGATATTAAAAAGTAGGAATGAGTTCACAATCTTATATTTGTAATTTTTTTTCTGCACCTATCAACACATCTCCTTTTAAATCATATAATTAGATCAAATCACTGGTGATTTGGGAGAACTGTTTGTAATTATTTACTGTTGCACAAACACATACAGTAATACAGATATAAAGACTCCTTGACATACAACTGGTTTACTTTGTACCCTTAAAAATTCAATACTTTATTTAATTTCAAAATTAACTGCACTTTTTTTCTAAACTAGTATTTTGCTTATTAGAAGTTAGTAAGTCTTTTAGGTAACAACACTATATACATTTATATTTACCATTTGAGATTACTTAGGTCAATTTAATATTTATCAAATGCTATGTTTTTTTTGCGTTTTTCATTATTTGCTTTTAAGTTGTATGAGGAGGCATCAAAAAGTAGTGAGAACGACGTATATACTCCTTGGTAAGAAAAAAAAAATACTGGCATAGCTCAGATACATATTTGTAATATTAATAAACAAAAAAATCTTCGATTCTCTTTTGTTTTTTTCTGGATGTAGTCATTTGTTTGCTTCGTGTCGGAACGTGTTTTCGAAAATGGAGAAAAACGAAGTGCGAGCCGTTATTAAATACCTCTGTTTAAAAAAGTTAACGAAGCAAGAGATTCATTGCGATTTGGAGGCAACATTAGGAGAGTCTGCTCCGCCGTATTGCTCTGTCGCAAGAGGGGCTTCTTAATTTCGACTAGGGAGAACGAGCACGGAAGACGAAAATCGTTGCGGCCGTCCGTCGACGTCAGTCGCCCGAGAAAATGGTGCGAAAATCCAGAAAATTGTATTGAGCGATCGAAGAGTTACCATCTGATACTTAATTCAAGTAAGGGGCATTTCATATGTGGAAGTATTCAATCCATATTGAAACAACCTTTGAATATGAAAAAAGTCTCCGCAAGATGGGTGCCGAGAATGTTAACCGACAGTCAAAAACAAAATCGATTTGACATTTCGAAGATATTGTTGGATAAGTTTCAAGAAGATTTTGAAAATTTTTTGTCTCGTTTCGTAACAAAGGACGAAATATGACTTCATCATTTTAATCCCGAGACAAAACAGCAATCTTCGCAATGGAAACGGCCATCATCACCGACCCCAAAGAAGTTTCGTGCCGTGGCATCGGCTGGCAAGGTTATCACCTTAAAATTTTGGGACTCGGAAGGGATATTGTTGATTTATTACCTGGAGGGTGGAACCACTATTACAGGCTAATATTATGCAGCTTTAATTCCCAAGTTGAGGAATGCCATCAAAGAAAAAAGGAAAGGGAAACTTCGAAGGGGCGTGCTGTTTCATCACGACAACGTACCCGCGCACAGGTCGGCAGTTGTGATGGCTGCCATTCAGCAACCTGGCTTCGAATTGGTTGACCAACCCCCCTTATTTACCAGATCTGGCGCCTAGCGATTTTTATCTGTTCCCCAAATTGAAAGAATACTTAAGGGAAACAGGTACGAAGAAGATAACGAGGTGATGGATGCCGTGGAGAGCTTTTTGCAGGGCCAAGACAAAACTTTTTTTTTGAAAGGGATTGAAGCTTTGGAAAAACGCTGGACTCGGTGTGTAGAGAGACTCGGAGACTATGTAGAAAAATAAATTATTATGTTATCTATATTATATTCTATCTCATTCTCACTATTTTTTGATCCCTCCTCGTAAGTTAACATTTTCTGGTTCAAAGTAATTTTAGAAAAAAATTATTCAAAATGTTGACAAAGTGGTTATATAAGTTTTTGAATTAAAACAAATGTTGTTATAATATTCTTAAATAAGGTCCGGTCCTTTACAACATTGTTTTCATTTGTTACATTGTCAATTTAAATGAATAACTGTTAAGACGACCTATTTTCATTACAGACCTCATTTAGGGCCATATCAAGTTATAAATAAGTTTAAATATTGTATTGGTATACAAGGTTATCATATGCGGAGAAACGTGAGGTTGTCACTATAATATATGAACCGGACAAGCAACTATCTATATACCACAATACATTGTTTCTTGCCGTATTGATAAAGATCGATACATGACGTATTATAAAATAAAGTATTGCATGTTAATAGTAAATTGATATATTAATGAACTTTTTACGGTTTTATACGCAATAAGTATTAAATAGTTCTCTTAATGTTTCGTTTGTTTGAACTCGGGGCCTTCTCTCAAGAGAAGAGAAGAGGAGAATCAAAGCTCGTAATAGGTTCTATTATTATGAAATAGATCGGTACATACATTTAATTTCAATTAACTAATTATGTTTATATACGTAGATTTGATAATGTAATTGAATTATCTGGCGCCGGGCATTTGTCGCGCGCCTGCGTCGCCACGCTGACGACGAAGGCCGTCTGATTGCATCAATGTATTTTCTGTAGACGCAAAATAATTGCTATTGTTTGACGCATTAACGTACTCTAAGATTTGATTGTTTCTATTAGACGATGACGATTTTGCTTATTGGTGTTTGAACTGAACTGAACTGTGAAAAGTTTTTTTTTGTTAAGTAGTAACATTAATTTACTGTCGAATGTTCCATTTTTTTTATTTTTTATATTATCACTTCTTTTTTCCCAGTAGGAGTAGGACAGAGGCGAATAAACACCCACTTTTCGCCAGATGTGGTCAGATTAGGTCCCATGTAAAAGGGGGCCAGTCTGTTGCCACTTTATTGGAGGCACCACACTCACACAAAGATAATTTCAGTGTGCGGGTTTCCTCACGATGGTTTCCTTCACCGTTTATATTTCGCTGTTATTACTTAAGTTTACAAATGTACACAATTTAAATATTAAGTCGTCGGTACATGCCGAGATTCGAACCCGCGACCTTCGGAATGAAAGCCGCACGCTCTAACCATTAGGCCAGTGAGCTAGGCGTCTACGTACGAGTCTTTAGGTAGGTACCGCAGCGCCTATTTCTGTTGCTGAACAGTAGTGTGAAAACATTACTCTTTAATGGTTTTATTGACGCTGAAGCTAGTGTAATTAAACTCGGCATCTTTCGTTAGGTGTAGAGCACAATATGGTGCAGTATACAGTCAACCCTCCTATAACATGGTGAGTGTGTACTGCGTTATATGGAAACTGCGCTATAAGAAACTCCGATTTAACGTACAAATCAGGCTAATTCATAGCGCGTTGTATGGAAATCATCTAATGTATTGCATGGAAATCCAAAATATATAAGAAACTCAAAATTAGTACAAAGGACATCATTCGTACCGCCTTATATGGAGACCAATAAATATAAAAGACAAGATAAATTACAAATTATTTTTATTGAATTAAAGAGTCCATATAAGGACGTTAAAAAAACTAAACTAAAAAACTATTTCTTAAAAAAAAAGAAAGACTTGAAAAATTAGGTAATCTTTTAACTCTCATCTTTGCTGTCAAATATGAGTCACCTAACTAGTCTTCTTTTAATGGGTAAAATATCTTCCTCACTTAGTTCATATTCACATTGGTATTCAATTTAAGGTTTTTTCTAATTTCTCTAAAACCTCTTTATAGGGAGCTAAACAATTTCTTAACTCTCTATTGAACTTTGCGCATCTTCGCTGTCGCTCGATCAGGTCCAAAAAAAAATTTTAGAAGAGGGCTGAAACCCTTGTCGTAAATGTCTAAGAGATAAGCTTGAATGTTTGTATAAACAAACAGTTAAAATCATTCATTGGGTGTACGGAAAGAATTGATTGGATGTTGTTGAACCGAAACCGTGCTGTAAGAGTACCGCGTTATAGGAGGGTTGACAGTATATCATCTTAAAAGGTGCCACATTCTGGGCAGGTGTGTCATTTAGCATCAGGTGAACGTCCCTTTTGTCTGGGCGTTTATTTGAATAAAATAAATTCTATGCTATGGTGATTTTTGCTGCTGGAAACCAAGTAGGTTTATAGGAAGATGTAACGTTAATCTTGTAGAGTGAACCTCTATACCTGGTAAAAGGTCGTATAAAGAATTTCGGGATCCTTTGTGATTGTAGAAAAAACTTTTGGACTAGTTATATGTTATAGTATTATTTATTGCATTCTATATGTAAAAAGAATATATAAGTTGTACGGGAATAATATTGAATTTTTTGATTATTAAAAGATTTTTGTAACTATACCTTTATATGTATCTTAAATTGCTTCTTCAACTAGTGAAGTTGGCGATCAGCGTGGTACAGACCTGTCTCTTTATGTGTACTATGGGAAAATTAATAAATTGTAGAATTAATGATTGTCCGCCCCTTAATTATCTGTAAAATTATATTATTATAGAAAATTAGATATTCGGTATAGATTACCATATTTAATCAAATTGCGATGAAATCATGTTATTAAAGTTCATAAAATATTGCTTGATACCGGAGACGTTAGTCAGAATGAGATGTAATAGGTATGGAACGTCTTTTGTATTTTATCGATATTGATATAGAAATAAGTTTATTTAAAAAAATACATTTTAACGACATTGAAAGAAAGAAGAATGAAAATGAAAGATAAATTAAAAGGTATTTAAAAATTTTATTGTTGAAAGGTGTACAGCTAGCTAAGATCGATGTGAAGTCAAATTCAGATTCATCACCGGACCAGTCCTGTAGATTAATAATTAATTACTTGCAGCGGCGTCAAAGGCGTCAATTTCGGTGACTGGCGAAACTATCTTCCTTTTTTTAGTAGGAATCGATAATATTTTATCTCCCTCATCTGCTGCCGCCATCTCCGTTGATGATTCTCCATACTTTTCTTTGCTAATTCGGGACACTAGCACGTCCGATACCAAGACCGTTAGCAACTCTATTGCACACTTGCTCCAATGGTAGTAGCGGTTCGCCATTTTGATTCTCGCGCTCAAAATACTCACACAAACGGGTCACACACCTGCGACTTGACACCTGTTTCACTATTCAAAATAGTTTTTTTTGTTCTTTTCGGCATTTATGGTGCAATAAAAAAACAAATAAAAGATAACAAAACTTAACAAGGTAACAGCAAGAACGACAAAACTATATTAATCACGTAGCGGTATCGCATACAAGGCTTCGCGTCGGCACTCGTACTGACTCAAAAAAGATGGTCCCCGTTTGTTCGCTGCATGTGAAAGCAGTAGGTATTGCCAGACTAACAAAATACGAACCTGTTGTATTTTCATACATTTATTTTATCGATATTTGCCTATCAATCGATAACACATCCCTACCAGGCTGCGAAAAGCGTTTACGGAGTAAGCTAGCAAAAAAATTATACATAAAATAAATAATTTACATTACCTTTGGTTTTATTAGTATATCTTTAATAACATGTTCTCTTTTAAAAAAGTGTTCTAGATTTATATACAAATGCCTTATTAATATTTAAAAACTTGAACTTTTTCAACTAGAAATTTATTGTAGCTGTCTTTAAAACGAAGTCTCACGTCTCAGGTATCAAGCAATATTTTATGAAGTATAGTAAATGATTAAATACTTTAAACATTAAATAAATCAGAAGTCTTTTTAAATTTCTTCTGTTATTTTTGTTATGAAATTAGTTACACTTGAAAAGGTATTGTAGGAATTCCCATTTAGTTCATTTAAAATTTTTATTAAGCGAAAGTTTAACTCCTGTTCTATTTAAAATATAAATTATTTTTTTTCAGCATTGGTGGGTGCGCTGGCGATGGGTACAACGTTTTTTCTGTCACCATTATCCGGGCTTTTAACTGGTTTTCTCGGATTGCGATCGACTGCTCTTCTGGGTGGCAGTATTGCTACAGCGGGATTACTTTTGTCATCTTTTGTTGTCAATCATGTCGATGTGCTTTATTTTACTTATGGAATAATGTACGGTTTAGGTGCGTCACTAGCTTACACTCCGTCACTGGCTATACTGGGGCATTATTTCCAAAAATACTTAGGACTTGTTAATGGCATTGTCACGATAGGAAGTTCCGTATTTACAATAATTATGCCTCCATTATTGGAGTACATCATAATAAATTATGGGTTGCAATGCATGTTTAGAGTTTTAGCCGCATTTACAGTCGGCATTGTGCTTTGTAGTTTACTGTTTAAACCAACTCCTTTAATGATAATACAAAAAACATCTCACAAGCATGAAAACATTAAATCTCTCCTTAAAAGTATAGTAAATATACAAATATGGAAAAATAAAAAATATAGGTTGTGGGCACTTTCAATGCCAGTAGCTCTGTTTGGTTACTTTGTGCCGTATGTTCACATAAAGAAGTTCATAGAAGAGAATTTTTCTAATGTCAATGATAATCTTCCTTTACAATGCATTGCTATCACTTCTGGGCTAGGACGCTTGTCATTTGGATACCTCGCCGATAAACGTGGTATGAATAGAATTCTTTTGCAACAGATATCATTTTATGTCATTGGAACACTTACAATTTTATTACCTTTTGTAAAATCTTTCAATATTTTAGTTGCCATATCATTAGGTATGGGTTTATTTGATGGTGCATTTATTGCACTCATCGGTCCAATAGCATTCGAACTCTGCGGAGCTACACACGCAGCTCAAGCGATAGGCTGTATGTTGGGGTTGGCCGCGCCTCCTTTATCTCTTGGCCCACCTATTGCTGGCTATATTCGCAGTTTATATAAATCTTATAAAATACCATTCATCCTCGCCGGAATTTCACCACTGATCGGCGCAACTGTCATGTTCAGCGTTCATTACCAAAGCAGTGATCTAAAAAATGTCGAGACCACATCAAATGGTCACACTTATCTGCCACGCAAAGATTCTGGTGAGTGTATTTAATTACATTACAAAATATTTTTATGTTTTTATTTGTAAATACCAATATTTTTTAATGAAAAAAAATTAATCTGTATAAAACATATTAATAACAACAATAATACGAATATAAAAATCGTATGTAAACTTTTTCTTTGTAACTTTTGAACCGATTTCTGTAAAATTTAAATAGCTCTGTAGTAGCATTTAATTTTCTTTACTGTTCATCTATGTACCCATCCATTTTACGAAATATAAAGATAAGAAGACGAAAATAAACAATGTTTCAAAGTGTACTGTAACAAATATAAATGTAGTGTATATATATAGTAGGTCTTGTGCTAATATAATAACAAATTAATATTACGTTATCATCATTCTAGTCCGTACCAGATTAAAGTACTAAAGTTATTACAGTATTAGAAAATGAAACTAATATATGGATTATAACAAACGTTTTATCACGAAGATTGGACATTCCCTTGTCTGATTATATATTGATACCGATTATTACGATATTCCCTATAATATCTAGCTTCGTTGTCTGCATGTAGATTGAATTAATATAAAACATTCTTTATGAATTATCGGCCTTTCCAATATATAGACTAAACTCGAAAAAATACCACTCATCGGTGATCGCAGAAAACATTTTCGATTTATCGGTTTATTTTGTTTTTAACGTTTTCGAGTTAAACGATGACATAACATTTGTATAGCATATAATGTAACATAATATTAACAACGATTAAGCAGTATTAGTTAATTCATGGATTAGATGTAGTTTAATAGACACGACTCAACCCACAAATAGTCCATCTTCAAGTTTCAATGATGACTCTGTAATGATACCAATCTTTATATGGTTTGGTACCTATCATTTAAAAATGATAAAACCTTTACTTTTTTTCCGATCTTGCTGGATGAAAAAACCAATTGTTAGGCCATCTATTGTATTCACATCTTGTTTTTGCCTGTAATGTGGGTTGAATCCTTTCTGCTAAACTACGTCCAATTAACAAGTAACAAACACGATATCAGTATATCGATCATTTAGATTGCATACTCATAGAGAAAGTTACATCTTTATATATATATATATATATATATGCTTTCTATAGCAACCGCATGAATGATATGAAATTAAAATGTTTTTAACGGTTAATTAGAAATAAAATGAAGTATCTATGAAATTCAAAAAATAAATAGCTTATGATCATCTACAAATCCATGGTGATACGTTCACTAGTTTTCACGTGATTGGCGAACAAAGAAAACCCACTTTCTTTATATATATATATATAGATTAAAATCAATATTATAGTAAGTTATAATTTGATACACATTTGACGAACTGCGAGCGTCGTCACTAACAAAATGAGAAACGCGTCCAAGGACGGCATATGCGAGTTGTGCACGTGGAATTAGTACTTCCGTTACGACGTCTTGTCCATTGAATTTGTATTACATGAATACTAATTGGACATTTAGTTAAATTAAATTCTGCTATTATTTAACGTCTTGCAAAACATTTCTCAGCTCCGTAGTCGTCACCGCTGATGCTACACATTGATTTATTATGAAACACTATTCAAGTCTTTGTGGTACCATTGTGTTCAATTTCAAACAAAGGTACGTGCTCGACAGATTTATTCTCGCCGAGTTTTGAATTTTACATCGGTTATTATTGACTGAGCAAGTGGTAATTACATTTTATATTCCAATAGTTTTTCCGCTTATCTCGTATTGAAAAGTATAAATCACTATGTTGGATCACAATATTGCATTACCGATAAAATATACATATACGTGAAAATATAAGGAAAGCTACACTACCACTGTTAGGTAGCGGATACGAATATATAACTTTTTAAACAAAACCATGCTATCTACTGACTGATTGATGAATATTCTCGATAATGCAAATTTGTTATTGCTTATAAATTGAAACATATAGATATTGTCTTCGAGTTTACACTGTGGGAGATGAATCTGGGTTAAACACAACATACGTTAAGAGCAATCGGGCATCTTTATCCTTCGATCTAAGGGATATTGATATTTTCGCATAGTACTATCAAAATCAGATATAATTCAATATTTTTTATTTATATATTTTATCATAAATAATGTTTTTTTAATCTTTCTCGTATATAAATCTATTAATTGTATTTTTTTTTAATTTCAGCAAAATCATCATTTCCAAGCTCAAAAGGAAGTGTCAACCAGCAAACGGCTTTATAACGATGATAAATATAACTTAAAAAATCAATTTCAAAAGCAAACTCTTAATGTTGTCCAATTATTAATTAACGACGTTGGTTTGATTTCACATTTATAGTTTCAATGTTTTCATTTACTAATTATAACCATGAAGGTTTCCTTTGAACAGACGACGAATGTTACTGCCATAATTTACTGCATTTTATTTGTATTCCCTTTTTTGTAGGTTTACTCGGTCTCCAACAGTTACCGTTGCAAGTTCCTAATTTAGGTTTATTATGTATATGCTTATTTTTATTTGTCAATGGTGCAATTTGAATAGTTGTTAATATATACGTAGTAAATTTTTTACCAGAATCTCAAAATATAATATTTACAAAATATTTTTGTATAGTCTACAAACTAGTTTTAAAACGTTTACTTTAAAAATATACAATATATTTGATTATACTTGACATATTTAAAATAATAATTGTTTAATGTACTTGTAAATTCAGCTATTTTAGTACCATATTTATTCCATTCTACACTATTATAATAACGTAACACATCCAACTACCATATCACTAAAGAACAAATTTTTTTATAGCACTTCAATTTTAATATTTCTATTGCGGTTTGCAGTGAACTCTTAAAAACTATAACTATATTCTTTCATTTGTACCTTATATTTTATGTAAATGGAACGTAATTAAAAGAATTAATGAATTAATGGAATGAATATAAATTGATTACAACAATTATTAATAACCTATAAGTATATGATAATATCAAATTATAATCATCAAATAAACGGCCACTGCTCGAAATAGGTGATGGTAATAATTTTGTAAAACGACCTGCAATGATGAAAAGAAATAAAGAAGAGATTTTAATAATAATTTGTAATAATGAGCAGTAAACAAAATGTTATATTGTTTTGAAATTAAATTTTTGGAGTAATGTTCGAATTTAAAATATTTCTATGAAATAAAATCTTCTACTGCGTTTATATATCTATCAACCGATAGCTGATGGCGTTTATAAAATATGGATAATAAACATAATTGAAACTGTTTTCAGTTTGTAAATATATTAAATGCAATATATATATATATAAATTATTGTTTAGCACAAAGTACATATATTAATAAAAAAAATACTGTTGTATTTGATCATTATTCTAACGCTGTAATTACTATAAGTCAATTATGTATACTTATGTTAAGTTTTACTATTCTTATAGGATCATTGTTAAAAAAATCTGAGGCCTTTAATTTACTATATTGTGGTATCTGTTTAGGTAAACTAGTACATTAGTTTGATACCTGTTTACTGAGAGGAAAATATTTTATTAAAATGAAATTTTACGTATGTTATGGCCTTTGTTTAACTATTTGTCATTCCGATGTTTCGAGTTATTTGCAGCAATAAGGTCATGATAGGGAGTGAGATAAATGTCCTGATGTCACGGTTATCATCGTACCTATAACTATATTATTTACGGTGAGATCTACATCAGACTTTGTTTCTGATTTAATTTTATTCATAACGGGACCCCAATCCGTTGGCAATACCTAACCAATTCTGAATTAAAAATTGTTTCCTTTTTTACTTTCAATGGCTTCGCAAATTATCTATGGTAAGATTCTGTGTACTTTAGCAAATATTTGTGTATTATTTATCATCAGCCGATAGATGTTCACTGCCGGACATACCCCTAAAGTATTCCACATTGATCGTGTAGATTCATATGGAGGGATTTGGGCCATTTCCCACCACGCTCGCCCAATGCGGTTTGGTGGTACCTAGAGCCAGTTTGTTGATTAGCAGAGTGCGCCACTAGTAGGTGAGGTTGGCTTGGATCTCGTGAGTTGTTGTACAGGAACCATTACACCGTTGTGTGTTTTTATTACCTCCGATGTAATGGTTAGACTAATCCAGAACATGGTCACATTGTATTTTAATGGTATCTATAGTTACCTTTCTATGGGTTTTTATTCATCGTTTTATTTTCCCTACAATAGAAACTCCGGAAAGATTAATTTTTAAATAAACGCCATTGTCAATAAAAAGGGATAAAATACACGAAAATATTTTTTGGGCAAATTACTGTGATATACATGACACTTACATGTTACGATAAAATTGAGAAATGTTTAAATAAATAAAGATCAAATCGGTCAAAGTATGATATAATATAGAGAAATAGCAAAATATTTTTTTAATTTTGCATTATCCTGTATGCAATAATATTCATCTACATGATAATACAAACAATTAAACAATAATGATAATAGATAAATGGTATTAACGTCTCGTTATTCTGTATACTTTCTATAAAAAATGTAGTTTGTGTTTGTTTAGTTCCGAACAAATGAAATCGAAAAACCACCAAATGAGATTCTATATTTTTATACGTTTAAAAATGCAAATTGTTTTAACCATTTAAAGCATTGTTTTAAGTTTTTTTTATTACTATATATATCTTATTAATTAATTGCAGTATGTAACAAATGCGTTAATAAAATAGTATATTTCACATGTAAATTATTTACTTTTATCTACTATGTGATTTCTCATTTTCAAGTTTTAAATAAAAGTTATCGTTCCCTTAATTAAATATATAAGGATAAATTTACGTGATTTATAAAAAGTTTTTTTAGACTTCTGGAAACATAAAAGTTGTTAAATAAAAAAAAAACTCATATTGAGATACATCGAAATCACGAAAGAAATAAAAATCAAAATTTTAACATATTATGAAAATGTAGCAATTAAAAAGCAGTTCGTTGTTTTAAATTTTAATAAACTAAAGAAATAGAAAAATTTTTACAAGTTTAATAATTGCAACATAAAATGCGTTACTTGTAATATAAAATTCTAAATAATTAATCTGTAAAGGTAACTTATGTTAGATCATAACAAAGGGGTATAATTAAAATGTATAATAGGGGTGTATAAATAAAAATCATATGCAGCTTCAGCGTGTGTTAATTTGTCGACAAATGTGGTTTCTTGCGTAATAGCGCCAGCCAATGGAGTGAAGTTGACACGGAATTCAAACAGTCCATATACACTGATACCATGCGCGATTATCATTTTTAAATTCGATTTACCTAACAGTTAAAATTGATAATAATTAGATTTTAATGTAATAAATACAGCTGTTCATATACACACATACATTTTCATTAGTAATAATTTCACATTCATTAGTAATAATTATAAAATTGTTTATAATCAAAATATCCACTGATTTAATTCAGTTTAAGTTTCATAATATTTAGAACAGCAGTAAATTTTGTTGTCTGCCGGACTTTTACTAGTCATATATAACTCACAACTTCTTTTTTTACCACTTGTATGCTGATGATCTCCAAATTTACACTCGAGCTTCTCTTGGTGATACCTGTCAGGCCGTCCACAACATTAACTCTGATGTTGCTTGTATTTCGGATTGGTATAAATTGTGTGGTCTAAACGTAAATCCTAACAAGCCACAATCAGTCCTAATCGATAGCTCTAGACTACTCTCGAAAAATTTACTGGTTCGGTATACCATCTATTATTCTTAACAGTAACGTAATTCCTAAAAATAGTAAAGTTAAGAATTTAGGTAATTACATTGATTCCTGCTTATCGTGGACACCGCAAGTTAACGAGGTGTGTAGAAAGATGTATGGGGCAATCAGATCTATGCGTAGACTGCAATTTTCTTTCAACAGCAACTAAAATTACGCTTGCTATTTCTCTTCTGCCTATTCTCGACTATGCCGATGTTTGCTATCTTGACTGAACTAAAGCACAGCTTGCTAAGATTCAGTGTATTCAAAATTTGTGTATACGATTCATATTTGGGCTCGGCAAATATGATCACGTCTCTGAATTTCGCAAACTCAAGCGGCTGCTAATCCGCCTTCGGAGGAATATTCGCATTCTTTCTACTTTGTACAAGATACACCTTCCTACTTAAAAAATTAATTTGAATTTATTTCCGACTGCTGTGGTCGTATTCTTCACTCTTCAATAAACGTTTTCTTTCGCGTGCGCCTTGGCATGCACATTCCTTTTAATTTTTTCGAAACTCCTTTTCCTTTACGGCAGTTTGCTTATGGAAGTCTTTACCGAACCTTATTCGTAACTCCAAATACCTATTTTTTTTCAAAGGACTAACTACTATCATAAAATTTTAATTCCAAACTCCTTCTAATTGTGCTAATGCTTGCTTCTTGTATCAAAAGCTTTAGTTTCTGATTATTTAGCGCACCACTATCCTTTCTGTCCTATTAATATGTCTTCTTTTCTAATAGTTTGTCTGGAAGAAATTGCTTTCTTAGCAATAAGACCACCCATTGTAGATTTGTTTATATGTAATGCATTCCATATCTTGTACTTAGTGCACAATAAAGGATAAGTAAATAGAAATTGTATATTTACTTTCTGAATAATATAAATTGATTGATCATCGTTTCAATCTATTATTCTTCACCGCTGGAAATAGACTTCACAATCTATTTCCAGCATGACCAGCCGGAAGACATCTTTATCCAAAGAATGCTTGCGATTTCCAGGGTTGTTGGTCTACCGGTGCTGATCACATGCGCTTGCTGATACGCAATCGAGGAACTTCCTGCTCCGTTGGCCCATCGATCTATTGACTATTTACAATCTATGAATCTCATCTTTGAAAATAAATGAAATGTGAGATTTTCTTATACGGTCGCCAAATACAAAACAATCACAAAGCCGATATATTTTTATCTCATCTTAAAATTGCGCTCTCGTTATGCAAAGGCTACTACCACATCATACTTTTTTACATTGTTACATGAAATTAAAACAAAATTACGGAAAACAAATCATTCTTTACTATTATTAAATTTTAATTATATCGCTCCCAAACTCGCTGTTAAAACAAATTGCTAGGGTGATAAAATTTAATAACTTGTTTTAAGGTCACGATTACAATATAATGTAGTATCATCCAAAGTAGCGTCACATTGTTAAGTCTGCTGATAGCAGCTCATATGTAGAACTCGCATATAGGTGAACATCCCACTTGTCTGGTTACTCCGCCGAATAAATAGAAAAAGGAGGTCAGTGGTTTACCAAACCAGAGAGATCTAGACCGTGTGAATGAATTTGAAAAGAGATAATCAAAATTAATAATAAGTGTATCAGGTGTATAAGTTTTTTCATATTACTCGTACGATACTTAAATTCAACGCTCATCGATGACAAGGGTCCTGAGCAGATATGCTGTAAATGAAACAGTAAGTACACGTACAAAATTTAAAAATGTGTAGAAAATAAGCACCAGACTAAAGAAAATAGTAACTGAACTTTATAAATTTCATTGAAATTGAGATGTTAAGTAAAAGCACTTAATTTGTGAGGGTGTATATACGTATGTATATAAGGATTTTTTTTATACAATTAAGCGACAAAACGAGCGAGACGTTCATTTGATGGTACGTGATATGCCTGCCCATAACAAAGCGGCGCTAGTTACGATGTTATACCCTTCATTACATTACGCTCGTCGCCCGAGTCATAGAATGTCTCATTATCCCAGTAATTACACTAGCTATAACGACATTCACATTGGAACCCAATAATGTTTGCTACACTACTGTTTGGTGGCAGAAATAGGCCGGAAATTGTATTAATTTAACTTGACATGAAAAGTATTTGTATGGTTTGAATAAAATTCGAAAATTTCTTTAGGCACCTTATCTAAATAATGCTGCCGATGGGGCATCAAGGTCCTCGAATGGCGACCGCGCTCCAGAAGGCGCAGTGTTGGCAGACTCCCCACTAGATGTTCGGACGACCTGGTGAAGGTCGCGGGAAGCAACTGGCAACGCAGGACCTATCGATGAGGAGATCTGTGGAGGCCTATGTCCAGCAGTGGACGTCTGTCGATTGATGATGATGATGATGACAAAGTTATAAAATACAAAAGTACAAAATTATACTATTATTAAATTATTGCTATTTAGTTAAACGCCTGTAACGTTTTCATCGCAATGATCGGGCTAAACAAGATTGCCATAATTTTTTGAAACCGATTGGTTGTGCTTGGATTCTTTCTAAAGAATAACTGGTTATTGAAGAGTTATGCACAGCACTTCCGAAAGAATATATTCTCATTTCTACTTCCTCTATTGAAGGGGAATTTGTTTTTTGAGTCGCCCAACGTAGCGGTTTTGATAATCTGTAAAATAATTAAATATTAAGAAGCGTATTTTATTTCCGATGATTTAAAATACACTTATCGTACTAGCGCAGTCAATTTTTATTTACAAATAATTAATGGGACATAGTGCATCCTTGGTATGAAAACCTTACCGTGAACAGAAAGTTAGTTATGACCCTGACCTTAATAGTAAATAGACTATGAACCTGTCACTATACTAATACTGGTCAAATACCTAATGCTCCGTATTACGGTTCAACGAAACTACTCTATTTATTAATTGTTTGTCATGTCACTAACATGGATTTTATTTTTCAAACAAAATAATTACTTTTACATTAAATTACCACTTACTCAGAAAAATAGTCCATATCTTCAGCGACATCAGGGAGTTCTCTACTGTCAACATCAGGTACCATATAGCATAATCCCGCAAGTACGAAAATAGCCCCTATCTGAACGAATATTACTGATAGATGATCAGATAAGTCGAGACGGAGAAGTAAATAACAGACAACTGTTCCGAGTTGCCCTGAAGAGTAACAGCAACCGAAGATTGTTCCCCGTACGTTTATTGCAAAAAGACGTGGTGTTATGGTGATAAGTATTGTATGTGCTATCATTCCAGTGCCAAGTGCAGCTGAACGAATAAAATCAAATTTTTCATCCTAAAAATATATTGACATTTTCTATCAAAAGTTATACAAGTATATATACTTGTAATTTTATTTTACTTCTTCGATTTAGAATTCGTATTAAGGATTATTAAAAATGTATGTGTTACTGAATAATAGAAATATAAGACTAACATTTAAGCAGAGCCCAGAATATTAGGTTAACATATTAATTAATTAAAGTTTTAAATATTATAAGTAGTACTTGAGGACTATGCTTCACAGTGGGCGACTTTCAACTGATAAAGTTGAGGATGATTAAAAATTATAATTTAGTGATTATCGACATGACCACGGCTTAATAATTGTTTGTAAGTTTATCATTTATATTTCATCGTAACTTAATAAAATTAATGCATTACAAGATAAGGTTTTCACCTTGAATGGGAAAGGAAAGGGGGAAGTTGAAATTTTTTTCTTAGTTATCTTTTATCTGCACGTAATATTTCCGACCAAAAGTTATTATATGGTTATTTTAATAAAAATTTTAAAGGTTTTATACAGCTCATGTGACGTTTTATTTTACCATTAACCTACTCGTTGCTCCTAGTACTAAGAGAACTATACAGTTTTACACATGTTATAAGTTTTTTAAGCATTATTATTTACTTACCTTCATTTGCAAGTGATTCATGACAAGCATGCCAGCTGTAGAGGTACCCGTAAATAACACATTTATTAAAAGTAAATATTTTAGCTTAATCTTCTTTAAAAGCAATAGTGACATGCATCCAAAAACACTAAAAAAGACTAACGCTTCGACATAAGGCATATTAGAACCATTGGTGTTAAATTTTATGTATAAAAAACTCCACAAAAAATTATAGAGAATCCAGAATATTAATGCAAATATTACGATGACTCTTGTATTAAATTTGTATAAAATGCTTATGCAGGTTCTTTCTTCATCTATGCAATTATAAGCCTGTAAAGATTCAATTCTTTATGAAAATTAGTTTTTCATTATCTCTATATCTTAATTTTAATGTATATTTGTGTCAGCCATTATTATTCATTTAACCAGTTAACTAAACTATTTCAGAAAAGTGATATACGGAATATAATATTCTTGTCTTTAAGGTATACATACTTTATGGTTTACTGGTCTTATTCTAAAATTGCTGCATAATTTAATCTTATTTTTCAAGGCCGCTTTAAACAGAATTCTTTCTGCTGAAGAAATTTTTCGACTATACAACAGCCACTGAGGTGATTCAGGAAGCCATCTAAAAATATGTATTTATTGAATATACCTTATTTAGTCTATAAAGTACTTGTATTAGTGGAAGCATTATAAACATAAATTAGTTTTTACGATAATCAAATTAGCAGTATAAATTTATTAATTATTTTTCTTCAACGCAAATATCGTCAGAATATGTAAATGAAAGACAAAAATATTAATAATAGTAACTTATCGTGTTACTTATAGAAAATAATAATCAAGTGTAATGGAACATAAACGATCGATTATAACAATCGAGATTTTATACCGTAGTAATAAATTTTTTACCGTAATAACATTAGCTATTATTAAAGTTCAATTATAGTCATAAAAACCTTATTAACGTCATAAATATATAAATGTTTTTTATTTTATGTTTATCATGTCCTATTAAAAGTCTAGACGTGTTAGTGACAGCAGCTCCTATCAATGTAAATGAGGGGTCGATGTCCTCTAATTTACAATTATAAAACATTGAAGTTTCTGATATTATGTATTTATTTAAATATTTTCAACAATCCTGTAAAATTGTAGACTTGTATCGCCAACAATATTTATACCTTTGTATTTGATATGTTGGAATATAAATATAAAGTAGTGAACGAGTAAAAAAAATTTATACGTAAACATTTACAAACCATCAACCACCAACGACATCACACAATTATGTTAAATCAAGTATAGATTGTCTCTGGGCACAGATGTTTTAACGTTTAGTTTTCAAAATCTATTATCTTAAGAGAGTTATAACATCTAATTGTTATTTTTACTGTTGATGATAGTCGAGTGATGAGATATTTCAATTATTAATGTCAACAAAAGAAAGTCTATTTATTTAGGGGTTATTTTTCCTAACCACTGTGACGGTGGAGTTGCCTTTTGTGATACTAAAATGGTCTTTATTTTCAAATACATTTAAAATAGAATTACCTTAACATACCTTAGAAGTGCTATACACATGAAGCAGTAAATACTTGCAATGATATTGAGCGTCTCCAAGTTGGGTAGACTATTAGACAACGGCACCACGTACGAGATTGCCATCACCCGTGGCAATGTGACTATGATGATCAGATAACTTCGCCAATTATTACTAGCTATTTCACAAACTGCAAAGTTGAAGTAAATACTAAGATTAGATTGAAGTTAAAATCTTTAACCCATTGTTGTACATACGTTGTTTTCGATTGAAGCAAAATATTAACTTTAAATATTTGCTTGCCGTATAACATGAAGGTTCTTAGTTCGTCTCTGTGGTCAAATATAGGGGAATTTGAATGGTGGTAGAATTATTTCATACCCGCAAGGCTATCTTTCTTATTTTGTAAATTTCCCATAAGAGTGTTGTTATGTCCAAGCTTTTTACATATGAAACCAATGTCCTCGATAAACCGGGTTCACCTTTTACGGTGTCTTGGTCATTTATCATCATGTGAAATTGAGGTAAAATGTTGGCCGATCGTCGATACGTAAAAAAAAATCATTACTACTATCTAAATTTAAGTAATATGCATATTGCGTTGTATCTTCCGGTTAAAAAAAATCCTAACTATAATAAATGACGACATGCACCATTTATATCTTATATTCACATATTGTATTTAGATAATATATTATAACACATAATTAACTCAGTGCTCATTAAATACAACTAAATAGTAAATGATCTTATTTTTAAGACAAATAGAAAATTCCATATGATTATGCATGAAATGAAGTTAAATTATGTCTCAATTAGGTTTCTTGACAATGATGTACTATTATGCTCTCTAGCTGTTTCTACAGATACAAACAAAAAGATTTTAAAATACGATTTTCTACTTACTTAAAATAGTACCTGTGTAAAAATTTGCACTTGCAAATAACGACCTTAAAAATATTAACAAACGAAACCAAGCTTCTGAATTACAAAACGTCAAAATGCATCCAAAAATAACTTCTGCGAGTATATTAATTGTAATCACCATTTTTCTTCCAAAACTATCAATGAAATAAAAATTAAATAAAAAACGGGGAAAAATAATTGATGGTTTACTATTCTTTAATTGATTCAATTCTTCAATTGTTTACATAAATAGGCAATTTTTGAGTGAATGTTTGTTTGAATCAAAAGTATTAAAACATCTGCTGTTCATAATAATTATATTAAAAACATAAAAAATGTGATTTAAAAGTAAACCAGGCAGGGAATGTTTCACAACAATGATATTAATTATAACGTAAGGTCTTGCTATTTCTTGTTCAATGAAATTAATAAAATTAAAAGTATACAAATATTAAAATCTTTGTAAAAATAAAGGTATAATAAAAAGCAGTTGTAACGGCTTAAGGTAAGATAAAGCGTTAAACTGTCATCTGCACAGATCATAGAAAGCTTTGTTTCTGTGAAACGATGTCTGAATTATCTAACATTAGATGTACCTATTTTGTTGCTATCTATATATTTGTCTTTCATTAAATAATAATATAATATTCACGTCAAAACATCTCTATCACCTGTCTGAAGCGAAGCCAAACAAAATACAGCCAAATATGAAACCAAGGCGGCATATAATCGTCGTAGATAATAGTTTTAATTCATCATCACAGAATATTTGCCACTGTTAAAAAGAAAGCAATTGTTATTAAAGATTAATATTGTGTACGTCACTGGCTGAGTGTTGTTGTTAGCCACCGAAATTGCATTTATCTACTATATTATTTTTGATCACTAAAAACCTTTAGTATTTTTCACAAATTCAAACAAAGTTAATAAAGACGTTTTTGTTTATTGTTTCATGAGTTTTTTGGCGGACCCTTACTTCAATTTACATTTTTTTAAAATAAAAATTACGCTATCCTATAATACAGTGGTCCGACAGTTATAATATCGGTTATATTTTTTTTTCAAACGGTTTTTTAAAAGTATCACATTATGTTACTTTACGTAGCATTACACGGATAAACCATAAGACGTTAACTGGGATTTGTCATCGTCATAATTGTCATTATCACAATATTAAATCACTATACACCAATTTGTTCTATCTTTATATGTTTGAAAAGTGAAGAACAATATTAAATTATCCTTACAGTTTTTTTCATGCGAATTATCCCTAAGAGCTTTATATGCCATTTATCACATTTAATCGTTTCAGTGACATTCCTTGTCATAGTAAAAGAGCACAAACTTATGTTAGTAATTCCAAGGTCTTCGGGTAACATGCATTTTATTTCATGAGATGGTTTCAGTAAAAACATATCTTCGTACTGATTTAACATTGAAGGCACCATCAAAAGGGTGAGTATAATTGTTACGAACCATTGCCATTTTCCTATAACTCCCAACACGTCGGTCGTTACATCTTCATGTATAGTACCGATTCTAGAATAAGCAAATTTACATTTATATGTATAACCACGCTTAGACTAAACAATAGATTTAATGAAGTATTTAATGTAAATAAAAAAGTTGTGTTAATATTAAAATGATTTGTTGACGTCAGTAATCGCAAAATTAAGTTTTGCGCAAATTACACTTTTTGTACGAAATCAATTAAGTAGGAAAACAGTTAAAATATTCCACGATGATTTCCTTTTTATGTTAGCACAGTAGGTAAACACTAAACCTTTTAAATTTCAGTTATATAAAGACACGTACATGGACATAGCCTACGAAGGTAACCATCTAGAGCCAATAAAACTTAACTATCTAGATTTGTGGTCTATAGAAATATCATTTGACAAATCGGAAAGTTGTTTGTGACAAAATAAAATATTTAGCGTTTTAATTATTTCTCTGTACTTCGCATATTAAAAAAAAATTCTACATATTTTAAGATGCCTTGGATTACCAAGACTATTTTCGAATTACAATTCAGTGTTTAGTGCTATGAATATTTTATTTTATTTATAACGAAAGATGACTAATGTTTAGTTATATTTTAACTTAAAAGAATGAAGTAATTTTTTTTAGTTTTACTAACTAAATCCTGCAGCAGGCAAAATGTGAATATTAACAAGTAGCATTCCCAGAATTGTATAAGGCATACACTTTAGCAAACAGTACGAGTACGTTAGTGTGTTGTTAACGGTGTACTAAACATATGTGAAGGTAATTCCCCCGTTACTTTAAGCCATTAAACGTTAGGATTTTCCTTAAAACACAGTGGTTTTACGTATGCCATTGAAATCAATTAAGTATAAAATGTCGTCTCTAATATAACAGAAGAATAAATATTTGGAGATAGACTCGATGTTAAGTCAGTTTAGTACGATGTGAGAAAAGTGTGTTTATAAAAAAGATTAACAAAAAGGTATTAAAATTACTTCGTAAATTTCAAGATCTTATTAATATTCATAAATTACTGGTATTTTGCAATTGGTATATTAGATACATAATTTATGGACGTCTTCAGTTGTTTTGTTATAAACATAAGGTAAAGTAAACTTTTTATGCAGATCTTTGTACATAATTTTTCTTTACTGACTTTTTTTATTATTTATAATAAAATAAATCCTTTTTTATTATTACTTCAGTTCATCATTATTATCAGCCGATGGACAAAGGCCTCCTGTAAAGATATCGACGTCGATCAGTTGTGAGGTGTTGGCATTAGCAGATCACACGGCCGCCACTCGAGGACGTCACAGCGCTAGACGGCAGTCAGTCACACGTTTTTTGACACTATCCACTTTTCTACACAAAATAAATACAGGATATACTTAAAAGTCTTTACAGTTATTTATCGTTATTTTGTTTTCATCTTTCTAATGTATATACCGGCGGTAATATTGTCTTACTTTGCTTGCTTTTTACATTGTTATGAATTATATGACAATATATTATTATAAGATGTTAAATATTTATTTGAGATATCAACGGCTTAACACAATTACATTGACAACACAATACCAGATAGTATGTACTCTGTAACTACCTATCTCTGTAGGCGTGCTATATCCTACACATCGTTGTAAATAGCTGCACAAGTTATAATGTAACAATTGCTTTCGTAAGAAGAAATAAAAACAACAATTGAATGAAATTCGATTAATTATTCATTCTTTCATTAAAAAATTTAGAACTATTATAATAGGCATTATTAATATAAATGCTTAAATTGGAACAATGGATAACATTACCCTCATAAGAATTATAAATAATCTTTGCTTGAGTTATTTGTATAAATTATCTACATTATGTTATAAAATATAACACATATTGGCTGACAATAGACACATTCGATTTTGTCTTCACATTACATTAAATGACAATGAGGCCGAAGATGCTCATCTAGAATACCCTTTCCCTCAATGTCGACGGGATTTTTGTTAATAATTGTTTAATTAAATGTTTTATTAATCATGCAAACCGATAATAATATCTGACTAGATTTACCAATAATAAATGTTTTATCATAATCAATAATTTTCTTATTTATACCTATGTTCCGCAAAGTGTGTGACAATCATTGACAATAACGTTGAAGATAGTGTTCGAAGCTGTAGAGAAACAATTGTCTTACAGGAGGGCTTAATAAAATTGATAATGTGATTGCGACGATAAACTTGAGTAGATGGTAAAGTAAGAAATTTGAAAGGAGTAAATAAAAGATATTCAAAATAGTCGGGTAGATGAGATAAGTTTGACAACTTCTGGCCTGTACTTATCTTGGGGGGTCAAGGTCTGTAAACGATTGTTGTCGAAGATGTAACAGACATAATTATTTATGTATAAATTAAAAAGTAGTTCACAAACCTTCGTTTTTGAATTAAAATTTTAATTTGTAAATTTTTTATTTAATTGTTATAATGTAATTACAAAATTACTGAAGTTAATAGGAGAGAATAGCAACATTGGATAAATACATTGTTTCTAGGTTTTTATCTCTGTTGGCGCTTGATTGTCTTATAAACAATTAAAAGAACCAAGGCGCTTTTATTTGTATTTGCACGCAATTCTTAAATAATTACAGTAAAAGAGGAATCCTTGCTTTTGAACCAACGGAGACTTTAATTTATTCAAAAACTATTAATTATTGCGGGTATAATTATTATAAAATACTTTATTGGCCATTTTCAAATTAAAAAGTCTCCTTATTTAATAAACTCGCAATCTTTATGGCTATACCACGATCTTGTCAACTAACTATATAATAAAAAACAAGCAAAATTTTATGTGGATCGTTAAAAGTCAGATTGTTAATATAATCATTTTAATTTTTAGTTTTCGTTTATATTTTTATTTTGTTGTTATGCAGAGATATACATTTTTAATAACAAGACTATGATAAGCTTGATAATGTTATCAATATGTTTCATTGTAGTTTTGGTTGACATATTGTAACGGTTTAACATGCCATTACACCTATTGACAATTGTCTAACACGTTGAATTAATGTCTAAAGAATCCTTTACCTATAAACAATGAGATTTCTTTAAAATTTAGGACTGGAAGAGTTTTAAAAAAGTACAGAGGTGGTATAATAGTACAACATATTTATAAACAAAAAACGAAGAGTTTGCATTTGTTTATCATATAGTTATACCACACTTGCCAACAGGAGGCACAATAGAAGTGTCGACATAGCACAATAGTTCATGTTAAACGATAAGTGATAGCTGAATAGGCCCTTAATGTCTGGAAGGCACTAACGGCTAGAATAACAAACTCCAGGTGTGCCTACATCGCTATTTTCGATGAGACACATTCTCACTCATAGACACTCGCTTTCTAACCAGCCGTCTTATGCACTACGTTTAGGTCTCTTCAAAATTAGTTTTTTTATATTATGATAGTTTTTAAAACCTAACTCCGCAACGCTAAAACTTATACATTACAAAGACATATTTATAAACAATAAACGAAGTGTTTGTGTTTGTTTACCATATACATTTTATTATTGGATCACGATCATCTAATTTACTTGGTTGCGTCATTCGGCTGGGTGGTACGTAACATAATATTTATGAGAAACATATGTTTTATTACAAAATAAAATGAAGAACATTATTCTCATCTAGTAAAATAGCTCAATTTTCTGAAATACCTGCAATGTTCATTTGTAGGAGAAAATTTTACATTTTGTTTTGTATTAGTTGGTTCTTGAACTTCAATCCTATTCTTAACACAGGTTGAATTGTTAATTTATGTTCATTTTCAAGTAAAAAAAAAACTTATACTTGTTGTTTATTTAAAAATAACGATTATAATAGTAAAGTAAAGGTGGCACTCAATTGCAATTGTTAAAAGTTTAAGAGTACATACAAAATGCAGAAACTTGCGATGGTGCGCGGGCGCTGTTTAATGGACAGGTATAACTTAATTTAATGGAGATTAAAGGTAATGTCAGTTTTTCATTCGATTGCGGTAACCTAACACTGCAGTCGTTCGCGCTATGACGATAACCGTCCATTCGCTTGCCCGCCGGCAAACGCGCCTGGCGTACGCACACTTCGCGTTCTGTTTGCCGACCCACTCAATGGTGTCTGTGATCATTCCAGGATTTTGAAAACAAGAAGAGACAAAAATTACCCCACACAATGGATAAGGACCAAGCTTTGGAGGACATGATGGGAAAACTAGGTGAGAAATCATACAGAATTTGTAACATATGGAATTGAGAACTTAATTCAAAAGTAAACGAGGCACTTTTACATTTCTAGTCGACAGTCTTGTACACGTATGACGTGTTTACTGTCCCGGTATAGCTTACATGTGGTTTTCCGATCAGGTTTCATGTTGTTTTTAAACACGTGATAGTAAATATGATGTATAATTAAAAATGTTATGTTTTATATTGTTGTCCTTAATAATAATTCCATGTATGTTACAATTTCAATTAGATGTATTGCTGATCAAGATGTTTAATAATTATTGTGATTAGGAAACTTTCAGTAGTGAAAAGTCGTCCACAATAATTATTCATGACTTGTGTTAAAAATTTAAATATTGACACATTTTAAATAATGAATGATTAACTAAATGTAATAATTTGCAAAATATATTATTAATAATCTTCAACACTTAGAATTCCTAATTAAAGTTTATACAATCATGCATATATACTTATTATATCTAGCTTGAAATGGAATAAATTTTATACTTTATGTCTTGATATGCGGAAATTATAATTACATAAAATAATCTTCTTTTTAAGTTTCGTATCTATAAATCATTTAAACATAATACTCAACAAAACAATTTTGTTAATGCTTGAACAAAATTAAAAAAATCTTTTTGGTTTTATGAGAGAGAAATGTCTTCGCATACCTGAAAATTAAAAGAGTTTTCAGTTAGGTTTCTATTTCTGTATCTGGGTTCGATAACCGGTTAGGTCTTATGACCTTGTGTTACGCTAAATAGTAATCATAATTCTGAGAAGGCCCTATATTAAGACTATTTTACTAGTTTACTCTATTTTTGAAAGATTTTTTTGCATTACGTTGCATTAATATACTGAAAACTGTTTATGCGCTCTACACTTTAAATGTATATTTTCAATCTTTATTACTCGCCACATCTCTAAAAACATAGCAAATATGTGTAATTAAAAATTTTCTTTAAAAATGCAGGCATGTCGATACGGCAACGATTTATATATTAGCAAGACTAACTAATCCAGACTTAAACTTCGTTTAAAACTATAAAACTTATTTTTTCAGCTTGCTATCATTGTCTCTGCATTATGTATTGATTTATTGTTCAATCTTTTAAAAATTTTACTCGTCGGTTTGAGGTACGCACAAAATTTACTTTCAAAAAAACAGGCGAAAAATTTTGTGTAAAATAAGGCCTAGCTTATTCCCCCGAACAGGTACCCGCCTTATCGTGGCGTGGGGCTCTGTAGCCGTGAGTTGGTCACCCACGGTAATGCTAAGACAAAACCTACCCGGACGGTCTAAGATGGTCGCTTCAAATGAACTCCGTGAACGCACCTCAGCCGGCAGCCAACTGTGGCCTGTCCCCTTGGACTGCCCTTCAAGCCATGGTGAAGTCGCGGAGAGAGAGGAAAGTGCGGTTCGTCGGTCTCTTTACTCTCGGCGACTAAGTGGTGCCGCACCGCTAATGCGGCGGCGGTACGGCCGCGGAGGAGGAGAAGTGTTGGCATTGCGTTTCTCTGTTTTTTTCTATCTTCTTCGACCGTATAACGGTTGGCGACAGAGCCCAAGACCAGATCCGGCGCGGAGAGTCGGGAGAGTTGTCTCTCTTGGCTCCCACGACCACTGAGTGATGATTCGGTGGTATCCGTTGTCCAGGTGAGGATATGAGGCTAAGAGGAGAGTGCACTGTATGTTCTGGCGCACCCTTACAGAGCTGGAAAGGGTAGGGTTTCTCCCTTCGACATGGAAATGCGCGGTGCATCCGGCGCTGGCAGAGTCGCGAAGATGTACGGACGCGTTCCCGTGGCCCCGCAGTCAAGCGACGACGGTGGAACATCGTAGGGGTTTTAGTCGGGTTTACTGCGACTTCAACTTACCAAGAAGTAGGGTCAGACTGTCTTTTAATAGTAAATGATACACCTTTTAGTAACAATGAGATACTACATTATACACGGTGAAAGGTAATAGGTGTAAAAAATCTGGAGGGGCCAAAGTATAGCTCGTATCCTATATATCTATGAATGGAATAACAAAATTTTCTAAAAATTCTCGGATTTTTAAAAAAACTTCGCTGATTTTATTTCTCACTTATTTCTACACAAATTTTAATATAATAATTATTGTTTAATTTTTGTTTTATTAAATTAAATTAATAATCATCACTTAGAGGCTAAAAATTTTAAATTACGCTCTTTGAAAGTTGTGATAGTAAAAAATAAAGCGTCATACTTATATTTTTATTTAATCTTCAATTAGAATTTTATTTATAAAAAATACGTATAAAGCACATAAATAAGTACGTGACTTCAATGCCTATCCGACAAGGTATAAGAAAGTACATAAGGTTTCTAAAATTTTGAAAAAACACCTTTTTTGCTCAAACTCACGGCTACGCTTCCTGATACAAGCACGAAGCCTTTTTCTTAAGTCAGATTGAGTGACGCCCTGTAAGCTGTTCTCTTTTGTCAGCAGCGATGATGATGCGTGACTTTAAATCTTCTAACGAGTTAATTGGTGTTGTGTATACTAAAGATTTCATGTGACCTCGTAAGTAATAATCGCAAGGTCAAGACACCTTGCGGGACACGGTGTTGGTCCGCCTCGGACAATCCATCAGTGAGGGAAAGTAGTGTCTAACCAGTCTTACGCCGAGACGAAAATAGGCGGGACAACCGTCATGCTGGAATATATTATTTCTCTTCTTATTTCCAATGGTATATCCTCCAGATAATTAAAAAAAATATTTCGAAGAAAATCATCGTACGTCTCTCCATTTACATTGTTGGGCAAGAAGACTGGGCCTATCAAGTAAGTATGAATTATGCCCATTCATACATTTACGGAGAATCTTCACTGATGAGCTCCTTCTTTAATCACGTGGGGATTTTCACCTCGCACAGCCCAATAATGACTATTATGAAAATTTGTTATGCCGTCTCTGTCAAACTTCGATTCATCAGTCCAAAATATTTTACTGAGAAATTATTATTTTCTAAGTCTGCATGCAGCATAAAACGGCAGAAGTCTAACCTTCTTGCAGGGTCTGCTTCCTCCAGGGCCTGGACCGGTGTATGATGGTAGGGTAGAGCCTTGCCGTATGCGCAGAAAACCACACTTTCCATTATGTTAAACCCAGCAAACTTGCCACGACCCTGGTTGACGTAGTCGGGTCTCTAACAAAATAGTCTATGATTCCTTCTTTCTCTTTAGCATCGTACATGCGTGGCCTACCTGTATCCTATCGCCTCTGTTGAACGCTGCCAGTGTCTCTGACGCGTAGATACGTCGCAGCAAAGACTATGACTTGGTAGCTGACGATATGGAAAACGTAGCTGATATTCTCTTCGTGCTTGTAAAGAATTTCTATCATTAAGTTCATAAAAATAGAAAATGTCAGCGTATTCTTCATTACCGTAATCCGCCATTGAAATTAAATTTATTTGGTATGGAAAGGAGAAACTATTCAGAATTAAGAAGACAACGATAATGTACGTCCGTCCACGAAAGTAGTTAAATTTTAACTGTCGTACTGACTCATTACCTGAAAAGTGTTATTTTTTCTAAATTTTAGGAACTTTATGTACTTTGTTATACCTTGTCGGATAGGTATTTAATTCAGGTACTTATTTATGTGCCTTGTACATATTTTTATAAATAAAATTTTATTTTAAGATTAAATAAAAATGTAAGTATGACGCCTTATATTTTACTGTCACAACTTTCAAAGAACCTAATTTAAAAGTTTTAGCCTCTAAGTGTAATTAAATTAATTTATTAAAACAATGATTAAACAATAATAATTACATTAAAATTTGTGTAGAAATAAATAAGAAATAAAGTCATCGAATTTTTTCCTAGAAAGTTGAGAATTTATTGAAAAATATTTAAAAAATTAATAATTCCGGAACAATTCTTTTGGATGGGGTATTCCATACATAGATAGATAGGATACGAGCTATACTTTAGCCCCACCAGACCTTTTACACCTGTTACCTATCATCCTGTGTATGGATCAAATTGAATATTGCTCTGGGATTTTCTCTATCACTTTAATGTCGTTAGCTACAGCGTCATAAAAAAAATCACTAGATATCGCTTGGATACTAATGTTTGACAAAAAAGATATTTTCTGACAAAAGATCGCTAAAGTTTTTTGATACTATAAATATTTTGTTATGACATTATTTAAAAACAAGTTTCTTTGATTTATTATTCTATACGCACTTTGATTTAAATGCTAACGTATTTGCTTGAACACTTTATATATTTATTATCGGAAAGGGTATATCTGTATACCTATCCTTTTTAAGGTTATTGACACTACAAAATGTGGTACGAATGTTCATCAGCACAATGTATGCATAAGTTAAACATTTTCGAGTCTTAAAAGTTTTAAGACGAATTTATCCAAACAAACGAGTTTTAATTACTGGTAGGGTGTTTTGGAAACCGCTGCGTTACCATGCCCATAATGTAAGTCTGCCTAAAATTTAATTTGAATGTAGCCTTAACATTAATTAATAATAGAATATTCTTTTAATTTGTAACGCTGTTAATTAAATTTGTTTAGTTATCTCCCTGTAATATTTTTTTCATATATCTTTTGAGCTTCGTAACACTGCTGATAATGGCGATGAGAGTCGTTAGTTATTCAAAAATTTTCTAGATACTGTAAACCGTTTGTATATAAATAGATATTAGATTACTCGTCACTTATAATACATTAAATTCAACTTATTATCGCGGCTTATAAATAAAACGATTGTATGTATCCAAACCAATGACCTCTAAATAGCAAATAAAGAAAGTTGCTTATTTAAATATATGCAGTTTATATAGTGCACATTGCGCAAGTCTTGTAATCAATATGCAAGAAATTGACAAGTTTTTGTCGCTTTCGTTAAATATAACTGATATAACATATTTTTATGAGGTTGAAAAACAATGAGTAATCTTTTTGTGCTTAATAATTAGCAATACCCTTTTTCTCAATTCGCTTTATCTATTTTAGTTATGTTTAGGTTTATTTAAATATGTTTTCTGTAATGTTATAAAAAAGTTAATACGTAGTTTAATATAATAACAATAATAATAAAGCAGTGGATTTTGTCCGTGTGTGGGCCCGTACACGACGGTGCAGCGGTATGGTCGCTCAGAACCATACCGCAAAGAGAAGACGAACGATAGGGTAATTATATACAAACGCATATATTCTTATCCTCTGAAAGCCTGAACTTTATGGACACGTTTATTGTTGTCACTTTTTCTTTATACTTTTGTGTTTTATAAAATCTAATTCGCACCGTTCAAAAAAAGTTTCACCATATGAAACAAACAAAATACTCAAAATAACGGTATTATTTTACTTAAATAGAATAAAATTAACGTAAAATATATTCAGTAGCTTATAGTTATTGTTTTCATAAAGTTTTCTGTGCTGTTTTTTATTTTATCTTAAATATAGTAAGCTAATGCTTGCTTTGCTGTAACTAGCAATATTTTTTATCATCTGGCTCATATCATATCAGCCACTACATAAAACGTGATTTATCAGTATTCTAAAATCAACGCAACGTTGAACTTATTGACAAATACAAGATTGTTACTTTATCGGAAAAAGAGATATCTAGATATTTGAAACTTTAATTTGGCTCCTATTATTGCCCAATATATTTTACATATTTATTTTCATAATTATACAAATATACATATAAATCACGCCTCGTTCCGGATGGGGTAGGCAGAGACCACCACTCTCCACTCGCTACAATCCTGGCACACCTCTCTCGCTTCCTCCACCTTCCACTTTTAAGAGTGTCTTCATGCTCGTCGGTTGCGAGTACTTTTGATCCGGCCTTTCTTTAGGACATCTTCGATTTGATCGGAATATGTCCGCCTAGGTTGACCTGCACCGATTTGTCCAATGATTTTTGCCTTGTATACTTATTTCGTTAATCTTCTTTCATCCATTCTTTCAACATAGCCGAACCATCTATGCGTCCCTTTCTCTATCTTTGTCACTACATCTTCAACCACGCCGCACCGCTCCCTTATCACACCGTTCCTCACCTTGTCCATCAGCATCACTCCAGTTATACTTCTCAGGTTTTTCATCTGCACAGCAATAATCCTACGTTTATGTTATTTCTACCATACCCAACATTCACTACCATACATCAGTGTGAGGACCAACACGACTCTATGACAGTCGTGCTCTTTGTGATACGTTCCGGCTATTCATAAAGTTATGAAGTGCCACATTCACTTGATTCCCTTTCAAAACTCTTCTTTCAATATCACCATCACACTTACCATCTCTCGTAAACTGTGAACCCAGACATACAAATTCTTTCATCTGTTCCTCTTTTTGTCAGTATCTTTGCATACAGTTTGCCGACAACGCTCAGTAAGCTAATGTAGTAGTAGTTTTTACAGTCTTGCTGTGACCCTTTTTCTTTATATAATGGAACAATTACTGCTTTGTACCTGTCATCTGTCACTTTGCTGGTCTTCCAACAAAGGTTGAAAAGGCAGTACAGCTGAATAGTTATCACGCCCTGTCCAGCTCTCAGCATCTCGACCGTAATCCTATCATACCCTGTAGCCCTACCCAACTTCATACTATTCATTGCATTTAAAATTTCTTTCATACTAATATCACTTTCATCTCCACTCTCAGTTTGGCCCCTAAAATTTTTTATACACGGATGTTATTTAAATTTTTTTAAATTTTGGTAATGTATAGGTTAAAACTTAGAAAACAACGTCCTATAGTCCTTGATGTCGCCTACATTAACAAGGAAATATTTGATTGATGTTCTAGACACTATTTATTTAAGTGCATTGTAAAATATTTTACTGTAAAATTTTTAATTAGGTTTTATTGTAAAATATACTCAATGAGTAGACTTAGTTAAGTACAAACAAATATTAAGAAAATATATTCTTGTAGTATAATAATACTTACAAAAACATGCTTAGGAAAATTATTAGTCGATCAAGTAGTACCTTCGACGTACCTTCTTCCCAGCAGTAGAAATATTATTTAAAAAAAATAAAACAAAATTTAGAAGACTATATATTTAGTACCACTTACTGATACTGATTATTCACCTTCTGGTAAAACCATATTTCAGTAACTTCAATCACGTAAATTATTAAAATACCATTGATTTTAAAATTATGATTGTTATACATACTTTCGATTATATTAATTCTATGTAGATCATTAAAATTAAAGTTTTATGGAAAGTTTTTAGGACTGTTTTTTTTGTTGCAAGGTTTTAATATTCATAAAATTTTTGAAAGTAAAATAATTACGGCAAATCCTTGTTTTTATCAAGTTTATTACAATTATGAAACATATTTTGTGTGAACTTGAACATTTATTGGCCTTTGTTGTACTTTATTATTTACATGTGCTTTAAGTGAGACATTAGTTATTTGCCGTGGTTATGCCGATTATTGTAAACTACTGTACAAGATAAATAACAGATCCGCTTAATATTTATTATTTTTTTAATAAGGAATTTCATTTAACTTCTTTGACCACGTTTATCAATTTTTTTTCAACGGCCATTTTACGTCCCCACTTTTGGGGCACAAGCCTGCCCTCAATATGAGGGCGATGGCACGGTGACACGCGGGCCCAATGCGGATTGATAACTTCACACACACACCTTAGAATAAATTCTAATTCATGTGCAGGTTTTCCTCACAATGATTTTCCCTTCACCGTTTGTATTTCGCTATTATTACTAAAGTTCACAAATGTACCATAACTTAAATATTAAAAGTCATCGGGTACATGCCGAGATTCGAATCCGCAACCTTCGGAATGACGGCCGCAAGCTCTAATCATTAAGCCAGGCAGCTACTATTTACGTTTATCAAATTTTATATAATAATTATTAGTACAATCAGTTAAATTCTTGCGATAATATATGATGTTCATTCTCGTGTATACTTTAAGGTATAAAAATTAATAAGTTTGTAGAAATTAAACATCCATTACAAAATCATATGTGCATTTTGTAATCTATCTGCTTTTATTTCTTTTTCTAAATATTCGATTGTTTTTGTATGTAACTTATATCCGCTTACCCCTTTGTAATTCACTATACATAAATTACAATACATTATCTACTAGTTTACTCAAGGTAGACTGGAGGATAATGTCAAAGGCATTAAATCCACCTTTACACATGTGTATAAAGATAAATAAGTAAAATAGTTGCATGTGGTTTTTGTGATTCGCAGTGTCAGGTTTCTATGAAATATATAGCAGACAAAACAAAACAGGCGATTTGGTATCCCATGATTTTAAATACACAGAATGATGTATTGGCGGTGATTTAGTACCCAGTCGTTATTAAAGATAACGGAAAGTGCATATACATTTTAATTACACGGGCAAGAAATTGTTATATACATAGTATAACACATATACCATTTAGTAATTGTTTATATTTTTACATGCTTTTACTGAATGAATGTAATTAGATCAAATCGTCTGGGTTCTCAATACAAGTTTGAAACCATATTAAACGCATATAAAAATTAACATCGTTAGAGTTAATTAGCAAATTAGTTATAAATATATATATATATATATTTGATAAACATGGCTGGTGGCAAGTCTCTGTTGCCAGAGACTGTCTAGATGAGTACCATCGCAGCGTCTATATTTGCCGCTTATCAGTAGTGCAAATATTGTTGTGTTCCATTTTGAAGGGCGCTGTAACTAGTGTACTGGGGTAACGAGACTCAACATCTTATGTCTCAGGTGACTGCCGCAATGTGGTGAAGTATACACATCCTAACTAGCGCCACGTTGTTACGGGCTGGAGTAGCACTTACCATCGGGAAAACTTTTCGCTAGCCTCGTCGCTAAATTGTATAAAATAATTAAAATAAAATTAAAGAACATACTAAAAATATTAAAGTATTTAATTTATATTGTCTACACGTTTAACGTTTTGATTACTATACTTTTACCAAAACATTGTTAACATGATTTAAAGGCAATTTACAGATATGTGAAAGAAAAAAGAATTGAAACCCTTTTATTGTATTTTTATTATATATATAATAAAATAACTGTTGTTTGCCGTCATTATCATCATATTGAAAAAGAATTTAAGTACTATTCGGCACTAAGTGCAGAAGCAGCTGCTGATATTTTAGTATCAGACTTTTAATTGCGTAGTTAAAGGTACTCACTTGATCATTGTATAAGAATATTTACAATAATTAACTCGCTCAATATATTTATAGAATGTGGTTTCACTGATAGTTTATATTTACAAGGTTGAAGTGGCACTAAACGTACTTTGTTTGTGTCAATAAACAAAAATAATTTGTGAAGGCAAGGTCTTGACACTATCGATAAAATATTTTTAGTGTCAATTGGACATTATTGACCACATTAAAAGTGTTGTACAGATAAAAATATATTACATTATTTATATTCATGCTGAAATACTTAAAGGCGTTACAGATCTATTCTTTTATAGTTTACATAATTTATCTTACGAGGAACATAATGAAAGGCAGTTTTTTTATTTTTTTTTCCTGAAGCAATGACAAAGTAGCTATGTACAGATCAAAGTTAATCAAGTCTTTTTTTAAAATGAATACAGCATTTAAATAATAAATTATCAGCGCAAAATCTGTGTTAACGAGTTAGACATGCTTCAATTATTTTGATTCTAAACATTTATCTAATAAAACACTCCAAAAAAACTACTATTTTAAAACGACAGCACAGTACACTGTTATCTTGTACGGTACGGTGGAGACGAAATAAATCTTTATTAAAGTAACAATTTCTAATATCCTTTTATACATTTTAAGTTAAAATGCATTTATAGTATGTTCACCTCATATTTTTTAATAATTCCTAATTTATCTCAACTTTTAAGATTAAAAACAACAAGTAAAATAAATGTTATGTATTTTAAATTATTTACGTTTAAAAGTAATCATGTACATCATTTAACTTGTTTTAATTGTTACTATATAAATCGTGGGAAATCCTTATCGCAAGAGAATCATATTCGTTAATATTGTGTAGAATCTCAAAACAAGTGTTATGAGATCCTTTCCGTTATTTTATTTCTCTTCAGCGAAGCTAAAGAGCATTCATTAACTCCTTAAGTGGTTGATGGAGGGAAACGAAGTCTGTACCATTTAACCTTATGCGGGAATTACGGATCTGAACATTTATGACATTATATTTTGAAAATCACTTGTTATAAATTAACTAATATAGTACGTTCCTTCTTAATAATTTTTTTTTTACATTATTTTCAGGCTTTCTTTCACCTATTATATATATATATATATAATAGGTGAAAGTAAAAAATAATATATATATATACATACATACTTTGCAAAAAAGGCGTACATACACATTTTTTTTGTTCTAACAAGCGACACGACGATCGGAATTTTCACCTGATGGTTACATCGGCCCATAACAACAAGGCGCTGGTTAGTATGTTATATATAGCACCACATTTTTTAAAACAGAATTGATTTGAAGATAGATGAGGTTATTTTTTTATTCGTCTTTTCGTCGAGACAAGCAGGACGTTTATCTGATGGTAAGCGATACGCTTGCCCACAACTATGTACATATATGGAGCTACTAACGATGATAATTACTGCAACACATTGTGCCCGTCGCCTTGAAACACAAAATAAAGTTAATACTGGTTATTTCAGTAAACTCACTGCTCCCTTTAAACTGGAGTACGGTAAAGTTTGCGTAATAATTTTATGCAGCAAAAATAGGCGCTTCAGTGTTATTAGGTACACGAGCGATCTCAAGCAACAGAAACCAATCGCCAGAATTTCAGCCTTTTAGCCTTGTTCCGATAAATTATTATTAACTGGAATAATTAGTATAATTCGTCAATGCTTTAGTGGTAGTTAAAATAGATAATTATTTGACTTATCTAATAAAGATCACGAATGAAATTTTATTTAATTTACATTATTTAGTTAACGAGGTATTGTTTTAAGTAGATATTTAGGTCTATTATAATTCTTCTGTTTTAGTAAATAATTGTTACTAGATTGTAATTAGGAAGGGGAGGGGTGTAAAGAATCCCGGACAAAAACTCACGGGACTTAAACCAACCTCACCTGTTCGTGGTGCAGCCAGCTAATCAGCAAACCAAACTTTGGTTGCCACCAATCGGCATTGGGCTACCTTGGTGGGAAATGGCCTAAATCCTCCCACATGAACCCCTACAAACGATGGTCACCAGAAACCACTGGATGCGGGAGCCGCAGGATCGATCGATGTGAAGATTTTTGGGGAAGGACTACGACAAGCAGTGGACGTCTGTCGGCTGATAATGATGATGGTGATGTCCAGCAGTCGTCTTTTGGCTGATGATGATATAATGTATTAGTCGATGTATTTCTTTTTCTACCATCATTGAAAATTATTTTTCCAATGCATGTTCCAGTAACAATATGATTGGGATATAAAAATAGCTATACCTTTTCGTGAGCTGCTAAGGTTTCTTTGACACTATATACAAATGTTTTAGTTATAATAATGAATGTTACAAAATATTACTAATATTATTAAAATGTAATTTTATCCAGTGCGTCTATAAAAACATAAAAAAAAACTTGTACTCGAGCAAATAGGATTTTATCAAAATACTATCGTTAAAGTAATTATAAATATATTGTTTATTACACATAATAAAATATGTACAAACGAAACGGATCTAAACCTTTATTTAAAGTATATTTGTGAATGTAACGAATATTTTTTGAAGTTGTAAAAAGACACGATTATTACTCATGGATTGTTCATTGTTCCAATACATAAATATATGGTCATTTAATAGAAATAGGGTATGGTTCATACATTTGGAATTCAATTATCTTTATCACTTCCACTGCTGGACCTAGATCTCTGAATTCAATGCATTGATTGAAATCAGCCAATATGACAATACGATTTTAACCAATTTAGGTTATCCCAATGATAATTATGTTTGATTTTGAATTTATTAGATGTACACTATCATAGAAATCTTGATGATTTCAAGATGTTGATATTTGTTTAGTTAAAGTATTTTTCAAAGGGAACTGTTTTTAGATTATATTTTTTTATTAACAATAGGTTAACTTGACCTCAATTTCAGTGTTAAGTGACAATGAGGCCGTGGATAATGAAGCCTATTCGACAAGAATAATCTGTTTTTCATGTTTTGACAGACGGAACATGGCGATGGGCAGATTTATAATGACATGTTTATACTATAAGTATATTAGCTGCGGTCGGAAATATCTTATCACTATTTAAACTCCACAACATGTGACCCCAGGGTGGCTGGGTTGATTCCGGAATTAAAATAGGGACTTCCGTAGTACAAGGCTAGTAAGCGTTTGCGCGACGGAGGCAGTATTATTTTACTATAGTATAAATATTTATATTCGAACATCTTAATAAGTTGACCGATTTAAATTTTATTAAAACGTGACTTAAATATTTGAAATACGTTTGTAAAGCTGAACATATTTCTCTAAAACGTTCGTGAGCTAGACATGTAGTCAATGCAATGCTATAAGAGAAAGAGGACTTACACACACATTTACTTATTCGATAAACAGATAATTTGAAAGTTTGTTGTCACTCCGAGGACAAGAACTCAAAGAAATATCATTTTGCAATGCTGGTTTACCTTGAGGTCATTATTTAAATAATTTGTTATGACAAAAATTAGGTGTTATTTTAATGTGGTCTGTGTTTTATTAAGCATCTATCTTTTAGCCATGTTGTATAGAAAATTTTTCTTTAAAGGGTTAGAAGAAAAAACCAATGCGTTAAAAAATGTATACATCATATAAGTTATAAATTGTGAAAGGAATCTAAAAGTTGCATACTTGTACATTAAACCTGCGGAATCGTGATTTGGGGTCCATAGGTTCAGTATGCGTTGAGCTGTATTGCACTACATTTTGAGGGCCAGTATTCTAAATAACACAATATTGCATATTCAAACAGATATAAAAAAAAAACATAAAAATAAAACCATAAACTAATAACGAAGTACTGCATCAAATTCACAAAAACCTTAAAATATTCGCCGGTCCTACTGTTGTCTAATTTATTATAAAAGTAATAGTGCCAAGATCCAACATCTCTATTAGTAAAAATAATTAACAATTTAGTTTTTATTTTGTACTATTTTATCGATTAGTTGTACTGGGTTCTATACCATTTTGTTTCCATTATTCATTTCATTCATTCGTACCATATTCATCAAAGTAAATCAATCCTTTCATTTAGGTTTGGTAGGCGGTCTGAAAACAGTGGTTAAATTGATTTTACACGATAAATGAATAACTGACAGGTACTTGACTAATATTGAATTAGTGTTAAGAATTTTTGGTAAATTGAAATATTTATTTATTTCTCTAAAACATTATCATATTACTCTATCCTCGGAAATGTAGTATAAACAATTATAAATATTTTTTTTAAAAAATTTACGTCTGTATCTACGTAATAAGCTGATCTATTATTTTAAATGTTTTTTGTTGTAAACGACGCTATCATAATATCATGACTATTGTTTAAATATAACACAAAAGGCTAATATTCATGTTATGCCAACAAATTCACAATTAACATGCATTAATTCGTAGGACTGCACCACGATCTCATTATTATGCAAAATACATATCACGGTTTGAAAGCAATTTACACATTTCTATGAAAATATGTAGATGTACCTGACTAGCATATAAACCGACGTAAAGGGGAAAATTTATAGAAAATCACAAATTTCTTTACAATTTTACAATTACAGAATAATTGAATAATTATTATAATAAAAATAATCAGTGGAAAATAATAACAATTATAATGATTGAAAATTCGATAAAACATTAGTATTTAATAATCTATTATGAACTCCCACCAAACCACATTGCATCAGCTTGGTGAGAAATAACCCAAATCCCCCCAGCTGTCGACGTTAATCGGCTGACGATGATGATGATGATGAATAAAATAATATAACAAATGATTTATGTACTTTTAAAAACAAAACTCATTAGTGTAAAAGTTTCAATGCTGTGTTAAATTAACGGGGTCGTGTCAAGTTATTTTTAATACTTGGATGATCTGCTTAAAATTTTACAAAACGTCTAAATAGTTTTTACAATACTTCTTCGTCCTCATTTAATATAATATTGTTCGTTTTAATGATAATGTAATGTAGTATAAACCAATTAATTTTTATGATTTTTATAATGTTTGTCTTACGAGTATATTGGCTGCAACGAAAATTTTTAATAATGTTGAAAATAACATTTCACCATAAAATTAAGTCTTTTCATAGTTGAAATTGGTTACTCTAAAGTCAAGAATGAAGCAAATATTGTAAAGGTACCACTGTAGATTTCTATATTTTACTGTACTGTAGGTATATATTTTTAACGAATGGGGGTATATCTAATCATATCGAGTGTAAGGGGTTCCGCCCAACATCTTACAGAGCCTAAGTCAATCTCACTTGCACGCGGTGCACCCTGTTAAACAACAGACTGCTTGAAGGAGGCCTATGAACAGCAGTGGGCGTTATCGAGATGATAAGACTAAAACTAGTAGTTACATTGCAAATTAAATGTTTCGTCGGTGTTCGGTTCGTATTCGGTGTAATGATCAAAGTTCGCAAAAGGTCATCGTCACCTACTATCGCTCGTACAATTCAACACGCGCGTGGTCTCATGTTAATTTCATGATAGATTATAAATTAGCAAGTATAAATGATATTATCTATAAAATGATAACAATGATGAACATTTTTCTGACGTATAAAAATACTTCATGGTATGTAAATTATGGAAAATTAATTATGTTCAATTAATTACAATTTTTTTTTTAATTTACAACTTCTGTCTTTAATTTGCCATAACGCCTCCTCGTCAGTAAAATTTGATACTATAAGCTATAAGTATAACTATATATAAATACTATAAGAATAATAAATTTCGTAATTACGAATTCTTGTCAAACAAATAACTTTTCTCTTTGCGATGAAAGATATTACAACATTGTTAAATAAAATATAATAAACAAAACTACAATCCAAGCAGTATTTATTATGTTCGACGTCAACAACGAAACGACTTTTGTTTGTAGAATGGGTAAACATTTTAATACTTTAAACGAATCTCGAGAAAGTGAAAGCCGCGGTACACGGAATATGTTCTCAAGTATTTTTTTCTTAATACATTTAAGTAATGTACTTATGTAACAACAATATTTTAATCTTCTTTGTGTGAAATGATAATTCAAAGTAGGTCAAAAATGTCTGACCAAGAACATGAAATTGTATAGAAAACCAATGCGTAACACAATAACGTCTGTCCTTGGTCTGAAATAGCTTAGAAGTAGATACTGGGTAAACCACGATATTTTCAGAACAGGTTTCTATTGTTATCAACGTCGCCAATAGCAATAACATATAGTAAATAAATGTCTGCAAATTTAGATTAAAATATCGTTAGACATTTAGTCAATGCCACTTTTTGCCTGTATCTTTATTTCAATGTTTTTTTTTTATTGTTTCCAGGGGACTTTGGAAGATACCAATGTTTTCAATTTATTCTGCATATCATTGCGGCAATGACTGCCGGAATGCACATGCTCTCATTAGTCACAGTGGCAGCAGTACCGGAACATAGGTAACATTACATTTTTTTTAATAAAAACAATTAAAATAAATATTTGGAATATTATGTGTATATGACAGGTAGTTTGAAATAGCTCTAAGTACATGTAAATTACCTGTAGTTTTTTACTGGATAATAACTATAGTAATTACGTTATCTGTTGCAAGTTTTCTTTTGTAGAAAACTAATGTCTTTACATATCTATGATAAAGTTATTTCAATACATTTTATATAGTTTTGGACCAATTTTGTACAATTTCTATAATATTTGTGATAAATTTAATTATTTTATTAGGTCTTAATACCGATATTAACAGACACACAAGACGTGGTGAGCGGACTTATACTTTATGTGACGATACAAATTACACATGTGACGTATTTTTGCTTAACTATTTATTGCAATTCGCTTTTCCTGTGGGCAATGTTGTACTTCTAGGAAGATCTTACCCCTGATAGTAGTCTATTATAGTTTTCGTAACCCTATTGCGTAGTTTGTTTATTTTTAATTAAACATTATTAGACTTTTCTTTAATGAGATTTCTTTTCACGATTTTTCGTTTTGTATATACATGATTAATATTTTGAGCATTGTTTATGTTAATGTCAAAATTTTTATTATAATTAATTTAAAAGAAATAGTTTAAACTTACTATGTAAATCTGCAAGGTGATTGTAATCCTAATGTCATAGTATCTAGATAATATTTTAAATCTTATTTTCCATCTTGTCTATCGTATTAATGGGGCCGCATGTGCATGAATATCGTCAAACAGAGAAGTTTTATTTCGTTTTTACGTATAATTTTTTTTTAAGGACGAGTACAAAAGTTTATCATTACAATTTATTTTTAATAATAGATGTACTTTATATATTCAATAGTGGTAAAAAAATTAATCGATAATTAATTCACAGATAATTATTTCTAAATCTGTGTACTTTGGATGGTGCCTAGTTTAAAGCTTCATTGTAATTATTTTCAATACATACACAAAGGTAATAAAATTGGCATCCCATGCATATTTGGCTATATATATAAATATTTATAAATGTATATATATATATATATATATACATACCACACACACACACATATATATAAAATAAAAAGATAAACATTTGACTTTCTCTTAAATATTTAGATACTAAAAGATATAGATACCAAAAGGGTGATTTCCAACATAATATAATCAGTAAGTGATATTATTGGCTTTTCGGTTACATAAAACTAAAATTTTCGCTTCTTTCTGGATAAAGGGTACTTTTTGAAATCGGCTTTGGTGTTCGTTATTTTAATGAGTTTGTGATGTTTGGTGCTATTACACATATGGGTAATTGAAAGTAAGTACACTTTGCTATTAAAATATGTTTCATATTTCCTGGGTAAGGTTTATGTCGCATAAATCGCTTCTTCTGCTAATAATAATAATACAGCATCTTATGTGGTATCTCATTCGCATAATTTTATTAATGAAATGTTATTTATCTGTATAATCCCATTGTATTAATTATATTTTATTGCATGCTATTTTATATTATACGCATCCTTCAAAGAAAACTATCAAAAAGGTATATTCAAACGAGGTCATTAATTCAATATGTCGCCATGTAAAAATGAATTAGCTGTTATCATTTTAATTGGTTTCATTAATGGTGGTGTTATGCGTGTTAGATACATTCCAAGATTTTGTGTTTCATCTTTTACCTCATTTAATGTTATATATTCTATGTTAACACATACTTATGTAATTCGACAAGCACAATTCACTTATCTGCACTAGTTTCTGTAAAATTTCTCATAAAATTGAGTTTAAAAGGTTGAAAATAAATTATAATAAACCTGTTCTCATATTTCAGATGTGCTCTAGAAGGTGTTGATAGCGTGAACTTTACAGAGCCGTGGAATTCGTCATTGGTGCGTAACGCCATCCCTACAGATGAGCATGGAAGATTGGATTCTTGCAACTTGTATGGGGTCAATATGACCCTTAATGAATGTCAATTATGGGTTTACGATACACGATACTATACTTCATCACGGGGGATCGAATGGGACTTTGTGTGCAGTCGCCGCTGGATGGGTGCCGCTGCTCAAACTGCTTACATGTTTGGAGTTGTGATAGGTTCAGTTGTTCTCGGCCGCTTATGTGATAAACTCGGTAGAAAAACAGTTTTCCTCTGGTCAGGAATCCTCCAGTTAGTGTTAGGCGTCGTGGTCGCTTTCACAACAGAATTCTATACTTTTGTCGCGGCACGTTTTTTTTATGGAATATTTGGATCTGGTTCGTATATAGCTGGTTTTGTCTTGACAATGGAACTTGTTGGGCCGAGTAGACGGACCATCTGTGGAGTAACATTTCAAATAATGTTTGCAGTTGGAATTATGCTTCTGGCTGCTTGGGGATATCTTTTAGATAATAGATTCTACTTACAAATTCTTTATGCATTACATGCAGTTATTTTGCTTCCACATTGGTTAGTTATGGACGAATCACCTAGATGGCTTTGGGCCCAAGGTCGCGCTCGCGAATCTGTCGCTATTATAGAAAAAGCTTTAAAGATAAATAAAACAAAGGAAACGCTTGATACACCTTCTCTAGTATCACAATGTAAGGTAACATGTGCGAAATATACAGATGAACATTCGGCTGGAACGTTTGACCTTTTTAAAACCCCTAACATGCTTAAGAAAACTTTGATTATATGTGGCTGCTGGTTTGCCAATTCAGTTGTTTATTATGGATTGTCATTAAATACAGGAAAGCTTAATGGGAACCCGTATTTTATAATTTTTTTGATGGGTGTAGTAGAACTACCGAGTTATGTTATTATTATGTATTATCTTGACCGAGTTGGCCATCGCGCTTTGATAAGCACTATGATGTTGTTAGGTGGAGTTTCATGCTTAGTAGTAGTTGCTTTGCCTCATGGTTCTACTACAACTACAGGAGTCGTTATGGTTGGCAAATTATTTATATCTGGTTCTTATTCTATCATCTATAAGTATTCCGCAGAATTATTTCCAACAGTAGTAAGAAGCTCAGGAGTGGGCCTCGGAAGTATGTGTGCCAGTGTATCTGGAGCTTTAACTCCTCTGATAAGTTTGCTTGATACATTAAATCCAAAAATTCCAACTCTTATTTTTGGATTTCTAGCTTTGCTTTCGGGATTTTCCACATTTCTTCTACCTGAAACTATTGGCAGAAATCTTCCACAGTCAGTAGAAGATGGAGAAGAGTTTGGTATTGGTGATACCTGTTTTACGAATTGTAGTGGTAAAAGAATGAGCAATACCTCTTTAAATATTCCTGAAGCTATGATACCGTTAGACGCCGACAAGAAGCAATAAATAAGCGCTTGATAATGATCCAAAATTAAAAGTCTCGAAGAATAGAAATTCAATTTCAAAAATTATTATTAATTGCCTGAAAATATGACACACATTTAATAATTAAGTAATGATTTCTTATAATGCAAGCTACTAAAGCTCTTGACACCGTTACTCGTACTTACTAGTCGTTCTTGCCTGCGATTATCTCTGTTTATTGCCTTAATAACATAAATTTTACAATTATTTACTTTGTTTTCGTAATAATGGTTATATAAGTAAATAAGAGCTTTTTTATCCCAAGTTAGGTTAAGATTAGTGAATCCGTAAAGTATGCTATATGAAAGCTCTACGCTTAATATTACAGTAAAAATTAAGTTACCTAGTCAAATGTTAATGCAAAGAAAAATTACAAAGAATAATATTTTGTTCATTACATAAGTACTCAGTAGGCTAAAAACACTAATACTTATAGTACATTACATAAAGAAATAAAATTTGGTTATTGCCGTAAATATTTTGTGTGACGATTTAATATTAATTTATAGAGATAGTAAGCCGTACGAATTTAAAGCATGGACAAGACTCGTATAAAAGTTTTGTTTTACGTAATATTCACGATATATGTTAGTATTTTGTGTGTTCTACAGTTAAATTATACCTTTAAAAATTTCGTTAGCATGACGATTACATAAATAATTTATACATTACAGGGTATTCAATGTATAACTTTTCCCAAACATATAATAAATTATTATACGGTGTTAGAAAAACAAAAAGTTCTGCGAAAAAATAAAAAATGTCTTTTCACCGTTGCGTACAATCAAATTATTTTCTATACTTAATTTATGCTTCGTTTCGTTTTCCTTCAATCATCGTGACTTGTTCAGTCTATTGTCTAGAGCTAAAAATAGGTCACTTTCCACTTTTATAGATATTGGGCGTACTAGCCAGGCTTAGCAAGTAGCAATAATATTTGTACAATTCACAGGAACAGCAGCTGCTGCCTTTTCCGCTTTGAGTTGTTCTTACTCAGTCGCCTTATGCAACTTGCCAAGAGTTGTGTGGAACAGGTGTCCTACAGTGCTAATTTGACATTTATAGTTCTTCTATAGCACTTGAAACTAATTCCATAAATAAAAGTGCCATAAATATTAAAAATGTATTTTAGAGGAAAAAAAAGAAGTAAATAAAGGTAATTTTTGGTTAATCTTTCTTACAATTAAAAATAGAGACAATATAATAAATTTTAGATCTTCTTTCAAAACCCCTCTTTTCAAAAAGAATATAAGAGAAATTCGTGTTAATTTAAACTTCAACAATACTAAGACAAAAGTTTAAAGATTTTTTGATATATAGGATCACATTAACTTTTAACAAGATATTTGCTTCTTAAGCCCAATCCATTACAATCCAAATTTTATGGAAATATCGCATTAGTTTTAAATTATAATTAATTAAGAACTTTTAAGAGGCTTTACTTTTGATAATAAACTTTTTATTGCCAAATAAATATCAAAATTATGCAAAATGTGTTCAAAATTTATGTAATTTCCTATTATTTCTTTTTTAATTGTCGTTTAAAAAGATTTATAGATAATTATAAAATATTTTAATTTAAGTCGGTTTGTTAGATTTTTTTCTTACTTAATTTCTTATTTTATAATATTTCTTGTGGCTTCGTCTAACAATAATATTTTTAATTGTCTGTATGTTACATGAAAGTAATAAAAAGAAGTATTAAGGATTTATGAAATATTCAAACAATTTATATTCTTATAACTGAATAAACAATTTAAGTAAGTCTGGCTATTTCATTTATTTTTACGGAATCAACTATACTTCTCCGGCGCAGCGACCCAAAATGAGTCTTGGTCTCTGACACAAGAGAGCGCCAGCGTTGTTTTTTACAATTTGATCGAGTTCAATATATCAATCGCATATTTTTTAATTGTCTTTGTTATGTCTCCTTAATTTATGATTTACTAAACTAACATAAGAAACGAATAATGTTCAGTTTACAGGAATTATACTTTTTATTTTGCTGTATCGAGGAAATGTTTTCGCATATCTATCGTCAAAAGTTATTTCGGAAAGAATAGACAGAGTATGTTTTTAATATTTTTTGTCCACTCTTAAAAAAAAAATTAAGTAATAAAAAAAAAATGTAACACAACAACATTTTTGGCAAAGGCACCACAAGTAACGCTTTTATACAAATGAAATAATATAATAAATAAAAAATAAAGTTTATGTATAAATTTTACCAAGTCAAATTGCGGTGTTGTAATTGACCGATTTACACAAAATAGCCGATCGTTGTTTCCTTGAGCCCTTAACCACTTTTGCGAAATTAATAATAAACAATTTTACTGTTTTCAACTCTAATTTCTTTGAAATGTGACTTGGCATGAAAATGAAACAGGTGTCACGTTTTGAAATAAACACAATAATATCAAGCTTCAGCATTTTCAGCTGTTTGTTCACAGATTATCCATATTAACCAAAATTTTTGACAATGACTCCCGTAGCACTAAGGTCTGTAACATAAACACATGAGGTGTATATATAGTTATTTACATAGCAATTTATGTGTGTACTCTATTTATCAATTTATTCAGTTATATTGTACCTATTGTCGTTTATATTAATATGGCATGAAAAAAGATGTACTACTTTATAAGCACGTTGCGAGCTCGGGAGGCTATAAGTTTTGACAAAGGGTGCGTGAACGAGGACTATATTTAATAATTGGCATTACATTTTACACCAAATTTATTACCGTTACTCTCGAACAAATTTAGGGTCATGTTTTAGTTTCAGAAAGAATGTAAGTTATTATCAATAAACAATTATAAACTGTTTTTTTCGAGACTTGAAACTAATACATAACGATAAAACCAGAGGATATTAAAAACAAAAAAATATCAATAGTTGTAATTTTTAAGCAGATTAGTAAATCTTAAAAAAAAGCTGTTATAGAATTAATTTAAAAAGTCTAATATAATACAAATAAAAAAATTCTTTTTAACTTATGTTCAATTTCTCTAAACTGAAATTTGTTGACGACTTCTCAGTGATACCTTACGGAAGCAAAAGTCAATAACTAGTTCTTGTATAATTTACCTTGATAAAGTCTGGTTTCGAATATATTTCATGTATGCACGCACTATATTGAAGGACTAATAGCAGGTAACCCTAGCGAGAAATATCATTAAAATGCGACTTTAATGGTAGTTAAATCAAAGTCAATGTAAGTAAATTTAATTTAGATACGATAAATGAAACTAAATTTCCAAAATACTTTGTTATATCTATTTGTTAAAAAAAAACTAACGAAAAATGCTAAAATATTGCATGCAATGCGTTAACATATTTTTAAATTGCTTGAAATTATTTTATAGTCTTGCTGTTCATTTTCTGCTTTAACCAGAAGTTATTGCGAAATATATTTTAAAAAGTGCTGTTATAACCGATAACCCCAAAATTACTAGTGAAACAAGCAAAAACTTTTAAAATAATTCAATTTCATAGTGGCACTGTTGTCTAAAAAATTTGGTTCTTGATGTTTCAGGTGCTGGATTGATGGTGTTGATACTGTCGGGTTAGCCGCGAAGTGGAATTCAACGGAGATATTAGTAGCTATACCCGCAACTGTTGGTGGCCGGTTGCACAACTGCTATATGTATAATAAATTAAATGAAACAGAAAAATGCTCCAAATGGGTCTTTGACACTAAATATAGATCTTCGTCGCGTGCTATTGAGTGGAACTTCGTCTGCGATAATCGATGGATGGGTGCAATTGCACAAAGTGTTTATATGTTGGGAGTACTTACCGGAGCAGCCGTACTAGGAGGACTTGCAGACAAATATGGCCGTAAAACTATATTTTGTTTGTCTGGAGTGCTCCAACTAGTTTTTGGTATAGCCTCTGCTTTCATAGCAGAGTATTGGTCATTTTTAGTCGTACAATATTTTTATGCAATGTTTGGCTCTGCTGGTTCTTTTATCACTGGTTTTGTTTTAACCATAGAAATAGTAGGAGTAAATAAAAGAACCACATATGGTGTTGCTTTTCAATGCGCTTTCTCTTTAGGTATAATGTTAGTAGCTGCTTGGGGAGCTCTTATAGACAACAGACAAACTTTGCAAGTCGTTTACGGGCTACACGGTGCCTTATTAATTCCACATATGTGGATAATGGATGAGTCACCCCGATGGTTATGGGCTCGAGGTCGGGTTAAAGAAGCTGTGGACATAATACAAAAAGGTTTAAAATTTAATAGATCTAAAGAAGTGTTAGATATAGCACAAATACTTGCAGAGGATAAAAGAGACAAACCAAAAAATGTTGATGATTCTCCTAATGTTACTACTTTAGACCTTTTTAGGACACCAAATTTACGAATAAGAACTATTAACGTTTGTTTCTGTTGGTTTGCAAACTCATTGGTATACTATGGATTGTTTCTATCCACGGGTAAAATGGAAGGTAATCCATATTTAATAATAGCTACTTTAGGATTAGTGGAGATTCCTAGCTATGGAGCCGTAATTTACTTCCTTGATATTTGTGGCCGCAGGCCCTTGATTAGTTCTATGATGTTGTTTGGTGGTGCTGCTTGTGTATTAGCTGCTCATATTCAGTCTGAAAGTGTTATGGCAACCGTAACAGTGGTTCTAGGAAAATTATTTATCACAGGATCATTTGCTATAATTTATAATTATTCTGCCGAACTTTTCCCTACAGTATTACGGAACTCAGCATTAGGTTTAGGTTCAATGTGTGCTAGGTTTTCAGGAGCTTTAACACCTTTTATTTCGTTGCTAGATTCTTTTGATCCCAAAATACCAACTATAACATTTGGTGTCATTGCTTTACTTTCTGGTTTGTTAACGCTTTTTTTGCCTGAAACCATGAATCAACCGATACCACAATCAATAGTTGAAGGGGAAAGGTTTGGCAGCCAAGATTCGTGTCCCATGTCATGTTTGACAAAAAAGAGAAGTAGGCGATATTCGGCACAAGATAAAACTAACGAAACTATGATTCCTCTAGAATATCAAAGTGAAAATGTTTAAGGAGAAGAAGAGAAAAGTAAAAAGACTATAATAAATTGTAATGACAATGGAAAATTTTGTACGTAAAATTCGCAACCAATGTAATACTTCTAATTTAATCGGTGTAAAAGAATGGCTTTTTTTATTAAATATGGAGAAAATTATTTATACCGTGTTTTAATTTTCAATATTTTATATCGTTAAATGTAAATAATTCTGTCTTTTAAGATAACATTTATTTGTAACTTAAAACCATATCTTCACAACATCCTGAATAGTATAAATTAACACTTTCGTGGTGCAATGGCTTACCGCATGCCTTATGAGATGGAGGTCCCGGGTTGGATTCCTAGACCACAGGTTGTGAAGTTTAGTTGTTGGAAGGATTCTTCGAACTCCTCTGGCTAGTGACCAGTATTACATTGTAAATTTAACGCTATAACAGCATGGCTGTGTTCTAGCTGCTAAAATGTGAGAGAATGAGTGATTTGAGCGCAGATGCTTGATCACTTATGGTCTCATAATTACTGTATGAAATTCAAGATCAGTATAAATTAAAGAAATAACCCACTGTAAATTAAAAAATAATTAACCATCATTCCGTGAAATATACACCAATTGATTACTTCCTCGCTATATTTAATTTGACATATATTATTATTCTAAGAACTCTTACTTCCACATGAAGTAAACAGGTAGATTATACTTAATGCGGATTTTACTTAGAGTGTCTGCCACAATTTTTTGGGATATGAATTTTTTTTTCTTTGTTTAATAATTGTATTCTCTCGTATTGTATAGTATATGTTTTTTAGAGATAATCCATAAAAAGTTTTGTTCTGAAATATTATCAGGTCCTTACATATGAAATTAGCGTTTTGTCGTACTGACCACTTTGATCTGAAATATCTCTTCTTTGGTTAAGAATTCCAAATTAAAATTGATAAATTCATTTAGCTGGTACATTTGAATTTTGATAAGTTATTCAATTGTTTTTTGCTCATTATTTTTTTCTTCGGCGTCGCTTATGGAAAACATGAAATATCGGTATATTTACGAGTACGAGTTCTACCGTGGCACCAGTGCTGCAGAAACAGCTCGAAGGATTAACGATGTGGACGGCGCTGGTGGCGGAAAAGAAAGCACGGTAGGTTTTTGGTTTCAATGATTTTGTTCTGGAAATTTCGACCTTCACAACCAACCCGAGGGTGGCCGGAGACTAAAGTGGAAATGAAGAATTAAGGGCTATTGTGGAAGCGGATCCATCACAAAGCACTTCAGAGATAGCTACAGGCTCCGGGGTAAGTGACAAAACTGTATTAAACCACTTGAAGCAAATCGGGAAAATAAAGAAACTTGAACGATGGGTACCTCATGAAATGCGTAAATCGAACTTGCAAAGGCGCGTCAACTGCTGTGCTACTTTGCTCAACCGACACAATAATGAAGGGATTTTAAATCGAATCATTACTTGTGATGAAAAATGGATACTATACGATAAACGGAAGCGCTCATCGCAATGACTGACCCCTGGAGACCTTGCGAAATCCTGCCCTAAACGAAAATTTACAGAAAAAGTTGCTTCTGAGTGTTTAGTGGACTAACGTGGGTGTCGTTCACTGCAACTTTCTAAAATTTGACCAAACGATTACGGCAGATATCTATGGTCAGCAACTGCAAACCATGAAGGAAGAACTAGCTGCTAAACAACCGAGATTGATCAATCGCTCTGTGCCACTACCGCTTCACGACAACGCAAGACCACACACTGCACAACAAATAACCACTAAGTTAGATGAGCTACAATTGAAATGTCTGCGACATCTACCGTACTCCTCGGACCTTGCCCCAACAGATTACCATTTTTCCGAAATTTGGACAACTTCTTACAAGAAAAAAATTCAAGAGTTTATTGATTATCGCCTCCTATGGTTTTTTAGTAAAGGAATCAATGAACTGTCTATGAGAAGGCAAAAGTACATAGATAGTAACGCTGCACACTTTAATAAATGAAATATATTTTACAAAGAAAAATGACGTTATATTCCTCCCGTACAAAACGCCAATTTCATATGAAAGGACATAATATAATCCGTATGTCTAATTTATTTCATGTATTTCATTCTGCTGGTGGTAGGACTTGCCGGAGACCGTCTAGGTAAGTACCACCGCAGCGCCTATTTCTGCCGCCAAACCGTAGTGTGCAAACATTGCTGTGTTCCTGTTAGAAGGGCGCTGTAGCTCATAAAATTACTGGAATAACAAGACAATATCTTATCTCCCAAGGCGACGAGCGCAATGTGCTGCAGTGTATATTATCCTAACAAGCGCCACTGCGCAACTGTTATAGCAAGCGTATCACCTACCATCACATGAACGTTTTATTTGTCGCATCGCTTCGTAGAATAAAAAAAAGTTATTTAATATATAAATAATTAAGCATTGCACTTTTAAATGGCCGAGAAGGTAACTAAATGATTGCTGAAGTACATCGAATTTTGCATGGAATAATACTTTTGAGGAAAAATTTACTTTCATTTCTCTCGAATCTCCATCATATACTAAATTAAACCAAAGTGTTCTACAAAGGTAGAGAAGATCACTCAATACGAGTTTAATAGAAGAGTAAAATTTTGAGAAATTAAATTTAACAACGTAAATAATTTGATGTTGAATAAAGCATATTAATTTATGATTTCATTTGCCATCAAGTGTTTTAAGTGCCATCTGTATATTTTATAATTTCTGATGAAGATGAAAAAAAAATGGAAATACATAAAAAAAAATATTATGATCTTTTCATTTGCTATCTTTGGCATAAATCTCAATTATACGATGTATGTTTAAACTCTTTTTAATTTATGTCACATACTTTGTAATTATAAAAAATACATTAACGTTATTAAATAGTTATAAACAACTTCTATATAGTTATGTTATATAGTGGGTGTTACGACGATTGACGTTTGTAACGTTCATTTTATTAATATTTTTAGGTCATAGGTTCTCAAATTGGTTGCCTTTAACTTTCTCCATGGGTGCCGTGGCAATAATCTGATAAAGTCGGCTAAGAATATTGAAATTATTAAAGCACCGTATTATGCTGTATTTTGAAAAAAAAAAAAAATGGTACATGAAGAAGCGGATGAATTTACAATGAATGAAAATTAAATAAATTTCCCATAATCTTAGAGGAAATAATGAAAAAATCCTCTATGTAGTTTCATTCATTACATTAAAGACAACTGAGCATTAAATTAGCACAGATTTTTTCTTTTATTCAAACTGCACTTAAGGCTACCTTTACCAGAAAGTATTTTACACTGACGAAAGTGCCGAAGTGTAAAAAGGTTTGGAAACGAACCTAGTCTCTAAAAAATCTATGTAAATTTGAAAAAAAAAAAAACAATTGTGATGTGATGTACTAATTAAAAATTGTTTTTGTGTAAAAATTGTATTTAAAATTATAATATATCCTACTTTGAAAAAAAAAAACCTCTGGTATTGTACAAAAAATCGTTGGTTTAATACAATTTGTACTGATTACGCGTATTAGAATGTAGCTCTATAAATAATGTACAATATATAACTTAAATCTCGGTATTTCCAGATGCTGGATTGAAGGCGTAGACGCCAATGAGTCTGTCGCAGCGTGGAACTCTTCGGAGATATTAGCAGCAATACCCACAACTCTCGATGGCCGTTTGCATAATTGTTACATGTTTAATGAGTTTAATGAAACTGAAAAGTGCTCTAAGTGGGTCTTCGATAACAAATACAGGTCTTCTTCTCGTGCTATTGAATGGAACTTTGTCTGTGATAATCGATGGATGGGTGCAATTGCACAAACAGTTTACATGTTAGGAGTATTTACAGGCGCAGTCGTATTAGGCGGAATGGCAGATAGATATGGTCGTAAATTGATATTTTGTTGGTCTGGTGTGTTACAATTATTTTTTGGGGTAGTTGTCGCTTTCATACCCGAATATTGGACATTTCTAGTTGTGCAATACTGTTATGCAATATTTGGCTCTGCTGGATCTTATATCACAGGTTTTGTGTTAACTATGGAAGTAGTTGGGGCAAATAAAAGAACTGTCTGTGGTGTCACCTTTCAATGCGCATTTGCCTTAGGTATTATGTTAGTGGCTGGTTGGGGTGCGCTTATAGATAATAGGCAGATTTTACAAGTTGTTTATGGTTTACACGGTCTTCTATTAATTCCACATATATGGATAATGGACGAATCACCTCGTTGGTTATGGGCTCAAGGGCGAGCTAAAGAAGCTGTAGATATAATTCAAAAAGGTTTAAAATTTAATGGTTCTGAAGAAGTATTAGATAAAGCGCAATTGGTATCAAAAGGTAAGGTAGAAAAAATAAAGGATATCGATGTTCCTTCTGCAACCACATTAGATCTGTTTAAGACTCCAAATATGAGAATCAAAACATTAAATGTTTGTTTTTGTTGGTTTGCTAACTCGTTAGTATATTATGGACTGACTCTAAGTACGGGTAAAATTGAAGGCAACCCATATTTAATAACGGCTATCTTTGGATTCGTAGAATTACCAAGTTATGCGGCTATAATCTACTTTCTAGATATTTGGGGTCGAAGACCTTTGATAAGTTCTATGATGTTGATCGGTGGTACAGCATGTATAGTTGCGGCTTATCTTCAATCAGGAAGTATGGTATCGACCACGGTAGTAATAGCAGGAAAGCTGTTTATTGCCGGGTCTTTTGCAATCATTTATAATTACTCTGCAGAACTTTTCCCAACAGTAGTGCGCAATTCAGCTTTAGGTTTAGGTTCAATGTGTGCCAGGTTTTCTGGAGCTTTGACGCCTTTAATTTCATTGTTAGACTCTTTTGATCCAAAAATACCTGCAGTGATATTTGGTGTTATAGCCCTTGTATCTGGTTTTTTAACATTGTTTTTGCCAGAAACAACAGATCAACCGATGCCACAATCATTATCTGATGGAGAATTATTTGGTAAAGGAGATACATGTTTCGCGTCGTGTCTTGGAAAGAAGAGAAACACACGATATTCGGTTGAAGACAAAACACCTGAAACTATGGTACCCTTAGAAGATATGGGTAAAAAAGTTTAATTGATAAAATATAATTGGCACAATATTTCAACAAAGAGATATGACATTTTACTTTAAATCTTTATCGATTTGTGCCTTTACTATATATTTGCATACTATTTTATAGCACAAAATGAACTTCGAATTAAATAAAATATGATACAGTTAATTGGTATATATATATTTATGCCTATAGTAATATTGTTTCAAATAGTATCTTGGCCACTGAACAGTAGTAGTAATTGTTTTAGCTTAAAGGGATTTTGTCTCAAAACAGTGAACACAATATGTCACCTTACTAGAGTCACATTAATATTATGGCTAGGTGTATCATTTATCGTATCAGGTGTGTCTTGCTCATCTCATTGCTCCATGGAATAAATAAAAACATTAATCAGGTATAGAATCAAGTTTGGTTAAAGATGCTTGTTATTTTTGTCTTTGCATCGGTCACACTATATTTGTGGAGATAATCACTAATATACCTATAATCTATTCTTTGATTATGCAATAGCTCATAAAACTAAATTTCACAGATGTTATCGCCTTTCAATATATTGTGTAATATTCACGTAAATATAAGTAATCATTATGCAATTGCCAAGTTTACAATAAATAAAAATGTATTTGGTGTTGAACAAGTACTATAGTAAGAGTAATATTAAATAGCAATGATTTACATATCTTTAAATCAATGTTTAAGGTTAAAGTTCTTTAATTCTTTAATATTTTTAGCTTTTTCATTTATTTATAATAACGTTATTAAATTTGATAAATATTTAAAGCTTGTATGCAAGTGAAATATATTATAAATTGATTTAAAAAAAGACAGTAATTGTTATTTTTAGCTATGAGTGATTTGTTTGAATAAACTGTTTTTTAATTTATGTTTTATAAAAAAATGCTATTTTGCTCTCAAATTTTGGTATGTATTGCAAGGTATTAGAAAATCTGTGCCCTTTATGTTAGTATTCAACCAAAGTTTGCATTTTAATTTTAGTATTATTTTATAAGACAAAATTATTTAATTTTAAATACATTGATTCAATACACTACACTTTCTTTTATTTATTAAATACCATATGCTTGTCAGTTATAATTGTTAATAAATATATATTAATTTAACACTCCAGTTAATATTTACTACTTTGTAATATATGTACATAATACTTTGTACATTTTAGGTCCCTTTATATATCTATTTAGGAAAATATTCTTTTAAAAACTTATGATTTACTAGACAATAACAACCTAGATCAGCATCATTTCAGTGTATTGTTAAACAATACTAAACAAAGGCCTCATCTATTACTAGACACTATAATAATTTTGAACTAGCAAATTATACATTGTGTTAAAATGATAAAATTAAATGCAATGCAAAATAAATTAAATGCTATAGAGGAATTCTACCATATATGGCATTGGTGTAGAATAAAACCTTAGTATAAGAACGTGTTACACTATTTTCTGATTAATATACTATATTACTGTAGGAAGTTACCTGTAGCACAAATCATTTTAACTAACAGACTGATGGACAAAGTATCTTCGAACAAAATACCATTGTGTAATGCATAATTTAATACCATATGATATTGCAAACATGATTGTCTTGTTTTTAAATCATTGCTTTCCATTACATTAACAATTTCTAGTAAAATTCCATTATTAAGACTAAAATGAATTTATTCTTATTAAATAAAAATAAATATTATATTGAACCCAATATGTTCTTAACTATTTGTAGAAATGTGCTATTGTTAACTGTAGATATCTCAATGTAATGAAAATAAGTTAAATGTCTTTTCTGAAACGGCAATACATTGTCTATAAAGATGTTTTTTTTAGTTTTTATTGAATTTTTGTATTAATATATATTTTTTAATAAAAAAAATTAACTAAGGTATAAAAGGACAAATATGACAGTTAAAATGTTTTCTTATATATTTTTAAAATAAAATAATTACATGAAATACATTAATAAGGTCTATTATTAATATAAGGTTGTGGCCTCCTCATAAGTGGAGGCATTCTGTTTGATGGAGTTATAGAAATATCAAGGTAGTTCCCAATTTGGAACTTTACTTGAGCTAACGTTTTGTTGTCATCGCCACCTCGTTGGCCTGCACAAGTCACACCAATTTCTCTCATACGATAGGTTGGAGAGCGTGCGTCAGGAAATACTATAGCAAAATCAAAATATGTGCCTTTACGTCTTGTTTCAGGGTTTACTTCTTTTACTAATCCTGTAAGTTCTCTTAAGGTTGCGTCCATCCATGTATAAATTTGAAGTTCATTTTGTGGCACATTGCCTCTAGCGTAATCACCAGGAGAATTATGTCGCCCAGTTGAACAAAATACACGAAGCAGTAGTGGACATGTCTGGAAGAATTTGTAAATAAATAACAGGCATTAATAGCAAACGCAATTACAATATCACACAGTACGTTAAGTGATTATACCTTCTCTCGATCAACAGGCTTAACTTCTTCCACAACCATAGATTCCAATCCTGCCATTTGCATTATATTTGATAATTAATAGGGACTAAAACTTAAAGATTTGCCTATTATTATATATTCACTTTGTAATATAAATTTATTGAAACACAAACCGAAAAGTGTCAAGAGTAAAATTTCTTTCTCTTTTTTAAAAGGCCAGTGATTAGATACCATTCAGCCTTATTTCTTGACTTTTCTGTGAATGAAATAATAACCTTTTTATTTATTTTACTACTAATAATTACGTATATATCATTATTTTATTATTTTTTTATTTTACGCAAATAAATATTTATAGAATATGCACACGGACTTAGTTTTCTATTACCTTAAATAACTGATATTAAATTTTAATGACTCAATTATAGTATGACAGTTAATAACAAAATCAGCACTTTAAAATCTTTTTCATATTAAAAATATACAAAACATGTAGTTAAAATATTTGTGAACGTGGTTGTGTGCTTTTTCTATAAAAAGGAAAAGCTTTAAATCCCAAAATTCTTCAACTATTAATTAATGTTAATTTACTATTTTAAAAAGCAATTGCAGGCACCATTGGAATTTATAGTATAATATAGTTTTTTCCTCTTTACTAAACATGTTGTTTACCTAACAAAGATAAAATTAAAAGAGATTCACTTAGATTAGAAATCAACATTTTTAAGTTTTTGGTGCCTTATAAAGTAAATATATGTATAGAATTAGGTCTTTATATTGTTGTAATTTACTTGGTAATTTTAGCTGTATTTTTGACAGCTTTAGGTTTGACAATAAAAAACCTAATCGATTGAGAAGTAATATTGAATCTGTATAAAATTGACTGACTTTACCATAATAATAACAATAATAATAAAAAAAAACATTTCTTGAAAATATTTCAAAATATGGCTAACAAAGAAGATGAAGATACATTCCATGAAGATGAAATGTATATAAACCCCGAGGATGGCATGCCTAATATCCATCCCAACATCGCAAATTTAGAACAAGAAAATGTTTCTCAAGATGAAACAAATGAATTTGACGACTTGCCGAAATCAATAATTGTTACTAATATACACACTGATGTATTTTTAGATGAAAAATTGAAGAAGGAATTAGAAGATCTTTTTCGTAATTTTTCAGATACAATAACATTTCAATGGCTTCGTAGTTTTAAGAGATTACGTGTTAATTATGATAGCCCTCTCGCAGCTGCAAGTGCACGCGTGCAACTTCATCAATACAAATTTCACAATTCGTGTATTAATTGTTACTTCGCTCAACCAGTTACGCCTATCTCTTTGAAAAATTTGAGACCACCGGCACCAGTCAAACAATTCTTGATTTCGCCTCCTTCTAGTCCTCCTGTGGGATGGGAGCCACGAGAGGAAGGTGAGCCAGTTGTGAATCCTGATCTTTTGGCAGCTATAGCAAGTCTTGCTCCAGGAGAAAGTCATGAACTCCATGCTCCAACACCAACTCAGCCTGCTATAGTAGTGCACACAGCCATAACTGCTGATCCAAATTCTCAGAATTGTTTTATACAATCTTTACCACATACACGTTGTCCTGATTATTGATGTTTTCTTTTAAGTATTTTTTTTTATTAAATATAATAAAGCTTTTCATTCATTCATTATATATTTAGTATTAAAACTTTGCCAACTAAATGTCATTTAATTGTTTCTGAGTGACTTCGGTCTTAATGTTATATGTAGAGCCTATAATAATTTAGGTTAATTTTTTATGTAAGCATTTGAAATTGAATTGGTGCTATTTTTTACCATCAACATTGTAGAAGATATCTTATGCTTCTGTTAAAAACATTAATTTATTACTATTTCGTCTATGAAAAAAATAAATAATAGATATTATTTATATTATTAAAATCGATAAGTAGGATTTATTATCATGAACAATTTCTTAGTTTGATTGTAAATGATAACCTGACATATCAATATGGCAATTGTGTGATTTGTGCAAGGATTTTTTAACCTTTGTCATAATCATACTATGAATTGTTATGATGCTAATATTTCCAGATCATTCTAAAAGATTTCCTTTTCTAATATTGATAGGAACTAAATTTTAATTCATAAATTTTGATTTGTCATAAATAATTTTATTGTGGATTTAAACCAAAATCTTATATTAAAGAGCATAGATATTAAATTGACACTAAAAAGAGAAAAGGAAATGGCCTACCAGAAATTATGAAAAGCTTAAATTTATTTATGTACATAATTAAACTAGCACACTTCTTGCACTAAATCTAAACATGTTTTGTATGTGGCTATTGCTATTATTGCTATCAACGTTTCAAATATTAATTTCAAAGAACAAATAGTTCCTTATAATTTTTTTTTCCTTACATGTGTTTCGAAAACTAATTTCATTGTAATAAATATTGTACATAGGAAATTATTTTTTTATTGTATTAAATTACATAATTTTTCCAAAGATTATCTTTTTTGTGTTTAGTTGAATGTTAAGATATTTTTTGCCTGGTAGTGTTTAACTCGAGCAGTATAAATAAAAAAAAATTAAATTATTTTGCTTAAAAATTTTATTGTGTTATAAAATATTCCCATTTATTCATGTATCTTGATATTGATTGTTCTTTATGTACTTATTGGAAGAAATTTTATAATAACAAAAAAATAATTTCTTTTAAGTATTATATTTTTAATTTACTATACTTAATGTAGTTTTTGTTTTTTTTTTTTTTCAATAGGATACAAATGAAGCGTAAGCAAAAATGTAGAAATCTAGACTACTACAATTTCTATGCTTCAGTGCTTCAACTAATGATACTCATTTCTTAATTCTGTAACTGTAAAATAACTGTGAATGTAAGAATACAATCTAATAAAGCTGTTAAATGGTTTTCACTGTATTTTACATGTTGAATTTTGTATAGGTAATGTTAATAGTTATTAAGACCAGTTTATGCCGCACTGTAGTCTTAGGGTGGAGTTCATTGAAATTCATTAAAGCATTCATATTGCAATCAATTGATACAAAAAACTTAAACAAGGAGTATTTTTAGCTGCGGTTTTTTTTTTTAATTAGGGTATTCTTATGTGCTTGAGGAATGTTTTTCAAGGACACAGTATAATTCATAAATAATATTAATTTAAGAACAGCAGTTGAAATAATTTTGAAACATATCCTGGTGAAAATCAACTTATTTAATATAAAAAAACAGACAGAAGTTCAGAATTTTTCTGGGCGCAGTCGGTTATCTTATTTAACATCGTTACATTTGCTATAAAAATACCTGATATTTAAGCATCAGAAAAGTACCTTTTATTAAAGGTTAGTAATGTTGAAATACGATTTATGTCATGGAACCTTGTACAGAAGACAAGAGTAAAAAGAAAGAAAAGAAAAGAAAGGTATTTGTAATTAATATGTTTTCGTTTTATTTGTATATTCTTTCCAGAAATAGTAAAAGTCCACCGATAAAGGAATTTTCCAAATGAATTAACCACAATGACAAATTTTCTTAATTATAGAATTTCCTAAAATAAATACAGTTACATATGTTACATCTAATGATTACTCGGTGATCTGAATGGCCTCTTGGATTTTTTACCCATTGCTGTGAGATCAATTGTGATGCCATTGGGTAAAACAGCTTTATTTTCTTGGTAATCAACGAAACCCTTCTGTTCCTTTTCTTCGTTTGCTTTATCACATGGAATACCAGTCTCATAGTTGTATTCTCGCTTCAGACCATCTGGATCCACGTAACCATATTTGCCTCGAGTTACACAATCAATACCTATAGTTTCCTCTTTGAAGGAACCATCATCATTTTCAAAGCCCCAAGTGATACTTCCATCGTCGTTTTCTTCTCTATACTTTCTGATTATTTGAGCCACAGGTTTTTTTTCTCTAGAGTTTGAGGGTGCATATTTTTGTTGAGGTACATTTTTAACTGGAGCACGGTTGATCGGTTCTTGTGGGCGTGAATATTGTCTAACAGGTTGAATTGGTACTTCTTCTTCATCAATGAAAGGCTTTGGCTCAGGTCTAAATGCTGGACGTTGGGGACGGCTAGATAAAGGCTGAAGGCGTGCTGGCTGTGGCCTTGTGGGGATTTCGTTTCTTTGTGGTACAAAAGACTGTGGTGAAACTAATGGCCTATATTGAGTTGGCCTAATGGATTCTGGTCTTGGAGAAGATGGGCTTGTTTGAGTAAACGGCGAGGGATTATAAACGATTGGAGGTTTTGGCTGTGATGTTGTTGTGATGTCAAAATAATCGTTTTGGGGTTCCGGTGTAGAAAAAGCGTTTGGAATAAACGCAGTAGGTGTGTTAATATCTACTTCATCTTCTGGTTCTTCAGTGACAGGTTTTGCGGTTTCTTCCAGCGATTGAAGGCTCGGTCGGGGACCGGCATCTACAGATTTAAATGATGGTCTAGCTAATCCAGGTCTTCTTATCCTATTTACTGCACCAGGAAGAGGTCCTGCAGCTTGTAGTCTTCCTTGTCTGAAACCTCCTTGGCGGGGGCCACCTATTGCAACGGCTCCTGGTATTTGGAGTCTTGGAGGAGTAGGTGAATCAAATTGGGCATATGCTGTAACAGCACACAGCAAACATATCTGAAATAGGTAATAAAAAAGCATAATTTTTATTTTTATGACTTTAATTATAATTAAAATGTATACATGATTGTAATATTTCAAATACCTAAAATAAAATTAGAATTTAAAGGAATTTTCTGCAACCGATGACCTTTATTTTTGACAAAACGAGGAATTAGTTTCTCTTCGGTTGGTAACATTTATTACTTTTATTATGATTACATCCACTTCCCCAATTTACATTAGGATAAATTTTACAAATGTTGTATACAAATAGTATACAACATTCGACTATCATCGTGAAACCGTTAATATCAATGATCATATCAATATCTATCGCTGTTTTAACGCACAAAGGTAAAAAAATATGAAAGTCAATATCAATGAAATGGCGGTAACCTTTAACCGAAGTATATATTCTAAATATGGTATTGCAGGATATTCCACACGTTCACTGTATGATGTAGTTTTTAAAAATTACTTATAATATTATTTATAGCCCACGGTAACGAAGATCCCTTGTTTTATTTAAAACGAGTCATATTTTAACACAAATTTTATTTTTTATTTTGGCTAAGTAATTTTTTATTAATTTAAGTGAAACATTTTTGTTATATGTCAATTTTTCAAACATAAAATGGTTGTATGTCGAGAACAACAAAAGCGCAAGATTCGGTCCAGAAGAATAAAATTTATTTACGTAATTTTTTGATTGAATATTGTGCCGCAAAAAACGGACACCGCTTTTGAGCACTGAGACCTTGTTGTACTCGAGTCATGCAGGACATAATAATATAAATAATACTTATCTGACCGGCTCCATTACCGTACCACTTTATGCCCTGATTTATAAAAAATTTTGATGTAATGTTATTGTATCATTTATTTCTGGTTATTATAGTAAAGGTAGTTGTTATTTTTTTAACACTTAAAACTTTATATGTCAAGCACGGCAAAGATTCAATTCACATAAGAATTTCAAAGTATCACATTTTAGATTAGAAAAGTCAAGTGTATAAACTCTAAAATATTTTTTATATTTTTATAGATTATTTATACTTATGACTAAACAGTTAACATTGATAAAAACGTTAAAATTTGCACAAAAACTTGGAAAATCTTATTTCAATAGTATACATTTTAAGTGTATTAATAAAGAAATTAAAGAACATTCTACACATTACTGCGTATACATGCTGTTATAGAAAAGAAACAACTACAATCACAAATATGTTAATTCTAAGATACAAATTAGTCTTGTAAGAATGTTTGCGTAATGCGGTCGGTATTTAAATATTAGAGTATTTATCGACTCCGATTTTAGGAGAGAAGTCAATTTGCAACGTGCATAATAATTAGCAATTTTTCATGAACATAATATCAGATGTGGATCGGAATTAATTGGTCCTTATGTAATGAAAAGTGAATAGGTGATTCCTGTAATTAATAATTTGAGATTAATTTTTTTATTACAACATATACACAGAGTAACACAAAAGTAATGACGTATGTTTTTGTATGAAAAGAAGCAATACGGTGTTTACTATATGTAAATATAGTCAAGTTTTCCTACCTAGGTCTCGCAAAGGTCACAGCCCATGCACAACACAAAATTGGCAGTATTAGTTTTTTTTTTGAACAGCCAATTTACATTCCCACTGTTAGAGTACAGGCCTACCCTCAATATGAGGGCGATGGGCCATAGTTACCACGCGGGCCCAATACGGATTGGTGAGTTCACACACACCTTAGAATGAACTCCAATTCATGTGCTGGTTTCGTCACGATGTTTTCCTTCACCATTTGTATTTCGCTATTGTAAACTAAAGTTCACAAATGTACATAACTTAAATATTAAAATCATCAGTACATGCCGAGATTCGAACCCGTGACCTTCTCAATGAAGGCCGCACGCTCTAACCATTATCCATTAGCCAGTGAGCTACTAGTATTAGTTTAATTTTAACAAATTGTTTTTAAAGATTTTATTTAAATAATAAATGTCTTAATGTTCCAACTGGTCGTGAAGATTTGTGAAAGTTTATTGCGTATAAATTTATAAAAAAGAGATTCTGTTTACGCGAACGTCATCTATAAATAACTGATGTGTACTGACTATAGCAATATATTGCAGTAAACACAGGATTGCTGTAATTTTTTACATTACAAAAGCAGAGGTTATGAATTGCCCCGGTAAAATTCATGTTTATTACGGAAGAGTAATCAATATTTATCTATTAGATTAACTTGCACGATACGTATTTAACTAACGCTGTCGTGCTATTATACTATTTATAACGATAAGCTTCTAAATATATATTGTTCTGTAGCATTATTTTTACTGCATTTTTAGGTATATATATTCGTTGAAATGCGGAAAACAAACGGATACTAAAACAAGTCACTTTAATAATGATTATATCAGAGCGTGCATGCATTAGAGTTTAATGTTTAAATAGGCAAGGCAACATACATGACCTTTATTAATCTATGTATATGTAATGTAACTAGACTAGTTATATGTAAATAGTTTAGTATCTAGGTCAAGATACTAACTATATTACTAGATATCAAGTTCGTTTTCAAATTTATGTACTCTTCATTTACCAAATTTAATAAAAATAAGTTTAAAATATAAATAAATATGCGTGTACATGAATATAAATGCCATTTACCATAAATGTAAGTTATATTTGGATAATTAAAAAAGCAGTTGTAGTTGGATATTTCAAAAGTGATATTTTATTATTTAAATTTTAAGTCATAAATAGAAATTGGAATTTTAAGTATCGATCTGTAGGTTAGGGCTGTATTGCCTCGTTCTGAAAGGACGGTCGGGCCGTTCTCACTTCCGCCAATCAAGGTTATATACATCGTTCCGTATAGGTTTTATAGGAAATGTAAATGTACTTTGCAGAATGTATTTTTAATTATTCTTGAATTAATAAATTAATGTTTTCTTTAAAATCTTCATCCTTATTTTTTTTTACAAATAATTAATATAAACAAGTATATGATCATAATAACCATCAAAAACAATTTTCGAATTTTTTGGTTAATATTTAATTTTATTTCCAATATGATAAAATTTGTTTAATGACAGATATTTCAGACTATTTAATTGAAGTAATAGATTAATTTTTTTTTCAATTATTTGCAACATTTAATATACATAAATTGTGCCCACGTGTGTTCATTTGTATAACTTTAATATTTACAATTTATTTTGTAAATATTATAAGATAGTGTATTTAAAATAATCACTAAAAATTATGGTTTCATATGTAGTATCCTAGACATTTTTATGCAAAATTAATATTTATGAAAAGGCATATAATAACGATGGTGTATCAATATATGTAATATTTATTTTATTATTTATTACAAGAACAGAAAAATTATTGGAAAACAGCAACCGTCTAATAAAGAATTATGTAGTATAATGTTTCTTACATTTTACCATGGTACTGAAATTGCAGAGATGTTTTGTAACAGCGTAAAAATTAAACGAAATGTGAAATAAATTTGAGTATTCAAAGTGATGTTAGCGTACTCCAAACAACCACTTAAAGCTCGTCATTTTGTCGAGTATGAGAAATTGCAGTCAAAAGGTTAGATGTCGAACTAGAAACCTACCATTGTTCTCGAGTAGTATGGCTTCAATGTCAATTTTGTTTGGTTTGAATATCTTTAAAATTGTGTATATAAAAATCTAATTTCTCATTTTTACTAACTCAGTTTGTAAATAATCCGTGTTATATAAACATGTACTTGTACACTTGTTCTCGAAAACCAGAAAACATTTGATAGGCGCAACCCTCTAACAGTTTCAATAGAAATGTTTCGAGAGTAAATAAAGTATATTATATACATTATAATGATTTACCAGTTGATTGGTTCTTTATTCCTTGTTATGTATTCCTACTGAAAAGGTCTTTACTGCTGTTACATAGTTACCAAGCAATAAACTCGATATTACAGACGTCTCCACTTCCCGCTTTTCAGATTTTAAAAATATTGAACGTAACGCGTTGAAGTCTTTTTTAAGGTAATTTTAATCTAGAACAGATTTCGCGCACCATCTATCAGTAATACATTCATAAATGTTTTTTGTATCTGCATATATTGCGTATATTAAATTTCATTATTGCAAGTTACGCATATCCGCAATAACTACATATTTACTTCTGACAGGTTCGTAACATTGAGCAAGTGTGGTAACGTGTCAAGTTAAAGAATTTGTCTGCAGGCATTGCGTGCTTTACGTAACCAAATTTTAAATGTAACATGTCACTTGCTAAATATTGTTAGAAATTCGTTATGCTTTGTAAAACAATAAGGGCAATTTTTTTTCGAAAGCTACCGTTCATAGCTTTTGAACCCTTTTGTTAAGTCCTATGGTTTGCCTAGTATTACAGTTAAAATATCCATCAATTGCAGTTTATTCATTCTGTAGATATCGACACGTTATTTCTATTAATAGTTTATTTTTAATTTTCTTATTCTCAAGGCCAGACTTATATCTATTAACGCCTTTTCAATACATTCAAGGTTGTCATGCAAATTCTAATACCTTCTCTGATCGCTTGCTACATAGTATGCATATTTTAATTAATGGACAGCCACGTGCCCTTTTATAGTTTTAATTGTATTTTATTAGGCTCCTAAAAATATCACAAATAAATAAAAAATATTACATAGTAGTTAACTTTATCAACATAATCAAAATGATATATCAGTAATATCTTTAGACTTTGTTTAACTTATTGTAGTGGGTGTATTGAAGCTGTTATAATATCACTAATACTTACCATCAAAGTACGCATGATGTCCTAAAGCACGACACAATCACACGACGAACAATCAACAAATAAAGGAAACACCTCCCGCGCTGGCTATATGAGGTCGCCCACTCTCGCCCTGCTCCCGACGCGACCACCATACTTTATTGCAAGGTGACCGACTATGAACGAACACTTCACCAGATACAAAGCTAATGAAATGCACACACTATTCAATTTGGTTGCACTAGCGAGATGATACCGCTAAATGATCTAATTAATTATAATATATTTTTATATTCAACAGCGTTTCCTTGCTAGTGTGTTAACTTTTAACTGTTCATTAGCTACTTTTGAAAGTGCGAATAATTAAAACTATACCGAGTAGCTTTGATTTGTAAGTTTTTCCATTACTTTGTTGTCTTAAAATACATAAAATAAAACTATTACATGGTAAAATAAACACAAATTCTTTACTACAGTAATTTTACAAAATATAATCAAGAAAACATAACAATTTTATTAATTTAAATGTCTCATGGACAGACAATACGAGTTTAAGTAGTTCAAGAGTAAGTACTTTAGGCGATAATGAACTTGGAGTAAAAAATCCTTATACAACAAGGCCAACTTAAATCTTTTAATAACATGTTACAAAATTCTTGGTGCAATGTGTATTTAAAATTATTCGATGTTGGTGGTGTTGGCGACAGGCCCCGTTCGTCGGAGACCGTCGCCACCGCAGCTTCTATTTCTGCCGCTAAATATTAGAGTGCAGATGTAATATTACTGTGTTCCATATTCAAGCGTTGTATATGGTGAAAAAAATGAGGATACTAGACAATATTTTATGATTCATGACGGCAGGCACAAAGGTGCAGTGTACATCATCTTAACTGGAGTTACATTATGGCCAAAATAGGCTTACGTGTAACTTACTTTTGAACTTTCCGCTCTACTCCTGGCATCGTTGAATAAAATAAATCTAAACCGAAATGGAACTAACCTATTAATGCCTTTGAAACCAGAAATTCGTTATATGTTATAGTTCTTAATTCTGCTTGAAATTTTAAATGTCACCTTGGATTCTTTGGATGTTCAGCAAATATGTAAGTTATGACGTAACATTTTGACAATCCACAACTGTCTTGTACATTATTCTTTTCCTATTTTTAAGTCCAGCGAATGCGCGCGAAGTGCTTTATACCAAGTGTAGCAAGAGCTCTGATCATTACTTTTTACGTTGATAGCAATCTAAATCAATATTTAAGAGTTTTATCGTCTTTTTCTGTATTGTTATCGATTTCTAAATGTTAATCACCAATAACACTCATTAATATATCAAAAATGAACTTCACCAATCAAGAATTTATGTTTTTGTAACTAGTTGGAATAATAACATGATTGATTGATTACGAATAGAATGTTTATGCTTTCTCTACAAGTTTTTTAAAGCGATGATACAGATGATTATTTGGTTAGTAGCTTATTTAATGTTATCTATGAATCAGGTCTTGCCTTGCCTTTTGTCTTAATGTTACGCATTTTAAAGCTGTTACATCAGTGAATTTTTAAGCAACGCATGCGTAGAATTCTGGTCACGCGGGTGTATAGGAAAGTGTATCGACAGCATCACAACACAAACGAGTGAGAGTTAGTGTAGCCATAATAGTTCATTCCCCGCGCCGGTCTGCGCCTGCGTAGCTGCATAATTTGTTATTTTTCCTGAAAAAGAATTACGTGACAAGAAAAATAATTTCTAACAAGATATAAGTATTAAACTTACATAGATAAATAATTTGTAGGTCTGGAAACATACGTACAGATGGTAGCTCATACTTTCGAAATTTGTTTATTGCATTCCTTGTAATATAAATCAAGCGTAGAAGCCGTTGCCTCATTAAACTAGAAGAAACCTAAAGCAATATTTTGTTTTACCATTAATACTAACTGTATTTAGGCAGGACATTGGGTAAGAAAGAAACACTGGCTCCGTTACCTGTCCCGTATCGCCTTTTTCAATGTGTCGCTTCTGATTCGACACGACGCCGCATACACCATTTGTTGTCACGTCACAATAGGACATGTTTCGGGGTCATATTCATACTTGTTAAATATTACTGATTAATGTATTTATGTCAGGAATTTCTAATGGTTCAATGACATGTATTGATTAAATATTGAAAAGATTTATAACACAATTTCGTTAATTGTAAATAGAACTCAATTTAACTAATTAAGTTATAAATAACTTAAAACTGTTTTAAAGATTTAATAATCATTAATGCCGAATTGCGAATAAATACACAATAAAGTACTAATTAAATAACAATATATGCTTCTCAATCATTAATAGGAATATATTTACGAAAATAACCAGCGGTGTTAAGTAATACAAGCTACTGACAATTGTAAACTTTATTTATTTGAGATTTTTTAAAATAAGTAATCTTCTTATTCTTTACCTATCGCCTATATGATAATTAACTTTATCAGCTGCTTAATGAATTACTTTCATAAAAATAACTTTTTTAAGGATTGTTTAAAATTACATCGAACAAGTTAGACAAAATATTGCAATTCAACCTGGTTAAATGTAAAAGTTTTCTGTTTCGTATTTACTATATTACATAAATGTTAAAAAATAATGAATACGATTCAAAATTGAAGAAGGATAGTATGTTTGAACAGGAAAGTAAACGCGTACAATAGGTACGATTAGCAATCGGCTCACGTTGATGTGACGCCGCTTTGGCCGCGCCACCGTTACCGACATTTTGTAATGACTGCTAAGGGAATGTAAAACCCTAGACTCTGAAGTCATTGCCCTGCACACGCCATGTATTTTATTTCAGTTATATTTAAAAATGTCTTTCACTTGGCGTTAATGAACCGTTTTAGAAACCGTTGCAAACAATAATAAAACAATCACAGTTATGTTTAGAGAATGAGTGAAAGTCTTACATCAGGAATACTAGTCCTACAAACCGAGGAGTTTTGATTAAAGAAAAGAAAACGGAGGTAGAAAAACCACAAATAAAATATATCACTTAAGTGATTTAACCTAATACTTATATCTTGACCACTGACGTGTAACGTTTATATGATTGGAAATTAAAATACAGATCTTCGATCATAACACGAAACACGTAACCTTGTATATACGTAATGTATTAATTAAAACACTATCACACCGGATTTACTTAAAGATTTCACTTGATTAAATCAACCAATATACTTGCAAGCAATTGGCCGATTGAGCAGAGGATTAGATGCGTATGAGTTTAATTTAGTTTACGAACTATGAGTTTAACATTTTTTTTCAATTCACATTAATAACGAGAAAATAAATTGATTTCTTTTGCTATATAAGTTGACAAAAGTAGCGTTATTAGTTTGGAGTAAATGGAACCACTGGCTGATTTACCTATATAGGTGGTGTGTCCGGTCTTCGATATGGAGCACTAATTTTCAAACTGATGCACCTAATTTCAGTAGATTGATGCTTTGGTTGCTACCTGGGCTACAAAGTAAGGACACCAACTGTGCATGTTTTCTGTGTTCAGTTTATTTCGAACGATCAAGATATTTGCAGAGGAATTGACAAAGTACTTTAGTTGCCCTCATCCGCAATCGCAGACCTAGGGTTAGAATTAAAAACCTCAAGCATAGACCTTTGGTCGGTAAATCTCTGTTGCCAGAAACCCTCTATGTACAAACCACCGCAGCGCTCCAAAAAGTAACAGTTTGCAAACATTACTGTGTTCCGGTTTGAGGAGCGCTGTAGCTAGTGTAATTACTGCGGCAACGAGACTTAATATCTTATGTCTTATACGTGCAATGTCTACCGTTTTAACTAGCGCCGGGTTGTTATGAGCAAGCGTACTACTTACTATCAGGTGAACCTGTTGAACGTTGACGGCTATAATTTAACTTCGTCAACTTTCTGAAAAAGTTGAAGTGTTATTCATGCCAAATATCGTATTCAAACATCAAACAACTTTTTAATAAGAATATAGGTAATTTTAATCACTATAAGAATCTTTTCTTTACATAAATAAGTTAACGAATTTGTATTAAACAATTTCAACAAGCTTCGATGTTGTCAATATATCAAGATAACGATGTGGTCACAATTTAACTAGCATACTGCGGAACTTCAGGAAACTTATACGATGAAGTCGGTATGTTTATACCGTTTTACTCAACTCAGGTTACAATAGACATTGATCCCTTTTATTCTACCTTGACCTAATGATATTGTGTCTCTATCATTGAAAACAAATATTTAATTATTAGTTTTTAATAATATGTTGTGATTTTTAATAATTAATTTCCAGTACATATGTTCATTTTCTAACGAAAGAAGTAAATATCTTGCCATAAAACTTTGGATGTATGATATTACAGGTCATACGATAGAACATGACGTGGGAAACTTAGACAACTTTAAGTCCTTTTTTTATGGAAAATGTCTCAGTCTGCCACAACGCCACAAAAAAATACTTCTTCAGTCAGTTCAAGTTCAAGATAGCCTATCCTTTTTCGCGATGGAGCAGGAATGTGGAGAAAATTCTCCTATGTAAAGCACAAAAGAGACACTTCTTCTATTCACTTTAATGAATAAGTTATGACAATAAAAAACTTTTCTATCCACGGTTAACTCAACTTTAGTGGCTGCTTATTTCGTTGTTTGATTACTTTAACGCTTGACAACGAAAATGTCTTTAATTAGACTTGTTGGAATAAATCTCTGAATTTAGATTACATCATAACCGAAACGGATGCTCGGTCGGAATATGTTTTTATACCTAATTATAAAATCAATTTCAATACACATTATACATTGAATATTTGTTAGTCTATATTGTTCTAAGTTGTAAGTAAAAGTGTTATATGCAAACAACAAAATTCGTCAGTAAATATCACCTATTTCTTATAATTTTTAACTTAACATTACGTGAAGTAAGCAATAAGAATGGTAACAAAAATAACGTCAACAAGTAATATACCAGGAGCAACTATTACTTTAATACTTCAAGGTTTCTTAAATTGATGTTTAAAAGTAAAACCGTCTAAGGTGGAAGTATTTATGAAAAGAAAAATATCCGTAATACCAATACAATACAACATACGTTATGTTGTTTTATATCCTAATAAATAATAGATAGAGCAGAACCATTATATAAAGTGCACAACGCTCGTATAAAATAACAAACGTATTTTGGAATGCTGCCATATAGCGACTGATCACGTTGTCTGGCAATTTAATGTTCGCCTGTTTCGAATAATTATTTGCCTTCGATTTAAATCGTCCGCAAAGCGGAATGAAAACCACTTACCATTCTTATGTTTGAAAGGTAATAAAAAAGAGTATGTTGACTGTATAATCAGAAATTAAAAAATAAACTTTTTCGGTACATTTTTAGCATACCTTACGTCACACTATGATTGAAGTTAAACAAACTAACTTGGATAGAATATATACTACCCATATTTTTTTCGAAAATAATGACAAGTAATGTTTACATGACGACGTGAGGACATTTACTAATTATTATAAATTACCAATTTAGTAATGTTTTTAGTTTTAATAGTAATTTTAATAAGTTAAAATACAAAGAAATCGGCTAGTACTAACTTTTGTAATTTAATAGCAAAAGCGTCAGCACGAACATTGCATTTAAAAAAAAATGCTACAGACGACCAAGGTCTTAATTGATGATTAAAATTTTTTTGATGAACTTAAACAGACTGAGCCTCCATAAAGTTATCTCTAATCATTTTGAAATGTCTAACTAGTTATTGCTAATTATCGCTATGGAAATTTTATGAAAACCGTCTGAATACAACAACACCATTAGGCAGAGTTATAATTAACAATATACTAAAAATGTTACGATTGGTGATACACCTAATAGTTTAGTGATTAGCACTCTTTAATATTTTTGATGCCTTTTTCTTTACATACCTACATATATTAGCATACTTATTTCAACAAACAATAAACTGTATGCTTCTATGAAATTAGAGCGCGATGTTTACAAAAACTGGTTTAACAAAATGTTTTATTCTATGGATAATTTTTTAGTTATGTAATAATTTTATAGATATAAACATGGACTACGGTAGTAACCATAGATTATGTTTATATCTATGTAATCGCGATTTCTTTTTACCTTAACTTTTATTCACTATTGTGTATCACGTATTACGTGAATATTTGGGCGCTCTATAAATACATACCTTTAAGAAAAATCATAAACACTTTCTTAAATGTCGGCAATGCAGCCGCGACGCCTTAGGTGTTGCTACTTGTTCATGGGCGACAGTGATCACTTTCAATCAGGTGAACTGTACGGTTCTTTGCTTGTTTTCGTTATAAAAAAAACAATACTGATATTGGCGATAACATACAACTGTTTTTTTAGAAGTGCTACACAACTTATTTATTATTAAATTATTCAAGTGTGTTGAAAAAAAACAAAAGCTTTTATAAAGTTATTTCATTTATTAGTGAATTTTCAAGGTCATCTTTTATTATACAACAAAAATAACATTTAAAAGTTTTCTACTAAAATATATAATTACAGTTACATAAGTACATAAGCCTATTTAAAGTAATCTTGCTTAAATTAAATATCAGTAAATAATGTTTTTTGCAATAAAGTATAATCTTACACAGATTACTTGCTTATTATTCTTATATCAACCAATTATATTCTTTTTTCAACCAAAAATATAGCAGTATTTATCTTATGTATTAGTTAAAATTCAACCAGTTAAGGTTCTGTGGCTATTAATATTTGTTTTTATTATTTTAATTTTACACGAAATTTCAATGCAGTGGTATAACGTCTAAAATTACAAAAAAAACCTGTTCCGTGTTGTTCTATGTTGAATTACTATCTATCTTTTGCGAGTACTAATAAAAGATTATTTTTTAAACAGTTTCAACGCTTTGCAGCAGTTAACAGAAAAATAACTATTAGACATTATTTTAAACACAGTCTTCTATTTTTAATTTTCTTTTCTTTCCACTCTTACTGAAGTTGTAATAAAACATTTCAATTATTGCTAACAGGTACAATCCAAAGTAATTTATAACAAAGATGTAATTACGTTATAGTGTATTTTATGGTTATCCATGTATTCGTATATTTTATCTAAATTATATACTTAATTGTGTTTGCAAAAACCGAAGTCTGTATCATAATGTAGATATATCTATTTTCAAACAGCATTACGGTGTTGGAAATTTACCCTTTTTTTGAAATTAAATTATACAAACATTATGAGAAGGATATGAAAACATAATAACCGCAGCAAAACAGGTCAATGTAAATTATATTTTAAATAGTTTTACATATACACTCAAGTTTTTATACATAATTCTTTGTCTGTGAAAAATACTTACGTCTGTATTTATAACACCGTTGATTGTATAACTAATTTCAAAATAAAAAATTAAAATATGCTTATTGTGTTATAAAATCACAGAACGTATTAATCTTAACGTAAAATATTTTACAGATGATTCTCTAAAATTTTACCAAAAATAAAGTTTAATGGCATTTTACTTAGTAATATTGAACGAGCATAGAAATTAATTGTCACTACTTACTACACTACAGGTATATTTACTTTGTATCTCTTAAAATAAAGTAATAATTATGAATTACAATAATGTTCAACAATTACTTATATTTATCGCTTAAACAATTAATCTTTTAAAGAAATTCGGAATTATTTCACTACACTATCATTAATTTGTGATTAAATATTAGTGTATGTACAGTATTTACATAGTATTATCGCTATTTCGTTTCTTCAGTTCACTTTCAGGAAACTTAATTGATTAATGTCCTCTATCGTCAGACACAGAAAAAGTCCCATTGCACGACGACGAGTTTTCAAAATTTGTTCTGAAAATATAAAAATGTCGAATTATTTCCCAAACTGACAATTATTTGCGACTAAGGCAAAGAATAATTCTTTATTTAATGTTTATGAGATGAGTATAATTATTCGAAAAGTACCTAACCATAACCTATACTAGTTCATAACCTATGTACTAAAATGAAAACCAAATTATTTGGCGAGGGGTATATATATATATCAGGTCCTTACATATAAAATTAACGTTTTGTCGTACTGATCACTTTGATCTGAAATATCTGCTTTTTGGTTAAGAATTCCAAATTCAAATTTATAAATTCATTTACCTTATGCAAATGTACCAGCATTTGAGTTTTGAAAACAGTCATTCATTTGTTTTTTCCTCATTATTTTTTTTGGCATTGCTTATTACCGCACAATGGAAAACATGAAATATCGGTACATTTACGAGTACAAATTCTACCGTGGCATCAGTGCTGTAGAAACAGCTCGAAGGATTAATGACGTGTACGTCGCTGGTGGCGGAAAAGAGAGCACGGTACGGTTTTGGTTTCAACGTTTTCGTTCTGAAAATTTCGCCGGAGACCAAAGTGGAAAATGAAGAATTAAAAGCCAGAAAAATATTGAGAAGCGGATCCATCACAAAGCACTTCAGAGATAGCTGCAAGCTTTGGGGTAAGAGACAAAACAGTGTTAATCCACTTGAAGCAAATCGGGAAATTAAAAAAAAAACTTGAACGATGGATACCTCATGAATTGAGTGAATCGAACTTGCAAACACGCCTCCACTGCTGTGTTATTTTGCTCAACTGACACAATAAGGAAGGATATTTTAATTCGAATCATTACTTGTAATGAAAAGTGGATACTGTACTATAATCGGAGGCGCTCGTCTCAATGGCTGAACCCTAGAGACCCAGCCAAATCCTGCTCTAAACGAAAATTGACTCAGAAAAAGTTACTCCTGGGTGTTTGGTGGACTAGCGCCGGTGTCGTTCACTACAGCTTTCTAAAATCTTGCCAAACGATTACGGCAGATATTTATTGTCAGCAACTGCAAACCATGATGGAAAAACTAGCTGCTAAACAACCGAGATTGGTCAATCGCACTAGGCCACTGCTGCTTCACGACAACGCAAGACACACTGCACAACAAACAACCTTTAAGTTAGATGAGCTACAATTGGAATGTCTGCGACATCCACTGTTCTCTCTGGGCCTTGTCTCAACAGATTACCATTTTTTCCGGAATTTGGACAACTTGTTACAAGGAAAAAAATTCAACTCCGATGCGGCAGTCCAAATCGCCTTCAAAGAGTTTATTAATTAAATATATTTTCCAAAAAAAATTGACTTTATATTCCTTCGGTACAAAACGCCAAATTAATATGTAACCAAATATATTCATTATTGTACAAACTCCATATCCAAGAAATTTTAAAGAATACAATTTAAAAGTATTTAAGATAAACAAATACATTATATGTAAGTAATGGGATAGCTATTAAGACAACAGTAAAATGTTTTCAAATAATTAAGGTTTCTAAATTTACTATTTATTGTATATTTTAGGATTTCTTAAACAAAAATTCTACTTGTTAAAAATGTGCCGCATTTTAATTTGTTTGCTAGTTTGCCATTTACATTTGGCAGGAGCATAGTAAAATATTTACTATATAGTCTATGAATAACGGAGTCTTTTAAAAGTCACACAATAGTGTGAATTTTAAGAGGTAATTTAAACAAATATCTTTATTTTTTATTAAAAATTGTGAATCGGTTTTCTATTAACCATTAAAAAATACTGGTAAAAATGTCATGAACATCATAATATATTCTTGTAAAATTCAATAGTCTTGTGTGAGCGGACTTTAATTATAACAGTAGAAGCAATTTACTTTTTGTTATCGCTGATCCGTGTCATATCGGGTAACAGCAGAACAATGCCGCCACCAACAGCACTCAAGGCCGCTATTGTCACCATCGGTAGATGCTCGTTCAAAGCAGTCTGTAATAAAAAAAGTTCATTGTATGTGTGTATTTATTCGTTCCTTCCGAGTATGTCAAAAACATGGCATTACTCAACTTGACGTACGTTAACAGAAAATTAATGCAATGTCGGTTGCAAAAGACAGAAACAAATATTTATATCAAAAGATTTATATTTTAATGTTGTTTTTATTACCGTCATATTATCTTGTAGTATTATTTACTATACTTCGAATTCAAGTTGAAATTTTATGTTAGAAGCACTATTTTTAAATTTTTGAAAAATTTGCAATAGGCGATCAGTTAATTTAAGAATGAATTAGTAATCAAAATCGACCTACCAATTCCCATAAATACGGGATGCAAATCAGTGCTAAGCCTGCTGATACTTGACTAGCTCCAACACCGAGGTTTCTAATCAAAGTCGGATAAAGCTCAGCCGTAAAGATTGGCATCATCATATTTGTCGATCCAATTGCAAACTTCCCGACCATCAGGCATGCTATCATAATCCAGTCGTTTTCGAAGGAAATTGAGAACAATTCGCTTGCAACGCAAGCAAGCCCACATACTACCATGCTAATGAAAATAGGGATCTTTCTTCCTGCTTTCAACAAGATTGGTATACTAATGGCAATCGCCGGTATTTCAACTACTGCGAGAATGATGGATGTGGTGTGAAGGTTGCCCAAATTGAAGTTTCCGATGTTTAGCAAAAGGCCGTAGTACGCTATCGTCATTGAAAACCATGCCAGGAACAAGCAGAATGTTCGTTTCAATAAGGCTCCTTTAAAGAGCATGAGAACACTGGGCTGTTCGGCCTCTGTTTCTGGTTTGCTCAACAACAACATTTTATCTAATTCTTCCGGAATTTCTCGGTTGTTGAATTTTGCAGCTTTCACGATAATTTCTTTCGCTTCTTGAGTACGTCCTCTACCTATTAACCATCTTGGCGATTCTGGAAGAACAAACCTGAAAGAAAATATATTTTTTTATTTTTCTTATTCTTAAAAAAATTTACTTCAAATATAATTGTTATTGATAAGTTTTAAAACAGTAAAGTTAAGATTAAAAGCAGTAAAATTAGTATCTCTTTTGTATTTTGTAAGTTTTATTCAAATGTTATACACTAAATTACATTTTTTGTATTATTTAACCAATAATAAAGTGAACAATTTTGTTAATTACACTGAAATAATTGCAGCATCGCTATTCTAGTTAAAAAATGTTATATACATAAAATTATTCAGTTATTATAAATGAAACATAACTATCATTACCATAGTATTAACAGGAAACAACCAGGTATTGATAGTGCCAGTTGCAAATTTCTCCAGTTGGGTAGAATCAGCGACAGAAGCGATACTATTATGTAGGCCAACGGTAGAGGAAAGAAATTGCAAACGCCGGCAATTGTGACCCATTTGCCGCCGACTAATTCAACAGATAGTACGAAGGCAGCGTACACCACTGATACCGAGACGAGACCCATGATCAGCCGCACAACGATATATTGGACATATGAGCGAACAAGTAATGCAAATATAGCCAGTATACATTGCAAAACCATCATACCCATCAATATACGCTTTCGACCAAATCTGAAAAGTTACAGGATTGTACATTATTTTAAAGTATTTATTTACTTTGAAACTAAGCTTTTATTGCATTCATTGGATGATTGATTTATTGTAATGTTTGATTGTTTTATTATGATAATAGAAAGAAATTACCAATGTATTAGTCGGTTTTTTAAAGCTCATAATTTGGTTTCCTTGTATTTTTAAGTAACATAAAATTAGCTAACATTTTTATGGTAGTGCCTTGAACGTATTAGCGAATATTTACGTATAACCCTACCTACTAGGCTATGGGAACATTCTACCTAAAACCAAGATTTCAGCACATTATAATTGAAATTCTCTACACTAAATATTGAGTTAGACATATTTTTTACTTGTATCTAATGTTATTGATCTTACAAATCGACACTCCATAAATGCGTGTTCATAACATTTATGCAAATCAAACACTATTTACAATTCACCTGAAAATTTGTTTGGTTTTCCGTTTAAATTTACATTATATATCCAAAAAAATATAGAATGGTAAATTTATTTATATCTATTTAGGGATACGTAGGTCTTTATTTACTAATCGGTAAATGGTTATTACTGTTGAGTATATTTGTAAATGACTTACTTGTCAGAAATCCATCCGCCCACCACACCACCTATGCCAACGCCTATTAAGAATACTACTTCGGCGAGATTTGTTAAACCAGATCTATCGCAGACTAGGTCCCATTCTGATATAATAGTATCACCAATTTCGGATCGATCGTAGTCCCACTCTTGACATTTTCGAAATGAGTCCAGGATGGGTGCTGTGTGATTTAAAATGCTTTCTGCAGTGATGCCATCGGGTAGTACACGGACATAGCATGAGTCCACAGGTTGACTGTAATTGATCCAATTCTGTATTGGCAGATCAGCTAGATTATCCGGTAATCGACACCAGAATTTCGTTGACTTAGCCTGTAAATTAGGATAGTGTATTATAGTATACAATTGTTAACACAAATTCTGCATAATATTATATTGCTAATTCAATTTATTGTTATATTAGTGTCATGATTAGGATTGTTACGTGATTAGAAAATATTAAATAGTAATTAAATCGTTTTTTCTTTGTCCTCTATGCGCACAAATTCGTGTAGACAAAAAGGACGCATGTAAATTAGATATTGAATTTTCAAATGGTACGTTCGTTACCAACTTCTTTATAGTGACTCAGGTTGTATAATTTTATTTATTTAGGCGAAAAGAGTGATTACGAACCTCACGTAAAACAGTGTTTTGATAGTAGTTTTAAATTATATTAGTTACTAAAATTTAAAAAAAATAAAACTTACCGTAAAAGTGGGTAAATATATGTGGAAGGTGCAAGGAAATGAAAACATAGCCAGAAGGAAAGTGATAAGCAGTTGCCATCGTCCGTAGTTACCAATTACCGACGAGACTACGTCGGCCTGGTCTTCAGATGTTGGCGGTTGTGCCTTGTTGTGATCTTTGTTCTTTTGACTTGGGATTACTGTAAAAAAGAAATATTTTATGTAATTTAAAAGTAAAAACTTTAAATATTTATCCTGATTCTTTTTAATAAAAAAACAATTTTTTCAAAAGAAAAGCTTAAAAGACCTAAATTAATGCGTACATGTTTTTGCATTCAGGAAGTTAATGCATGCTGGAATATTTATTGATACATTACACTTTTAAATTGTGATTTTCTATTGATTTCTGTTAAAGAGATTTTTAAAGTATTCATACTAAGTTATAAATTTAAAATAAAAGAAAATTTTAAACCAAGAATGAACAATATGTGGATATACTTGATAAGTCAAACTGAATTAGCTCGGTCTTATAATCGAGATTAAATTCATTGTGAGATAAGAACTGTAATAAGTACTCTTTTCGAGTACTAAATAATGCAATGTACATAAACTTTATAACCAATTACACAAGTAAAATGTAGGCCTCCAGTATTATAAGACTTGTTTACATGTCCTGGTGAAGGGCCAAAAATAACCTTGAATTATTTTGTGTACATTGTTTCGTTTATTACACTTAGTAACGAGTTAGAAAATGTATCTTACATATTTTTCGTGCACATTTTATTGTTACTGTACATAATTTCCCATTCAGGCGGAACAAAAGCACCTTGGAGTTTTATTCTTAGATATTATATATATATATATATATATATATATATATATATATATATATATATATATATATGTATAAACAAGTTTAGATCTATGGCCAAATATATGCATTACTTGGCCAATGGTAATTTTTCTTGAGAAGGGTGAAAGAATTTCTTTATATGATGCTTTTGCCTGATGCCTTGAAAGTATAAGTTTCATTTAGACGTAAAACAATGAAATAAACTACTTTATTAAGGTTTTACTTTATTAAATGTATATGTGATCGATTATAAGTGAACGATAATTTTTAGGCTTAATAAGAAAGGAAGGGCTCGTTACCAATCCATATATATGTATAAAAACTTAAAATTTCTGCATTCATTTTCTACGTACGCAATACGTTGCTCAAACAGGAAGCAATTTATAGAACATATATTAACGTCGCTGTTACGTTGATACTGACTGATACTGATAGTATTACTAATGCTGACATTAGACGGTCAGTACTATATATTTTTAGTTCGTATACAGTAGAAAAGTTTAAAATGTCAATGGCCTGCTAACTAGTAAAAATATTTTTTACATTAGGTCAATGTAAAGGATGTTGGATGAAGTTTAATAACAGAGAGAGTCATAAGTTGTCAGTACAATGTGAATGCCTGTCACCGTTACATTTCTTTATTAGGTTCATGCGAGTTAAAGGTCGATAATCTTGACCCACTTTTTAGGTCAACATTATGCACATAAATGGAGTGATATTAGATGACCACGTCTGATTTTTAAGAATTTTACATTTAACTTAAACTTATAGCCCTTTAAAGATAAATAAATAATGAGTCATAAATGTAAATAGTATATACTCGTTATTTTTACTTATTTCACGAAGTAACGAAAGGGCATTATATTCACCTCATGGAAAGTGTTACATATATCAATAACAATGACTTGCTAATATATTCATACAGCACATTGTTGTCGTTTATTTGAGCTACAATAGAAATTGCACCCTTAAAACGGCAACACTATTGCTTGATGAAAAAATTATGAACAATGTCCTGTAACTAATTCAAATAAAGATTGAGTTATGGTCAAATAAGTCATGAAAAAGTAGAGAGCGTCTGTAAGCCCTATCTTATATTTATATTTACATGTTATAGTGCTAGTTCATCGTATGCGTAATAAATACAACAACAGCCGCACCGTGACATTAAATGCATGCGTGACTCCAGTGTAATGGTAATGACCTATGACAATACGTCTTTAAATAGTTTTATTTTTTATTTAATCATACCGGACAAGCATTGATATTTATATTTTGGTAATGGTTGTCCCCCCTTGCAGGAAGCTATTTTCTACTCATTTACGGCTAAGTATTGCGCAAACACTACTGTCTTCCTGGTTCAGTGCGACTGTAACAAATGTAATCACTGGACTAAGGGTACATATCCTCTTCCGTTACAAAGCGTTGATCTAAGAACTTTATGTTTTAAATATTTATTCGGTTTGTATATTTTATTAATATAAAATAACTCTTGCGATTTTAAAATAAATATAAAAGGTGTTATCGTGGAGTAAAATTTTAAGAATAATATTACTATGCCGTTATGTAAGAAGTTGTTACCGACTGTGAATTAAGTTTTATCAATATTTTGTAGAGTATATTGTGAAAAAGTTGTTGTTGTAAATTAAAATACTTGAACACAAACGTCGTATTGTGTGCGTGCTAATAGCTGGCGTCAAACGTAGTTTAGTTTTATATAACAAATGTACGTAATGGGCATCACATCGTCACATTATTCTTCATCCCGTGGACAGCATGTTGCATTAAAGGTCAGGGTTATTGTGCATATTGATTACAAAACATACAATTCACAAATCTCACTGCCAATGTGTGTAGATTTTTCACTACCGTAAGATATTTTTATTTCATAATAGAAACTTGATGTATTAAGTTACCACAGAGACAGGGTCTGTGACTTTATTTTAACAGATATCGTTAAAAATAAAATGTCCTCAAACTTTCAACTAGGAAATAAAATAATACAAAGGACATTAAATACATGTTTCCTTCCCGTTGTTAAAGTACATATGGTACGCTTATAGTTTACAAATATGCAAGTTACTGCACAATTGTACAAATTAAGTGAAAACTTATGTGACGTGTGTCCATCACCACAAGAGTACCGTCATGAGGGCGCTCTGGACAAACGTTCTTTGTTATTCAGTCATCGTCCACTCGCCTAGCACTCGAAGACTAAGCAATCGAATCCGTCGCTTATATTTATAACAAATGTTGAGTTATTTACTTGTTTATTTATACAATGCGTTGAAAGAAACAAGAGCGCGGTATCGTATGGCGTTTTCAAACAATCAATTAAGTATAAAAGAGTGGGCGTCTTGCGGTGGAAATCACTTATATTCCTACAACAGCCGAATTAACTGTAACTGCTAATATTTAATACTTTTACTATTGTAAAGTGAATTTTACAAAATACATGGGTACTGTTTGAAGCACGCGATTTATTTACAAGAACTAAACTTCACAATCCCCATATTGGTGACCCCACGCTAGCTGCAAAAAAGCCCATACTTATATAAGTATATATATATATATATACAAAATTTTTATTTTATCTCTAATAATTCTAGTATTTGAGTGTTTTTGTACATTGGAGTGTTTACGCATATGCCATACGAGAATGATGGTTTGACGCGAGTTAAAAATACTATTCTTTCTGTGTAGAAGACCTTGCGATTACTTTAAAGTATATAGTAAGGATTATTGTGCAAACTAAACTTGAATTTGTCTTATCGCTAATTGTCTGTATGATCTATAAACGCTTAAAATAACTTCAGTTTCGTGATCTTTACTACATTTTTTATGTATTGTTAAAATGATATAACGTCATTATGACAGTAACTAATAAAAATAGAATGGTTATTAAGTTATTGTTTCAAATGAAAAATGTACCACATTTCTGTACTGTTTTAGGTAACAATCGGCACTGACCTACATTTCACTCGCAGATCAATTTTCAATTGCAAAACTTATGGATAAGTTTTGCAATTGAATTACATTGCGTTAACTTAAGGTAACGCAATGTCATGAAAACAATATTTATAATATTAAAATATGTGACGGAAGCATGTACTATGTACAAATCTAATACTTACCATTAAAAAATGAACTGGAACGAAGAAGAACAATAGGAAAAACGGCAAGTTTGATTTATGTAAAACATTTTAAAAAAACAATACTATTTAAATAAGATGTATGTTATTCCACAAAAAAGGGCTCAGGATTTCCTTAAAAAGTGTTGGGGAGAAGTCTTTATACCGTATCGATGATTTAACTTCCTGCTGAAATTCGAACAAAAAGTATGGTCCCCAATTCGTTAGAGTTCCGCATGATGCCATCCGGTATACAATTGTCACTACCATATTAAGTAACCCTTCAAAATTGATTTCGCGTTACTGTTGTATTGTGATCACAAAGACTATATACCCATTCTATTTAAAACTTTATTTGCATTTAAGTATATTAGGTAATAAAAACAAAACCGTTCTGTGAACATACAGTGCGCGTTCTCGGTCTGTCCTTGTTAACATCTTCCGCATGGATCCGTCACGTGCAAGCGGATATAAAGACGACTTTCCTACATAAAAAGAACTCCTAAAAACCTAGTTATTTAAAAATTATTTACTAAAATGAGAATAATAATCTAAGTAAATATAGATCAGTTATAGACGTAACTAAATACTTTTGTAGTGTAGTATGAAAGTGATAAATACATGTATTGTTATAATGATCAATATGTACGCTTAGTGTTAGAGTAGGAGGTATGAGGCCTGACCTGATCGCCGCTGCCGTAGGGGACTTGTCCGGAAGCCAATGAAATTGATTTGATGTGATTCTACCGACTCGGTCAGTGTTCTGGTTATTTAATCATTCAGCGCGAATCACTGTGCTACATCTTGTTCCTACTGTAGATACGGAGTCAGCAAAGGAAATATTGTATAAAATTTATTAACACAAATCTTTAACCCGTAGTAATAGCTGGAATGAATGTTTAATTTTTTACCTGAAGCAATGTTTATAATATATAAATCATTAGTCTCGTCAAGATAATAACAAGGATATTTTACTTGAAAATAAAAGGACACATTGATCATGTTCGCTTTGATAATGAGTTTATGTACGTTTTCAGCAAACATATTATTACCGACGATATCTTCAGATGATTTCTTCGCCTGGGTTATTATTAAATATGTTATTTTTAAATTAATAATTTAATAGATATTACTTTAACGCAAAATGCATATATAGAAAAATGTGATCTGTTACGTATTTCTTTTAATTTTAAATTAATTAATGAAAACATAGACAAAATATAAATTAATATCAAAATATGATTAAATTGTTAATAAAAATGTTTTCGCAAAGTTCATTTTTAAATTTCAACAAACACATCGAAGAAAAAAATCAGTGTGATCAAAAGTATTAAAGGGGTCACAGTGTTGATACCGAATCGCTATTCAAATTGTACTTTCAATTTTAGTTACTTTATATTATAGAGGTGTATCAAATCTCAGTACAGAAACCCATTTTTTAGAAGATGAATAATTTAATTGTCGTTATATTAATTACTGTAGCCAAATATATACAAAATTTTTACTGCACACTGTATGGTGGTGTGTATTGGTTAATGTTTATCTGAAAGAGACAGATTACTATCATAACTTTAACCATGTACTTTTAAAAAATTCAAAATAAAAGTTTATAAATGTTAGTTAAAAATTATGAAAATCAATGCAAAAGTACATAAACTTTTTTAAAAGAAGTGCGGGAAAAGTCTTCGATCTTGAATAGGTCTTTATATGCTCTAGAGACAATAATGACATAAAGACCTGTTGGTGAGCTTAGTATTGAAGATCTGCTGGGTAACTGTTTAAATCAACATATTGTATGTTTAATTTTTTATTCAAATGTACGTTAAGAAAGCACATTACAAAAACAACATTCTAAGATTATCCGAAACTCTTCCATTCTGTAATTTAATATGTTTTATTTCACAATACATACATAAGTAATAGTTGTTCCGCGCTCGCTTTCCTGGACGTAATATAAAATTTGTCTGAAATATAGTCTAAGAGCAACCGCAAATAAGTTTCTGCACCAACCGTTACTATAGCAACCGCATGAATAATACAAAATGAAAATATTTATAAAAATTATTAAAAAAAGAAAGAATTTATAAAATTTAGAAAAAATTGCCTATACCCATCTACAAATCAACCCGCGTCGAATTATCTTATTCCCATGTCGATACGTTCACTAGTTTTAACGTGGTTTGCAAATGAATAAAACCCATTTTCATTACATATATAAATAGATATATGTTACCGTCCACGTGACTAGTGTGTGAAAATACCTAACTTGAAATATGTTTCTACATCATTCAATGAACTTTTAAAATATAATTAAATCCTACACATCAAGAATTTTTATTTAATCGTCATGCACATTTCGTGTGTCTAAGTAATTTTGGAAGGTTAATTGTTATATTCTCTGATTTACAGTTAAGAGTATGATTTTTATTTTTATTTGTATTTTTGATCAACCTTGTATTCTATATATATATATGCTTGTGTACAGTTGCCACTTGGTTGGTTATTTAGTTTAGTAACTAACGGCATATAGGTAGTCCTACTCGTATATGCCGTTATGGATAGTTCTGATCCACAGATATTAATTTTTGATTACCGTGATTGTTCATATCTGCAAAATAGTTCATTATTTAGTAAGTCATGGTAAACTTTCTAATATTTTAAACGTTTATTCATTATTATTTTGTTAGATAGTATTCCTTTGTGACCATATGTGGATAAATTAATAAGTTCAAAATTTAATTATAAACTTTATTTTTTTGTTTGTCAAACAATATTGTTAAACAATTGAAATGAGACTAAATATCTTGTTTACGTGAATTTTGAAATTTTTTCTAACTCGTCGATTACTTTAAAGAGTTAAAGTTTTTTGACGCATCGGTTAAAGTAATTGCGGAAGACACTGTTTAGTTTTTTTATTTTTGTATTTTCGTCACCTAACATCTCCTTTGATACCTGTTAAACACTTGACAGTTTTGTCACATTGTATAAAATTACAACCACTATATCTAACAATTGTGAAACTATAAATAATTTAAGATAATAATGCTATAGATTTTATTTTAACTATTGAGTCCTTATATTTAGGTCCTTATATTATCATTATCGTATCGCTTAATTGACGTAATATTAAGGTATTTTTAATCCATCTACTCGTATAATGGTCTCGCGTGTCCTGTTACATTTGATTTTGAAGTAATCTTTAAACAACGAATTGGTAAATGACATTATGTTTATTTTTACATTACAAGGTTTAGAAACGTTTTTTACTACACATATATAAGTAATAATACGTGCACTTGCTTAGGAAAAGGCTATCGGTAGTAGGAAGGTAACAATTTTAAGGACGTCCGGTTTGCATGTACAATAACCTATATGTATTAAGACCTTAACGTTGACCTTATGAAATTAATGTATCAGCGATTATGTTGTCTGATGCATTCATTTTGTTATTGTTCAGCGCGATATCAAATTGTGTTTAGAAATTCAAACATATCCGTAAAAACTTTGTACTATTTTTATATTTGTGTCTTAACCAATTTTAACGCGATTAGGACAGTTACTATTTCTAAAAATTAAATGTAGCACAAATGCATTATTATAACATTTGCGTGGTAAAAATACATATACTTTAGGGAAGTAGATACATTTCCTAAGTCTCGAAATTTTTTCATAGTGTTTATCGTTTTTATTGGTAACATTTTTTTTGTTAATTGTTATAAACAGTTAAAAATTATCTTCATAACGAAAAAAATATAATGAAGCTTTTTTATGATATTTTGTATGCATTGATCAATATATATATATATAGTTGGCTTAAATTTGATCTTAAGAGTATCAGTCAAAACTTAACTAGTAAGCAAAAGAGACTCATAATTATCTCTAATTATTCAGACTCGTCAGGGACGGGTGAACGTGTAACACGTGTAAAATAAATGAAAACAAGATATGCTGCCCGTTTTAGGTAAAACCGAAATACGATATCGTTTAGATTTCTCTTATCAAAATTTAAAACTACAATTTAGTTTTAGCTTCATACAAATGTAATAAAGAATATTATCTCATTATTCTGATTTGTTTTGGCTTATGTTTCCTGTTCTTTTGTCGATGAGTATAATCTATCTCAAGCCATCACCGATTAACCCCGCACAAAAAGGTTAATATGCTATCAATTCTTACATTTAATAACAATTATTAATATATAATTTCTACATTTTGCGTTAAATTATTTGGCACTTTGGTAGATTTGCATTTTATTAAACAATTATAATTGTATAATATTTATGTACAAAATTTTTAGTTAGACATTTTTGTTACATGATAAGAAAATATTTTAATGATGCAAATGTTATATCCCACAGAAAATCGTTTTGTTATAAAAGGTATAATATTTATTAATATTTTGTACGTGTAATTTCAATACAGTAGATACAGTTACTTAGAAGATCCGGCAGAGGGTAATGTGAAAAATTAACATTTCGGCGGGAGGTAAACGGATATTTCGACATGCGGCTGGTGAAACCTATATTTAGTTCTGCATTCATGCACGCGAAACGAAGTAAGCGTTTATTTTTCCAAGTAACATTGAAATTTCGATTTTCATTACGATAAATTTTGGATTTGTTTAGCAATAATTTTCTTCTATTTTACAATAAAATAAAACTATTTTAATATTTTTCTAATCTTTAAATTTTTTCTGTTATTGATCTTTATTAAATGTTCATGACAAAGCTACCGGAAGGTATTTTTAGTACGAGTACCTATAAATTTGAAATTATTGCTTCATAATGTAATCCGGAATAATTATGGCTATAAAATGTTACCATGGTTTTATACTACTATTCGACTTCAATAAATTATTTCATAGCAAAAAACTAGTGGTCTACCATGGCATAAATTTATTTTCATGTGAATAGAGTAATAAATAGAATCTATATTAATTCATGTAGTTTGTTAGCATTGTAAGTTTACAAGTAAAGTGCTTGAATGAAGATTATTCAATTAAACTTTATTAAGGTTAAATGGTTGTATTTTAGCACTCAACTAAATGAATCAAGAGAGAAAATTACATCTAGGTGTTTTTCAACTTGTGTTCTACGGATATAAACATACTAACGCTTGTATACTAATGTAATATTATTATAGTACCTTCTATAAATTTATATATGTATAAGTCCTATTTATATAATAGACGTCGATTGATATGGCAATGAATTAATCATATTTTGTCTTAAAAAACCAACTGGACATTTTTAAAACGTTTTTTTTTGGCGGAGCCGTAACCGGTGTAAAATTAACTGCTTGTATCTACTGAATCAAGTGTTAATAACGTAGTCATTATGGCTACAGTGTGACAATAGAGATTAATTCTGCATATCAACATTAATTATTAACAAAGGCAATTATTAATAGCTATTAATAGTTTCAAGACAATTCTAGCAATTATTCTCAGTAAAAAAAAAATTACAGAAACAGAAGCTGACGTACTGATTTTAATTATCTGCTTGTTTATTTGCACAACAATATGCTCCTTAAATTTAATAATTTCGTACGTTTTTTCTGCAATTTGTAAATATCTATAATGTATTTAGTTACTAATGTGCACTCCAAATGTTTATAGCTTTTCTATTATTTCCTTGGCCTTGGTTTATCCACGTTTTTGCGTGAGAAGATAAATTAGCCAGTTTATCGCTAGCTATTGTACAATTATTCTTATTTTTTTGCAACGTGTAGGAACATTTCAAACAGAAAGTCTTAAGTAGCTGATATTGTTCGTGGGTCTGTTGTTAATGGTCATCAGCATATATTATTTCTTTAACAACCAATGTACTTAAGCAAGTGCAAGGACATGAAAAAATATTATGTAAATGAAATATTATCTTATTTAATAAATCAACATTTTTAATTAATTATTAAATATATTATATTCTAGAGGTAGCACTTTTTAAATAATCTTTTAACTATTTCACTACATGTATAGTATAATGTCTTGGATATCTAATCTGATAAGTATACTGCGTCTATTGACTATGATCATTAAATATTACTATTACAAGATCAATGTACAATCAATTTCTTCTAAAGCGGTAATTGTGAATAGTGTTTAATAGTTGGTTAAATATTTATCAATAATGTTCATAACGTTTGTTTACATTTCATTATTAATTCTAATTAATGACACGATACATATGTTGCAACATTAATAACAGTATGTTATATCATTAATTAAAATCTTTGCAAACTGTAATTTCAAATATTATTGCTCGGAGTATTTATTTGCCGAAATACATTGCACCAAAAAGGATCGCCTTGATCCTTGCAATACCAAGCGCAAGTAGACTTGTAACGGAAAATTATTTTATGTGTAATTATAATTATTTTGTTCCGTATTATATCGCTCCTTACTACTAATCAAATTAAAAATTAAGAAAAAAATCTATGTATTTGCTCTGCTAGACGAATATTATTTTATTTTAGAACATGACCTCTATGTTTTTCCGAAAATTTTCGCGGAAAAATTAAATTAAAGAATAAATTTATTTGGCATAAAAAAAATAGGCTAACTAAGAATTAATCCAAGAAATAAAAATCTAAAAGTTATGCTCAATTAACATCATTATTGTAGTTAAATCATTTGTATGTGTATTGTTTAAACGAGAAAATAATAATTTATTTATGGTTACTAGTTTGAGAACTAATTTATGCCGGTTTCACCTCGTATGTCAAGAAGGTATCTCACACTTCCGGACACGAACTTTGTTAATGTTTTTTGAATTGTTTTACTTGCACGTGTTTTTTCTACCTCAACAATGGGCCAATAATTATGAGGATCGTTATTTAGAAATTTAATAATTTAGTGGTGTTTTTAGCTCCCTTGCTTCTATAGCGTAGATATACTTTTATGACACCTTTAGAACTTTTTTGTCATTATTGAATTAACTTTATATAAATTTGTTTTACAATCTCGTCATAGTATATGAAGACTTAATAATAGCTAGCCATTAGCGGTCATATTGTCAAGAAATGTTTTTGTATCAAAGTCGTTTCGTTAACTTAAAGACTTGAATATCAAAGTGAATGTCGTTCGGTATCATTTAGAAGAAGGTAAATATAATAATGATAACTGTTCAAATATATTAAATGCAGAGAATAAACTAACAGCTGCTATATCCTCAATATGTGAAAAGCATGAAAATATATAAAACCTATTTAAAAGATGGATAGTTAAAACGATAAAGTTATAAGATACAAGGAAAGAAATAATGTACTGACCTTTACATATATAGTAACTTTTGTCAGAGATTTTGTGTCAAACATTACTAACGCTAAATGCAAAATAAGTTATACGTTAAGAAAACGTTTCTCATCTTAAATTTTTAAGTGGAATAAAATGTTTCTTTAGGGCAACAGTCGATGGGTAACAACTAGTTGTTTTTGTTAGGACTACCTTGATTGCGATACACAAAATACGACATAAATTTGTGGCAAAATTACGACCAACACTCTGGCTTTTCGAAATTGGCAACATAGTTTTGTTTTTTAAGTTATTATGCGGTAATATTTACTTAAAGAAATATGGATACATGAAAATTGGCTTCTGCCTGAAATCAGTGCTGTAAATCAATATAAAAGATGTGTCAGCATCCGATTTTTTCATCAAGTTATGGACATATTTAGTTATTTTTATCTTTTCTTTACTGAATGCGTTGGCGTCAAATTAATGTAAGTATGCACAAATGTATTTGTGTATGAGTTTGATTTACCTTAATTAAAAATAAAATCAATGTAAATTACATTAGAAAAAGCTAAGCTCATACAAAGAAATAATGAAATGTTTTCTCCACTAGACAATACATTCATGTACTATGTAGCACATAGATAGCAAATTGGCGACTCGATCAAATGCTGTAAAGATTGTGGAAGTAATTATCGATTGATCGTTTGGGTACCAGCGGATGACTTTTTTCATCTTCAGGACATTGCACTCTACTTCACAACCAAGAAAATTTCCACTGAAACCAACAGCAAAAAATGTACAATTCTTATTACAATTACAAATGTCAAGTATGTTAACTTTTTGCTGTTATGAAATCAATATAATACAAAATTTGTTTCAATTTGTTACTTCTCTTACTAACTTCAAACTAGTTCCTTTATGTACTCTTTTTATAACAGCCTTAACATGTTTTTATTTCGAGAACATCAATTTAGCAGTCAATGCTGTACCTTTCTAAACTCTTGAAAAGTAATTTAATATCGAAAACTTGTTATAATTATTAATTTGTCATACCAAAAGTGATTAGTTTGTATTTTTATATTATTCCTTACTTTTTCATACCAAATTTAACTGTTATTTTAATGTATGTTTTATCAACTTTCAGTGCGTTGAATAAGATCGATACTTGGATAAACTGAAAATTAACGTTACCTACAATTTTGTTATTATTAAATACAAAAAGAAAAAGTTTATAAAAGTTAATAACCTTAAAAAATTTTGACAATTAATTTATCTCTTACGATCTTGTTTCTTGAAAAGGTAATGTGAGTAATATTGTGAAACTATGTTTGGATTATAACAACCGATATATTATCCGATAATAACAATTATATCTCAGTATCAGTCAATTGCTCGTTAGAAGGTTTTAAAAGTAAAATTAGATACTAAATAATTAGTTTTTTGATAAAAAAAGTTATCATACGACGTAAAACACAAAATTTTTAGACTAATGTGTATTTAAATCACTTCCACGAATCACATTCAAATCAAACAATAGTTTCCTTTGTTACGATTTAGCAGTGTTTTGATAAACAAAATTCGTTATTTGAGTTTGTTATTATCAGAGCTACTTAAAAGAGATATTAAACATGAAAACAAAAATAAGAACACTTAAGAATTACGGAAAGATTTAATGTTTTTTTTATAGTTTATTTAAACAATATTATGAATTTATAATTGTATCCTATACAAAAATATAGTATTTCGTCCATTTTTTAAAAGCTAATCAAATAACAACATATTTTTAATTTTGTCATACAATTTGTTCTCCTTTTTTAATCTAGACGTGTAAATTATATATATAAGGTCAGTTATATAAAAATTGTCCCGACAGTTGTAGTATTTTTACACTAACCTCGATACGTGCGAATGTATGCAATTTTATCATAATAAAAGACAACATCGTGTATATTGTGAGATTGCATTGGCACATAGCTGATTGGCCAGTACAATAAAGGTTAATAGGATTGGTATATTGTAATTTTGTTTAACTCAAGTGACATTTTCGAAAGTATTTCATTTATTTTTTGTTACAGCAGTATTATAAAATAGTTAAAAAAATTTGAGTATAAAATAATCGATTTTGCAATTTATGAGTTTATCAGTAAATATTTAATCTTACAAATACTATTTTGTTAACATAAGTTATGAATAAATAAGTACATCAAAAACATTATTAAGGTAGAAAACTGTATGAAAAAATTGAAGTATGCTTACGAAATGAATTATTTTTCCGATTCGATAAAGAAAGAAGTATAGGCATTATTGTTTATGCTTCTATACATGTCTTCTCTACATGTACACCAATGGTCTCCACGTCCATAGTCCAAATACGATGACTAAAGAAATATTGTTCTAAGCACTTATAACGTTCAGCCAAATTTAATCGCGAGTAGCGATGTATCGCTTGAGTGTTGTTCTGAGAAAAAAAACTTTTTTGTTATTTATTTGAGTAAATCTTATATGCACAAGTAAAACTATTGGAGAGTCAAATATCACATTAACACGTCAGCAGTTAAAATGACTAAAAATAGCATACATACTCCAGGTTTTTTTTTACCGAGAATAAAGTTCTAAAGGAAAATTGTTACATTAAACACTGCAAAGTTTTTATCTTTATTTAAATGGAACAGTTATCTATACTATTATTTCAATGAAGAAGAAAAATATAGATAATACAGTGTCTTAACATATATTATACTTTATATTGTGAATTTAAGAGTATAATAAGTTGTATATTTTGGCCTATATTTATATATGCGAATTTATTTGAGTATACCTGCATTCATCGATAGAGAGAAAATTGTTTATACAAAATTATTTGTTTAAACTATTTAATATATTGTGTTAACATCCGTTATCGTCCAATTATAACCGTCATTATCAATCAGTGTTTATTCATCTACTGTTGTATCTATCTTACCCAACGTCTTCTACCATTTGTGGTCCATAGGTTTAATAATATAATTTAAATTAGGACCCAAGTAATTATGTAATAATAATAAGTATATACTGTATTAACACCATACTTATTTAGTTACATTTATTTGTTCTTAAATAGACAATTAATTAGGGATTAAGTTAAAGCGGTGACAACAGTTTTATCTTCATATCTATCTTATGACACTCGCAGAACTAGAGAGTTGGTACAAACTGCTAAGATTTTTTTGTTTACATATTAAGATATGCAATTTGTATAGAGATACGATAACAATGTATGAACATTTATATACTTTTTATTAAGGGTTGTAATAATATTTGGTGTTTATAATACAAAACTTGTGAAAGATTACTTTTAATTCTTACGTGATTATTTATTATAATGAATTACAGCAAAAGCAAGTGCTGCGATAATTTGCCTGATCAAATGGAATTGTTAGTTTATATATTTTTTTGTATTAATAACTAATGTAGCTATATAGCGAAGCGATGATAACAGTTGTAAGTTATATTTATCCGATAAAACAGTAAGACGAGTGGAGAAAGGCATGGGATTGAATCTCACTCCTTTTGAGAAAAAAACCCCGAATCTCATCATTGAGAACAGCAGCAGCATTGGAATGTTTATAGAAATATTTAAAATAATTAACATAGCCTGATTGCTTCTACGAATACAGAACTCTTAGTACATGTACGTCTGTCTCTAGTACATGTTTAATATGTACTATACATTATAATTAAACGAGTGTGAGCATTTATGTTCGTCTGTTATTGTTTTCTTTTGTACTGAGGAATACACATATTTATATATACATATACTACACATATACATATGTTACAAATTATCAACAAAGCGTTTAAACATCAGATGTAACACACGCTTTTAGTAGTTATATTGCCTGTTTTATCATTTCAAAAGGATTTACTTGAATTTAATCAACAACGTAAATACCGTCTAGCGAACGAGAATAGGAGTTAAATATTTTTATGATCGGCACTAAGCGAACGTTTGTATGTGAAAGGACTCAAAACAACCAACTGCTACAAACGTTTGCAGATTTACCGCTTGTAAAAATGTATTAAAACTTATTGTACTCGTTGGTTATCTTAATCGTTTTATTCTTATGAATTAAGTCACATTGGAATTGATTAAACGCAAGGTTAGCGGGAAAGATATAAATTAATTATTACTTTAAAAATGTTCGCCAAATCTAGATTCATATCGAGGCTACTGACTTTGATTAATTATAAATTCGTTACTATTGTTTTAAGATTAAATTGAGATTATATCAAATTTTAATTCTTCGTTGTCATCATAATACGCATTGACATCAATTGACATCTAGATAAAGTAAATGCGTAAAGAAAATGTAAATGCCATCGGAGCATAAGCGTTTGTTGTTAAATACGCATTTTTACTACTTGGACCAATATTCCGTATTGGAAAATAGAATTTAAGCTAAACTATAAGTTCTACAAAGAAATAGAAGAACAATTGAATCACAAAATATTTATGAGAGATCTTTTTTATTGTATAATTTGCTATTTTTAATCAGCTTGATCTCTTCAAATACAAAGTGATATATTACACCTATCACATAATACCATATTGATAACTAAATATGATTGATGTGAAAACAATATTTTTATATATAAGAAATAAGAAATAAAATTTGTTTCTTAATTTTTCACCTTGCATATTAAGTCATGAATTTAAGAGACGACAAGGAAAAGGTTTAATTCGATGCGGAAAATTTTTTATTCATTATTATATATGTCGACTTAACATAACATTTTACAAAGTGGTCTAAATTAGAAATGTTTTTTTTATATGTAAATTAGAACTATTTATAACTAGCACTTGTTTGGAAATAAAAGATTCATCGTTAAAAATTTAAGCATTTATTTTACACAGTATGTATGATTTTTTAATAAATTTCTGTTGAATGTTTCTATATTTTTGATTATTATTTTACGCTCTATTCTAGTCATGAAAAGTATATTTTTAATTAAGAAAAGTTTTAGTAACATCTTTTTACCTCTATTCATATACATTTCTATATATATTGTTATCGATATCTGGCTACTTGATCACGTAAGAATAAGTGTTTAACAATTTATCAATACACTCATAACAGTCATGTTCTCGGAAAATAATATTTCATTAAAATATAACAATTTAACCTCGTTCACATAAACGTAACGCAGAAATAATAGGCCATGAAACTTTCGACATGCCGTATGACAAAATTTTCCGTCAACGAAATCACGGGTAAACAACCAAGCAATTTTAATTATATCTATATATATATATATATATATATATATATATATATAAAAAAGAGTTTGCTTTGTTTGCCATTCACGTTAAAACTAGTGAACTTATCGACATGAAAAAATGACCATTCGATTCAGAGTGATTTGTAGATTGTCATAAGCTATTTATTTTTTAAATTTCATATATCCTTCATCACTAGATTTATAATCAATTTTTTTAAATATCATTTCGTATTATTTATGCAGTTGCTATAGTAACGGTTGCTATAGAAAGTCATTTGCTATTGCGGTTGCTCTCAAGGACTATTTTAGACAAATTTTAAGTCTAATTTTATATTACAGACAACAGAGCGGGCGAGGAACAGCTAGTATATATATATATAAAGATTTCCATTTGTGTAAAGACTCATTGCGATATTTCTGAAACCGTAAGGCCTAGAGACTTAAAATTTGGTAGACATATTACTTTTACCTAGTATAGGTTAGCTAAGTATGGATTTTACGAAATGATACCTCCAAAAGAGGTTGCAAGGGTGTTACGGCCAGCGATGCAGGCGGGGAAAGGCTAGTTTGATATAACTGTGGTCAAGCACTCTCTATGTATACATAGAAATAAAAAATATAGTATACCTATACAATTTTTGAAACAATGACATTAAGTAATAGCTAAATGATTTGGATCTTGAACGAATTATACAAACAAATAATAAAAAAATAGGCCCATTTTTTTTTTACTTTTGGGGATTATTTTTATAACCGTTATTAACATACTAGAGGTATATATGAATCTTAAATCATTTTTAATTTCTCGTTATCTGTACTTATATTGTATTGATAAGTGTATCTTAATTTTAAATATTTTTTAAAATTACTTTTTGTATTGGTAAATATTATATTTTCAAGGTACATATTTTATTTTCTATACAAGTAGTATCATGTTTGGTACCAAACTTAACGTAAGTACTTTCCATTGAAATCTATATAAATTTTGTAACTTTCAATGTTATGAGACAAAACGCTTTTTTATATGAGATTACCAATAGCTTATTCCTGTTATTCAATGTTTTTTATATTATCAGCTATACTCATTCAAAGTACTATTAAAATTAATTAAAGCTGTTTCGGAAATCAACGGGCACTAATAGAGAGATAAACAAAAAAATATGTGCATGACTAATTTTTTTTTCAGTTAAGGAATAGCTGTTTGATTTCACTATGATTCTACTAACACAATAAATAGTATTAAAACGTAGAGATAGTATTAAAATATTAAAAAAGGCTTCAAAGGTCACATTATAATAAAAATTTTATGCACTTTAACATCATAAATATGTAGCTTCTTTGTGTGCAAAACTGACTATCCCGCATAAAAATGAATGTTCCAGAAGGTACAAGATTAACTATGAAAGGTTTTAGATGCAACGCTAGTGTCTGCAATGACCGGTTTTAAACTCGTTGTGCTGATTAAGTAAATAGTCTTTAATATTCATTCCCAAATTATGAAAAAAAAAAAATTCAGTACCTCGAACTTCTATAAATATAAACTTAAATACATGACATATTAATTGATAAATTAATTAAATTTAACAGCCAATATTATTTATCCACGAAGTATTACTATGTAGGTGTAAAAATTGTATAAGTATATACGTCATATAGTTGATGATACAAAGCACATATGTAAGTAAAAAAAACAAAGGATTTTAATCGTGTGTTTAAATATATCCATTTATATATTACAAATTTTTTTTTTCTATTTTTTTATTTTCACATCTAATCACATTCGAGAAATATTTAAATCATACTATAGAAAAACTTTGTGAAATAGCGTGTAATAAAGAAACAAAAATATTTAACAATCTTAATTAAAATTTTACATGGTCATCATCTAAATAAATTAATATATTTTCTGCTGTACGAAATGTTATTTTACAATAGACGAACACAAAGAATTATTTCAGAAATGAGAGAGTATAAAACGTATAAAAAATAAAATTTAAAAATCAATGTACTCACTCTTGAAAAGACCCATTTTGAAACACTTTCTCATGATGCTTGGAAAATTTTTTACTTTCTTTGTGTACTATATATGTGGCACTAATTTTTAAAGAGGTCGTTCAAAAATGTTTGGTTGATAATAAAATTAAATATATTTTTCTCAAGTGTGATGAGTAACGCACTTAGGAAAATGCAGGAAAATAGGCGTTACAGGACGCACGAGTGTAGCAGTCAGCCGCTACAAAGTGTTTGTTATATTAGACTGAAGGTAGCTCAAGCGAAGCCGGCGGGCTTACTATTCGTCTCATTGCCACACTCCTTGTAAATTCACATTCGCGGATTCCTTTTATATAAGCGCACCGTATCTATATAATAATCCAAATCAGGACATCCATTCAAATTAATTACTTTCCGGAAGTTACTGCTTACTAAAAAACAGCTAAGAATAAGTTCTTTTCATTAAGTGTAGATCTCCATTTCAATCAACCGGTATACGTAAGCTGTACTACAAAGTTCCCATAACAGCGTCTGGACAAAAGTAAGATATGCAAGCAATTTCCATAGTACGGACAAAAAATGCTGAAAGGCATGGAGGGTATTTATTGAATTTTATATATTGAAATATGTAAAAAAATAACTACCTACCGAAGGATAAAAAACACATGATAGACTAGTTACTTAAATTTCATCATACTTAAAGACAAAAAAAAATGTATATAATAATCTTCAAAATCAATAGTCATTGTTATAGAAAAGTAGTCCAAATTGACATTCTTGGTATATTCTTGATGATTTTTTTATAAAAATATTGTTTTTTTTTTAAATAAAAATATCAGGTAAGGTCTATTTATTAATAGTTCTGTATACTGGTAACTAAATCTTAATACTTGTAGTAGGTCTCTTTTCTTGAAGGCCTTCTAAAGAAGGTACGACTTAATGTCCGCTGTGTTCCGCTTGATGGGTGATGAGGTTAGACAAATTATAATGCTAACGCCGTTCTACTAAAACAAACTATGAAAACTACATGCCATAATGGAAATATTAAATACAGGTTTTTACTATTTTACTTTTTTGTAAATATGGCTAAAATCTATTCATAAATTTTTAGTTTGTCATATTTTAAAATGAGACATTTCATTGCACTGTTAAGATGTAACATATAAATCATTACATTTAGTAGATTGTTCGTAATAAACTATACAAAACAGGTGTTTATTGCTTAAAAGAAACATGATATGCATTTTGATAAGCATCATCTGATAAGGACTGGCTTATTATTATACATAATCTATACTCTAAAACTGTAATGACCTATCACCAAATGATAACGGTTTAATTTATTGATTACGTCTATAAATTGTAAACAAATTAATTGATCAAGAAGAGAATTGGCCTAGGTTGAATATAAAATTTGAAATTATTACACGTATAATCACAAGTTCCATAATGGAGAGCTTATTGTAGGGTTTTTGTTATAATAGAAAATTAAACAAAGCACATAATTTATTTGTCATGTTTATAATATATATTCGTTAAATAGAAGGAAACAGTAAAAAACTGGAATAGGCAATGTTGATAATATGTGTCTTTTTGCAATAAAAATTGCTATGAATATTACTCGTGAAAACTTCGCTGTGAACCTTATACTAATTTTAAGGCCTGTTAATTAAACAGAATTTGAGTCGTGATAGCTCCGTTTGTAAAGCTGTGATACGCACTATAGTTTCGAAGAGGCGCGGATTTGATTTCCACTTAGAGAGTTTACGTTTCCGACCTTGGAAAAAAGTGTAAGGGTATCGGTATATTCCAAAATTAACAGCTTTCGCGGATATATCACATCCACGATTTGGACCTTACCAAATGTGGTAGATAGTGTGATAGACTTAATACTCTTAAGAGAGGACTCCACGTTCCAGTAATATTATAAGAATAAATACAATATTTGTTTTATTAAAACTGTTTAGAATCATATCAAATATCATCAAAGTTATATTAAAATTAGACTCAAAAATTCTTAAATAATACCTTTTTGGGTTTAGAAATATATTATTTCTTTATTGATATATTAATGTTTCGTACAAAACGGTTATTATTACTTGAATTTAGACTCTAGCAATGACTTACAGGCCTTGACCGATATTTTCGGATATAACTATTATATGTTTTATCAAAATTGATTTCGATTAAGTCTTTATTTATAAAAGTTGATATTATATAACCGCATTTAAATAATTTTAAGGATTATGATAATCCATTACTAAAATAACTTAAAAACAAAATACAAAATGGCTACGATGAATAAATCCACAGATTTTAAAACAATAAAACTTCAAGGAGTTTTCGCATATTACAATATAAAATTCAGTTTTAAGTTTTTTGTTTAATTACACACTAAAAATATTAAAACAAATCGCTTTTATTAAATTCGAAAAGTTCAGTTAAAACAAACTAAAATGGTATTTTTGCTCTGTAATATCCAGCTAAACTCATTTAGATGTTATTTAGACAATTCTTATGTTACACATAACTCCTTTAAAAATATAAAAAATTATAAATGGCTTAAATTGGTCAAAGTCTCTTATAACTATGTGTATTTTTATAGAGAACACTAGCTGTTCCTCGGCAGTAACATAAAATTAGACTTAAAATTTATCTCAAAATATTCCTAGAGAGCAACCACAACCACAAATGACTTCCTATAGCAACCGTTATTATAACAATCGCATAAATAATACGAAAAGAAAAGGTTTATAATAGTTAATTAGTAACAAAATGATGAAGGATCTATGAAATTCAAACAATAGACAGCCTATAACCATCTACAAATCTTTCCGCGTGAAATGCTCATGTTCTTATGTCCGATACCTTTACTAGTTTTCACGTGATTGGCGAACAAAAGAAACCTATTTTCATTATATATAAACTAATTATTGTCTGTTTGTTACGTCTTGTCACTACATAAAGGTGCAGTATATTAATTTCGGAACGGCTTACCCAATTTTCATATTGCAATATTGTATCAGTAATCAGTTCAAAAAAAGAAATCGTAAACCATTGGTAAAGTACCTCGTCCCTAATATAAATACGGTTGGAACATTGTATTTCCCATAGATTCTTTCTTGATCTTTAGATCCGTTCTTATCACTTTTTATATTATTACGTAAGTGTGATATCAAACGAATTAACCCATTCAAAACGTGCCGAGTCACTTAAAAAATAAAAGTGCAAGCTTTTTTGTCGAAGGCTTTTGTGAGAGGTTTATACAGAACTCTGTGGTTATATACGGTTTATTACTGTGGAACGGTTTCTCATATTTACGCTGTGGCTGGTTGTCTGATTTGTAATTGTTATGTTTTTCTATTAAGTTCACACGAATGACCCGAACTGACGTAAATCTGGAACTCACGTGGGCCACCATTACTAAATAAAAACTGTTTTGAGACGTTACTTTTATTTATGATTCAATATTAATATTTCAGCAGTATCGACTACCGATCTTTGAAGAAATTTTTAAAACACATCCTCACGAATAGAAATTCATGAATATAATTTTGTAAACAAATTCTCCTATTTAAATATTTTTTTTAACATAATTTTTTTATTAAATATTTGTTTAGAATTTTATTTCATAAACGATGTAAAATAAAGTTATCATACGTGAATAATGAAGATATTTGTTCTACTTTTGATAAAATTTGTTTGAAAAAAATACTGCAATGCTTACTTACCTCGAAGAAATAATATTTGCCTTCGTAAATATTATTAAATTTTATTTCCTATTCCTGAAAGGTAACCATATTTGTTTAACTAATTTGTATGTACCGAGTTATAAATTATAACAAAAACTCTATTTTTACAAGATCAGTATTAAAAGATAAAGTCGTGTTAATACTGATCTTTTAATTAAAATTAATATCCGGCTTTCATAGTCAATTACTCCGATCAACGAACAAGCATTAAAATACTTATAATAGATCGGTTGACGCGTTTTCATTTATTAAACCCTATTGTTAATATTCGTGACTGCTCGTCACGTTAGCCACATTGATGATTGTTGTCCAAGATTAGGCATTTCTTGGTACTTTCTGCACAGTGATCCGTTTACCTTAACGATATTTCGGAAAGGCAGTAACCAGAATAATCATCACTTATTATTTCCAGGAATATATATTTTATCACTAATAATAATAGTAAGTATTAATGAGCTGCACGCCGACCATTACCGCATTATGCAATCTTTGCAAACAAAAAACATTTTAATTTATTTATGCATACGGAAATCACTATAAAAATATAACATGCATAGAAATAAGTTCAAAGACACTATTTATTCCAATATAAAATTTCTTCGAGTCAGCCTGTTTGTAAGATATCATTATGATCATGATCATCATTATCAGCCTTCGTTTATCTGCTGCTGGATATAGGCCTTCTCCAATGTCTTCTACCAAATGCGATCCTCAACTTCTCGCATCCACCCACTTCCGATTGCTCTGATGATGTCGTCGGTCCATCTGGAGGGAGGGCGTCCTATGCCTCTGCGGCCTGAACGCGGCTTCCACTCCAAGACTTTCCTCCTCATCCGCCGTCACTGACACGATAGAGATGGCCGGCCCACTGCCACTTCAGCTTGCAGATTTTGAGAGCTACTTCGACAAATTTAGTTCACCGTCGAATTTTTCGTTCCGGATTTTGTCCCTTAGAGAAATGCCAAGTATAGGTAGCTCTCTCTAATGCTCGCTGTGCAACTTTCAATTGGTGGAACAGCCCAATGATCAGGTGCCATCTTTGTGCGCCGTAAGTAAGGGTGGTGAGGACGCAATTGTTAAACACTTTGTCTTGAGACATTGGGATATTTTCGAGGTGAGGATGTGGCGAAGTTCCCCAAAATTAACATAGCTTAGGAGCAAAGGGGCGGAAATTTGGAAATGGCTTAAGAGTGAGATATACATTCTATATTAGATGAGTGTACAAACGAGAATCCAATTCGCAACGAAAATGGTGATGAAGGATGTTGTGGACGAAACAGAGAATGCGTGTTCCTGCCAAGACGCATTGGGAGAATATATATAATAGAAACAGAAATATAATTAAACATTTTAAGTGAAAAAGTCTTGACTGTTTCTTTTAATTATATTTTCGTTATTTAGTTAGTAGAATAAGTCTTTATTTTATTGTAAAAATGCCGATATATCACTTGACAAAACATAAAGTAGACTAATTATTTATTATCGTCGCCTTGTCTTGATAGATGATGTTTATTAAAAAAATATATCGTAATCTAATAACTATTCCATAGATCACAGTAGCTTATCGACTTGTAGTAGGTACAAAAATATTTCTGAATAGGACAATGATTAAAAATATTGTGGTTATAAAAAAAATTCAAGACGTTCCCATGATTATTAATAAATTGCAACAAATGCTGATTATATACAGCACACGCATACATATATATACACTACTCAATTAGATATTGTTTGTTCAGTATTAATTAAAATTTTAAATGATTGATAACCGGTTATTCGGTGCGATTATATTAACCGATTAAAATAAAAGAAAATATCACAATATTACTATGCATCATAAATATGAGTACATACGAGTATAGTAAAAAATTACTTCATAAAATCATATCACATTATAATCATATCATTTTGACATGCATGTATGATTTATGATGTATTAAACTACTATATAAATTAATAAAATAAAAGAAGAAAGTCTTGAACGTAACATAAATAACAGTATAGAAATAAATCATGTTAAAATTTTTGTACGTTATATATATATATATATATAATATATAGGATTCGGTTTATCAGTACACCATACAATAAAAAAAAATCTTTTTTACTATCAACCACAAACTGGGGTTCTTGATCTAAATAAACGCAAAATATTCATAAATCTCTATAAAAAAAATATTCGAGACTTAATAACACGCGAAATCTTCACCGATCGTTCCGAGACCTGCGACTGACATTGGTCATAATTCATTGTTCCTATTAATAATTGCCTTCAACCATTGTATGAATATTATACAAAATACTCGTGTGATTAAAAAATAGCAACTTAACAACCGAAGAATTAACTAATTTGATAAAAATGGATATAAAACCTTGCTCCAACTGTTTAGTAGTTACAAACATTTCGAACTATGTTCAAGTAGTTCTCTTAGTTAAAAGCTCTTGAGGTTTAATATTTTATAGATACGAAAATAGGAACATCAGAGAGTAAAAATACTTCATTAATGCGAGTGTTTTGTTTTCTTTGTTATTGGTTAATAATTCGATCCTGTGCATATACACTCGTATACATAAACTAAATTTTTTAAAAAAAAATTGTTTTATTAGTCTTATAGTGTTTATTTGAATTGTATTGCTGTGTAGTACCAAATAATTGATTTCTGATTTAATGATAGTAACGTAATAAAACGATATACATATTTATTACGTTACTATCTGCAACAGAAGGTTGCATGAAGTGTTTGCTTAATCGAACAGACGGAATTTAATTTTATCTTAATATGATTAAAATTTATTTGTAATGATATTATTTAAAATATCCAGCTTTCACAAAATGCTTTTTGAAAGTTGTTTCGAACATAAGACTTTAACAAAGATTTTATGAAGAAACAATTTTAAGGGTATATGTCCTGGTTCTGTAATGAACTAAAATAAAGTATTCAGTAAATAACTAATGTCAGTTTAATTTTTAAAACTGTTTATTGAAATCTTGATTTGGTTTTTAAGAAAAAAATTGTTTTAGATCTGTTTATGTCATATTGTATATGGAACTTAAAATCGTCATGTTTCTTAACTCACAATATTTATGATATACTCGTAAGTTGGTTACTAATAATAACTCATATGTCACACAGGGCTAGAAATAATATTAAAGTCACTTTTAAACTGAAATCTAGATAGTAGTTTGCATTAATTTCAATACAAATTGTTTTATTTGCTTACAAAATTTAATATTTTTCTGAATCTACTAATTTGACAAACAGACATATGATAATAATGTATAATTATTATTGAATAATAACACATATCTTATTATTTTATTTTCAAATGAATCAAATAGTATGTTAACGCTAGTTACGTGCGTAAACTTACCATCGGCGACTGCTCAAAGCGATTTGGAAACTAACCTATCAATGGGCTTATCTTCAATAATTCCCTTTATAACGTTTATATAAAGTCAAGTCAAACAAATTATCATTGAATTAGCATTCCAAGTTTTTGAATATATGAGAGTAATCTTACAAGACCGTAAAGTACGGTTGCTGAAAAGGCTCGGCAAGTACATGCTGTCCGATGTATTTCATTTAATGTTTGACGGCGTTATTGTATTTGCAAAGAATGATATAAAGGACCCACAAACTTAAACATACAGAAAATACGATCAAGAACACTGTTCCAGAAATAGAGGCAAATAAATCTGAAAATTTGTCAGGATATGACGATCTTTATGACAACAGTTACCGTTGGACGTTATATAACAAAATAATTTAGGTTTTAGCGAAATTTTCTATATTGTTAGTTCATCCCCGCATACTTCCTGCCGCCTACCATAAATTGGATTGTTAGTATTTATTTACTTGAAAATAAATATTGTCGTATTACCGCCAAGAAAGTCTACTTGATCAAGCGCCATCTAGTTATACTTTATTATATTACATCTACTTATACTAAGTTTGTGCTTGAATACATTCTTTGTTTCGATGACGATTGATTGATTTAAATGATGTAATGTGAATATATTTGTCGGTCTGTAGAGCAATGATGTCAAACTAATTTATTTATAGAAATCACTAGTAGAAATTAAGATGAAATTTGCGTTATGTTATACGGTATACCGTTATTGCAACAAAAGGAAACGATAAATTTGTAACATGTATTAATGTCACTTATTTCATTTTATGACAGATCTACTTCAGTCAGTGTACATTTCAAAATAGAGACTGATTAGATAGTATTATAAATCAATAAGAACTTCTTTACTACATTATGATTGCTACACCACTCCTCCCCTCCTTACGGACGATAATAGAATGGAAGTTGCACTGTCCTACACGAACGTATCTTTTTAAATTCTTCTTCCTTTTCGGGTTTGTTAGGTGCGACTGACTGCTGTACCAGCGGCTGCTCCGGAAGCGATTGTACGGTATGTACGTAGTCCGGCTTAAGCCTATGGAAATAGACGTTGTTTTACTTCATATTTTGATTTTAAAGGTTTTATCGTTTCTTTCCATTACTTCAGGCGGTCCGATGTATGCTGCCTGCAGAGATCCACTTAAGGTCTTTGTATACAAATGTATTTCTTTTACCGTGGTGCGAGGCAGTGATGAACAGTTTGCATTATTTTTACATGCACAACAAAATCAGCAAAAGCAGATTTTATAAATCTTGAAATTGTTGGTACCAGCAGTTTGTAATACAACAGCCAAGAGCGTGACGAATGACTCTATTACAAAACATGATACGGATAACAAGATAAGTATAATCGTAAACGATAAATTATTTTCAAAAATAGACCTTAAAGACGCATGCTTACAATTTGAAATAGCAGCGGATTCGAAAAAGTACACATAGAGGGTATTTCTAATACAATAGAAAGCCTTTTGGAACATCGACTGCTCCTTCCATTTTACAACATTTTCTGGATCCACTGCTAGGCGATATCACCAATGTAGCTGTATATTTTGACGACATAGCTATATCAGGGAAAGATCTTTTAGAACATTTACAAACTTTATCTATTGTATTCGATCGCTTACAAAACGCCGGCCTGAAAGTTAACTTAAAGAAATGTAATTTTTACAGAATCAGATTGAATACCTAGGTCACATAATAGATGAACATGGCATCCACCCAACTAAATCCAAAATTGACGTCATAACCAAGGCCCGGCACCGTGTAATGCAAAAGAACTACGATCATTTTTAGGACAAGTTAACTTTTACGAGCGGTTTGTACCACATCTTCATGGGATTTATTCGGATCTTCATGATCTAACTAGTGGAAAAAATAGATGGCGTTGGACTAATCATGAAAACAGAATATTTGGAGATACAAAGAAATGCATAACTTCTTCACAACCATTAATTGCATTTGACGAGAAACGTCCCTTTTATTTAGCATGTGATGCTTCCGAAAAGGGATTGGATGCAGTATTATTCCACAAGGATTCGAACATAGAACAACCAATTGTTTTTGCTTCAAGGAAATTACGACCAGCGGAAATGAAATATTCCGTTATTGATCGTGAGGCTTTAGCCTAGTAGTTTTTGGTATAAAAAATTTTTATCAGTACTTGAGAGGAACGAAATTTAATCTAGTTACGGACCATAAGCCTCTTATACATATTATGGGAACACGCCGCAACCTTCTTAAACTAGCCAATTACCGACTGGTAAGATGGGTTCTAGTAGTGGGAAGTTATCAATATGACATTTACTACAGGATAGGTGAAAATAACACGTTAGCTGATTGCCTTTCCAGATTACCAAACCTTGAAACAGGACCCTCCGAGACAGAAGAGCTTGTACAAATAATAGAACTACGTCTTCTGAGCACTCAAATGACTGACTTTAACCTATCAGAACAGTTACTTATGGAAACAACTTCAAAAGATCATATACTCACAAAAGGTTGTCAAAATTTAAAAACCGGCTGGAGGGAATCAGAATACAATCCAGAAATGAAAGTATTCTACAAAAACCGGACTAAATTATCTGTTGAGAATAAAATACTTATGAGGCCACGCGAGTCCTCCACCTCAAAATCCTCGAGAAATGAAAGGCTACATTCTTTTATGCTGCCGGCGATTGCTTCTCCAGACATTGGAATGGAAACAACAATTAGCAAAAGGCTAACTAATAGCAAGAATTCGGCAGCAGTAACATTACCTACATCGCAGTCGCCTATAAATGTACCAATTTCTCCAAATTCACCTTCCCAGCATTCTAAGTTATACTCCTCACCTGCTTCGGTGTCTACTCCTGTGCAATTTGCTCCTCGTCAAAGTAATCGACGTATACAGGCACTCCGCCGTCTGATCAACGAGATGTAGATGGGGAGGAATATTGTAACCTTTTATTCCACATTCTATTATTTGAATTTTAATTCTCAACATTGTCATTTTACCATCTATCATCATTATATCTTACGTTATCTCTTGAAAACCTTGTTTTATTATAAGTATTAAGTTTCTGGTCGTAGACGTGGTAGTAAATTCTTCATGTTGTTACAGCGGGGTCACCAGTGTCGGTCCGTAGGTCAATGATGTCAAACTAATTTATTTATAGAAATCACTAGTAGAAATGAAGATTAAATTTGCATTATGTTATACGGTAAATCGTTATCGCAACAAAAGGAGTCAATAAATTTGTAAGAAAATATATTCTAATGTTAGTTATTTTATAATGTTATATTATGACAGATATACTTCAGTCAGTGTACATTTAAGAAATAGACACCGATTATATACTCGTACTATTATAAATCAATAAAGTATAGAACCTCTTTACTACACTATGACCGCTACATATCATATATACGTGACTGCCATCTATTAGGCAAGTTTTAAAACGTTCGATAGGTAACGTCTATAAAAATATTTTTTTATAGTAACCTGGCTTTGGTGTTCGGTCGAAAAATATCTGCGATTAATGTTCGCAAATAATTTGCTATTTGTTTTGCTACATCATATATACTAATTAATAACAATATTTTTAAACAACGTTCCAACAGGGTTAATATATGATATTCAGTTTTAAATATAAGCATTTGATTTCAAAGATCATAATGTTTTATCAATGAATATAAGATGTTAGACAAATTTCGTAATGTTTGTATATTAATTTAATTTTATTGCATTATTTAATTTTTAAATTTTTCTCGGTAAGTTAACCTATGAAAATAATCGCAAGCAGTGGTATATCACCTAATTAAAAAAAAAAACATAAGTAAAAATTAATAATAGATAAAATTTAAAACCTTATGTTTTAGATTAGTGTCTTTTTAATCTTTTTTCTTAAATCGATATAGAAAAATTCACTCTCTCTAAAACGTTATATATTGTTTTTCATTGTTTAAGTATTTTATATGATGAAAGAACGTTATTTTATTTTTTTATAATTAATATGATAATTTATAATTACAGATAATTGAGAATTCTTTAGCAATATTGGTAGTGTACTGTTTCTTTTACAAAACTTTGCTAAACAATTATTCACAGGAATACGCTGAAGGCGTTAAAAATTTTAGATATTTTATTAGGTTGAAGTCTTAACTTGGACCAATTTGTTTGATTGAAATAAATAATATGTACTAAATAGAAATACGAAATAGTGATCATGTACAAAACATTTTTATATTACACAATTTCATAGTAAATAAAATACAAAATTGTTTAATATAACTAAACTTTATGAAATTATTCGAAAAGTTTAGTTTTATTAAATGTGTAGTATTCGCGTAAATATATTTATTTATTTGTCCTTTATTGTACACCAGTTACAAGATATGGAATACATTATATATATATACGTAAATGTACAATGGGCGGTCTTATTGTTCAAAAAGCAATTTTTTCCAGACAACCTATTAGAAAGGAAGACGTGAACTAAAAGCAAAGATAAGATAGTGGTGCCTAAGTTATTAAAAACTAAAACGCTTGATGACAGATGCAAGCAATAGCACAGTTAGACAGAATGTATAATTTAAACATTATGATAGTAGTTATTTAAGTGTCTTTTGAAAGAAAATAGGGATTTGGCGGTACGAACATGGTTCGGCAAAGTATTCTATAAGCGAACCGCCGTAACGGAAAACGAGTTTTGGAAAAATGAAGAGAAATGCACGGGGACGCGAAGGGAAAGGTTTATTGAAGAGCGAAGAGTAAGACTGTGGCAATCGGAAATAAATTCGAATTTATTATTTAGGTACGAAGGTGTTAGAGGATTGAACAATATCTTGTATAGAATAGAGAGAATGTAACTATTCCGGCGAAGACGGATTGGCAGCCACTTGAGGTTTTTGCGAAATTCAGTGATGTGATCGTATTTGCGTAACCCAAATATGAACCGTATACACAAATTTTGAATACGCTCAAATATAAGAAATCTTTAAATAAATTGATTAAACTAACAATTTTAAAATTTATGTTTTATAGCTATTCTATTCATGGTAAGTTTTTACATATTATTTGTGAATTTATTATATAGACCATATAAATTACCAACTATTTTCGTGATAATTTATAATATTACTTAAGCGTAACTTTAGTGGCTTAGCGTCTATTAAAAGATGCAGAACAAATTAAATGGCCTAATGTCTTGGACGCGCCTACCGTAGATGAACAAGTAGCTCTATTTAACCCTAAACTGATATAGTTATATGACCTTCATGCTCCTACTCGTCCAGTGCGCGTCCGACATCTCCCTTCCCCTTGGTTGGATGATAGTATTAAAAAAATTATTAAAAAGAAAAATCGTTTAAAACCGGAATACAAAGCGGATCCCTGTGTTGGCAATAAAGACAAATATAGATTAATACGGAATCGTTGCAACAATGTGTGTAGAAATGCACAACGACGCCATATTCATGAATTCGTACGAGATTCAGATCCTTCTTAGGTTTGGAAATTTCTTAAGTAATTAGGAAAAGTTAGAAAGGTTTAGGTTAGATAAATAAGGAAAGTCAAACTCGAACCTACCATCAAATATCGATTCCAATCCTTTAAATCAACATTTCTCTTCTTCTCTTTGCACTGATGAGACAACAAACAACACTAAGAAATTTTTCAGCTAAACGTACTGCCGACACATCCTTTTTTAATTTTAGTCAATTGAGCAACTGTGATGTTAGGAGAGCAATTTTATCCATCCACTCGGACGCCGTCGGTGTTGATTGCATTAGTCATAAAATGATAATTCCCATCCTAGATTGTCCCGTCATTACTTCTATCTTTAACAAATCTATTAATACATCATCCTTTTCTTCCCATTGGAAAAAAGCCAACATAATTCTTCTCCTAAGAAAGAAAACCCTTACTTGCCTGTCTGATTATCGCCCTATTTCTTTACTCCCCTTTCTGTTCAAGGTTCTTGAAAGATTTATATCTAACCAACTTAGTCCCTATCTCTTAAATAACAACCTCTTCAATCCCCTACAATCCGGTTTTCGTCCTAGCCCTAGTACTACCACTGCATTACTGAAAATCACCGACGACATTCGTCATGGAATGGAAAATCAAAAATTAACAGTACTTACATTGCTTAATTTTAGTAGTGCCTTTAACGCCGTCGACTTTGATATCATGTTAAGTATTCTGCGCACCATTAACATATCTCGGGTTGTTATTGTCTGGTTTCATAGTTACTTGTTTAACCGTCAACGCCGCGTCCAAGTGCAGAATAATTTCTTCACCTGGTTAAACACCAATACTGGCGTGACTCAAGGTGGTGCGATGTCTCCAATCCTGTTCGCTATTTCCATCAATTTTATAACCCACGACTTATTTTCTTCTTAACACTTGTATGCTGACGATCTCCAAATTTATACTCGGCTTCTCTTGGTAATATCTCTTAGGCCATCCACAGCATTAACTCTGATCTTGCTTGTATTACGGATTGGTGTAAATTGTATGGTATGAACGTAAACCCTAACAAGACAACAGTCATAATTGGAAGCTCTAGACTACTCTCCAATATTAACTGCTCCGGTGTACCGCCTATTATTCTTAACAGTAACGTATCATACCATTTAATGGTATATTAAACCAACGCAGCTCCTATTTCTGCAAGCGAATAGCAGTGTGTAAACATTACTGTGTTACGGCTAATAACATTTTAGGTGTTGAAATAACTACAAGTATGTATTAATAAATAGTTACGAACCTTAACGTCTTATGTCTCATGTCGGCGAACACTATCTGGTACTATGTATATTATCTTAACTAGCGCTATGGTGTTATAGACATATACCATATACGATCGGCCTAAAAGGGTGTATCACATACCGTCAGGTGAGCGTCGCTCTTGTCTTGTTACTTAGTTGAATAAGTCATTTTATCTTGTTTTCATATAGATATGACGTAGGGGTCTTTAAGTTAATAGTGAAAGTGCAATTTACTCCTCCTATAACATTTCCGCTAAGCATTCGGTGGGATCGCGGTTAAATATTAACTGATCTTGAATTAAAAAATAAAAACTTTTTAAACGTCGAAATAGGCAAGCTAAATATTTGGAGAAAAGTGTTTTCTTTATCAATATGTGCAATAGAGTTAAAGGGAATAAATTAATCCGACGAGAATCTAATAGCAAGTAAAAAAATTAATACTTTAAAACAAAATTTTTATTGATTTCTTTTTTTGCATCCCCGAAAAGCACTTTATTACATTAAATTTAATTGCTACTTAAAACTTTATTTTGTGACTTATAAATTTAATGTATGGAATATTTACAACAAATGTAATTAAATATGTTTCTTTTTGGCTTAGACTTCGAACGCAACGATAGCGATGGGTTATATCTTTGATATAACAAATAAAATATTTGAGATATCAAATTAAGTATAAAATAAAGCTAATTAAATGTAGCTAATGTCGACTTTTATTTAAAATATACAACATCAAAAGCAAAAAAGGTTTAAAAAACTTTTGCTATTTTATTTATACAGGAGTCATCAAGCATTTAATGTTATGGATAAAGTACTACAACCATAAAACCGTATCTATCTTTAGATATATATACATATATATACATAACTATATGTATACAAGTACATATATATACATAAATTTATATAATTAAAATTATTTTTCTTCGTCCGCAAATCCCGTGAAAACTAATGATACTATCAAAATGGGAACATGACCATTCGATATGGAAGGTATTGTAGACGGTTATAGGCTATTTATTTTTAGAAGTTCATAGATCCTTCATCAATACAATTCTTTAATATTTTGCTCTATAATTAAGGCAGGCGCTATATTTTTAATAATAAAGGGAAGCATTATTATTTTTTTCTGCTAAAACTTAAAAAGTTGATTAATAACTTAAGTTTCGAAATTTGAGTTATTGTTCATTTATTTGCAGATTTGTTGTAAATTATTTCATACCTTTGTGTTTTTTTTGTGACATCCGTTAATGATGACCGTGAAATTTACTGAAAAAACTGGCGTAACAATTAGTGGACCGACGATCTGGTGAAGGTCGCGCGAAACACTGAATTCAGGCAGTTCAAGAGTGAATGGAGTGGAGATTCTTGGGAGAGACCTATATCTAGCACGGGGCGTCTATCAGCTGATGATGATGAACAATTAAGTGGTGTGTATAAGCATCGTTGTCGGTAAACGTTATTTTCCTCTCTTTTCACCAAGTAAATGTTCTTTACGATTCACCCTTTTTGTTAAAAAAAGTATTATGTTAAAAAAATATTCGTCTTTCAAATTATATACATTTTTGCAATGTTCAAGGTACTTATCGTCTGCCCATGCGTAAATCTTCTTCCAAGGCCCTAATTAATAGTGCAGTTATAATTAAATCCGAGGTTTTTACTGGAGTATTATTACGCAGTCGTGATGTTTTTTTAGTTTTGTTGTAATTAATCAATTACTCTACAGTTACTCTTGACTTTAATGTGTTGTAAACGTAAATAATATAAGCATCCTAGTTATGCGTAATTGTGGGCAGTATTATCACTGGAGTGTTTACATTGTCGTATTGTCTAGGTAATTTTGACTGCAGTACTCATTTCTACCGCTAAACAGTAGCAAGCAAACTTTACTGTATTACGTTATGAAGGATACAGTATGCATTCTAGATAGTGTTATTACTGGGGCTTAAGATTTTTCTTCGTAAGTCGGCAAGCATAATGTTGTGTAGTGGACTAAAGCATATTATTGTGGGCGAATATAACACTTACCACCACTTAAACCTATTGCTCATCTTATCGCTACGTTAATCTTCATAACACCTAATTTACGTCCATACTGTTGGGGCACAGGCCTACCCTCAATATGAGAGCGATGGGGCCATAGTCACCACGCAGGTGCTACGTTAATAAAAAAATTAAATACAAACCAGAGTAAATTCCAAATTAATATTATACTTTTACTTATGTAATGATGAAATGCAAGATCTTTCCGGTAATTATCATCTGTTTGATGGTTAAAAGTCATTAAATAACGCATTCCAAGTAAATGTTACACGGTCATTGACATTAAAGAATCAGTTTTGCGCTTAAAAGTATTCTTTCTAGATAGAATTAATAGCGAATATTACTACTATCAACTTTGCATACATATGATATAAATACTTTATAATTAATACAGAAAAAAACGTGTTAGTATATGAGTTTGTTTTCGTTTTATAACTTGTGGCATGGCTTAAATAATAATAAGATCATGTCATACTATTTAAACACGAAGTTTTATAGATTGTGAGAAAAAAATCTAAAACCATACATAATTTTTGGTTCCCTCGGAGCTTTGCGTTCTTTGCTTAATGGGATCTATAAATATTTTTTATATACTATTACCTAATACGACCTCATTTTCAGAAGTAACAATATCATATCTATCATTAGTTATCAACAATCATAACAATATTAAATGCTTTACGAAAACATTGACGTAATTACTTATCTATTCTCTTTCCCAATTTACTGTAAAATTTTCGCTGCTATCCAATTAATTTACACTTTTTTAATTTTAATTAAAAAGATTTTAAAGAAATTAACAAAAACACCTCATTATTAAAAGCTAGATGCCTTAATTATCTCACAATAGAGCGATAATAAAGGCGTTTTTTTTTTAATTTATGTATTAAACGCGGCATACATAAATATATTAGAATTGATGACAATAACATGTATTGTTAAGTCATCGTACTAATCACGCAATAATTATTTTTAACAAAATTTGTTTTAGCAAAGAAATAATCTTTCCTGCGAGGTTTCTCGTTACGTCTGAACTAAGATGGTTTTTGTTAAAAATTTAATAACCTAAACCAATTCCCGCCATGTAGTGGTGATGGGGCCCAATAACCGTGGACTGGTCACTTACGATGGTGCTAGGAGAAACCCACCGATATATCATAATGCGACAGCGGTGAGGCCGCGATGGAAGTAGAGTATTAGTATTGTATTTCGCCGCTCTCAATTTCCTCCGCAGTCTTATTAACGCTACGCCCAAGACCAGAATCGCCGAAGACAACTAGAAGAATTCATCTTTTAATGCCCCGTGAGCTCTAGGTAATTTGTGGGAAAATGAAAAGAGACAAGTACCTCTCCTGAGAAGTGCATAAAGCTACGAAGTAGGATATTGCGAGGTTTAATTCATGTTATTTGGGCTTACACAAATCACGGTAAAATTCGGAATTTCTACAATTCTTTAGACCCAATATTATTTCAACATGATATGACTTATAACAATTCATAATTATATTTGCTAGTGAGAAAAAATACCGTTCTTTGAATCGTGTCAAATGCTACCAATGTCGGATCAAGTAATAACCGTTCATAGCTAGAATTCGCCTTTAACCTTGCGAAATTAATTAGAATTTTTTCTATTATTATAGAACCTTTAAGTAGATTTATGTCAATGAAACTAGAACAATTGCAATTAGTGAATTATTGAAAAGTAAATCGTCGTCTCAATTGTCTCGGGTTGTAAGCAATCGATCGTCATTCATAATTATTAATAATTGAGTGTGTAATTTTAGGGGACTAATTACTACAAAAGAAGGAATTGGCCATTCGTTCTATTTGTACAAGAGATAAACAAATTAGAGCGTATCTACCATTAAGTGCTGAATGTGAAAAGAAGATGTCCGTACTATATTAATTAGGAAATTCACATTAAAAAAATATTAATTATCGGGTGGAGTCTATCCATTTACTATTTTCATTTCGATTTGTCTAAAATGAAGTCTTATACACTATAAAGCCTTGTAATGTTATGGATATAGTAACAGTTAACATTCCCACCAACTGTCAATCAACAAATGTTATAATAAAAATATTATGAAAATTTGTATATGCTAATTTTCTCTTTTTAAAGCATCACCTTTTCTTTTTTTTTAATTTTTATTACTCTAATTTTATCATGGCTTTTAATATTTAGCACATGATTAATAAATAAAAATAAACTAAATGGACAACCCTCTTATTGTTCCTACTAATGAGACTGGGGGGTAGGCCATTTATCCGCCACGCAGACAATATACGGGTTGGTGGATTCATAAATCAAGCAAAATTGTAATCAGGTACATAGTTTTTTTTTATAAGGGTTATTTTGCAGGTCTGTTCAAAGTGGTGTCGCAGATACATTAGAAGTTATATTCGTGTTGTTGCACGTTGTATATGTATAAAATTTCATATGTTACATAAAAAACTTTTTTTTATTTATTGTCGCCATTCATAACTTCTTAATTTAATTAATGTACGTTATGTTTAATGTATGTTTTTTAAATCCGGTCCTAGAAAAACTATACGTTGTATCCTTTACATTATTTATTTTATAGTAATCCTTTCTAGCAGTTAAATTGTCTCAAAGGCCGTAATTTGCATTCAGTTCACAATTCTATCGAAGGCACCGACTATGTCGCAACATCCAGTCTCTTATTCAGGCCGTTATTAAAAAGCCTTGCAATTGGCTCCGAAGACAAATGTCCTTCTATTATACAAACTACATTAACAATGTGAACGATCCACGATGTAATTATGTTTTAACGAAAATCTAAGTAATGCATGCGCGCAATCATTTATTATTATATTACATCAGAAATATTATTCCAAGTTTTTATGATAAAATTTAAACTTCTAATTTTTTTAAATATATATCCATATCCATTTTAAATATATATTTATGTACATATTGTTGCATTTTTATTTTTTATGATATGTATGTGTAAATGTGTACAAATATACTGTTAAAAATATGCAAATTATCCACCTTTCCTACTATTGCATCCCCCAACTTTCTTATTTGACCTAATTTAGTGTTTCAGTAAAGATTTTTAATAAAATAAATATTTTTTTGTCCCTGCAGTTATAATTTCATCGCTAACAATTTCGTGTTCTTTAGATACTTCTTAATAATTTTAAATAGGTCCAAGTTTAAATTTATAAAATTTACTTATATATAATTGTTAAATCCGAGTAGAGTTCACATAATTTTCTAAAAATATCCAAAAAAGTACCTTGAACATATATTTATTGAATAGGCGTTTGTGATAGCCGACTTTAAGCAGTGCCAAAATTGCTTTAAATGACATTTTTATTTACAATGGTTTTTGCCATATTTCATTTGACACTACCACTATTGAACACTAAAAGGAAATATAACTTGAAAATGTAACATTTCGCTTGGTTTACGTAGACCACCGCTATAAGCCTTCATAACACCTCAGGAATTTGTGAGAGGCTGAAACCCAGCGTTGCTACTACCTAACTACTATGCTGGTAAACATAAGCTGAGCCGCCTCCTTTTGTCTTAACTTTAGTCTAAGTATAAGAATTTATACGTTAAGTAATACTAATGTAATAAACCAATAAAGTGATTTTTATTTATTATATTTACTTACTTCTTTGTATTTCAGGGTTCCGTAAATTAATTAATATCGAAGGCAAAGCTAAGTAATATTGGAAGCACCTCGATTACAGAGTTTACCATTGATGCAGCGCATGTGTTTGTAATTGTGCCTATGGTACATTGATAATGCTGCAGCTATAATTATCACAGTGAAGTTAAAACGTTAAATGAATGAAGACACTCGTACATTAGTTCAATGCCAGGGCGTATGCCACAGCGGCCTCCCTCACGGGCACTGAGTTATTTCATTAACTGCGGTAAATGTATTGAATAACAACACGTGTTTAAAAGCAACCAGCGGTCTAATCTCATGTAAAGATTGCACAACACGATTCTTAGTGCTGCCGCGCACGCGCATGACATTGACAGTGCCCGAAAAGCTACGGGGTTATTACGTTAATATGCAAACAACGATATTCGTTCAGTTTCAATAATTTTTTTTATTCAATTATACAACGAGACAAGCGGGACGTCCACCTGATGGAAAGTCATACGCCTGCACATAACAACGTGGCGCTAGTTAGCCTCGTTCGTGTTTCAAAAACAACAATAGTGGCAAAGAACTTTCGTGATAGCATGTGACGCAACATGTCTCGGAAAAGTGTAGGTCCATTCTCGATCAAGCTTGAGCTTCAGCTTCAGCTTTTGAAAAATCATAGTGATAAAACAGACATATTCCAAGATCAACAGCGTTCATAGATATGTAACATCGACTAATCCGCACTTGGTCAGCGTGGTGCATAGATTGCCTTGTCTCTCTCCCGGTGAGAGAAGACCGCGAGTCCCAGTAAGGGGCATAATAACAGGGTTTAAAAGTGAAACCTTCTTGTTATAACTAGAATGAATACGAACTAGCTACTGTAACGACATAAACACAATAGCAGTCGTGTTCCATGAGGTCACTACCTCTTGCAAATGTGTGCGCGTATTTATTTCATTAGTCAATGTATGACCATTACACAACCTAGATGATAGAACCTAAAAGCTATTTCATATGAATTCAAATCTTAAAATGTTTGTTATAGAATCAGAATAACTGACATTGCCTTAAAAACTTTTCTTCTTTACCAAACACCAAAAATCTTTTGATTCGCAGGGAATTAAAAAAATGTACATTAAAAAGGTTAGTTAATATTTGTTATACAGGAGTAAAATATAAATAATTAAAAGAAATAAAATTAAATGTACATCTCATCAGTCTTTTTACGTCCGCACTGTTAGGGCACAGGCCTACCCTCAATGAGGGTGATGGGCCATAGTCACCACGCGGGCCCAATGTGGATGGGTGACTTCACACACCTTAGAATAAATTCTAATTCATGTGCAGATTTTCTCATGATGTTTTCATTCACCGTTTGTATTTCGCTGTTCTTACTTAAGTTCACAACTGTACATAAACAGTCATTATTTATTGCAAATATATGGTTCAATTGAGATAAAATATCGAATTACGACAGTTAACTGACTGATATGTGAAAAACATTGCAATAAAAGTTTTCTTTCACTGAGATGATAAATTATGTAGTACAAAATATTTTTGACATTAAATTAACGTAAATAAATTAATATTATGAATATTTTACACAATTTCTTAAACAAAAATGTTAATGATGACAAGGGCGAACTGTAAAGTTTTTTATGTAAAAGTTAGTAATACTGTAATTTTTTAATGCGATATTTATGGGTAAAAGAACATCCCCAAGGATTCTCCTTAAACTTTAAAATGAATTGCATGAATAAGTGCTTTAGACTGTATTGTAAATTAGAGCGGAAACCTACTTATAACAATAAATATTTATTACATTCATTTAGTAATTGATCCTGTAGACGTTCTCATATCTTCAACATCTGTTAATAGATATTTAGTATTAATGGAAAGTGGAGATACGACAGTGTTTTACACTGTCGTATCTAACTGTAGGGACGTTACCGTACGTAACTGTAGGGACATTAATCATTGTTGCCCATTATTGGCTAATCTATTGTTTGGTAAATCTTAAGTTGTTTAATTTAATGAGTGAGACTGTTTTTTATAATAAATAAATTTATTAATATCAGGTATACTTTCTTTTTTATAACCATTAAAAATCGTCTAGGAGGTGTTATTATATACATTCATGTAAATGATTTATTATAAAATTTCATCATATTGTATTTAAAGTTTTAGTTTTTCGTAGATTTTGTAAAAATATTAAACATTTTTTATATTGTAGACTTCATTAGTAATCAGTGCTGGCCCAGCCAGCTATAGTAATATAAAAAAAGCATTCATTCATCAATATGTACAGACACGGCGACTAACATCTCGTATTTAAAATGCTAATATTACCCGAAAACAAGATTGGATAATTTATCTATTTTTTATGAATATTATCAGTTCACGATATATGTAAATTAATTTTAAACAGTCCAGGTAATATGAAACCATTCATTTATATTGTTAATAAATGAGACGGTTTTCTACAAGGTAAATAGTACCTTTAAATTTCTATAGTGATATAACTGGTATTTGTAATAAGATAAATTATATAATGTTATTTCTCTTTGGTTCTTTTTAATAAGTAACTATTGTATTAGGAAGACCATGGTATCATAAGAGCATAAGTGGATTTCAATTGTTATTTTAACTCATTTATACACATCTCATCTACATACAGTTCGCTCCCAAGATTTTTTATTTTTCCATAATATTCTTGTAACATAATAATGACTTAAATAATTTAGCTTTCTAACTCAGATTTTCAAGGTTCGCGGTACAAAGTAATCTTTCAAATTCGTCCTTTTTTAAATAGGGTTTTACCACACCGGAAGTTCAATTTTATTTTATCTTTGAATATCACTGACCTCCAACGATGAACTTCCGTTTTTAAATATTAAAACATTCGCTGCTCGGTGAATTTGTAGAAACGTCGATCATCGACATGTATATCGCATAAATTTGTAGATCAAAATTAAACAGATTTTCTTAAGACTACATTTATTACTACATGATTTTTGTGAATTCTACGCTGATAAATAAAGTTTCTCACAAATATTTTTTTATAACTCACTTGTAAAACTTTCAGGTCTTTAATTTTTACCTTGAAGAGTAAAGACATTGACTTTTGAACGGCACTTATGAGTTTTAAAATCTTGGGACAAAATTATCTGTGTCAAAACAAATGTGTCAGTTTAGTGTACAAAACTATGCAATTTTATTCGAAGATCGTTATCTAATGTTTAATAAGCTCGGCGCATTATTAATTGCATAATAAAATGTAAGAACTGCAAAGCAACATAATAGTACACAGCTTCACGGTCAAATTCAGTTAGGCGTGACCACTACTCCTTCAACTACGCCTTCATTCACCGAGCAACATAAAGGCTTCATTAGGGTCGAGTTTTGCATGGATTGCAACACTTATGTTTACACCTTTGTTATCAACCAGTTTAATACAAGCAACGTAATAACTAATATCTTTATAATGCTTAACAATATCGTTACAATAACTTGTAAAAACTGCAAAACGTTTACATGGTTTTACACTGACCGGAATAGTTTTTTCAATCTTACAAAGGAAATTCTGTTAGAGAAAAGCACCAGTACAGTACATCATTTTAAATTGTTTTCATATATCGTTATGCATTTTAAAAGTGTTAATATTTACAGGTGTAAAATTCTATTAAGAGAATTTAGTTAATATTTTTTGGCTGTAGTGACTGTTCACTTTATTTGACAGTGTATAGATACCTTGATATAAACTCTCGTTCTAATGCTGCACCGCTAGGCAAACCATACACGCCAAGCAAAGAATTTATATGTAACAACAGAGGTAACAGAATTCTAGTACGAAAACGCAATATGCTTTAAATATGATGCCCAATGAGGTAGGTTATTGTTTATATTTTGTTGCTAGGCGTACTGCTCCGTTAAAACAACTTCTCGACTATAGAATAGATATATAAAGAAAAGACAATATAATAGGATATAATAATATATATAAACAATTATACTTAATTCTGTCATTTAATGTGAGTTCAATATTGAAAAGATTTGTTTGGTAGAAATTACCTGTAGGCATAAAGCCCGCCTTTTATAAATATACCCATATATACATATACCCCACTGTAAGGTTTTACAATCAAACGAAAAAAATAATAATGCAGGTTTTCAGTGGTGATTGCGTATTTTAATAATAGTATTCAATGTTACCCACAAACAACAACAAAAATTAGTATGATAGGTTTTATACAACAAGTCGTGTCAGTTTTTGTTAAATGTTGGATTTATTACTAAACACTAATTAATTTAAAAGAAGATTCGTGCATAAAGACACGCGTTCTTAAAGTTTGCTAATCAAACAAAAAATCATATAAGATTACACTTAAAGACTATGCATTTTGTACTATTAATAATATAATTAATTTATAACATTATAAAGGATTTTGGTTGCATCTTTATGGGTTCTTTGTTCAATGTTTTAAGGTCGTAACGTTATTTTTAAGTACATTTATTTATATACACTCCGTAGATTACTATTAATCGTGCTATACTAGGTATATAGAAGAAATAATTTTTTTTATAGGAAACTGCAGATTATGTTGAAATTGACGAACCTGCAACAACCTGAAAGCAAGGACGAGAAGATAAGAATGCGTGAAGTTGTTAACATTAATGAAAATTGTATTTCTATTAGATTTCAATATTGTTTAAATATGACATTGATCGTTATAGATTGATTAAAAAGCATTATTAATTGGTTTTGATCCACATACGTATTTCGGAATACGTTGACAAACGACATTGCAATTGTTTTCAAATAGCCTTCTCACATTTAAAATGGTAATATTACGGAAATGTTTTACAAGTGAATTGTTGCCGATTTCCATAAATGTAGATCGAAAATCAAATTGATATTAGCCAAGGCCTCATTTTGGAATATAAATAAAAATCATTGCAATTTACGCTTATTATTTTTAAGGTCAGCCATGAATATTCTAATAAATTAAAGTAAATTACAGGTAATATGTTAAGTTATTCATAAGAAAGATCATCAACAATTCTTTTGATGGTTTAAAATTTAAACTTTGTGAAGTGACTTATTTACGATTTGACAATTTCAACGATTGAATTTGTGGAATTTTTTTTTGGGGTTCATATTTACATTTTCTTTATAATAAATATTAATATCACGACCACAGGAAAACCATACATTACACGAAATTTAGCGATCACTGGGAATGTAATTTGAAACTTTTTAGATCAGTAATTTGACCTAAAATATTAAACAACCACCAAATCGAAATTATGAAACCCAATATTAATTAGTTTCATTAACACGTTGTAAAATTTAATAGAATAAAGTTAACTCAAAAATCCTTAATTTACATAAATAATGTCAAAAATGTGTCATCCTCTTAGTGTAGCGTAACTCCATTCTTTTAGTTAAATATCTCAAACCAATGGTGTTTAAATCAGAAACCTCAATCATTTAATTTAAACCAAAATTCATTATTTGAAATTTTATTTTATTGGAGATTGAACTTAAATTTATAATTTTTTTTATTATCCGTCGTTTCGATTAAATTCATTGTTACTTACATCTAATTGTAAACGTGAGATATGACAACCTTCAAGTATTGCTTATTTCCTGTCTGTCAATATACCGTGAGACTAGATAAAGTATATGAAATACTATATTTTATACAACAATTGTCTTGAATGTTAAAAAGATTGTATTTCTGTATGATCCTGCGTTATTCATCAATTCATATAAAGCTGATAAAATTTTTTATGAATGCTTGATGGGTGTCCGTTGAAAATTGCAAAGTATTTTCTATAATCTATTTTCTTTATATAAAGAAGGAGTAATAAAGATACAATAAAATGTTATAAGTGTTCATTCAACACAAAATTAGATTCATTTATATATATAAACTATATATATATATATATAGAACGTATCCAGATATTCATTGACTCATCCAAAAAGCTCCGAAACTATTAGACGTAAACAATCAAACTTTGGTAAAAATATTGCTTCTGCTATTTAGAGTTCAGCTAAGAATGGATTTTACAAAATTCCTCCCCCAAAAAGAGTGATGTAGCCAATAAAGCACGCGGGGAACAGCTATTAGTAATATAGATAGAAAAGTAAAGTAGATATCTATATCAAAAATTTTTTTTACATTAAGCTTTTTCAACTCATCACGATAATTATATATAATTAAAGGATATATTATAAAAGATTGATTAGAAAGATTGATCGAGATGTGAGAAGCCGAATAAATGCAGGTTGGATGAAATGGCGACAGGTTACTGGAACAACTTGTGATCCACGAATGCCCCTCAAACTTAAAGGACAGATCTACAAGTCGGTCGTTAGACCTGTCGTATTGTATGGATCTGAGTGTTGGGCCACCAAGGGTTCGGATGAAAGGAGATTACATGTGGCCGAGATCCGAATGTTAAAATGGATGTGTGGTGTGACGAGGATGGATAAAATTAGGAATGAGTATATTAGAGGAAGCCTGAAAGTTGCGCCAGTGACAGAGAAGTTGAGGAGCAAGAGGTTAGTGTGCTACGGGCATGATACGCGGAGGGATGAAAGACATATAACAAAGAAAGTAATGAGAATGAATGTGGATGGTTATAAGGGTAGAGGAAGACCGAAGAAAGTGTGGATAGATTTTGTGAAAGATGACATGTGTAAGAAGAGTGTGAATTTAGATATGGTGGCTGATAGAGGGATGTGGAAGAGAAGTACATACTGTGCCGACTCCACATAGAATGGGAAAAGGGCAGGAGGAAGGAAGAAGATATTATCAAAGATTAGAAATTTAACTGGATGATATACCATTTAACTTAAATAATAATGGAAATCAATTAAAGTGTGTAATAGAAGTAATAAATACTATATATACTACAACTACTAGTTGGAGATGTAGAATTTATTACTTTTGAAGAATTTTCATTTATATAACATGTTTGTCTTATTAACGTTGTCTGACTAGTACTAATTTAGCATATCTCGCTCTTTTTTTTCTCGTTCTGTATTATTATTTTTGAAGAGGAACAAAGCATAAGTGGTCACACTGCTTTATAAAAAAGTGACAGCACGGTGACATTGGGACGACGTGATAGAAGCGTGGCGGTTGCTTAGCCGTAACACGGTATATAATACTTATTTTTATACTTGTTTGTTTTAAAAAACGTTGACTATATTTACATAAAAATTGGGAGCTCGCAACCCGCTATGAGTTTCGAAGAAGCGCGGGTTTGATTTCCACTGAGGTTAAACTTTTAGTGGAGCAAAACCTTCTGAGGAAATCATTTTTTAAGAATAACAGCGATTGTGTGCACATGTGCCATCTGCCAACTCACACTTACTGGATGAATGTCTTTGACTTTTCTTGTGTGAGAAGACCCAAGTGCAGTAGTGAGCTTGAAGACAAAAATAGGCTCTGCGATGTATGTAAGGCTACCTAAAGTTAAAGTACCGTACAATTCTAAAAGAATATATTAGTTAATCAAATTTGACGGTCTCATCGCGTTCTTCTGATTTAATACTGATAAGACTCACAAATGACAACTTTGTTTTTTAATTAACTTGGCATTGTACTATAGTTATTAAGTGCACGTTAATTTTATCGATGATTATTCTACAAATTATGCAAAATGTTATAAATAGTCCTAAATATTACTACATCTCTGTTATATTTCGTAGTGAATATTTTTTTTATTATGGCATACCAAAAGACATCAATTTAAATAAAATTTAATAACATTACTAGATTCCATAATATTGTTTCTATTATGGGGTGTAAGGGGTCCCGCACAAAAACTCATGGGACCCAAGCCAAGCTCACCTGCTCGTGGTGCACCCTGCTAAACAACAAACGAGGCTCTCGTTCCTACCAATCCGCATTGGGCCAGCATGATGGGAAATGGCCTATATTCCCCCATATGAATCCCTATAAATAACGGCCTGTAGCGTCCGGAGTTACCGGGGTCCATGCTGACCGTATGTGGAGATCTTTGGGGGAGACCTATGTCCAGCAGTGGAAGTATATCGCTGATGCTGTTTCTTTTATCGTTGTAAATTGTTGTAAATAAAGTTAAATATTTCATATTGAAAATTATAAACAAGAATTGTTATAACAGCAGTGCAATTACTTTTGTTTTACTATTAAATTGCCCATTTAATAAAAGCAAGGTAAATGAAATCATCAACCGTTAAAAAAACAAGGCGAAACAACAAATTTTCATCCTTGTATTTTCGGTTTCAATGGTAAGTAAAAATATTTTCAAAGTTGTTTATTTATTAACCTGAACATTATTTGTCTTAAATATAACTATTGTTTATATTCTTAGGATAAAGAATTTTTTAAATTGGACACAGTAAAAATTCGAGGTAATCGACATCATGTAAGTCTATGTATAGAGATTGAGAAATTTATTTGAGAATTTTTCACAAAAGTGATAGTGCAAAGATATTGAATAATGTTTAATTTTTTAAAAAAAAGATATTTGAAAATATGTGGTTTTGCCAGCCTAAATGAATAATCGGTTTTAGAAGGTTATCATTTTCATGAATTATATGTATAAATGCATAAATCTCTTTTACAGTCGCTACAATTTTTTAACATAAAGATTACGATGTACTAATATAATAATAATGATGTAATAATTGTTAACAAATTTCTACATTAAGCATTACAGCATTATAACTAGTCCTAATTAAAGCTTGGGAAATAATTTTGTTAAAACATTAAAGTGCTGCGTTGAATACTGATTATAAAACAAATGTTCTAACATATCCTGATTGTATCAAGGTACCGGCACCCACTTATGTGTTTGATATAAATTACAGTCCGTATCCGCATCAATAATGATTGAAATATTTTAACATACCCGGACTTTGACCAGTACAAAATATAAGCTTATACAAGTTATACTTTCCACATTTAAATATCCATAAATTCGTCAACCTGTAAGTGCCTTAATTTTTTATAAAATCAAAATTATTTCTCTAAATAATAAATAGTCCCATGTTAAAGATTTACTAAACTTATGTAAAGTAGTTTTAAGCTTTCTAATCATAAATCGGATTTTCATGTACTTATTTTCGATTAGCATTACCAGTATAAATATAATTTCGGAATACATTGATGGATACGTGGTTCTTTAGTAACGACTCATAAAACGCTAAATTCTTTCAAATTATATTAATCGTCTGTACAAGACGTTATATTATACAATGCATAAACGTGTTTTGTTTAATTTCATATAACATTTACGGTGAATATAAAATATGAAAACTACAATAGAGTTATTTGCTTATTTATGTTAGATTTCCGTAGTTAACTGTGTATATACTTCCCAATTGGAGAACCTTGTAAAATCATATTGCTATCGGAAGCGGTAGTAAATATAATACGGGTAGTTACGGGTACTAAACTGACACGATTGACTTTGTAAACAAAAGTTATAGTCCAATGAACTATACTGCACAAAAACAAGTTGTTAATGAGTCAAATTTGTTAACAACGATTGGTCTCAAAGATTTAAGTTCAATGAATAAATGGTTTCTCTTTTTGGCTCACCTTATGAAGTAAACTTCCGGTGTAAATTTAAACATTGCATTTTATTACAATTAATTCAGCTGTAAAAAACAATGTTTACCGTGTGTTTACATGATAAAACTTTTAAATTCAAATGTTATAGAGCTCACTTCTCGACCTTTTAACCGGAAACACGATGTGTAACACGGAAATGTAACAATATCGTATGTTTTAACTTAGAATTTGCTTTAATTTTTTAATAGGCTCAGTTGAAATACTTAGTTGTAAACCTTTGTTAAATATGAACTTGTCCTCGATTACATCAAAAGTTGAGAATTAAACTGTGAATTACATCGAATGCCGAATTCGCTTATGACTAATAACAACCTTGAAAGTGCTTAACTATTGTCCATTTTTTATTGTCAAACATATTATTATAGCATTAATGCTATAATACTAAGCTTAAATTTATTCAAGACTCTTGGGACTATGGTGAAAAATGAAAGCTCCCATACACTTAAATGGCGGTAAAAGGGACAAAATGACATTTTAGCCTAATCCTTACCTTGCACCCGTAGCGTAAGAATATCTAATTTAGGGTATACCCCACAAATAGAAGGCCAGGGAAATAAACCATTTACAACAAAGAAATACAATTCAAAACAAAGAAAAGGCACTGTCTCTTAGTTTTTTTATAACAGAAAGGTAACAAACACGCACACAGTTCGCCTTATGATAACTCTGATTCGTAGGTACAATTATCTTACGCTTACTACGTACGCACGCCTTGACGAACCATTTAATCAAACTAGTTCATATTTATTTACTAAACCCTGATACTAAAATTTTTAAAACACGCTGCTTATTAAATGGTAAATAAATGTTTACGTAACTTTGATAATTACTACCAATTATAAGATAATTTATAAACGATTAAATATTTTGTGATGATGACAATCACGAGTACGTCTCTCATTTGAAATTTCGAGTCCATGTAGAAACTCATACTCATAGATATATATTGGGTATACTAGAGTTTATTATCCCAGTACAAGAAGTTATTAGTTTATGTAACATAAAAATTATACGCAGATTAACTCGCTTGTATATCACATATAAGTAAAGCTAACAGGTGATATTATGTTCTTCCTTCATTACATACGTTATGTCTCTTTATGTTTTAAATTACATATTTTATAATACCAGATAATGTTTCAAAGTTTTATACAAATAGGCTTATATGACATTTTTGAACCTATTGTACCATTCTCTAAAATCCTTTCAAGTGGTCTAATCGTGGTCAATGCCGCTTTCGGTTTCTTTGTCCAACAAGTTGAAACTTTATGGCTGATTTTTATTAAAAATAATTAACATTTTTGTTAATTTACTTTAAGAGCTTTAACACATTTTCAACATGTGTGCGAATAATAAATGTTCGTAATAAATATACCACTTGAATTAAAGTAGATATAGCTAATATAATAGTATAACATATTACCAGCATCGACATTAATTCAATAAATAGGACATGTAAAAATATTTATGCAAGTATTATATCTAACCCACTCTTCTAATCTCCTCTTACAGAAACCATGACCTTTTCCTTGTTATTGCAAGAGACTATAATTTTGCGGGATAATTTATAATAGCCTTTAACAGCATTTTTAACTTCAGAGAAGGTAAATCCATTGACGTATTATTTATCAATTACAAAGTGTTGACTATAATAAATTTTCTTATCAATAGCTTCATAATATTAGAAATATATCAATAAATATTGAGTGTATTATTAATAAAATAATAATACAGATAAAATAAACGTAATTAGTTATCTCCTTATATTTAATGTCAAAATGTCAGTCTTCTGAGTGGTACGCCTTGGAGTTCAATTCCTAGGCGAATGAAACATATCTGAGTACAATATTGTCATTTTAATAACCTCGGAAGCGAACGCCTTCCACGACTCAATCAGTCGTTTTAAAGAAAAAAACGAACGCCAGTACAATATTCAATGATTTTCAGACGCGAACAGTTTGTTAACGCAAGCACTGGAGTACCGAGTCAGATATATACGGAACAAGTAATATAACACATCAAATATTAATACCATATAAGGTGCTAAGAATGTGAGGCTTTCACTATTTAAAGACTAACAGGGTGATAGGTTGACTCCTATTGTGTTAAGATTCGTTATGTTTTTATATAAGATTTTATAGATTTCAATAGTTTGTCTTTTCTGTTTTCTAATATTATAATACAATTTTTTCGTACTCCATTAGATAATTGGAGAAGGCCTTTATTTATAAAAATACGATGAACTTATAAAAATATGGAATGTGAATGCTTTTAAATAAATATTAATTTAAGTGTATTTTGTTTATATGAAATGGATTTCAACGAATATAAACAAGACACTATTTACTATTACTGTACACCTGTACATATTTTTTTTAAGTATTATTATTGTCGACGAATTAAATATTGTTGTATGAACAAGGTAACTATCGTACAACAATTTATTTACTTATCGACTTTATGCAAATGAAAATGTCTTATATAGCTATGTTATTAATTATCATCAACATTTTAAATAATATACTACTTGGAATAAGTTAGCAGATAGAATCTGTATGCGTACATGTGATGATCAAGGTTAAGTGTTATTCTGCGACGGAATAACTATATCTAGCAGTGGGTTGCCGAAGACCGATGAAAATTATCCGAAAAACAAAATTAACACATCACAACGTTAAACACTTACATTTTTAATAACCTTACAATGCAATTAATATTCTCTTACCTATTAAAACTTCCACCTACCCGCATTGGGCCAACGTAATGGGAAATGGCCTAAATCCCCCAAAATTTACTTCTACAAACGACGGCCCCTGGTTCCCAGCGGTATCGGAGGCGCTGCTGACTGTAAGGTTGCAGGAAGCCGCTGCATGCGGACAGCGCAAGACCGATCGATGTGGAGATCTTTGTGTGAGGCCTATGTTCAACAGTGGACGTCTATCGGCAGATGATGATGATGCAATTAATATTTACATGGTTACAGGTTCATCGCGAAAAAACGGCTATAGAATAGAATACAACTCTGATTCAATTTATCATATCGCTGTTTGTTGGGTATACTGATGAGTTAAGTTTGCAGTGTGTATGGAAAAGGGAATATGCAATCTTATGATTGTTTTTTCAGATAATCGATGTTTGTATAAAGACGTTTTATTAATTAACGAAAGGAACAAAGCAATAAGACAGTACAAAAAATGACAAAATTGTAAAAATCGTTAGGTATGAGCAGAGATATGTTTATTGTGTGCTAAAATGTCTAAATAAACAGCTGATATTAATTCGTTCTTGTATTCCGACAAACTACTTTTGTTCAGGATAGATGTTTTCTGATACTTTATAAATATCCTTCCATACTTCTACAAGTAGTTAATAAGTAATATATTATGTCACTATTAGTCATAAATTTGCGTTTTACTCCGTCTTTATGCAAAATTTATGACTCTTCACAAATATTTTAAAAATACTAATTTAAATGTTAAATAAAAATTTTGTAAATTTTTATGTACTATAGAAATTTTACATAAAAAATGCAATATATTTAATTTACATGATATGTTATATTATTTTTATTAAGTTTGTTAATTATATCAAAAAGTACGTGTTTTTAATTTGTTTATTAGCGATCAGTCACGCAAAAGTTTTATTTGTTAAACATTTTATTTGCTTTTATTCAGTTTTCAAATTGAATGTGTAATAAGTGAAAAACTTGGTTAAAGTAACCTAACCAAATTAATGGATATAACGAGTATGATAGGAATACATATATAGATAGATATGATAAAACAATAATTTAAAGTGAGGAAAAAATATTTTTTTTGAATCATTTAGAAAAAACCTGTCTTATGACGTTATATACAACTAAACCCGTATTTAAATTGATGTCTTATAATGTCCACTACATTCCTTTCTATTAAGCTTGTTTGCTAATATAGTTTTTGTGTTTCACTATTATTTAAACATAAAACAAGCATATCTGGTTATTATTATTAAGCATCTAAACACAGACTAACATTTAGTAGCATAAAACACTGATTTCATTATCTTTAAAGAATGATTCGGATCTCTTTCAGCTAATAAAGAGCTGTTTTTTAACGATAGAAAAATAAATGTTAACCTTAGGCCGTAAAGTCTTTCTATATAATCAATGGATAAGGAGTTAAAGTATGTTAAAGGAGTTAAAATATGGGTAAACAGTATTAGTATATAATCTCTGTGAGAAATAGAAAAATCTGTACTAGGGTTAGTAATATAACAAGCTACTTGTTTGTTTGATTTTTTTGTAACAAACTTTTGACGGCATCGTAAATTTTTTGTAACATGAGTATAAAACAAACTTTAAAGTATTTTAATACTGTGTTGTGTGTTGATCTCTTTTATTTTCGATTTAAGAATCGCAATATTTTTAAAAGTATAGACAATTTAAACATATACAAACTATTTTAAATAATAATAACGTCTTATGTTAATTTTCAATTCAGTAGACGACCGAAACAAATTTATTATAGTAGTGTCATTGGCGTATTGCAAGAGACGTTAATGATGGTATGTATTTTTTTAATGGTTTCACATACATTTTCCACTTTTCTTTCGTTCCCCTAACAGAGGTAGACTGGCCTGCTTCTGCAGCAAATCTTGGAGCTCCGGCTGCATCTCTGCTTCTGTATTCCTCGTCTTCATATTGTCTCTCACGGCACAAGCACGGTCAATGAAAATTTTAAATTAAATACACAATTATATTTAAAAAAAAATAATATTTGTGTCCTTTCACCGACGGCGCATAGTTCGGAACTGAGAATAAGATGTACGTAAAACAGTTTTATAGTTGGTGTTTCTGACCAGAGGCTTTCATTGTTGACACGAGGATGCCAGTAGAGAGCCGCGCGGCGACTGAGAACTGAGACGGTCAAGGGTACCGCGGACCTCAACACCAACCACTCGACGTAAACACATCAGATCGTGGGACTAAAATCTATAATACCCTACCCGTACCGATTCCCTTGTTATTTATCCTATCTCTACGTCAACTATTAACATTTAAATAACAAATAATATTCTAAATCGTAACCAACTTTAAAGTAATAATCATTTTTTTTTGTGTATAATAAATATCTTTTTTTAAAAAAACATCAGTAATAATATTTATTTTGCTTTAATTTTAATTACATCTAAATAACGTGATAACGAATGTTTACATATTTTTAAATTACTTTTATCACTAAATGTAGTAGATCTAATAAATTGCACGTTGCACACATGATTTTCATATATTCCTTTCAACGTGCACCTCTTTATTATAACATAAGCAATATCGAATTCGTTGTCCTCTATATTATAGATAAATTGCGCATCGAAGACATTCATAACCATATTTATTCTTTATCTGAGGACTTTAATCAATTAAAGCAGAAATAATTCACAATTATTTATGTTTGTTTGTTTATAGTGGTAGGAGACAAATATAACGTTCTAATTTATAACGAACAGTTCGATAACACTCAGTGAAAAATTATTGTCGATATATATATATGTTCAAGCTTGTCTTCTGTATTATGATCAGTAGTGAAGACATGTTAAACCCAGACTAGAAATATTATTTATTTCACACACATTCATTTTTTCTGTAAGTATTAAATGTATATTTCATTTTTATTACATAATAGTGTGCAATATAAACACAGTACAAATACAGTTTCCACTGTTGCACTGGGTTTCTAATATCAGATGCGTGAGCTACCTCTACATTATAATTATTTTCAATTAACAGTGTGTAATTGCTTCGAAACAAAGTCCTAAAATGATGATATAGTAGAGAAAATACTTCCACCGAAGTGATACAAACGTATACTTCCGATCACGTTTGGGTATACTTTTATCGGTGCAATAATTTCAGAAAATAGCATTTACTAAAAATTTATGCCAACCCTTTTTATGTATAAAAATTTAATTTTAATTAGGGATATAACTTTATATTACTTTTTTTATTTAAAAATAATTCCAGTAGTTCATTGTCATTATATAACGGTCACTGGAATGTTATAAAAGGATTTTCATCAAATTCTTGAATTCAAATTATATTTTGAATCTGAAGAAAATATAAAACCTTGCTGGTTTATATCCGCATGTTAACGTAAAACCGGTAATGCGGCGATTGGGACATTCATTCGAAATAGAATCGCTTAATGATTCGTACACTGATAATTGTTGTTTAACAATCTGGATTTAAGACACGGGTAAGAACGTTTAAACATTGATGTTGTCTAGATATACTCTAAAATAACTAGAATACTATTCACCCGCACCTATTACAATATTGTGATAACATTCATGTTGTCAACTGCTTACAAACGTTAGCATTTTTATTTTACAGTGACAATTTTAACTTTGACAGGGATCTTTAATCTCACTAATGCAAAAGAATTATCTAAATAGGAAATTTATTGATATTCGAGTAATTTTCAAAAGACATATTTTTTTTACTGTTCCAACTAGTAAATTAGACCACACTTCATACAAAATACTACACGATTTTTCTAGCTCTTTACATAAACATGTATTTAAAAATTTATGTTCTTTTACATTAACATTTACCCACACCGCGAGGTTCGTTTATTCTTACGAAATTATTCCTTTTCCCATTTTTTCCTGTATTTATCAATAGTTAATTCACAAATGGGTTTTTCAACTGTACAGATCTCATCACTGTATTATAGCCATATAGACATAGCTGTAATTCGATGTTTAACAGATTCTATTAAATTAAGACTTGGGTAGTCACCACAGCCTGTTTGATCTTGAAGAGGAAAATTTTACGAAAAAACTATAGTGTTTAATTTTAGTTCTATATGATTAACAACCGTGGGCTTTTTAAACATTTTTGACATGACACAATATTGTTGCAAAGCAACGGCTTGCCAATATTTCGGTAATGATGTTAAAGTTTATTCAACCCTCCAGGTTTGCTACCGCTTTAATATTGCAAATCTGTCGCCGTAAACGCATTACTGTGGTCCGGCTATTAAGGTTTAAACATGTTTTACTATTTTTGACCTTATTGTAACTTAATCTCATGTAAACTTGGGATCAAGTGTTAACCCGTTGTCAATATTAAAAAAATGTCGCGAATATACAAATTCATTTTTAAAGTAATAACCATGATAATACAAAAAAAATCTTTTAAAGTTATCATATAATGTCTATTGATTTTTTATTTAAAAATAATAACGTTAATGTTCTGTAGAGCCATATGCTTAGAATATTAATAAACATTTTTTTTAAAAATCGTATCTATTATTTGTCATTACTCGATAGCAATTTTGATGCCGATGCTTTGACTACTTGAAATGAACACACAATAGATAACGTAATTTTTAAAAAAAAAAATGTTATTTGTTACAGACTTTTTAAATTCTATATCAAAAGTTCGGGCTGTTATAACATTAAAATGTATATGTGAATATGTACAAAGATAATTATGTCTGGGTATCTGTAAATGCATTTTTTACTTTGGGTTTTTTGCAGTGTGTCAATGTCTTTGTATTTGGTGTATGTTATTTAGTATTGGTACTCCCGAACGAGTGAATCGATTTTGAACAATTCTTTTTAGTTCGGAAGGTGACTTGATTGTGTTTTATTAAAAATGCGGTTAATTGTTTTAAAGGTTATCAGTAGTTTTGTAGATTTTATTATCATCACTGTATTTTATAATTAAATATTGTTACAAGAGATTTTTGTTAAGTCGCGTGATAAAATTTAAATACTGATTTTGATATTATTTCTGCGTAATCATAATGTTTTTCCCCTCATCCAATATTAACCTGTTTTTTTTATTCTACAAAGTGACGCGACGTGCGTGATGTGATACTACTACTAGTAATACGCTAGTAAGAATGATATATACTACACTACATTGTGCTCGTCTTTCTGATACACAACATATTGTCTCGATAACCTAGTAATTTTACTAGCTACAACCTGAACACTAGTAGTTGTTTGCTAATAAAAATAACAATTGCAGTGATACCTACCTAGACTTCCAGAGTCTTCTTGTTACTGCAATTTTTGGAACACGTCGGTTTGTGCTTGTTACATCACCGGGAGCTCAAACTCAGCCGGTGAAGATTATTAGGTATGTAATCTTAACCACGCACTACTGTGGTTAAAGGCAATAATAATTGTATTTATCATAGTAATCTCGCTCTTACTACTAAATCAAACCGAATTAATAAAGAATAAAAACATTAAAGAAGCTTTACTAGAGATATAAGTTTTCAATCTGAGTCTCTTATTGCGAAAAATATGTAAGAAATTAAGTTTTATTCGTCATCACCGTTGTTTTCAAACAAACAAGATTGACGGAATTTATTTACTAAATCTCCATACATAAACGCAGGTATTTCCAGATGTTATTCGCATATATTGCGTATAAACTTAGTTCTATTAATGGTCTTTATTAACAACGTACATTAAGAGAGTTTTATAATACTGTCACTTTCGATTACGTATTATAAAATATCTGATTATAATACATATATCAAATATAATGATTGTATAAGCACGATGTCGCGGGAAAAAAACCACTTTTCAAAATCTGCGGTAAATCCCAAAACCAAAACCACGTTTTTATTCTTACAGGTAGAGGAAATACGTTGGAATATTGTAAGTGGATATATTATTTATATTTAGTTTGTAAATTGGAACAAATAGGTATTCATTAGTAAATTTTCCTTTTTGTTTTCTTTATGGGGAAAAACACTTAACCGTTTAATAGATACATTGATTTACAAATTTGCAGATATGTTGCCAAGATTAGATAAGGCAGAATAATATTTTTTTTAATTTCAACTCAGTGGTATTATTATCATTGCAACCTAAAAAATTATATCTTACTATAACTGTGTACGAAATCGTGGTGATATTATTACTTAAGAAATTTTTGTTCATAACTGGATCTCTGTTTTCATTTTATATCTAATACTTTTCTCACACAAAGCTTCTAGTTTCTTTAGTTACTACGAAGTTATACAAAATAATGCATATATGCATTATTTTGTATGCAGTATGCAGCATGCAGTATAACACTCTCATCATAGTAATACTAATTAATTTAATTAGATAGAGATGTTCATGAAACTGAGACAGCTCTGATTGTAAGCAGGAATGCGCTACTTCTAATAGAAGCGCCGGTTCGATCCCTATTGATTTTCCACTTCCAGTGAAGGAAATAATTTTGAGGAAACCGACATGTTACAAGAACAACAGCTTTTGTGGTAATGTGGTGACTTTCACCAACCTACACTTGACAAGCGTAATGGATAAATGGCCTTGACTCTCTCCTCAAGGAAGAAGTTGGGAACATTAAGTAAGTTTATTTTATATATATTTAAATGGCAAATATCCATGTTATACTATATTGTTAATCCACCCTAATAATTTGATATCGGCTAAACTATGAACCAAGCTATGTCCTCCTTGTTAGCTTTAGCTTTACTTGATTACGTATAAGAACGTGTGTGGGCATGCAATTGTTTTATACAAATACTATACAATTATATATTAACCTATAAAAACAGACGATGAAACGTGATAATTGATTGCTGTGTTCCTGCATTTTACATCTAACCATGTAATTACGACCATTAGTAAGATATACGAGTTAAATAACACTGACTGTAATTGTTTGATCAAGTTATTTATACAAGAATGAAACTAAACATACAGGTTATTGTATACCGTGTAGGCTCAATACGGTAAGTCGGACTTATCTGACCAAATATATCTGCTACAACTTTTAATTATATTTCAATGGTCGCATGGAAACACCTACAAAATATTTACCGCTTGTTTATGCTTTGATGGTGATATCTTTAAGCTTGACGTAATAAGAGTAAGACCTAGTGAATTTCTGGTAAATATACAAAAATTTAACGTTTTGACAATATCGACTTAAGTTAAAAAGAATTTATAGTTATGTATTAACTTATTGAGAAGCATAAACTTTTTATGTATGTAGGTTCAGATACAAACGTTTACTAAATTCCGTGTAAATTGAATATTTTTTATGTAAATGAATTGAAGGTATTTTACAATGCTGTCAATATTAGCAAACGAGTGATTGAAGTATTAAATTTCTATCCTTAATGCATCTTGCGGAAAAACATTAACAAGTATGATTTTTTTTTTACTTACTTTTTACGTAATAATAGACGTATCATATAATTCGGTGATTTTAAATGTTTGAATTGAGATTGTGAATATTTTTTGATATTGTGTAGGCGTCAAAGTGAATAGTTACACATATAGTCAATGATCTAGTCTAGGTCACAGTACTAAATTATTAGAGAGCAATTACTTTAAAAACAATGTAAAAGATTAAACGCGTATAGATACTATTGAAATTTCCATCTACAATACTTGTATTAAAGGTATCAAAGCATATTTCTGTCCATCCTATACGTATCACATAAATATGTAATCCACTAAATGATGCATTTCCATAGTTACATCGAAGTTGGATAGTAACTGATGTTTTTTAAATATGCCAGTTGAAAACAGAATTTATTTGAAACACAAAATTCTGCGGAGCACTAATTTTGCTTCCGACATCTTGACACTAAAGATGTCATAAGGCGTTAGCACAGTAATTTCATTAGTTACACTGGCCTCTGAACTAGAACACGATAACCCTTGCAAAAGAATTTATTAGGATGAAGGCAGATACAAACAGTATATACGTATACATATAATACATATTTACCAAAGAATGTTACTGACATTCATCAAAGAACGCCCAACAAAGCTAAAATGTATTACCACTTTGTGATCCAAAAGAACATAGAACAGGTGAGGTTAGCATTTGGTGAATGAGGAAGTTCCGCATTACACAAAACAAGTTTAGAAAATATTATTAAATTGTACATTGTATGTAGTAATACTACGATACATTATTTACTTTTGAATAATACGGAAACTTCATGTACCTATAAACGCACTTGACCACAATCTCACAAACTGTTAAAGGAAAATTATGACTAACATATTGCTCGTATTATTTTATATTTCTTATCATATGTACAATTACTGTAGTGCAACAATGATGGCGGAAGATGAATGAGGGTTTTAACTAGCCTTGCGAGTACAAAAAACCTACTATGCAAGTTCTACAACTTACTTTCTTTGGGAACACGTAGAATCAAGAAGCTCCGTGTTATAAGACATACAGATTAGGGTGCGCTATACAGCCAGTTATAACTATGACAAATCCTACTCAAGTTCGCCATTTTTTTTTTCAATTTTACCGTATCAGTTTCTAAGAAATGTTACATAAATATTTGAATTTACAGATAAGTGTGTGAGCGATATTAAAATTACGGTTAATATCACTTAACTTTTTACTAGTTGGTTTATATTGAATAATTATTGAACTATCACTGTGGGTCAGTGGCCAGAATATAGTTCTGTGCTAGAGATAAACCGTATCTCCATGTAGTATGTAGGTTAGCTATATTCATTCGCTTTTTTATTTAGTTAAACGGGTAATATATCGATATTGAGTTGTAAAAAATCGCAGCTCATATTTTTCATATCTTCATATAAACTGTACAATAAGTATAATAAAAAATTGTTAATAGCAATGTGCAACGTTTACAAAAAATATATATATATATACCTCAAACACAAGATACTGTGTTTTAAGAACCCTGTACACCCGTCTATTGAAAATGCGGAAAGTGTGTAAGAAATTCTAACTCATATTACTAGCCACCGTCAAAAGAGGTAATACTGAAATTGTTGTTTCTACTCCCAAGCACTAAGGCACTGATTCTACTTATGTGTTGTACCACTATGTTGTTGGTAGAAAGATCTTTCTAACCTACCATAACAGCATTTTCTGTGTTTCAGCTGCCAATATACGAGAGTTCTAGGTATGCACGCTTCACCATGTAAAGCCGCGTTGTCGCAACATTAAGTGCTCGTCAAAAATTTATATTAATAATAAGTAATTATGCTATAAGTAACAAAATTCTTAGAACAACCCGACCTGGTATGGTGCCAAATAATCATCCCGAGTAGCATCTAATTGTTATGAACACGCATTTATGAACTAATATCAAATGTGCACTCATTTTTGTCCTAATAATGTAACAGTGCATAATTTTGTTTAATATAAACCTAGAAGAATCAAATTGCGAGTACGATGTCTTTTCCAGAAAGCCATCACCTCTTCAACCACCTTTATCTACACCTTAGATCTTTTATTCCATGGAAAATAACACTGCTTTCCGTGCCATTAAATTGTATTTAACGTTTACAATATGTTCATTGTTATTGGTGATATAATCTAGGTTTTATTATAGTGTAAATTAGTTCTAGGTTTTTGCCAATCTGCATTGTTTTGAAATAAAATCTGAACTGAAGATCTAATAGTAGCAATGCAATTTTTATTTTAAACACCCTTTACTTAGAATTATCATCTCCAGCCGATTAAGAAATCAACATGCTTCAGTATTGAAAAATCTCTCGGATAATGAATAAACAAAGGCACTCATGGAAAGCATACGCGCATGCAGCTCTTGAAAGCTAGTTTGACTAATAAAAAAAACTCATGCATTTACTTTATTTTTACAAACTGACTGGAATCAAATTTTAGAGGTCATTTGTTCTGAACTGGTTTTATCTTTAAAGTTTGGTCTTTAAGACATTGGAAACTATAATAATAGTGTTGGAACTCAAAAATTGTTTTTATAAAACAATTTTATACAATATTTTTTAAACATTATAAATAATGTATAACTCTAATTATAATATTGAAATTAGGAACGGTTTTAAGCTTGGTCTATGACTTTGACATTGACAATCATTGTCTTATTAAACTTCTAGAGCTAAAAAATGTAGTTATTAAAAAAAAAGGACTAGTTTGACAACGTCGACAAAAAGTTTAATTTTGTTGAATAATCACAATAAAAGAGAACAATATATTCATGTTCTAATGAATGGGACATTTGATTACACTGTGGAATCTTAACAGATTAACCATATACAGCAATGTATTATGTTTAATAATTATAACACACAATAAACTAAAAATTTTTTAATATTTTGATATTAAAATAAATCAGTATTAATGTGGGTTTACAAATAAATAAATATTGTTTTAGCCTACAACACAGCAGAGCTGACCTTCACTCTGTACAGTTGGCCGCACATTTCACACTTAATCAAGAAAAGTAAATTTTTTGGCGTGAATTTAATATTTAACTGATTTAACATTGAACTGAGGAATAAAGAAGCTACCATTTATATATATTATCGCTAATATTCATATTACTATAATATTTACATGCATTAGTCTGCAGTCAAAAACTTGTTTCAGTCTATGGGATAAGAGGATAACGGAATTTATGTTTTGAGGTATCGAGAGCTAAGTGAATTTCATTTTAGGATCATCATTATTAAGAGCACGTATCACTTAGCAACAGATAGGCTTTTTACTCAATCATAAAAAATATTTATAGCACCCCAAAAAAGTCAGCACAAAAGAGGCTGCAAGGTAATGAATCATATAAACAGTATTAATTCAATGCAAATACAATCGTCAATTATTGCCGATCAAATATACTTTGAGTAGCTTGAACAATTGATGTATGTGTATTTTCTAATATCATATAAAAAATCACAAAATTTGCTGCTCAATTATACAATACTAATATTTTACAGATATTGTTTTTTAAATAACAAATATATGTAAATGGGAGTTCCTACAATTTTTAAGATCGGTCCACTAGTTTCGACCAAATTAAAAAAAAAGTTAAATCTGTGAGTTTGGGTTCAACGACTGAAGAGATGAATAAGTTTGAATATCACATAAAATGAAAAGTATAAGAACGATTTTGAATTTTAATATACTAATAACAATAACGACTACAGATAGTATATTTTAGTACAATGCCTTGGTATTTCTAATGTAAAAATGTTGCAATGGATACTAATCCTTGCATCATCCAAGCGTTTCGGTTATTAGAATACTTTTATTTTATTTTTGAGTTAATCAACCATTAACAACAACAAAAAAAATGTAAAGAAAAACCCACATTGTTATTCATGATTTTCCATTCAACTAAACACAGAATTATTATAAGTTGTACTCAATATTTCACCAACATTTTTCCGTTTTTTCCTCAACTATGAAAAGCATAAATAAATTACGCAAGTATAATTACAGTTTTTTCATAATTATATTTAGAATATATTTTAACAACTTTATTCAAATATCAACATAATGAACCATATATATTTTAAGATCTCCAAAAACAATCGTGAAACTATATGATAGTGCCCTTTGTAGACAGTATTTATATATATTCGAATCCTGGACCCGTTAGAGTGAGTTCATTCGTCTTTATTTATAGATCATTATCGTATTACTTGAATAAATCTTCATTTAAATACTTTTTATAACGGCTTTCATCTCTCACAAATAATAAACTGACATAAAATATTTATTCATTTATATCCAATTAAAAAATCTTTACAATCATTTGTAGACAGAAAAAAAATTATAATATTGAAATGCTGCAGGAGCTGCAACTTTTACATTTCGTGCGTGTGGGCTTTCCGCTTTGTTATAACTTGGACCAGACGACACAGTAGTACATAACTAAATGTAACTGTAATAATATAATATAAATTTCTATACCATCGAACCAATTTCCATTACAGTACAGACGGATGGTAGGTCTTTGTTGCTGTATACCATCTAGGTACCAACGCAGCGACTATTTCTGCCGCAAACAGTAGTGTAAAAACATTACCGTGTTCTGCTTAGAAGGATAGCTAGTGAAATTATTAGTATAACGAGACTCAACATCTTATGTCTCAGGTGATGAGTGCAATATAGTGCTATGAATACTATCTTAACTAGCATTACGTTGTTATGGGCGGACGTATCACATACCATCAGACGAATGTCCCACTCGTCTCATCGCTTAATTGAATAAAAAAAAAGGTAAATAAAATCAATTTATTTTTGCAGATATTTCTACAGTTGAAACATTTGATTGTTTGTTTCTATGACAAAGAATGAAGTAATTTTTTTTAAACAGTATTGCCGATTAACGGAACTGTATGTTTTTACAAATTATGGCTAGTGTTGACTGCAATGGTCCAAACCAAGGGTAGTTCAGTGTAAGCGATGTTGTTCAGAGATTACATGGTTTAGTAGTGATTTTGTTGATGAGATGTTTTGTTAGAGTAAGCTGCTATCACAAGTTTCACATGATTTGGCCACACTTTAAATGTCAATAACTATAAGAACGCTGATCTCTGAAACCATTAACTCTATTGAAAAAGTCCACTTTAATGATCAATTTTTGTTTTCATATTAATTAAAAACTGTTACTTCTGATATCTTGATATTATATCCTTACAAGAATGTATAATATAAAAGATTACAACATGAGAAGTATCAATTGATGTGATAATTGTCCTATGGTATAATAATATAAATTATTCTTCCACTAAAATAATTACATAAACATATTTTGGTTAGCGGGGACTTTGAAAGGGAATTGATTATAAATTATTTTTTTTTAATGTACCTACTGAGCTGCATTGTGATTTCAACTGTTAAACAAAAATGTTTGAACTCAAACGGTTCAACAGTTGATTAGACTGGAGCACCTTTATCACAGTGCAGTTCTAGATTTTTTCTGCTTCGGTCTTTTATAATCCAATTTTCCCCAGAGAAAGTACCACATTAAGTCCGCTAACGTCCATGTACTGGTGTCAAGAAATGTAGATTCATACTTTTATTTCGAATTCTGTACTATATAAGTATAAAATTTAATAAAAAAATCCACATTCATCTTACAAAAGATTTTGTTTTATTATTACTAAACTGCCCACTGTCCAAAATTACATCGAAAAAGTCGTTACAAATACCTTAATTCATAACCACAAATAGCAAAGATAAAAACGAATAAGGATATGTGGAAAACATTTGATCATAAATAATATACTCGTGATAATTTTTCACCAAGTTGCGAAAATCTATCGGTTTTTTGTTACAGTAACTATAGGTAATGTGTAACACAATAAGTATACACTGCCTTTCTTTATTCGTGATGGAAAACTACCGCCGTTGTGGTATTACATACGTATCTACTCCATCGGAAATGTTTGTTGTATCGTATCCCTATGTATTTTATTATTAGAAATTACGTTGTATAATTCATCTAACAGTTGAATATCTGGAGTGTTAAGTAATTTATAAAAATAACAAAATTACACAATGAAATAAAACGATAATTAATTAACACAGTATCAATCATGACATTTTATAGTTAATGAGAATTATTGCTGGACGAACTTAGCTCGAAGGCTTCAATACAATCAATCAAGTCGTAAACTCTTTTAAAATCGACTTTAACAAAAATAGAAACTTTTGATTCTTTTGACATGGCAAGGCATTTAAAAATCTACAAAAAAGCAACTATCCATTTGACCGACATATAAACTAGAATTTTCAATCAGGTTTTAGAAGGAACAGTATAGGAACTTTGACATTTTGTAAATGCAATCCAAATTCTAAGTTGGAAAAAAAATAGAATTCGCCTATGCTATGCCTTGTATTTTTCCCTATATGCTAGAGAAAGTTTATCTAAATCTTTCAGGCAATTATAACCACTACCTAAAATAAACCAAAAAACAAAATTTTGTGGTCATATAAATCAAACAAAAAGCAGCGATTTTGACCTTATAGACAGATGCTACAACTTTGCAAAGATATATAGAAAACTTATTTTCATTACAATTTTAATTAAATGTACCCAATGTCATAATTACAGTAAGATGCCCTGAAAAACGAACTTATACACACAATTACGATACAATACAAAAAATTAAACGACGTGAACAGTTAAAGTATTTTTTGTAATTAATCGTGCCCTTGTAGGTGAATAATTGATTTAATTATTTTAATAAATATTTTTTTTACAAGCAAATAATCAAATGAGCAACGTTTTTATAACTACATATATATTTTTGAGGTAAAACTATCAGTCAATGTGCTTTGTGTTGCTCCATAAATAATACAAACACAACTTAAACCATAAACAATGTCTCTCTGTACGTTTATTATAAAAATATCAACTTTTTTTCTTAATTTATATGAATATTCGAAAATCCTAAACATCAACTTACAAAATTTGTGTCTACTCCTGTTTGTTCCCCGTCGGTTGAAACGAAATTTATTTGACTGTCAATTCTGGCAGATAACTAAAGAAATAATGTAGAAGCATGGACCACTTGACGTAAAAAATAAGAAACTATAAAATTATTAACAAATTACAATTTTGTTGGATATGTTTTACTGGTAAATATTCAGTTTTGCAAGAAATGTTATTATTTAATAATCTGTGAAAGCACCTCGTCAATATGTAAAAAAAACAGGTGTTGATAATAATAACAATCGTGTAAATGTCACAATAAAAATTACGCAGACTGATCGAAACTACCTTGATGTGTGATAAATCTACAAGTAATTGTTAATTAATTCAGTTCCTTTATGTTTACGATCAAAATGTATACTTTCTAATCCTTGACTAGATGAGGAAATCCGGCAAGCCTTAGTACGAACACTTCTATTGCGGAGACAAACAGCTTAGAGGAGTATAACGCAATATTACACTTTACTTCGTTATAGGTGAACAAATAAATTTCTAATATACTATTAAATTGTTTTAAATTCGTTATTCATATATTTTTATAAAGATGTTCGTACTGATAACAGAGATATTAATTTTTTTTACTAGGAAGCGGCGAGCCGTGCGGGATGTTCACATGATGGTAAGTGGCACACCCGCTTTGCATATTACACACAGCAACCACCACATTGCGGTCATCGCCTGAAACATAACATGTTGAGTCTCGTTAGTCCGGAAATTTCACTAACAACGGCACCTTTTAAACCGGAACATAGTAATGTTTGCACAATACTGTTTGGCGGCAGAAATAGGTGCTGCGGTGGTACCTACCTAGACGATCTCCGGCAACAGAGATCTGCAACCACCTTATCTTTTAAAATTAGGCGTCTTTCATTTTTAATAAATAATTATTGTTATATTCAATCAATATAACAGTATATGGCTAAAAACATATGCAAACGATCCTGTTTTTTAAGTTTTTAACTCATTTTAAAAACAGAAAATAGAAAAAAAAATACATGATAAAGCAAATTTTTGTGTTACATTTTCATTTTATTAACATCCTATGGCCCCAAGATAGACAAAAGGGCGAGTTTGATGTTACAAAACATATTTTTTAACTCCTCTACCAAATAAGTTATTAAAAGCTTATGATAAAAGCTTTACTGTGTATAATAGCTATAAAAACAATTATAACCTGATGAATCAATGTTACTGTAAAACACTAAAAATGGCATACATAGAAGGCGATAAACTTCATTTCTCTATATAAAAAGCAAATACAGTTTACTAATAAAATAAATTTCCTTCTCATAACTTCTATAAGGACTACTGTTAAAATTTTTTAAATGTTGCCTTTTCGCAACATTGTTAATATTGTAGGCGTCACAAAACTTTATGGGTCCTTGTATCACGTGTACAAGCATATTTAGGAGTACTCCTAGATAAATACTCCCCTCGTAGTTGGTATTTAACTATTTCCTGTAATTAATAGAATATTAATAGAATAGTGTAACATTAAGCCATCTTTTTGTGGCGAAATAAAGCATGTACAATGTGCACAAATATATATATATATATATATATATATATATATATATATATTTCGTTCCCTATGTATGGTGGGTCAGGGCCTTTATATTTCTAATAATTTGCCATCCTTTTCTTACTTACAAATTTTTTAACTCACTCCAATTTTTTATTTTTTCTTATCTTTCGCTCTCTACTCTTCTTGAACACTTCTTTTCTTCTGTCATTCTACATCCCATTTCCTTCTTTCATTCCTCTCCTAAGAGAAGACCGTCGTATCATGCGTGTTTTTCTATATATTTTCCTTATTCTAATTTCTTTTACTGTATCATTTCTCTTTCTTTTTCTTACAATTTTTATATTCTTACTTGCTATAACTATACACTACTATAACAGATTATATTTTTGTTTTACTTTAAATTTTTGTTCCTCTTAATTACTTTAGTTATAGCTCCTTTACAAAATTCCAGGAACACTTGACGACTGTCGTCTTCACTCATCAGAGAGGCAATGACTTTCTCGTTTAGCTGCCTTCCTATCATCATTTCGCAGTCTAAACGCTTGCTCCCGTATACGGGACAGGAAGTAACAATGTGCATTACAGTCTGGTTTGGCGTTTAAACCTGTGCAGGTACTCGGAGAATCTACCGTGCCCCATGAACATTTGGGCTAGAAACGTATCTAGCTCCAGCCGGTGCAGTATTCGATAGGCCGATGCCACGTTTGGGAAAAAGATTCGCGTTGTTGAAGCCGTCGTACCTCCCACATACCTTCTGTTCCATTCGTCAACCGTTTTCAGCCTGAGCTGTCGCTTGACAAATGAGATGGGGCAATCCTCGTACTCTGGTCTTCTTTTGATCTTCAGGGCCGGTTTCTTGGCCAGTTGATCGGCCCTCTCGTTTCTCTCCATCCTCGCGTGCGCTTTTACCCAATATAGACTATCATTCTTCCCTTTCTCTGTCGTATTCATTATATTCGCTTTTACCCTCAACGCTAACGATGAAGGATGTCTGGTTTTGCTACTGTCTCGAGGGCGGATCTTGAGTTGCTGAATACGGCGTAAGATAGCACCGACTCACTGGCCATGTACCCTGTCGCTTTCATAAGTGCCACTAGCTCTGCCTGGTATACGGCGCAGAAGTTGCCCAACTTGAGTTTTTTATTAGCAACCTCTGCAACGTTCCGCATGACGCAGAACGCCGCACCCACCTTGTCGTCGATGCGGCTGCCGTCGGTATAAATGGCCAAATCGGCAGCCGAGGTAGCAAGTTGGACCTCTTCCACACTTTCCCCCAGGCAGGAGAACTCCACACCAACCAATTCAGACGGGTGTTGTAGTCTCGAGTAGCTAACTGGTACTTCCAGCTCCCGGTCACACAGTACTTCCCGAGAGTGGCCATGCTTTATCTCATTTAAAGTGGCCGCTTCATGGACCCGCAGGTCCAGAGGAAGCAGCCCGGCAAGTACTACGGCCGAGCGCAACGACGCGGTCCGGTGAGTTCGCGCAATTTTTTGCGCTAAGCCGCGCTGAACCACGTTGAGCTGCCTTCGAACCAGCAGCTTCTTAGCCGCCGGCGCCCATACACTCGCTGCATACAAAATGATAGGCTTCAACACTGCCAGGTACATAGTCCTGATCACTTCCGGGTTCAACCCCCATGATACTTTCGCGGCACTGCACGGTTGACGATAGAACCCTTGGGTGTTTTTGCTCACGTTCTTCACATGAGTGTTGAACGTGAGCCTATCGTCAATTGTGAGACCAAGTATCCGAACCTCACGAGTTCGACAAAGGGGCTCTCCTCCCATAATGAATATTGGGTTGTTATACTTCCTCTTATTTGTTAGCACAATCACCTTGGTTTTGTGAAGTGCTAACTTAAGCTTATTTCTAACCCCCCAATCATGAATATTGGCAAGTACCGTATTTGCCTTCCTCGTGATATTCCCAGTCTCTTGTCCGGAGAAGATCAACACGACGTCGTCTGCAAACGCTTGGCAGTGTGTCCCGCTCCTAACCACCCCCTCCAGGAGTGGATTAAGGAGGAGGATCCAGAAGGTTGGGCCGCCTACGGACCCCTGCACATACCCCTTGGTGGTCTCTCTGGCATACTCCGCCCCCGCGTACCTTACGGATACTATGCGATCGATAAAATAGCTATCGATAAGGCGCTGCAGGCCAACGGGACAGCAAGTCTCTGCCAGTCTGCACCGTATAGCACGCCACCAGGCGTTGTTGAAGGTTCCTTTTATGTCCAATGATGCTAGTACAAGGATCTCCTTCTTCAACCGAGTCCGTATGTGTTGCATCAGGTCATAGAGGGAGTCTTCGGTACTCCTTTGCGACATAACGCTGTATTGACGGCAGCTGATCCACGGCGCCGTGTACCACCGGATCCTCCGGACCATCATCTCATCGAGGACCTTGCTTGTTACAAGCAAGAGCCCTACGGGCCGGTAGGATTCCGGGTGCGTGTAGTCGTCCTTATCGGGCTTCCGCAACACTACGACCGCTGCCTACTTCCATCTCCTAGGGAAGCAGGCGAGAGCGAGACACCGGTTGGAAAGCCCGAAAAACAGTTCGGCAACGATGGCGGTGGTCGCCCGGCAGATGTCAGCTGTGAGTTCGTCAGCACCAGGAGCCTTTTTCGCATTAAAATCGACACGGACCATCGGAGCTCCTCCATCATGAAGGGGGTTCACATGGGTCATCATGATCATTGATTTCACTGAACTTAGCTCTTACAGTACAGTGGCCCTCATTGTCCTCCCCGGGGTTGTCCTCCGGGAAGAAGACCTCCGCAAGCATCCTGGCTGACCCCGCTACGTCGAGGAGCTTTGCTCCCTGGACGAGGGACGTCTTCGCGTCTCATCTGATAGATCACACGATAGATGCCGTCCAATATGGTCTCGCGCTCCTTCCTCTCGCAGAACCGCTCCCAACTTTCGGTCTGGGCGCGCTTCACCTCGAGACGGTAAGCTGTCTTCGCGTCGAAGTACTCGCGCAAAACCAACCTCTCCCGGGCCAGCCGTGCATTCGAGATCCGCCAGAAAGTGCAGCTCCAGTTCGTCGAACACGGCTGCAACATCAGCCCCCTATGGGTTCACGCATTGTCGTGACGAAGGGGCTTAGTAACGGTGGACTGACACGTGGTGAAGCGAAGTGGAACCCACCCAGCCGGCCCGCGCCGAGCGGCCGGGCAGACCTAACATCTCTCCGCCGCGGGGAGCCGTGAGAGGTTTTCTTCCGTAGCTCCTATGGCCTCTGGGCGACGGCTAGTGGCTAAGGAGCGGGCGCGCTGCATGTTCTGGCATGCCCTGGAATGGGAGAGTTCATCCCTCCCTCTCGAGGTGGGGCTGCGAAAGCGGCCAGAGCCGGCAGGGTCGCAGTTGTTAGCGAAAGCCTTCCCGTGACCCTACCATGAGGCGACGAGATGGAACATCGTGGGGGTTTTAATCGGTGCAAGTATGACATAACCTGCCCTTGCCCCCGCGAGGACGGGTATACGCAGGCATTTCCCCCACGTTAAAAAAATAACCCTCTCTTCAGCGTTTCGCATATTAGCTCGGCCGTGTCGAGCTTGGACCTTTGCAGGTTCAACTGCACGGCGTGGTATTGGCGACGCCCAGTCCTGATAGTCCGGTTGGCTCCCAGGGCGACATTAGCAATATGCTACGGACGCCCGCGAGATTGCGTCCTACTTTCTCCGGACGGGGCACTCGTCATCGAACGCACAGTGGTCCCACCGGTAACACCAATATTATGGTAATATTTACAACAGTTAATGATACAATAAATAACACTAATTCATTTCAACCTGTTGATATTTACCGATGAACAAAGATATCTTTACTTTTGGTAATGTTTGCCATATTTTACATACTTAGCATACAGATATACGAGTGTAGTATATGGATAAGTCCTGTAAAAACTGTTATATTTTACCTAGTTCCTCCATAGTTGCATTTTGAATCTTGTCAATGATAAAGTACAGTGGCGACATTCTTACCTGTATTCTAGTAGGAAGAAACATGTAGAAACATCAGTTTTATATAAATATATATACATTTATAAGGAAAAAGTAAGATAGTTTTTTCCAATTACATCGACATGATCTATTAACAATACGGTCATGTCTTCCTCAACTCCATTAATTTTCCTTATAGTTTCGGAAAATATCCCCACGTATCGTGTTAGTGACATAACAATGAAATAAGAGGAAAAAATGTATACTTTATTATTACAACATAAGATAATTTCGGGAACAACATGAAATTAAATAAATTTTCCGCGACTAAAATACTTACAGCGAAACAACATTGCCTATAAAGGTGTAAAAAATAGTAAAATAACATTTTATCATAGCCACAATCTTTAAAATTTTTAAATAAATCAATAAGATCCGCCTAAAAATTACTTATTTTTGATCAGAATTTTTTTTTAACAATGTCTATGTAATTTAAACTTTAGTAAATATATTTTAACTCGGAGGCAGACAGTGACAAGAGTATGTTTAGTAAGTTATAGACCCCGTTGTTGAAGAACCACGAGACTAACAATTTTGTAGCCCAAGCCTGTCTAGATACAGCAAGCTTTCCGAATGGCTGCAATTTCTTATTCGATAAAGCGACGAGGCCTATTACTAATATTCAACTACCTATATGGTCTGACCTATTAGGTTAATCTCAAATAATCTGAAGTTTACTTTTTCCAAATAAAACTTTTTGTTTGATAAAAATTACTATTACAATTTTACTTTATTAATTTAGCTCTACTGTAAAAAGTTGGAGGAACAGAAATAGTCAAATATTCAATTTCGTTTTGCAGTCAAAAAATTAATAAATGCAATAAAATAAATAATATTTTGTTTTATTAAAAAAACTTTCACAAGGTTCCAGTTTGTAAAGCGGTCGTAAATGCTATACGTCTCCAATATGCGAGCCTCCGGTGAACAAAAAATAACAGATGCTCTATGAATAACAGCTTTAAGATACACATGATATCTGCCACCACAGATAATAAATCAAACAAGTTAATTACACACAATATTTATTATATAATTGTCCGAGCTTTGCTAGCAGTCTTCCTCGCCACTTTTTTCTTAAGAAGAATCTGTTTCTTCTCTTCTTGAGTTTTCCTTAGACCTTTCATCTTGCGCGTCTGTAATCTATTAATATCCTGTTTGCCAATGTGAATGCGTCCCATTTTCGTACCGAATGCATCTTTCGATATATTCTTCTTTGTAAGCGGTCTGACTTCACGTGGTACTTTGCAGGAATCTTTGTACAAGTCATCAGAAGCTAATCTAGTTCTCCTCAACTTAAAATCTATTGAAGGACCTGAAACAGGCATATTTTTATTAAAAAATGAAATTTAAGCCTGATAATGATATACATATACAGTCAACCCACCTATTACGCGATACTTTCATAACGAGGTTTCCTTATAACGCGGAGCTAAAATTGCGACAGCTCTCCTATGACGCGGTACTCTTACAGCGCGATTTCTGTTCAACAACGTCCTATCAATTCTTTCCGTGCACCCAATGAATGATTTTAAGTGGATATCTTTATATAATAAACATTCAAGCTTATCTTTTAACCGTTTACGACATCGGTTTCAGTCTTAGCGCTCTTTTACATTACGTTTCGCTGGTGACCAATTATTTCTAAAATTTTGTTGCTGGCACTGTTCGAGCTTCAGCGATGAAGCGCAAAGTTTAAAACCAGAGTTAAGAAATGACTAAGCTCCGTATAGAGAGGTTTTAGTGGAGTTACAAAAAAAAAGCTACAATCGAAAACCTATGTGAAGATGAAATAAGTGAGGAAGAAGAATGTTATTCATTAAAAGAGGACGAGTGTTAAAAGATTACAAAGTCTTTTCTTTTTTTGTTTGAAAAAACAGTTTTTTCGTTTAGTTTTTGTTTAATTTTATTTTACCATTTCAGAATATAAACTCATAAGAAATAATTCATAATTAATTTTGTCTTTTGTATTTATTGGTCTCCATATAACGCGATACGACTGATGCGATTTGTACTAATTCTGCGTTTCTTAAAGCGCAGTTTCCATACAACGCGGTAGATGATTTCCATACAACGCGCTACGAATTAGCCTGGTTTGTACGTTAAGTCCGAGTTTCTTATAGCGAGGTTTCCATATAACGCAGTAAACACTCACCACGTTATAGGACGGATGACTGTATAATACATAGACTTAAAAATGAACTTGATGGTTGAGATGGAGATGGTGAGAGCCTAATAGTAAGCATAGTAGGTTGTTTATATTCATATATACATATTTACAAGATGATAAATGACAATGAGGTTGTGATTAGTGAAACATTCTTTCCAGAATGGTCTCTCTCAAATGTTGATAAACACTACCACCAACCAAACACCACATGTTGGCCAAGAAATGAACCAGTGACATACTTGGCAAACAGTTAAGCACTGCACCACTGACACTTTCAGTTAGTTACTTAATATACATAGTTGTTATGTTACTTACCTATTTCTTCAAGTTCTACCCTGGGTGTGCGCTGACCACTTTTTTTAAGTATAATTCTGTATGACCTAAAATAAATTAATCCTTGTTCTGTTGCTGTAAAACTTAATGCATGCTCTAAACCTTGTAGTCGTATACTTTCAACCTGAAATATAAAACAAGGTTTTTAGTTGTACAGAAAACTACAAGTTAGTGAAAAGAGTTAAATGTTCACATGACAGGGGTAACCTTATGCTAAGATGAAGTGTGGTTTGCTAAGGTATTTTTTTCAGCAGTGATGAAAAAAGTGAGATGTTGCAGTGATAAGAGACATATGTATATAAACATGTAGATAAATATATATATACCATCCATAAGAATGTGGCACTACTTAGGATGACATTGCATGACTTTGTTCTCAATTTTAAGATGCAATATCTTCTTACCTTAGTCGTTTTACCAGCTACACCCTTTAATTAAATCAGAGCTCAGTAATTTTTACACATTTACTGTTTGTCAGCAGAAAGTAAAGCAGTGATAATATATTTTCAGGAGCCATTAGCAAGGATGAAAATTTAATTAAAGACATGATTCCAAAATTTAAGTAATTGAAGATGATTTTGTTCAACATCAGCTGATAGACACCCAATGCTGGGCATAGACCTCCCCCAATTAACTCTACATCGGTCAGTACCACCACGGGCTAAGAGCTTTAACTTATACTGGTTCATATGGGAGGATTCGGACCATTTCCAACCACGCTGGCCTCAATGCAGGTTGGTGGGCTATGTACTTAAAATTTTAATATAAATGTTTTCATTTACCTTTTCCCTGTGGAAAAAATCAATGAAAAATGATTTTAGTCGTTTTAAATCTTGGTTGAAGTCCCAGGCTGGACCATTAAAAAACAAACAAGGTTTTAATCCAGCTAACACTTTCATATTATGGAAATCAGACATAGCCTTAAAATTATCTGCACCAAGTTCTATCATGTCCAATATGCCATAATTAAATGTTCTTCCAAAGATTATATTGTGGGGTCGCTTTTTACTATGTGATCCAACACCAAACATAGCAGCCTCTTTCTTGTAACACATTCTGGAATTAAAATTGAAATAATTTACAATTTCATTTTAAGTAATATCTTTATCCCATAATTGGTAAATATTAGTTAGCAATTATTCAAAACATAAAAACATATATGTCTTTAAAAATTATAGGTTTCCAATAATTACTTATTTAAATGAAATAAGAGATATGTATTTTGCTTAAAATAAAAATAAGACAATTTTTATTTTTAGGAGTGATTACATGTAAGAGAAATTTTATATTTAAGCAAAAGTTTATTTATTTTCTTCTATAGAATAGGCTTTTAATTTATACTGTATGCTGCTCAATTTAATACCATTTCCTCCCTGTGTAGAAGTTACTCACACATCATTGAACCTCTTTTTCTTATATTTTAATATTAACTAAAAATAAATGGGAAATGGTACAACAATTTAAAATTATAATTTTTTTTTTATGTTTATAAATTGGAACATATCTAAAAACGCAAAAAGTCAGATGTACTGGAACAATAATCTTTGCTTACAGAATGTATCACTTGGTTCCTCCAAAATGACATGCATTTATATATTATACATAACCACAATAAATTTATTAATTATGTATTATTAAATTAAAGTATTATTTATATGTCTAAAAAGACAAAATATGTATCAAAAATCTTTACTTTTCAATGAGACTTGCGTCTTCAAATGGAACGAAATCATTTTTTCTACTTAAGAACGCTGCATCGGGCTTTTTTAAATAGTATATATCTTTTAATAGTTTTCGTGTTCGCTCCGAAGGATTACGACCTTGTAAAAATATACATTGCTTCGGTCCCTCGATGGGTTTTGGTTCTTTAGAAAGTAAAACTTTTTTGCCTTTACGTGTTGAAGGTTTTCTGAAAATTAATAATTAACTAACATAAATAAAGAAATTATGAAGTGATACGTGAAGACTTAAAAAAATATTACTTTATGCGTTGTATTACTGCCATTTTCTAGTAAATTGCACTTAATTTAACCACAACTAGTACACGTGTCTTTAAATATTCTTTGACATCGGCTTTTGGAAAAGCAATGACGTTTTAAGTTCGTACAGAACTTTTGCGATGTTGATAGAGTTGTATTGTTATATTGAATATTAAGTAATACAGATTATATCAACTTGCCAAGACAGATACATTAACTCTTTCAATTTGTATATGAAATTAAAATTAGGTACTTATACAATGTTACTTTAAATATCAAAATTATTAAATATTACTGTAGAAATTATTAAGAAAATATTTGTAGCAGACAATGTTAAATTTTTCATTAGCAACATTGCTGACTTTTTCGAGCATAACTGAACATTTAAAAAAAAACTTATTACAAGATCTTACTTATTTTAAACATAGTTTGTTTAAAGTTATTGCTGAAAACAGGCAGCAGCCCTTTCATAATACCTAATAGAGATATTACCTATCTGTTACTGTGTCTGTGTTATTGGTGCGAATATGAGTTTTTAAAATAGTTTAAATAAAGTATAAAATAGCATTGAAGTTTCGGTATTATTGAATGTTAATTTTTATGTAGTTCAATATAAATAAGAATTATACTACTTTGCAATAATTTGAACTAAAAATTTTATTTGCTACTTGGGAACTCAATCATATACGAAATGTAATTATCTACTCCAACCCTGACAGAATATAACTTACGTTGTTCTCTTTGTCTGAGACATGTCAGATCTCTCTAGTGAATTAGCTGATGAATTTCACATAACGAGTTCGCAAAGTTGTCGCTGTTTTAGGCTACTAGTAAAATGACTTTTCTTTTGATACAAGGCTTCAAATACTTTTATGGGCTTGTTATCGGTTACTTCAGACATAATAAAAATAACTATAAGTATAAAATTTAACAACTGTACTAACTTCTACAATTGTTTTCTAATTATATCAAGTCTACTAGTTAAAAGTTATCCAAAGAAAATATTTCTTTGTTATTGTGTAAATAATCGGTTAACAATATTTGTACGAAAGACAAAAATGATCGATTAATATAAAAAATTATCATGTTCTTCAAAACGCGTGCATCTTTTTCTTAGGAATAACATTGTCGTAATAACGTTTTTAAATTAATGTTATAATGTATTACTATTTCATATTGTTGTTAAAAGCTTTTTTATTGTATTTACAATTTTTCAAATTAAGGGCGCATTATTTTAAAACCCAATTATTGATGTACTTATCTTTAAATGTATTAACAATAATCTCAGAAAATCACTCTAAGAAAAATAATGTCAAGATAAATATAGCAATTATTACTATTACAGCCTTCAGAGACTGGATTAGCTAACGAGTTTGAAAAAGTTGTTTTAGGTCTCAGGTTTAAAACTAAACATTTACCTGTTCGGCTTGCCTCCACAAGAATACGAATACGACGTTATTTAACATTCAACGACGCATTTTTGTTAAGACTTGCATTAAAAACTTAAAAGTACATATCAAACATAGGAATATTAAAAGGAAAACCATGTTTCATAAAAATGTTGTACTCGAATAAGGAATATTTAAATAAAAATTGCAATATCACGAACATAGTATTCACAAATTACTAGTTACTAAAATAATACAAAGTTATTTTATTACAAAACTTACATATTTGTAATTAAAAAATATGATGGTAAAAACCGTATGTACGCAGTTTGTTGTGAAGCGGTCTAAAGCAAACCATATTTTTTTCAATGATGTACAAGTATTCTTTTATTTATAACTATAATTATAGACACGTGAGAAGAAGCGACAAAGCGGAAAACTTACAATATCAAAATTCAGCGCACGTATTTAAATTTTGAATTCATTTGAACAAATTCATTATTACGGAAATTAAATAGTTTTTATTGTCTGTTATGACATATCAATAGCGTTTACGTTCATCTTTTATTTAATTACCACTTGATCAACCACGTACCTGGTGCTGATTATATCTAACATAGAAAGATTAAATTTACTTAATACTTTTAATTAATATTATTATAACAAAATCCAACATCGTTTTAATTTATTTTCTCATTAATATCTAAAAAAGGATAGTATTATTATAAACTTTTTGTACATGTGATAATTTACTTTAACTTTGCAATATTTCAAGTTTGGATTAAATCACCAAACTTCAGATAACGATATATATATATATGAAACATTTATTATGACAAGGAAAATCCAAAAATTAATATATGTAGTTCGCTATGAAGTAGACTGTGTTTTTTCAGTCATCAATTAATTATTTTTCTCATTGACCCGATAAGCAAAAAAAAATTTAATACTTGATATTTGTTTTTGTTGATGTTAGATTAATTCAAATTAACTATTCAATTAAAATATTAAAGAGATAAACATAAGCTAAGACAAGTCTTTTAAGTATGGCTTTAAGGAATGCTACCCGATGTCGACTATTGCAATGTTTGAATATATATCTCTTTCAGGTCGAATGGCCATTAAAGTGTGCTAGAGCGCGGCGAGAGACGCTGCGGCGCACGCAACACCGTCTCGCCGTTTGAGTTGTTATTTCGTGTATAGTTTCTTACCGAGGACAGCACAAAAGTAAGTTAAATGCTTGTTATAAACAATTTTATAATGAAGCCATACTTACAGTTTACATAGTATCTAGTTTTTGATTTAAATTGTTATAAAAATTACTAGCAGTTTATATAATAAATCTATATGTATATGTAAATAAACTTACAGGTAAGTAATTCATTAAGTTTTCCTGTATCTCTTTTCTTTAATGTGAAAATTAATAAAAAAATTAATTGCAGTTTTTTAATTTGATTTTGATGTTGATGAATATTTTTTGATTTGATTCAATTTGGTTTGGTTTCTCGCATAAAGGTCATGTACAAGGTTAATTTGTTTAGAAATTCAATGTTTTTATATTATACAAGGAAGTGATCAAATGATTATTAATTCCTTATTGCAGTAACCTTATTAAAAGAATGTTGCTGCTGTGTACTTATTTGCCATTCTCCAACGGCATATTTTTTAATTATCATTTTATATACGTTAACTAAATAATGAATACAGTACAAGTAATATATTTGAAGCTAGGAATAATACTGAGATGTTTTGCTATCCCATTGTATAGAGTAATAATACACATGATGACTTATAATGTAAAAAAAAACATATTGAATTTGTAGCACAAGGTTTTTAACATAATTTAATGGCAGACAAATGTTCAGATATCAAAGATGTCGAAATGTCAGGGTTGTCCACCGTCCAGACCGAGAAACTTAATGTTTACGTCGACCCGACGTTGTTTCCATACTTCTGTCCATAATTCGCTATGATAACACATCGAATGTTAACGATTGTTACGCTCTTATTAGCTCCATTATTTAATTATAACATAACAGACATAACACATAATAGCTTTAACTTATACAATGTCTTTATACAATCGCAGCAGACAAAATTTACAATTCATTTCTTCTCTTCTTCTTCGTCGTTATATGCTTGGCAGGGTAATCGTGGTCGTCACGTTATATTAGTAGCCAGGCGTGAGCACAGAGATTTCGTCTAGGGAACTCATACTACAACTTTGAGTAGCATAGTGGTATGGTGGATACAGAATGGGACGGTACGCAGTGCTTTTTAGCACGCTTTACAACCTGTCACTATTTTTCGCGCACTATGGCTTCTCTTGTATATTTTTTATTTACTGGTGATAGGACCCTGCTGTTGGAGATCGTCTAGGTCGGTATCACAGCAACTCCTATTTGTGCTGCCAAACAGTAGTATGCAAACATTTCTGTGTTTCGGTTTGAAAGGAGTTGTAGCTAGTATAATTACTGGGGTTACTAGACTCAACATCTTATGCCTCAGGCGACGAGCGCAATGTGGCGCAGTATATAACATCCTAATTAGCGCCACGTTTTTATGGGCGGGCGTATAACTTAACGTTACGTTGTTTAATTGTATATATAAAAAAAATCGTGTAGTGGACCTATATAGCAGTTTTATCTTAATCGGTTCAACGCATTGATTAAACCGTGCGGTCTTATAGCTTCGACCTTTCCATGCACCACAAGTTCTTCTATAGATATGTCTTCTCAGTGAGTAATGTGCCCGAAGAATGTGAGAACACATTGGACGATGAAAGAAAAACGCTCGTTCGTACCTAGTTCGTGAAAAATTGAGATGTTTGTTCAGAACTTTCCAGGTTATGCTAGACATTCTTCGAACGCCACATCTCTCCAGCATCTATATTCTTTTCAACATTTTTCCTCATGTTTCTGCTTCTACATATTTTCCTTAGCCTATACATGACGGATCTAGTAATAGCCATGCGCTAAGAACCCCAAGATATTCGGTTGAACGTGTTCGCAATCCGGAATTTTAGTATCTCCGAGTGAGATACAACGTTAACTCGATGGTAACTGCTCCTGCACATAACAGCCTCTAACAATGAATCATTTCTTAACATCATCATCATCAGCCGATACACATCATAAGATACAATATGACATGTACAATTATAATGTGTACTGTAGATTATATATATTATATAGTGTACTGTAGATTATATGTTGTAATCTAAAAATAAATTACGTCATTAAAATACTTAAGTGGTAGCACGATTTGTAATTAATGTACTTGTCAATGTTTATTTTTATTTAATATATTTTGTATATTTAGACTGTATATGAATGTCTGTTTATAATTATTTTTATCTATCTTCACTGAACTGTGACATTATAAACACAAATGCACTTGGTCTTTATATATTACAGTCGAAAGGTCTCTTTTTCCGGAGATCTTTTTGGTATGTGCCAACGCAGCGCCTTGAATTACAGCACCAGTGTTTCGGTTTGTAGCTAGTAAAATTCCTAAGGGAACAATGTTAACATCTTATATCTCAAAGCGACGAGTGCAGTGTGATGCAGTGTATATCATCTTAACTAGTGACATATTGTTATAAACGAGCGTGACATTTACAGTAAGGTGAATATTCTGTTCGTTTCATCGCTGGGGCGAATAAAACATAACTGGTTTTATATATGAATATATGGTAGTAACTTAATTTTTCTGGTAAGATATAAATAATTATTTTAGTGATTTTATATTTAGGCACGGTAAAAAACAATTATTAACATAACAACTTCAAAGGAATGTCATTAGTTTTTAAAAGTGTCGTGATATTCCAAGGCCTTTATTACATATAACAACACTTCGTAAGGTGAATAGCCTGATGCAATAAACAGTATCTCGACTAAGGTGTCGTCATCGGGTACCTGTTTTATACCAAAGTTATTAAGTACGGTGTTGTAGCGACTATACTTTACAAAAAAAAAACTAAATAAATGTTCACTGATTTCACTTTACTTTTCTCACATAAATTATACTGTAATGATACAACCAGTAGATATCTTCTTATTATCGAGAAAACTAAAATGTATTACGTCTGACATTGAGTAACAAGAATAACGTAATAAAAACTTATGCTAAAGTTATTAACCGTATCTTAAAAAAGTTGCCGAATTTTATTGTTAATCAGTCTTCTTCGAATCAAAGAATTATATTTCTCATCAACTTGATGCATGATAAAAACCATTAACGATGTAAATAATGTGCGAATAATGGAAATTGTCAGTAGTGTTATTCATAGCGATTATTTTATAGTGTAACGTAATATTTATTAAAAAATTGTCTTTAAATCGACATTACAGCAATAATATTGGCCTTTTTGTAAAATCTTCCTAATTTAAATGAAAAATCAAATGTAAGAATCTTTAAGCAAACGCGCAAACGTAATCTTTAAGAATTAACTTATTTTCTAAAAAATTATCACTCTTAACCAAGTCACCCTTCAAATAAATAAAGAATAAATTTTGTGTTATGACAGACATAGTCACACAAATACGCACAAACTGACGTACAGACATAAATCGTAAGCGTTAAATTTATAAAATGGGAAGAGTGATGTGTTTTTAGGTGGGTGGTTAAGTATGTGTTTATTTTACTTTAAATTTCTTTAAAACTTCTAGACCTGTATCGTAATAGTTACTTTATTAATGATAACCAAGGATAAATATTAGAACGTAACACGTTATCTGGTTCGTTTGATTATAATTTTAATATCACTATATAATTTATGAGTGATGTAATTATAGAAGATAAATTTATATAATAGACATACATGTAAATGAATAATTCGATGATAATTTATAGTTATTTTTAGTGGTATCAGTTTTTTGATTTTTCAGCTCTATCAAACTCCATGACCGCAGATCGGAAATAGGACATTTAAAAAGAAAAATAAAAAAAAATTGGTCGCAAAATCCTAATATCATTTAATCATTATATGTTTTAACTGTATTTTTAGTTTTACCTAAAGTATTAATCTATACATATTTACACCTTACAGAAATTACAAAGTATATCGACCCTGTTTATTCATATGTGGCGGTCTTGTGGGTGAAACTCCACGAATACTATATGTCGTAGAAATTGCGTGAACAGAAATTTTACAAATTGCTTAGTTTTCTAGAGTTGTTGAGTCGACGACGCAACGCATAACTATCGGGTTATAAAATCAAATGTGGTGAAACATTAAGTTGGCTTTTAAATAAAAAACATAAACACAAAATTTTTTGCCGCTTGTATCAGGTTACTGCAACTCGAATGAAATCTTATAACTGTCATGTCCAAGGATTTTGCGAACAAGACGACCTCGAAAATACTTAAAAGTTGTACATATGATGCTTTGCAACATAAATATAAATTTTAATAAAATATTGGATAAGGATAATCTTTTTAATTTATATATGATGACTTTGCTTAACGACAATGTTGTATATACGCCTTCGTTGATATTATCATGACTCATTTAAATTTGTATGAAAGATGTCTAGTTATCAGTATCGTACACTCAGTTCGCGTCTCTTTAATAATAAATGTAATATGTCTGTGAGTATAATACCCGCAGACAGATTTCCCGCCGGAGTCATATCTCTTATTGGGTGATAGGTCGTTTAATGATATAAATATTTTATGTGGAAAAAATTAAGTCCGAACAAAGTACGATCTATTTTGCCTACATTTCAAGTCAACAAAAGTCAACGGTTATCGGTACTAAGTTTAATTGTACAGCAATTTAGATGATTACTGATACTAAATAACACAAATTGTACTTACGGTGAACAAGAGGAAAGATAGCAATATAGAGCTTGGTACTAAAATTGGCTTGTCATGTAAAGAATTATACGTGTTATTAGTAAAAGAGCAAAATAAATTTCAGGACTTTTCTTAGATTTAAAGTTCTTAGTATATATGTTTAAAAAGAAAAATGTCACACCTAAGCACACAATTAACTTGATGTATTGTTAGTTTTATACACACAGCACTGCCTAAACCTCTTTGTATCGTTCAAGGAGTATTACGCAAAGTTTATTTTGATAACGATGTTACTATAGTATACTAGCAAACATCATTGCATCATGGTCTCATTTGTTTCTAATTAACAAAACTTTAACCTTTCTAAGACCGGTCCTTTTTAGACCAGAACAGACAGATATAACACTTATTAAAAATATCGGGTGGACTTAACTTATAAACTTGTAAATAACAACATCTTAAGTCGGTGATTGTTGATGTCTTCAGAAATGAAGATTTCTTTTTATATTTACCAAGAAAACTTTGTAGTAATACCCAAACTCATTTCAAATAATGTACAGGTCTAACAGAATATTTAATAACATTCTTTACGAAATTTATACATTAATTTGTGCCTGGACATTTTCAGTTTAAACAATTGCCAACAATAAAAGTTAAGAAGTATGTACAATTGAAAACAAATCAAAGAATTCCTTTCGTTTTCTGTCGTTTAAAATAAGCACAACAAACTGTTTGTGGTCACGTGACATGTTCATACGGTACCTAACGTTACGGTCACACAAACTTTGTCTCGTTATGTCCTGTTCAGATTTCATAAGACTCCATCCAATACATTGCGATAAAACAACACTAATAATCAAAATCAAAGAATTTCAAAAACATTAGTCATGTTTTAAAGGTAGTTTTCTAAACCTATAGCTCTAACTTGTCTTTCCTTCTTTATTGTTTAATCTGTCTGCTTTGAGATATAAAATATGAAGTAAATAATATGATTATGTTATCAAAACGTATAGTAGAACATGATGTAATAACACAAATAACTAACCGTGTGTTATTTGTTAGTATTTACGTTTAGTATACAAATGGGTCTAATTAATTTCTGCTGAACTTATAACACATTTGACTATTGTTTTATTACATTTATAATACTTTAATACATATGTGCTTTCATAATACTTATATTTAACTTACTAAACATTTTTATTATTCATTAATCTAGCTTCTGAATAGGTAGGGAAACAAAGGAATTTCATTTCAATAGAGGAGGTATCCTATTAGTTTTCTTGTCTCTTGCGAACACTAACAACTTTACTTATGGAAATTACTATAATGCTTGAAAAATACAAAAATAATTAAATTGGATATTATTTTTGATTCCCCTCATTGCTAAAAACTATATCATGTAAAACGTTTATAATAATGTTTAAAAAATAAGTAGCCAAATAGTTAAGAATAATTCTCACTTAATACTTTGCTTTTGGCACCCTCTAAAAGAATTGTAACGATGATAAGCACCTTTTTAGAAGTAATATTTGAATTTTCTAAACAATCGTCATTCCGTGACGTTATGAGAGAGGGACCCATCGTGCGCGTATAGGTTCAGATCGCGTAGGCGACTTTTAAAACATTTTTAGACTAACTATACGACGCACGCAGGTAAGCAAGCACTCTGCGCGACACCAGACATGGCGGACAAATACTCTTTGTAATCAAATTTCACGCTTTACGCTAAGAATCCGAAAGGCAATGTGATATAATCAATTCGACACATGAAATGGCTTCTGGAGGTGAAATTAAATTAGATAACATAAATTTAGCGGGTAAGTGGCTAATCGATACATTTTAAATTTCATTTCAAATTTTTATAACTCTAGACTCTCTTATTTCTTTTTAATTAATCACCGAATCTAAAGATATTTTAATAATATTATTACTATATAACAATCGGAAATATATTTTTTTATGAGAATTGTTAATTTTTCACTTAAAGGATAATCGTTAATCTTCTCATTTATCGTTACTATTCAATGAGTAAATATAAAACTGTTCAAACAAGGAACTAATAAAATTCTGAACCAATTCGTATTTTAACCTTAAACAGATCACGATGTGCAAAACCACAATACTGGTAGTCTGCGTAAGCGCACAGTTTTCTATATGCAAGTGGAATAAAAATTAATTCAATATCATTTTGTATGATTTACATATTTCTAACAAAATATTACGTTAATCTATTATCAATTCATGTGTATTTGAATTATTCAAAAAAAACTTCTTTTTCTTTTAATTTATTTTCTTCTGATTTTACATGCGATTGGGGTGATATTTCATAATGGTAACATAAACAGTATATAATGTGGCCGTCTATCATCCGATGACGATGATATAAATAACTCAATGTAGTTTTAAGTTTATTATAATAATATGTCATCTTACGTGACTATATCTAAAAATGACTAAAAAATAAAATAAAATATTTATCAATAAATTTTAATACGTACCTTTCTATCGATACAATGTGTTTACATGAACACTTCTAATACAAGTTTCAATGTTGTTCGGGTTGAGTGCTAACCAGAATCCCGCTCTACTTAAAATGGTGATTACTATCATGATAAAACGCATTAATTTAGCACACAAACACACATCCATACACACCACATACTAGAGATCCGATATTGATAAAAATTTCATTTTCTTTTATATGTTTATAGTTATTTATATTATTTTTTTTCATACATTTCTTGTATTAAAGACAGTAGGCCACCGTTACAAATTTTCCGCCAAACACCTGAAGAAGTTAGGACACGGTGAAAACTAGTGCTGATCGGAACTACTGTTCCGGTAAGCATTAACTGACCCGTCTACTTTTGTCTTCTATAAATTGTTAAAAAATATGAATTTACCTGTGATAATGATATCAGGCAATGAAAGGATAAGTAATTAAACTTTAACAACTTATCAACATTTTTCTTAATGTATTTGAGTACGATGTATTTTATATAAAGACACTTTTAATTATTAAAAGCGTGAGACTTGGACCTTGTTCCGCTTAGTAAGTGTGTAAACAATGAGCCATACTGATGATTATTTAATTTCCTTTGGTCCTTCCTCCATCTTGCAATTTACAGGCAGTTGCAATGCATAAATACTTGAATTAATTAATATTTTTTTTATTACAGTGTTGGAGCGTGATAACAAAGATTTAGAGGTCCAGAAGGCAAACGAGGATCCTTTGACAAAAGCCATCGGTGCAATAGGAAAATGGCAAATATGGATTTGCTGCGTTGTCTTCCTTGTCAAATTTCCAGTAGCCTGGCATCAGATGAGCATTATATTTCTTGCTCCACCTATGAACTTTACTTGTGCGAATTCGCACAATGATTTTGGAAGTTCGTGCCTAACTGAATATAAAAACTGTACGAAGTTCGAATATGATCGAAGTGTATTTCACGAGACAATCATTTCTGAATGGGATCTAGTTTGTGACCGAGAATGGTTGAAGAGCTTAACGCAGACTATTTTCATGCTAGGTATTCTTGTTGGCAACATGGTATTTGGTCATCTATCCGACAGGTTAGTTTTGCTTACTTTAAATATATAATATGTTTTTGGAAATATAATATTAAAAGCTATTTCACTAATAATCATTGTTCAAAAAGAGGTTATATTTATTTCTGTTACATTTTTCGTATGCAGAATTTGTGGGACTAGATTGTAATTTAAGTTACTTACTTTACTAGTGGTAGGTCTTTGTTGACGGAGACTGTCTAGGTAGGTGCTACCACTTTGCTCTGTAATCTCGGGCTATTAAGAATACGACTAAGGTAAACTTTGCCTCTCGTAGAAGGCGACCTCGGCTTTGAAGGAGAAAGCCCGGAATGAACGACAAGTACGAGGTGGTCTAGTTTTTGTCGTACCAAAGCGAGTGAGTCGAGAAGGGCTAAAGCCCTCCTTGGGACATGCTTTAGGCGTAGCACCGGGAGGCACCAGTGCGTATCGTAAGAGATCCCAGGGTCTCCCGCAACGCACTGAAGATAACCACCGAGGGGTTTTAGTGGCTAAAAATCCCACATAACCTTGTCTTCCTTCCAGAAGCAGAGTATTTCTTTAGTAGATTTCCCGCCCAATAACAAAAAAAATTGATACTACTGCAGCGCCCTTTTCTGCCGCCAAACAATAGTGTGCAACCATTTTTGTGTTCTGATTTGCAGGCGCTGTAGCTAGTGAAATTACTGGGATAACGAGAATTAACACCCTGTGCCTCAAGACGAGGAGCGCAATGTGGCGCAGTTGGTATCATCCTAACTAGCAATACGTCATTATGGGCTAGCGTATCACTTATCATCAGTTTCGTTCGTCTGCTCGCTTCGTTGAATAAAAAAAATTATAATAAATACTTCTATTAACTTCTTTATCAATTTAGCCAAATATTTCATGTTATTTCTAATTTATATTTATGTTTTACAACTTCTTTGAACAGAAATTACGTCTACCGATTCCTTTCACAAGCCTCTGATCACAGAACGCTGGTCTAAATTATGAGCAAATTGAGCACATCCTGTATTTATTTCGTTACGTCGAATCGCATTGAGTCCGGATGTGAATACTCTAGCTAATTCTCTTTAATATGACCAGAACACATTTCAGTCACAATTTATAAACCTAAAAGAAAATATATATTTTCTTGTCAATTACTAAGAATTTATTAATTTTTGCTCGTGCAATTTTTAAACTTTTACCTCTTAATTTAGAAAATAAGGTTCGAAAATAATTTTGGGTTAATAATTATTTTTGCTAATTATTATTTGTTTTATGCTTTATTTCTCTTAACTTGCTAAAATTCTTCAGAGAAAATTTTGTGTTCTTTCAGATTCGGCAGACGGATGCCCTTTCTAGCAGCGGTATGTCTACAACTTATATCAGGGGTTATCACAGCATTCTCTGTAAATTGGTATATGTTTACCTTCTTCCGGTTTCTGCTTGCGGTTGCCACAGGCGGCACGATGGTCAGTAGCTTCGTTCTAACGATGGAGATTATTGGCGCTGAATACAGGGAAACTGTTGGTATCATATATCAGATTCCATTTAATCTGGGACATTTAAGTCTGCCGCTTTTCGCTTATTTTTTACGTGATTGGAGTACATTCCAGTTAGCGATATCGCTACCTTCAGTATTATTTTTAAGTTATTACTTTTTACTACCTGAGTCACCAAGATGGTTATTAACAGTAGGAAAAGCAAAAGAAGCGACTATTATAATGGAAAAAGCTGCCAAAAGGTCAGTGTCAATAATTATAAGCTTCTCATTATTCAAAATAACACATTGCAGGATCAAAGAAATATAACTGACAAATGACATACCATCATTATAAGGTGCCTTCTTCAAACTGAAGTTTGGCGGTCAGATTGAGTAAACTAGTCCTGTCCTCAGCTATTCTTTTCAACTTATGATATTTAAGCCCCGTCCATTTCTTTATTTCGACAAACCATTGCTTTCGTTTATTACCATGAGCACAATAACATGTAATGACGTATATTAAATTTTAAAAGATCTAGAAATGGTGATAAGTCTCTATTGCAGGAGACCGTCTAGGTAGATATCACCGCCGCGCCTATTTCCGACACCAAATAGTATTGTGCAAATATTGCTCTGTTCCGGTTTGAATGGCGCTGTAGCAATTGAGATTAGTGGGGTAACGAGACTTAACATCTTATGTCTCAAAACGTCGAGCGCAATGAGGTGCAGTACATATCATCCTAACTAGCGCCGCATTATGGCAAGCGTATAACTTACCATCAGATAAACGTCTTGCTTGTCTCGTCGCTTCGTCGAATGAAAAAAATTAACAAATTACTATTTAATTTCAGAAATGGTTTACCAACAGAGTCAATAGCAGCGTCAATAAACAAAACTGTAGCAGAACTAAGTAACGCATGTCAAGAACGCGCCTCATTCTTAGCATTATTCCGGACCCCAAAGTTACGCGCACGCACAATTGCTATTTGTTTTAACTGGTTTGTTTGTGGATTGTGTTTCTTCGGCGTCTCCCAATACATTGGTCAAGTCTCTGGTGATATATTTTCTAACGTCGCCGCTTCGGCAGCAATACAGGTAAAAAATTAAATAATTTTTATCCATACATATATATAAATATCTAATTTCGATGACAGTTTCTTAAGTTGGAATAAAACTTTTAATGGTAATATGATCATCCGTTTATTAAACACACCACTGTGTGTTTGTCGCTGTTTAAAAAATATATCCTAATTTAAAAAACAGAAGAAAAATTTATTATATATATACTAACTTTTTCATTTAAATAATACGAAAGTGGATCTGTACTTTCTATTACTATAACATTTTATTCACGTAAAACTTTCATTTCCTTTCTGTTAAAGTACGTTGTAAATATTTCTACATCATTATATGGACGTGTCATCAGAGTCACTTACTAATTCAATTTTATACTACAACTATAATTATGTTTTATAATAATATTACACGTAAATTGTTTATGTACATACCTAAGTAATTTCTATATAGAAAGAGGAGAAAATAAAATACTTCCGTTAACACAAAATCAATTTATAAAAAATTTCTTTTCCTACCATTGTTATTTGGTAATTTTTTTTAATAATGTTATATTATCATGCCTAATAATAGTGAATATTGTGACCGATAGTATAGTATATGTAGGATTTTTTGTCTAAAGTATTATATTTTAAGGTAACGATGTTTAATATTGCTCAGCATATCACAATGTTAGAGAACGGGTTTTGAAACAGTTATAGATTTTTTGTTTATATTTACAGTGAACATCTGAAATGTGCACAGTAAATTCATTAAACGCGTGTACTGAATTTTAAAAAATATAATTCTAATGTACACTGCGTAGAAATTTTAAAGTGTTATGTTAGTTAAAATTTTAACGAACCGCTTAGATGCTATTATTACTCAAGGTATTCAATATCTATTATGATTCTTTATTTTTTTCAGGTCCCTGGCACTATTATTTCGATCTATGCTAATAGATTTCTGGGCCGCAAAGTAACCTTGATCAGTTCGAATTGCGTAACTGGATTCAGCTGCCTACTTATTATTATCATCCCCGACATCGGCATCAGTCATCTAATCCTCGGTTGTATTGGTTTATGGGGAATGAGTATTTCCTTTGCTACAGTCTACTTATACGCTGGAGAAATCTTCCCCACCGTCGTGAGAAACTCTGGTGTTGGTTTAGCCTCTACAGTAGCTAGAGTCGGCTCGATGTTAGCTCCTTTTGTGGCCACTCTGAGAGTTTCATATTTTTGGCTTCCTCCATTAGCCTTTGGTATAGTTCCCTTGATAGGAGCAGGCCTCTGCTTACTTTTACCTGACACTCGTGGCAAGAAACTCCCCGATACATTACACGAAGGAGAAGCGTGAGAAAATGTTCGCATTAAACCAAAGGAGGCTGAAATATCTCTAGTTTAATTTATTTAATTAATGTTGAAAATAATACAACTGTTTTTCTTTTGTATTAGACGTCCAATGATTTTTAATGTCATTGAGTGTATTTAAATAGAATGTGATTACGTTTAAAATTTCGGTAAAATATATCGACATAACATTATCATAAAACAAGTGTTGTTGTATATGTAAATAAATATCGATAATAATAATTAGAGATCTGATTGGTGTCAATAATACCTTGTAATGATTGTATAGCAAAATGAAATGAAAATATTTTGAGATTTTTCTATGTATTAAGCGAGGAGATGCTCTGGTGGTAAAGGAAATGCATGCAATTTGGCGCTAGTTACGAAGTTTCCTTAGTATTACAAAGTTTTAGTTCCCTTAGGCCATTAATTGGTAAATTTCGTAACCGCAGTAATTATACTATAGTAACAACGCCCATCACCCAAAATACAAATGCTCGCATCAACGAACTTCCGGGTGCGCAATCTAAATGCTCTGCTCCATAGCCCTATGAAATATGGTTCAAATTGAAACCACATGCTTCTCGAGTTCCCACCGCGCCGGTGCGTTCATTCATCCGAGCATCAGCTGTTTTTGATTTTGTGTTTCATTGCTTGTTTTTTTTTTAGTAAAGTAATATATTTTTAATGAAACTATCGTTTCAATTAGCTGTATTAACATGATGGAGCGTAAATAACACTAATAAATCGTTTTAAAAACATGATTTTTTTTTAATCAGTATCGATTTTTTTGCGTCCCATCATCAAAGGTGCCATTAATACTATCGTCTGTCTTAATATTCGGAAGCGGTCTCTTAACACCCAGTATAAACATTAAAATACAAAATTTATAGTAATAATCTAAATTATAAATATATCAGATATGTTTTTTTTAAATGCCGTCTATATTTTATAATATTATGGATATACTATAGTTACGTTTGAAAATTAAGGAAATATAGCGGACTACCTACATCGCTATATCTATTGAGGTATACATTGTGTGTATAAGTCAATTACCGTGCAATAATTACTTTAATGAAGCGAAATTGATAATTTTCTTAATCTAAATTTATTGTGTTATCTTAATACTGATACCTACCGCAGGCTGCGTAATAAATTATTATAATAAAAGTATAAATGTACATACAAGTGAATTAACATTTATTCAGTCAACCGTCTGACGGCCTTGTGACACGTACCTGTAGGTATATCGCATATACTTGGTTTTATAAAAATATGCAAAAAGTAGTTAATAAATACGTCAAGTGTAAACACAAATGAATAATGGCGGAAATTGACCGCATCGAAGAGATAATTGGCAAGTTCGGTCTATATCAATCATGGATTTTATTCTTGGTTACTATATCACGTTATCCGATAGAATTCCAGTTGACAAACGTTGTCTTTATATTACCAAGCGTGGACTATGTGTGTTTGGACGAACAAGCTGCGAATGCAACGAATTATTGTCCATGCGAGAATCCTGAATACGATACGAGCGTCATCGTTAGCTCCGTAATTAGTACATGGAATCTGATCTGTAACAGAACTCAACTCGCCAGTTTAGCGCAATCGATGCTACAGATTGGAATCCTTGCAGGAAGTTTGATTTATGGCTATATTTCAGACAGGTAAGGCTACCGTATATATGTCCTAAATTCCGAATAAAACTTGTCGATTTAAACACATACAGTAAATAAATTAATTTATAGTAATAGTATATTATTAATATTATAATAATAATAATAATTAAATTATTAGTATACAGAAAATACTTACAATATTTAAAGATAAAATTGTGCAGGTTTATGATTTATTTTATGTAAATGATACAACGCTTGGTAAATAATGTGCTTTCTCGTAAAAATGAGGTGTAGAACTTTTAGTTAATCTTATACAATTATTATAAAATTTAAACTAATAGAAGCGTTTTACTTGTGGACAAGTTAACTACCATCTCCGGTAAAACTGGTTGTTTGCATCGTTACTGTATTATGTTTAAAAGATAATGTTACTAGTAAATTCAGCTGATTAATGAATCGAATTAGCTTATGAACATGCATGCTTGTGACTGTAGCAAAATCGATATCTATAGTGGATAACATTTTGTAAGGACGTCCACTCATAACAAGGTAAATGTACACTCATCTTGTCGTTAAAAAAACAATTACTTGCGGCTTACGCTTTACTTTGCTTATTGCTTGTACTTATGTACAGATATAACACAAGTGTACATATAATCAAAACATTTCTTATTTAATGATTATTCAATTTAATTTGATAGTAATGATGTAATTTATGTTGGAATTTTTTTTAATATTTGTAAACTTTTATTCAGGTATGGACGTAAAATTGCATCGTGTTTGTCATTTGTAACAACTGTTATCTTCGTCGCTGTATCAGCGGTAGTGCCAGAAATATGGTTATTCCTTGTATGCCGTTTTCTTATTGGAACTGCTGTTGGAGGCACTATGTTATGCACCTACATTCTAATCATAGAACTAAGCGGTAAATCATTTCGGCCATATTTGACCGGATTATTTGAAATATCTTATATCACGGGATACTTCGTTCATCCAATAATAGCTTATTTTGTAAGGGAATGGCGATATTTACAATTAGTTACTTCAGTACCATGGGTTTTTGTAGTATTAAATTATTGGCTGCTGCCAGAATCTCCAAGATGGCTGATAACTATGGGCAAAAAGAAAGAAGCTATTAATATACTCACTATTATTGCAAAAAGGTAAACGCATATTTTTACTAATGTTATATAAATTATAATATTGTTATTACAATAGTCATACTCATTGTACTTTGTTTTTTCTACAGAAATAATAGGCCCGTTGACAAAATAAATAATATTGTTGAAAGTATTGAAGAAGAATCTTTGAAAGAACGTCAGCAAGAGCATGGATCATACATTGATTTGTTTAAAACACCTAAAATAAGAATACATTGCATTATAATCGCAATAATATGGTTCTGTTGCGCTCATACTTTCTTCGGCATCAATCAGTACATAGGTCGTGTTCAAGGCAATTTATATTTAAACGTCATGCTTTCAGCTGCTAGCCTTATTCCTGGGATCGTTTTAGTCATAATTGCATCTTTATATTTAAAAAGAAAAGTCGGGGTTATAACAAGTTTTACATGTGCAGCTGTTTCTTTACTTGTCTTCATATTTATTCCCGATGGATCAGAATCAGTTTCATTAACTTTTGCTATTATCGGACAAATCGGTGCCTACACAGCATTTGTTCAAGTTTATTTATACTCGTCAGAAGTTTTTCCAACAATTATAAGAAACTCAGCTATGGGCTTTGCTTCAATGTTTGCTAGAGTGGGTAGTTTCATTGCTCCATTTGTAGTTAACATTGGAATAGAATGGGTTTCCATTGTTATTTTTAGCATACTAGCATTTTTCGCAGGGTTTTTGTGTTTATTTTTACCTGAAACTAAAGATACTGTATTATTAAACACTATAGAAGAAGCTGAAGACTCAAATAATAAAAGATAGTAAAGAATTTAAAGACGACAATTGCTGAGGCGATTTTTGAAAAAGACTTGTGCCCAGCTATAAGCGTCATGTGATTAAGATAATGGTGTTAAAAAATTTAATGTGAAAGTTTTATAGAAATCGGAATAAACGTGGATTATAATGAACTTTAAGGAAGTTGAATAACTTTACTTATTGTGGACTTTATTTATTTGTGAAATATAATTTAATTTAATTTTTATTGCAAGTCGTGTAAATTGTTTCATTAACCCTGCTAAATTCTCTTTTAATATAGGCGTTCCAGCTAGTATTTTCTCATTTTTCTCCGTAAAAAATTGATACTTTTACATTTATGTAACTTTTATTAAAATAGTCATTTTTTACAATTTATAGAAGTATTTATTCTTGCTCTCTATCTAGATGATGAAAATACAATATAATTCGTTAGGTGAAAACTAGAATCACTCTGAGTATTTGAATTATTACATTCAAGAATATTTTAATACTTTTTACCATAAAGATTTATGACCACTTTAATACTGTTAGAATTATCTAAATGTTTAGATAAAACTATATTCTTATCAAAATATTTGCTTTATCGCGTCTTAAAATTTAAGAGTGTATGAGGTTTAGCTAAACGATGTTGTAGTGTGTTACATTTTAAATGAAAAGTTAATTGAATATGAAATTGGTTATTCGAAACTAAAAGGAATTTATTTTCTTTTTTTTAAAATGGTTGCCGATGACGCTATTCAAAAAATTATTGGCCGATTTGGAATATATCAAACATGGGTTTTGTTCCTGATATTAATTGGACGTTTTCCTACAGATTTTCAATTGACAAATGTAGTTTTTATTCTGCCAAATGTAGATTATGTGTGCTTGGACGAACAAGCCTTCAATAAAACAAACTACTGCCCTTGTGAAAATCCCTTTTACGACACAAGCAATATTATTGAATCCGTTACTAGCACTTGGCACCTCATTTGTAACAGATCACATTTAGCTAGTTCGGCACAATCAATGCTCCAAGTTGGAATACTGACGGGAAGTCTTATCTATGGATATTTATCAGACAGGTAACAAAATTTTTCTTTATTAAATATTTACATATTTTTTTTTATAGGTACTCGTTAATAATGTATATACTGAAAAGACTAAAATCAGTGTATATTTGAGGCATTTGAGTCAAATATAACTATTGCCTGGTCAGGTTAAACATGAAAATTTTTCTCGTTTCAAACAACAGACGTAAATAGAAAAGTAAATAAAAACGCTTTTTAAATATACATAATTACCGAAACGTTCAGTATAGAAATTAAAAATCTCTCGCTTGCAAAGCTAGAGTAACCGATGTTACGGGTTCAATCCCCGAATCGGATAATATTTGGAAGTTGGACAGAAATTTCTTTAAAAAATTTGGGTATACTTCTTAACTGTTATTTTTTACTTTATGTCATAAGATCTAAAGACTTCAGAATCTTTGAACCGATTTACGCAAAAAGGCAAATATGTTAATTTTATGTCTAGAATATAAATATTACTAGCGCTTAATTAAATGAACGAACTCTGTAACTTGCTTCGAAAAAGAAGTAATTGATTCAATCTGATAAGATCACGAAGGTTTTTGAAACAATGTATGGTTGTTTAATGTTGTACAAACTTAAGTTCTAATATATATTTTTAGATATGGACGACAAATAACTACGTTATGTGGGATAATTACCAATGTTGTATTTATAATAATGTCAGCAGTTGTTCCACATTTTTGGATGTTTCTTATTTGCCGTTTCTTTATTGGCACCGCGGTAGGTGGGACAATGCTTTGCGGTTACATTCTAATATTGGAGTTGAGTGGGAAAACATTTAGACCATATCTCACAGCTTTTACTGAAATAACGTATGTTACTGCCAATATAGTGCAACCGATAATAGCCTATTTTGTTCGGGAATGGCGATACCTCCAATTAGTAACATCTGTTCCTTGGATTTTTGTCACGATTTATATTTGGCTGCTTCCGGAATCTCCTCGTTGGTTGATAACAAAAGGAAAAGACAAACAAGCCATAGAAGTTCTAACCAAAATTGCTAAATGGTAAACCAAACATTTATAAAATCAATAGAATTAATTTGTTAATGTCAAGAATAATTATGTTATTTTTATTTTAGGAATAACAAGCCTACAAAAAACATTACAGCAATGATCGAAAATTTCAATGTAGAATCTCTAAATCAAAAACAAGAAATACATGGATCTTATTTAGAGTTGTTTAAAACTCCCAAAATAAGAATTTACACTTTTGTAATGGCCTACGCTTGGTTTTGCTGTGCACATACATTTTTTGGAATCAATCAATATATTGGACGACTTCTGGGAAATTTCTATCTTAACATAATTCTTTCGGGAATATCATTTTTACCAGCTATGATTTTAAATATACTTATTTCCTTGTTCCTTCAGAGAAAAGTGGGTACGATAGCATGCTTTCTACTGGCAACGGTTTCTTTAACTATGTTTATTTTTATTCCTCCCGGTGCTGACACAATGTCTTTAATCTTAGCTACGGTGGGTCAAATGGGAGCGTATATGGCATTTGTTCAAATGTATTTATATACATCAGAAGTGTTCCCAACGGTCGTGAGAAATTCAGCACTAGGATTTGCATCAATGTGTGCGAGAGTAGGAGGTTTTGCTGCTCCTTTTGTGGTAAATATTGGTGTCGAGTGGATTTCGATTACTATTTTTAGTGTAGTAGCTTTAAGTGCGGGATTTCTATGTCTCTTTCTTCCTAATACTAAGGACACTGTATTATTAAATACAATTAACGAAACTGAATTTTCAAATAATCAAGTTAAGGTAAGACCTAATTAAAAACTTAAAAGACAAATAATAAACCTTCATCCACGTGTATTGTTAAAACAATATATGTTTTAAAATAGTTTGGTCGTAGTAATAGTATGTATAGCTTCATCACGTAGATATTAATGTAAACCATATACTTATTAAAAACAATTAAACATTTAGGAAAATTTAAGAAAAAGTTAATTTTAAAATCATAATGCTTTGTATACATGACATGACATGATGACATGTGTAAGAAGAGTGAGAATTTAGATATGACGGCTGATAGAGGGATATGGATATGAAGTACATACTGTGCTGACCCCACATAGCTGGGAAACGGGCAGGAGGAAGAAGAATGCTTTGTAAACATTTTTAAGATATGTAGTAACAACTGTGTAACAATTTTTTTTTGGATTTACATTACGATAATGAGTGTAATTTTTAATAGTAATTTCTTCGTTTTATAATGAAATTTTATTAACCTTAGATAATAGTAATGATGAAAAATAATACTTTCAATTCTCTGTAAAATTATTCTATATTATCTTTTTAAAATTTATGTTCTTCACAATTAATAAAACATTTGATAAATTATTTGTTGGTGAAATGAAATATTTTCTTAAAAGTACTATCTACCGACAAAACTTTTTAGTATAAATGTTATGATTATGCTTGCCGATTAAAGACGATGCCGCTATTTATGTAGATGTTATAAAATATGTACACGCAATTGTAATATTACAAGCTGACGTACACAAATCGAGTTACAACAAATGAATTTCTATTCCGTGGTTCCGAATCCCTTCCCAAGTTCATACTTGTTGTTTTTAAGTCATTTAAAGTGTAAGAGTTTTACCTCAAGAAATACATTAAAAAAATTGTTTTTGTATCTTGTACTGAATGTTTTGAATACCACCAAAATATCAGATAACGAAAATAAAAAAGGTGGTATGTTATTTATTGTATATAAAAGTTGTAAGTGATATGTTATGAAGGTGGTATGCAACCCTGAAATGATACTAGTGTAGCAGATCACGTTAAGGGAAAAAAGTCAATCAAAGTTTAACAACCAAACCAAGTTTTAACTTAAATTAGTGAACTTCATTCCCTTTCTGTTTTATTGTACAACACATTGTTCTCATTTCATCCACGGTGAGCCTTTCGTGGCGTCCAGAATGTTGCAAATTAAAAGATTGTTGGTTAAGAAAGTAATAACAATTTTTAAAGTTTTCATCGACGTAAATTTAGTAAAAGCTGAAAATAACAAATTGAATCGCAATTAAACGATCAACCTCATTCCTCTGACTTTCAATCCGTTCTATTTTTCAGGATAGCTAAAATTATTTTTTTTTTCTATAAAATGTTTTTAAAAGATTATTAATGTCGTCTTTTAAATGAAAACAAAATGTCCAATTACCTTAAAACATCAATGTTGAACGAAATCTCAGCCATTAAACTAAAGATATACATATATACCTTGGTAGGTATTCATATATATTAGGTCCTTACATATGAAATTAGCATTTTCTCGTACTGACCACTTTGATCTGAATATCTCTTCCTTGGTTAAGAATTCCAAATTTAATTTTATAAATTCATTTAGCTGGTTAATTTGAGTTTTAAAAACAGTCATTCCTTTGTTTTTTCCTCATTATTTTTTTTTTTGGCGTCGTTTATTACCGCACAATGGAAAACATGAAATATCGGTATATTTAAGAATACGAGTTTTACCGTGGCACCAGTGTTGCAGAAACAGCTTGAGGGGTTAATGATGTGTACGAAGCTGGTGTCGCAAAAGAAAGCACGGTACGTTTTTAGTTTCAACATTTTCGTTCTGGAAATTTCGACCTTCACAACCAAAACCGTGGACGGCCGGCTGGAGACCAAAGTGTAAAATGAACAATTAAAGACTATTGTGGAAGCGGATCTATCATAAAGCACTTCAGAGATAGCTGCAGGCTTCGGGATAAGTGATATATATATATATATATACATACGTGTACATCACGCCTCGTACCCAGTGGGGTAGGCAGAGACCACAACTCTCCACTTGCTACGATCCTGGCACACCTCTCTCGCTTCCTAAGTGACAAAACTGTATTAATCCACTTGGAGCAAATCGGAAAAGTAAAAAAACTTAAACAATGGGTACCTCATGAATTGAGTGAATCGAACTTGCAAACACGCGTCGACTGCTGTGTTACTTTGCTCAACCGACACAATAACGAAGGGATTTTAAATAGAATCATTACTTGTGATAAAAAGTGGATACTGTATGATACTCGGAAGTGCTCGTCGCATTGGCTAAAACACTGGAGACCCAGCTAAATCCTGCCCTAAACGAAAATTGACTCAGAAAAAGTTACTTGTGAATGTTTGGTGAACTAGCGCTGGTGTCTTTCACTACAGCTTTCTAAAATCTGGCCAAGCGATTACGGCAGATATCTATTATATGCACCTGCAAACCATGAAGGATGAACTAGCTGCTAAACAACCGAGATTGGACAATCGCTCTAGGCTACTGCTGCTTCACAACAACGCAAGACCACACACTGCACAACAAACCACTACTAAGTTAGATGAGCTACAATTGGAATGTCTGCGACATCCACCGTACTCCCCGGATCTTGCCCCCAACAGATTACCATTTTTTCCGGAATTTGGACAACATCTTACAAGGAAAAAAATTCAACTCAGATGCGGCAACCTTCAAAGAGTTTATTGATTCTTGCCCCCATGGTTTCTTTAGTCTTTACTAATCCTAGTTCTTTTTTAGTCTTTGTGAATCACTTTGCATTGATCCAAAGTGATTCACAAAGACTAACCTAACTACCTATGAGATGGCAAAAGTGCAGAGATAACAACGGTGCATACTTTGATTAATTAAATATATTTTACAAAAAAAGTTGACTTTATATTTCTCCCATATAAAACGCCAATTTCATATGTAAGGACCTCATATAACCATATACTATGTGTGAAATACATACTAAATATGATATAATATATATGATTTGTATATTTCATACTTTCAAAAACGTTATACGTATAAGAACATGCATATTTATATTTTCTATGATCACAGAGTACTTCTATATAATTTATTTTAACGAACTACAAAATAAAATTTTCTTATAGAGGCACGTACATTAATGACATTAAAAATTTTAAAAATTACCACATGTGGATGTGCTTATAGAAGCATGTCAAATTTAGATGTTTGTTTAATTATGTTTTAAAAATGGTTAGGTATAAATCATCATCATAATTTTCTCAACCGATGGACGTCTAATGATGGACCTATGTCCACCAGTAGACGTTCATCGGTTCATAAAAATTTGTATTGTGTACCTATGTAAAGAATACTCATTAATATTAAAATGGTTCAACTTTGGATATTTGTGTATTAAGTAATTAGCTAACAATGCTTTTAAATTATTATTTTATAAAAACACCAAATAATTGATTAATGTTGTGTCAAAATTTTATGTATTTATGCGTTTATATAACAAATTATGAATATGAGATTAACGACAACGTTGTGGCTTTTGTTACTATGAATATCTGTCTTATAACTTTCTCATTATACGTTCGAAATGACTTACCAACTAGTATCATATTGTCTATATTCATAAAATAGACGTTTGAGTAAAATGCCTCCTGGCCATTCTTTTGAAGTAATCTGTGCACCAAGTTACTCCCTGGTCGGTCAATGCTGAGTCATCCGGTGCTAGGCGACCATTCCAAAATTTTTAGTCCAAAACGTCTATCGGTTCTACGAGCTACGTGTACCTCAAAAGAACTAAACTTACTGAGATAGCTCTAAGAGGCGCAAGGCTGAAATGGCCGGGCTCATTTAATTATAATTACAAATTATTTATTTATAATTAGTATTTTCCAGAGTTTCTAACGTTTAAATAACAGTTAAGACTTTTAAATTCATGTAACCTTTGCAATTAATGCATTTTTAAAATCATATAATTTTTAAATACTTTTTTCACGTGGTCTATTATTAAAATTTTGTTTATCCTGAATAGATGACAAAAATACAAAAAAAAAAGCGATTTTAATTTTACATTCGAGAATTATATCAAATTTTCATTAATACTACAAACATTTTCAAATTTATCCAAAAGTTTATGATATCTATAATATCATCAGAATTATCTTAAAGTTTCGATAAATGTATATTATTATCGAATATTTACTTTACTGTGCGATTAAATTTAAGAGTGTTTGAGAGTTAGCTAAGCGATGTTGTAGCATGTTACATTTTAAATAGAAAGTGAATTAAATATGAAACTGTTTATGTAGAGAAATAGTAACCCACCCAGCCAGCCTGCGGTGAAGGGCTGGCACGAGGCGGCCGCTCCAGGTTAGAGCACCGATTGGATAACTGGAGCTCACCGGAGCGGCCGGGGCTGCAGGAGCTGCTTTATGCTGGTCTTTGTGGCCAGGCTGCAGGGGCGGTTTTATAATGCCCTCTGCAGCCAAGGCGGAGTCGCGGAGGGAGTACCCTCTGCGACTAACAACGGGTGGCGGCGGGCCTAACATCGGATCCACCGCAGGGAGCCAGGAAGTTTTCTCTCTTGGCCCCCATGGCCTCTGTGTGACGGGTTCGGGCAAATCCGTCGTCCGCGCGAATGCAAGAAGCCGAGAAGAGGGCGCGCTGCATGTTCCGGTGTGCCCCTGCAGAGGTGGAAAGGGAGGGTTCATCCCTCTCTCCCGAGGTGGGGTTGCAAAAGCGGCCAGCGCCGACGAGGTTGCGGATGGTGAGAAAGCGTTGCCGTAACCCCGCCATGAGGTGACGAGGAGGAACATCGTAGAGGTTTTAGTCGGTGCAAGTCCAACATAACCTGTCCTTACCTCGGGAGGACGGGTATGCGCAAGCATTTCCCCCACGTTAAACAAAAAAAACGAAACAAAAAGAGAGCGCCAGTGTTATCTGTTTTTCTTACTAACCGAACAAGTATTCCTTATTTCTAAAATGAATATTATGTAAAGATTTAAAAACGTCAGCAACTTTCGACAGGCTTCGATAATACCGGAAATAGTAAAATTCTTCTCAACATTATTACAATTACATGAAACATTGTTATCACTACAATTGAAACGCCTACAGAAAACATTACAGCAATGATCGAAAATTTCAATGTAGAATCTCTAAATCAAAAACAAGAAATACATGGATCTTATTTAGACTTGTTTAAAACTCCCAAAATAATAATTTACACTTTTGTAATGGCCTACGCTTGGTTTTGCTGTGCACATACATTTTTTGGAATCAATCAATATATTGGACGACTTCAGGGAAATTTCTATCTTAACATAATTCTTTCGGGAATATCATTTTTACCAGCTATGATTTTAAAGATACTTATTTCCTTGTTCCTTCAGAAAAGTGGGTACGATAGCATGCTTTCTACTGGCAACGGTTTTTAACTATGTTTATTTTTATTCCTCCCGGTGCTGACACAATGTCTTTAATCTTAGCTACGGTGGGTCAAATGGGAGCGTATATGGCATTTGTTCCAATGTATTTATATACATCAGAAGTGTTCCCAACGGTTGTAAGAAATTCAGCACTAGGATTTGCTTAAATGTGTGAAAGATAGGAGGATTTGCTGCTCCTTTTGTAGTTAATATTGGAGTCGAATGGATTTCGATTACTTTATTCAGTTTAGTAGCTCAGCTTTGACTGCGGGATTCCTTTGTCTCTTTCTTCCTAATACTAAGGACACTATATTGTTAAATACGATCAAAGAAACTGAAATATCAAACAGTAAAGTGAATATAGTTATATAAGGTTTCCTGATCTTTGTTTTATTTAATAATGAAACAAAAATTACAACATATTTATTAGGTGCCGTTTATTATGAAATTACCATAACAAGTCATAATATCTTACCAATCTTAATAAAAATTTATTGAAATAAACAATTAGTTTTTTACTTTTAAAAAACCACTATGTATATCACTAGCTGTCTTGGCGAACTTCGTACAGCCACCAGCTAATGAACGTCGTGTTACCTTTTGTTAAAGTTAATTTAGGAATTTATGAACGTAATACATAGAATACTAATAATATATAAAGAGTAATTAAAAATTTAATAAAAGTACAAAAATCTAATTATTTAATGACGTGGCGTTTTATCACTAAACGCGTTCCAATCCATAATTTTAGTTGGTTTAGATTTTATAGCATGGAGGCTTGGGGAGTCATTATGCTAACCTTCAGTTTTAAATTATGTGGTGGTAAATCAGACACATCCAAAGAGTTTAAACATACTGATGGATAGTTAGTAGCTTGATCTTCGTTTGTTACACGGTCAATAAATTTGAATAAATGCGTAGTATCAATGATTTGATTCTAAATTACAAAGTTTAAGTCCACATCTTCAGTGGATTGATTCGTAATATACCGAAGTCTAATTGCATCACTTTTTTTTTTCACTATGCTTGACATTTTGTCTCCAGTAGTTTTCATGTATTTTAATATCTTTCTATTTCGTGAATTGATCTCATATTTTAATGTTTAATAAAACTCGATTTTATGGATTTTATCGAATTTTTTAATTTTATTGTCCCGACCGTTCAACCGCTTTGCAGCAGTCGTGGTTTCAAACACAATACTGACGTGCGATATATCACTAATTGACGAATACAAACGGAGCACAACAAATGATTTTTTACTCTATGGTTCGGAATACCTCTTTAAGTTCGTACAGTGTGATATTTAAAATATTAGGAATCAGTAACAATTTATATCTGAGCTAATATATATACAATTAAAAAGAAAAACAAGAATAACTGGTTAATATTTAATAGAAGTAATAAATAAGAAAAATAACATCACTGAGTCTTTTCTCTTTGGCTGACTTTACTTTATACAATATTTGATATAAATAGTAATTAGTGTACAAATATAAGTATAATAATATCAATTCCAACAAATAATGCACGATATTCTAATTACATATGTCTACTCACTTAACTTCTCTAAAATCTTATACTGAATGTTTTGAAATCCGCCAAAATACCAGGTAACGAAAATGAAAAGAAAGCTATGATATGCCACCCAGAATTGAAATATTTTACTACAACAGATCCCGTAAAGAAAACAAAGGTCAATCAGAGTCCAAAACACAAACCAAACTTTAGCTTTATTTAATGAACGTGGTTCCCTTTCTATAGGCGCTTTACTCGTTGCGGCATCAATAAAACCACCTAAAAATAGTGAAAATTAGATTGTACCCGAAACGTTTTATTATTTAACATATTGTCCTTGAATCGGCCACAGTAATTGAGCCTTTCGTGACGCTTATAATGTTGCAAATTGAATAATTGTAGTGTCTTTCTTGAAACTGAGAATGACGAATGCAAATTGAGAACAGAAATGCCACATTAAAGATTATTTACATTAAACAATATAAACAATTCTTACATAACGTCTTACTAAACATTAGTACAAAGAAATCATCGCAGTATAAAGAGTACTTTGCATAATTATTTTCTTGCTGCTACTTACACATCTCGTCGTAATTAAACGATCGACTCTATATCAACTTCATTTCTCTTACATTCACTCCGTTCTATTCTACAGGCCTTTGATTCTTTTAAATTACGAGACAAAATCTTTATTTTTTCCAAGAGTAAGGGTAATTTAGTATGTGCATTATTTTATTGCATTTTGCAGCAATTAGAGATTGCATGCTGTCTATTCGGTTTTTGTTGTTCGGAGACCGATATCGCGACATATTTTGACAAAATTTAACAGTGATTTTAAGAATTGCTTAAAATATCATTAATGTCATTGTTTAACTACAGAGTAAATTACCGTAAAATATAAATGTTAAATTAGAATACTAGGCTATTAACGTAAAAATAAATTCAGACAATCGAAACATAGATTTGCACCTTTTTTGTTTTTAAATCACCACAAATTTTTTTGTGATCTATATTGAATATATGTTGAATTAAAAACCGTATGAAAGCGAAGTCGATATCGAGAATCGTGCAAATCCAAGGACAGATGTATGGAAGTTAAGTATTTGAATAAATAAATTAATGACAAATTTATACAAGTTTTATTACTGTGATTATATCCCATTTTACTTTGTAACTTAACCTGCTATTATTAAAGTGCCAATTGCTATGAAAAAAGATACAGCAAAAAAAATTTTCTTTTTAAGTTTTTAATTAGTACAGAATTATCAAACCCTTGTAACTCATTGTATACAAAAAAAAAATAAAAACGTTATACTTATTTTTTTAAAGATTCTGTTGCCGTGCATTTGAACGTGTGTGTGATTAATCTTATCGTATGGTCTTTATATCTCATTACATATAAAGACTATTACATGGCTCCTCTGTGTGTAAACACAGTAACGTGTGTATAGGTGATACAGAGAACACATTTAAAGCTAAGTATGTATATAATAAAAATAAACTTCTGATTTCCTGTAAGAAGTACATAATACACTTAAAATATTCATAACTATTTCAGCATAACCGAAATTCATGGATGTATATCATAATAATGTTAAAATACAATATTTTTACATAAAGATAAACATCCTCTTTTATCAAAATAATTTCAATCTATTATTAAATGAATCTAATTAAAAAGTAGAGTAAAAACGTTACCCGTTTATTTTTGTATCGAGGACATTTACCAAAAGCTACCTTGCTTTCTGAAGAGTAAAAGTTTTGTGGAGACATGTCTGTGGAGAAAAGTGGAAAACGGATGAAGAATTAGTAGGCAGAAATCTATCTGCCTACTAATACTTCGTCTGTAGCCGTCCTCAGCGGTTGGAGATCCGTCCACACAAAAATCAACAGCGGAAGTGATTAATAACTATTATTTGTGAATAAATAATTTTAATAGACGACTAAAAAACGACAGATGCTATAAAATTTAATGTTATGTATATGTTTTCCTCAATCTGATCGCCAAACTTCAGTTTAAAGAGGGCAACTAATGGTTATATATTTTTTTTATATAATTACATGCATGCGTTTTTCTACGTAATTACATTTTTGTTCGTTTAGAAGAAAATTTAATATCTAGCTGAAACCTACAATAAAATTTTTCTTCTTGTAATTAGAACAAATGTAAAACTTGTTTAAATAAAGATAAATAATAGTAATATAATAATTCCTTTATAAAATGTTTTAACTAACGAAGTTAATTTTATTTATTAACCGGTTCACTAACGAAGTTTATTAAAAGACACGACCTGAATCACTTCTTTTTATAGATTATCAATAAATGCAAGAAAATATTTTACTTTTTGACTAAAATTGTTATAACGACATTATATATGCCAAAAAGTAGCTAATTTCGAAAGATGTAATAATAGCCTATGTTAATACTGAAATCGTTAAATGAAATATTATAAATGGTTTATGTTACCATCCAAATAAAAATTGCGAAGACTGCACTCTTTCTCCTGCCAGCGTTTATTTAACCATACCTTGAGCGCATCACTGTCATCGGGGATTTGGTTAATTGAATATCTGTAACAATATATGTGTTATAACTTGACGTGTTTGCTAACAGCCCTATTCGTTGTGTATCAAAAATTTATCTAAACATACATTAATTAAAATATAACTATTATGTATTTATTATCTTCTTTATATTCAGTAGTTTACGTCTACGTTAATTTTCCTCTATTATAAATTAACATTGGTCTACTTATAAAATATTGTATTATAAAGATTTCAATTAATAAAAATTAAATAATTATGAATGTGCTTTACTTTCAACATGTGAAATACAGACGGATTTCAAAAGAATAAACAGTAATGAAAAGTATTAATGAAGTTCTTTATGCCGTTTAACAAAATTTATACCTTTTATATTATGTAATTACTTATGAAATGTGCAACTAAAGTTATTTATCGATGTAACAATATTTTTGCAACAGTTAGTTCGATAATCATTTCTTTATTTTAAAACTAAACACAATTTAAAAAATCTATTTCATACCGAAAGTACAAAACAAAATGTTTCGTCCGAACCTAGAGCTTTCATCACTACTAAGACCGTGTCTTTCTTTGAATTTCGAAGCAATTGCCGTAGGTTTTCTTTGTCATACATACTTTTACTGTGACCATGTTAATTTTCACATTTTTAAAAAGTTTATACTGTGATTAAAAAAAACAATGTTCTGATATAAAAAATTTTAGTAAAATAAAAATTTTACACGTTCTTAACGAAAAAAAAGTTTTAAAGTTATCGAATAGTAGGTTACCGTTTAAAATGAAAGAAAACTTCTTGTGGAAACTTTCCACGGATTAAATTAATTTCGTTAGCAGGATTGTCATAAGCGACGGTGACATCATAGACTGAAGTCAAGTTGGAGTTACGTAACCGAGTACATAACGCCACCCAACCTTTAGTCCTTGGATGAAGTACATAATCATATTGCTGTAAAAATGCTTAACATCAGTATCAAAAAACATTACAAAACGTCGCTTAAAATTACTGCCTTTTGTAGCATTAATCTGAAAATAAAAGAAACCTGCAAATTATTAGCATGGGCAAAGTTTGCACTCCGATGCTTGTTATCTTCACTTAAATCAGTACCCTCTGGGAATAGTATAATACGGTTCCTGTATTGAAGTCTTCTGTAATAATCCACAAATTGTGATAGATTATCTTGATCCTCTTGCCAATTTCGTTTTACATAAAGAAAAAAATTCAATTGCATTATCCAACCTGTAATCATATTACAAATTAAAAGAATATATTTTTAATTCAATATTTTAAGTCCTTGATTCATGATAACTTTTATTTTGTTTGTTGTACAGACATTGTCATCTTATCTTTGATTTAATCTTCAATGAACGTCTCCGTTACACTTATCAAGTTTGAATAAATCTAATTAAATAGCATAACTGAACCATATTCATTTTTGAATTTATTCTTTGGTAACCCAAATAGTGTTGTTTTAAATTTCATTCGCTTAAAATGTCAAGTCTATGTTATACATTTATTAAGTACCACTTAAATCATCTTAGACATAATTACTTTTTTTTCCTAATTTCTTCTGACTTAGGTCACAGTGCTTGTGTACATGACAATTATTGCTTCTATTAAAACATTTACACGCTTAGACATAATTACTTACAACTTGTAATATATCTCAATTTAAAGCTAATAACAACTCAAGACAGAATTTCTTATTAAGTGAAACATTTAATAGCGTTCTATAATTTTTACATATTATTAAAAAACAAAATTTTATCTAATTTATCATACGAGAGATTAGACATTCTTTTCAGAAAGATTTTACGTACTATAAAACAAAGTAACTAAAGCAACAAGATAAAAAATGAAATGATATATTTATTTAACATTTCTTAGTTACTGTTTTATTTCACGTAAAATATTCAAAATATTAATTAATAAATAAGATCTTTTTTATACAAAAAACAAAATAACTTCTTTAATGATTTGTGTGAATGGATGAGTTAGTATTTATGTACAAATGTTGCGTTGAGAAATATCAGCTATATCTAATATTATACTTTAGCTTCGAATTTTCTCGTATCTTCATATATTTACACTAATAGATACACTGTATTCAAACTTCGTAACATGCCTCAAAAACATTTGTTTAACTTATGTAACTATTCACGAGTTAAATTTGCTTCCAGCTGTTTGCGTTGTAGTTTATTTTTCATAATAGTAAATTATCAATATGATTATCATTTAAAACTATATGATAACGTTGATGCGAAAAAAATTCACTAAGAGGCAACAAAATGGAAACGCGATTCGCATAATAATCGTATTTACGTTGAACGATAAAAGGAAATACTCGTAATTCGTTATGCCTATGACAGATACTCACCCATTCCTGGTACTGCTTTTATTTCATCTTTTAAAACAAATTTTGTCCGTGATTTTCCACCACTGATTATATCAAATATATTATTTTTGTCTGAGCGTTTAATATTTTCCTGTTTCATTTCGTCTTTAAAATTTTGTTCTTGAGTTGCATGATATAGAGCAATCCAAACATAATTCCAATCGACACGAGTGCGGTGATTTAAGAATATTATCGAGTTTTCGTTTGGACCAACATAATCTCCAAAATAACGGAGACGGGTATGATAACACCACTGAAATAGTGCCTACAAAGTAAAGTTGATAATTAAAGTAATCAATAGGGCAAGCGCAACTATTTTAATAACAAACTTTTATAACATGTATTATAATACGATGTGTTTTTTTTATCCTTTAATGATTAAATCACTCTTTAGTTTACTCGAACAAACTCGTGTTTTAATGGTGATACGTCATCACTGGTTAAGTGTAACATTCACACGTAGATCTTGCCAATATTATTAATTTAAAATTAAATAATTATTTTATCTTTGATTGCTTAATATTTTTCAAACATAAGTATTATATTTATATCTTTACCGTTATGTCTTTACCGTTGTATTACCGTTTATGATACGTTTCACAACAGAACACGTTAATGCCGCTGAGATATATTGTTAAATATATAGTAAAGTAATTATTTAATTACTTCTTAAAGGTCTTAAAGAATCTGATTAGAAATGTATTCCAGAAAACAAAAATATTTAATGTCTTTTTTTAAGCTTCACGCATATTTCTTAAACCTGCATAAATAAATCGCCGGTGCATTTGCATTTCAAATGGAATAAAAATACAAATTTTATTCCATAATATTTTTTTATACTTTAATTCGAATGATAATGAATTATATTTAAATTCGGTTTGTACTATGTTAATAATGAAACTGGTTTCTTTCGATAAAGCGCTGAGACGAGTAAAACGTTCATCTGGTTATACTGCTCTTTACAATGTGCCGCTAATTATGATTATGAGCTCGTCGCCTTGAGACATAATTTGTCTTTAAGTCTAGTTACCTCACAAATTTCACGACTAATTTATTTTTTGCTTATGTAAAAACATGTTTTTTTAAATTTATTAATAATTAAAAAATTTAACCATCGAATATTATTTCAGCTAATCAGCACCATTTAAGTATAAATATACCAACGTCCATTTTGTATCTAATATGTGGATCGAGTCCATGGAGTATATTGCCTCATCAGAGTCACCTTGAATTTATTTCTTTTTAACTTAAAACAAGTTTCTTAATATATTAAAATTTGATATTTTAAAAAAAAAATATTAGTATTACTTACCACTGGGTATAGCTCCCACAGTGAAAACAAAACATCACAAATTTTTCTGTACAAATTATGATTAAGAAACATTAAATAAGTAATCGGACAATATAAGATATAGAATCCTGAAAACAAACATATTTAAAAAACTTCAAAGTTTTTTTTATACGGGAAGCTAAAAATTTTAAGGTAATATACATAAAAAATAATAATAATATATAAAAAAGTAAATGAGATATGAAGAATCCCAAATAATTTTTAACGAAACACAACAAACGTTAAGCATATTTTTATCACTATTTAAACTTAGTAAGACAATAAAATTTTTGTAAAAGGGTAGTGAGTATAGCTTTGTCCGGAATTTTACTAAGAATTAAATTCTGTGTAACATGGGTATAATATGTCATCACCGTCTGATATGATGACACGTTTCCTTAATGCGTACAGTGTATAACTGAACATGAAAACAAAAGTTAACAAATTTTGAATAAAAAATAAAAATCAAACAGTTATATTGCTTACCAGCAAGAATGGTATAAAACCAAGCAAAACAGATTGCTGCGCCTATGGCCATGACGACAATATGAACTGAGTTGAGGCGCTGGGGGAAACCTTAAAACTTCTTATAGATTAGAAGCCGTAGATGACACAGTAGTCCTTGTAACTTTTATATTTTTCTCTCTATTATAAATTTTCCATCTAACTATTATGCTGGTATTCAAAAATATATTTTTATTTTCATATCATAGAGTCATTAAAAATAAAAACAAGTAATAATAAAAGTAAATTTTAATTTTTGTACATGTTTATACATAAAAGATTTGTTACGAGTATAAGGAATCGAAATAATATATGTAATTATGTTACATCTTCCGTAACTACAATATTCTGTTGTTGACTTCTCCCGTGTCCACCAAGAGTTTCACCTTCTTCTATTGTCATTGGCAACTCGCAGTTTTTTGTTTCAGGTAGTAGTAAGCATAATACTGCAGAAATAAGGGGGAAAACTCCAAAAGCAACCGGAGCACACCACTTACCGTGAGGTCTCAACCCAGCAACAAAAGGAGCAATCATGGATCCAACTCGAGCCATCATCGACGATATACCTATAGCGGCATTGCGCACTACCGTCGGAAACATTTCTGAGCAATATAAATATACAACAATGAATACCATAAAAGTAAAAAATACGCCTGTACAACCTAAAACAACTGAAAAATTACCCTCTGGAACAAGCGCAATTAATAATAAGCATAAACCACTTGCTAAGTTTGAAACAATAACTAAGGTTTTGCGTTTGAAAAATTTTATAAGAGGTATTGAAACAAAACATGAACATAAAGAAACACTGCCACTCGCTATCACATTCACATAAATATCTCCCGTTAAATGACTGATATAATGTGCAACGCCATAGAAACAATAACTACAAACGAGCCACAAAAAGGCCATTACTACAATATTTTTGCGCATGTTAGGAGTTCTAAATAAATCCAATATAGATCCACGTTTTGCTCTCCTAGATTTATGTTCAATTTGATATAATTCAATCTGACTTGCTATATTCTCTGTGGGTAGGTTGTTTCTGGAATAAAAAATAGTAATTTGTGCTTCACGATTACATAAACACATAATATGTCAAAAAGATAAATAAATATTTTCAACTAACATTTTCGCCACGCGTTCCATCAATGTTATGGCTTTAATTGACTTGTTTGTAGCTAAGAGCCATCTTGGCGATTCCGGCAATATACAAATATAAATAAGGAGACTCATATTTATTACAGATATTGCTAACTGTAAGTACGAATAGTCCCTTATGTAATATCCAAAAAGGGCCAACGCAATATGACCCGTTGTGAATGGTACATGAAACAAAGCCGATAAAACATCTCTGTACATAATTCCAACGTATTCCATAAGGATGACAAATCCAATTACCATAATTGCTCCAACGGAAATACCCAATAACATTCTCACTATCGTAAAACTCCAGTAATCGGGTAAAAAAGATGCAATAATACCTGTTACCGATTCTAGTACCACTGCGAAAATTAATGTTTCTCGTCTGCCGTATCTGTAATACGTAATAAAATTTTACAGGTATAAAACTTTCAATGGTATGATAATTTCTTTTGATAATATAAATAAGATGAAAAAGAAAGAAAACCATGATTATATTTAATCATAACGATTAAATATAATCATGGTTTTCTTCATTTATATTTACTTAAATTATCAGGTACAAAGCTAGTGGTAATATCAAAATTTTAGTGTAAAATAGATTTGTTGTTCTACCAAAGACTAGTAGCAAATATTATTCCCTTTTAACCCTTCTAATTTTAGTTACTAAATGTAAAAACAGTAACAAAGGAAAAACTGCACAGCTATTATATTTTTTAAGTATACTTAAATTATATAAAATTAACGACAAGTATAATGAATGATATAAAATAATACAAATAACAAATACCTGTCGGATGCAGCACCAAAAACGAAGCTACCAATGAGAACGCCAAATTGAAAAATAGTCTGTGTAAAATCTTTTAACCAAGAATCTTTACAAATGAGGTTCCATTCCGTTATAATCGTTTTGGTAAATAGAGTTGTATTGTATATGGGATTTTGACAACAGCTTACATTTTTATCTGGACATCTGTACTGCGCTGGTGGAGCCAAAAATATAATCGCCATTTGATGTAAACCTACACCAAACTTGTTTAAAAAAATAATAAACGAGAGCCATAGATGATACTTCCCAAAATTTCCAATTAAATGATTTATCATTACCATATTGTTTTGACTACGAAAATATCTCCGTCGTTCACGTTTGTAAATGTATTATCTAGTTGGCTTTCATTCAGGTACAACAATACCAAAGTCTAAAAGAAATTTACAGCGACCTGAATTATAACCGAGTCATAAACCTTAAATAATTTTTTAATCTGTTTTACAAAATACGTTGGTAAAGGGTACTGTTGTAAGACTATAGATAGTAGCGTGTAAACATTAACACGTTAGCCGTAGTTTTTTTTTTTTGTTTTTTTTTGTTTTTTTGTTTTACGTGGGGGGAAATGCCTACGCATACCCGTCCTCGCGGGGGCGAAGTCAGGTTATGTCCGACTTGTACCGACTAAAACCCCCACGATGTTCCACCTCATCGCCACGATGGCAGGGTCACGGGAACACATGCACTCAACCGCGATGCTGCCGGCGCTGACCGCTTGCGCAGCCCCACCTCGGGAGGGAGGGATGAACCCTCCCTTTCCAGGGCGCGCCGGAACATGCAGTGCGCCCCCTCCTCGACCTCATGCGTGTACGGGCGACCGGTTCCCCCGAACCTGTCGCCCAGCGGCCATGGGAGCCACTGGAGAAAACCTTTCCCGGCTCCCCGCGGCAGAGAGATGTTAGGCCCGCCGCTACCTATCAACGGCCGCGGAGGATAGGGAGAGCGGCGCATCTCAATACCGGCACTCCTCTTCCCCCGTGGCCCCACCGCCGCCGCATCGCCGGTGCGACACCGGTTGGCCGCAGAGGGTACTCCCTCCGGGACCCCACCTCGGCTGCGAGGGGCGGTATGAAACCGCTCCGGCAGCCGGCCGCTAGGGCAGCACAGAGCCGCCCCTGCGGCCTCCGGCCTCTCGGGTGAGCTCTCGATGGGCCTCCGGAGCTCGAACCTGGAGCGGCCGCTTCGGCCAGCCCTTCGCCGCGGGCCGGCCGGGTGGGTTCCACTTGGCTTCACCGTGTACCGGACCACGGTTACTAAGCCCCTCCGCGACGACAAGGCGAGAACCCGTTGGAGGGGACGTTAGCTGTAGTTAGGGAAATAATTAGATTAAAGAGTCTTAACATTTTATATGGCAAGGCAACACTTTGTGGTTTCATAAATACCCTAAATAGCTCCATAATATTATAAGCGGGAACGTTTACTGCCGTTTAAGAAGACCTTATCGTAATAAAACAAAATTAGGCATTAAAGTTTCATTTCATACTCGTGATCTTTTATTAATGTACACTCTAAGATGTACTATCAACAGTAATATCAAACAAATTAGTCCAATACGATGTTAATTGTTTTTAACTATGATGAATTTAACACTTTAATAAAAAAATAGCACCTCTGGGTTATTAAGAGACTTGATCGACATCTGTTTTAATTTAATAAGATGATTAATATTAGGCTAATTAATTATAAACCAGGTATTCTTGCATAGAAGATTTTGTTGTATAGGTTATATATAAATATGTTTTTAGGGTGTAAGGGTTCCCACAGAATAACTTACGGGATCCAAGCCAACCTCACCTATTCGTGGTGCACCATGCTAATCAACGAAAGAGGCTCTGGCCCCCACCAACCCGCGTTGGACCAGAGTGGTGAAAAATGACCCAAAACCCCCGACATGGATCCGTACAAACGTGAAAATTTTTGTGGGAGGCTTATGTCCAGCATGATGATTTTTTATTATATGACTCATCTGAAAAATGTGCGTCAAAAAAATTTAATTTTTCTGTCCATGATGTACCTTAACAACTCAGAACGAAGCAACACGACAGAAATTTGTGATTTGTTTGCTTCACACATTTCCGATATATTCGTAAAGTATGAGTATTATCGACCTTGTTCACATCGATCGCCCAAGGTATAAGTATACAATTTTAAAATTTCAGAAAAGCAAATATTTAAAAATTTTGACTTCATCAAACTGCTTGACCAGACAATATACCCCCAATTTTTTTTTGGAAAATGCGCTTCCGCCTTGTGTAGACTATTGTCAATTTTATGTAATACTACACAAAAATTAAGATGTTTTCCAAATTATTGGAAGCAAAGAATAGTCCCAGTGTTTAAAAGTGGTAAATTGGACCAAATGTCTAACCATCGCCCTATTTTTATTTTGTGCACGATGTCAAAGGTTTTCGAAACTTTATTTTATCTCCTAATCTTCGAATCCACTTAGAATTACTTGTCAAATTTTCAGCATGGTTTTTTGAAAAAAAAAGTCTACTGGAACTGTTTTACGAGGAGGGATCAAAATGTAGTGAGAATGAGATAGACTATAATGACTATTGATAACTTAATAATTTATTTTTCTACATAGTCTCCGAGTCTCTCTACACACCGAGTCCAGTGCTTTTCCAAGGCTTCAATCCCTTTCAAAAAAAAGTATTGTCTTGGTCCTACAAAAAGCTCTCCTCGGCATCTGTCACCTTGTTATCGTCTTCATACCTGTTTCCCCTTAAGTATTCTTTCAATTTGGGGAACAGATAAAAATCGTTAAGCCCCAGAATCTCTTGCGTCGTTAACTTTTTTAAACAGACGAATTTAAGAACAGCTAATACATCCTTTTTCTCCATTTTCGAGAAAACGTTCCGACACGAAGCAAATAAATGACTACATTCAGAAAAAAAAGAGATTCAAAGATTTTTTCGTTTATTAATATTACAAATATGTATCTGAGCTATTCCAGTGTTGATTTTTTTTCTTACCAAGGAGTATATACGTCATTTTCATTACTTTTTGACCCCTCTTCGTAATTCTGATGTAATAGATTCTGTAGATAATAATAAGTTGACGCCATCTATACGGATTTCTCAAAGGCTCTTGACAAAGTTAAATTTGCGATATAGGTTATTAAGTTATAGTAGTAGTATACAGTATTAGTATAGCTAGCCCACTACTTTCTTGGTGACAATGAGTTTCGATTTATTAGTTATAAATCGAAAATCTATTGTCACTATTAATAGCTCCCATTCTGATCCTTTTGTATTAACTTCCGGCGTCTTTCAGGAATCCATCCTTGGACCTCTACTTTTCGACTTTTTCATAAATGACTTACCGGAGGTATTAAATCTTCTAAAGTATTTTTGTACGCGGATGATTTGAAAATTACTAAAAATTTTCGAAATCTTTTAGGTACCCTTCTTTTGCAAGATGATGTAAGTAAGATTATCAGAATTGTGTAATAAAAACAAAATGTTGCTAAATATCTTAAAATGCAATCATATCTAATTTACAAGAAAAGTTAATGTAACAGACAGATCGTACGTAATATCTGATACGCTGTTAAAAAAATTGATCGTGATTCGGAATTCCGGTATATTGTTCGATAATAAGTCGATTTAAGAAGCATGTTGATAAGATTGTTAATAGAGAAGATTTTAAAAAAATTTCAGCCATTCTGTTATTACACAATACTTATGTAAGGAATAAATTGGAATATTCTTGTCGGGGTTGGTCGCCAAGTTACAAAGTTCATAACAGCCGTATTGACAGAATTCAAAAAAGATTTGTGAGACACCTACTTTCATACACCCAAAGATGATAAGTCCTATACTGAACGTCTAATTTACTTTAAAATGAAACCACTGCATTCTTGAAGGAATATATTGGATTTTAAATTTCTGTACAAAGTTAGTCACAATTAACGATAATCCAGATATTTGAAATAAATTTAACTTTAATGCACCCTGTAGACGTCCACGCCATTTAGCTCCACTGTTTGTCATCAGCCGATAGATTTGCACTGCTGGACAAAGGACTCCTCTAAAGATCTTGCACACTCTCTGAATACCTTTATAAAATATCGTAATTTATATCATTTTATTTTTATTATTATGTTTCTCCTTAACATTTTAGAATGTTAATTTTCACTATTAGTCTTTTGTATAGTTTAATAATTTTATTCTCACTTATTAACTCTTAAATTTATTATTCATGTTGTGTCCATCTATTATTAGAGATGTGAGATGTATATATAGATTTATATCAGGAATTTATTATCTCGGTTCATAGTCCTAAAAAAATAATTATATAAATATATATACCTAATAAAAATGAAACCTTGTAGGAACCCAACCGAGTTTCAGCTTCCGCTCAAGAAAGACATCGTGAGAAAACCGATGTTTTAGTTTTTTTTTTGATAGCATTTATTAGTCAGTCTATCACCAGTGCGTAGATTACTTACATGTTCAAACTTATTAAACTTCCGCTAAAAATTGATAACTTACTATGTCGTTGGTGTTATTAGAATATATATGGAATATTTTATAAATGTAACTTGAATTATGCTTTTCTATCGTTCCGCAAATTTCTATTGAAATATTTGACATGTATACTAGTGAGTATACAGGTCAAATATTTCAATAAAAATTGAAATTGGATAGTGATCCATATTCATTTCATATTGAGGTCTACTGATTCAACTACCACAATCTTGAAGGACTGGTATACGTTAGCCCCGTATCAGACTCTTAAAGCATAGCGTTAGAGGCTGTGATGAGTTCTGTACGGAAATCCCGTAACCGTTTTAACCACATACGGAGGAGATTTTAAGAGTTTCTAATCACACCTCATAACGTGCGATCGTTTACAATGTATGTAAAGGTATTTTCTGATGATAAAAAACGCCTAAACATAATAGGTGATTGCGAACATTTTTTAATTATTCGCGAATACTATTTGTCTGTTCTTAAGCAAAATCGTTAACAAGTATTCAACATTGCAATATGCTATAATACTTCAGTAATCTACATATTTTTTTAAAGATGGCCAATGTGTTCTACTATTTTCTGCAAACCAAAGAAATTTAACATAGGTCGATATATATCTATATTGTTATTTTTTTATTTTTGCTTCTACAAGTAGATACGACAAAAAAAATTCAACATGCTTTATATATTGACTCAGGTTACAAATTAAGATGTGTTACTTCAATTTGCAAAATTTTTGCAATTTAAAACATATCCATTCCACTTATTAGTATATCTAACCTTGGTTTTATTAAACACAACGTTATAATGAAGAGAAGACGTAAGAAAGTTACGATCGTGGAATTCCGATGGCTTACTGACAATCCTTACGTTAGCTGAGGGGTAGCCATGACATTTTATGATACCACCTAAAGATCAGAATAAACCAAAGCTTCGTCCTCAAAGCAACATTGGGTTTTATTAACTTAAGAATACTGCACATTGTCACTTCACTCTAACCTCTACAAAATAAAAAATAATGATTTGTCAATTTACAGACCACATTAATATATCGTTTTTTATAAATTTTTGTGTTTAACTTACATGAATTTAAGAATACATTATTTCGTATTGAAGAGTGGGAACTTAAGTTTCATTATGGACTAGTTTATGACAATTGTGACTTTTTAGTTTTCATAAACTGAAATATCCTATACGTCCATCCAAATATAAAATATAAATTTATTTCACTAATAAGATTATCATTTACCAGATATGATAAATATATAGAAGACTAGAATTTGCCGACCTTAAGAACTTAGCACTTATTTTAATACAAATTCAGAACTTTTTCAAATTACTCAAACATCAAAAGATAAAATAAATATTTATAAATTTAATCTTATTTTAAATGTTAATTTAAATTTAATCTTATTTTAAATGGTGCAATTCTAGAATGATTTACCCCGTTCACCCAAAACATTTTCATAAAAAAACTGTTATAGAGAAATAGAAAAAGAAAAATGTCACAATTTTCCATTTATTTTATCATTACATAAATATTTTAGGCATTATTTTTATTATTTTACAGGCTTTTTTCCAAAATTTTCTCCCTCTTCTATAGTTGTCATTAGTTCACAATCTTTCGTTTCAGGTAAAATAAATGTCACTAAACAGGCAAGAATTGGCAGTACGGCAAAAGCAACTGGCGGTAACCAAGGCGCGGCATCCTTAGATTCTACTATAAATGGAGCGATCATGGAACCTACTCGCGCCATCATGGAAGAGTATCCAATCGCAGCATTTCTAACAACAGTAGGAAATAACTCTGAACAATATAAATACACAACGACGAACACGATAAAGCTAGATACTACACCTACACAAGCCAATATAACAGAAATGATTGATTCCCGCACAAATATCAACCCGATTAAACATATTGCACAAATAGCATTAAATGTTATTACTATTGTTTTCCTGCCGGCTACCTTCATTAAAGGTATCGATGACAACGTACCTAAGAGACTCACACTGGCACTTGATACAACATTAATAAAAATATTTCCATATAGTTGCCCAACATACTGCGATACCCCATAGAAACAATAACTGCATGTCATCCATATAAATCCCATACAAAGAATATTCTTGCGAAGATTCGGCGTGCGAAATAAATCTGAGATAGTCCCTTTTTTACTTTTATTCTTCAATATATTAGCTTGATGAGCTTCAATTTCAGCTCTAATATTGCTTGTTTCTTGTTTATTTCTTAAAAAGAAATTAAAAGATTAAATATGATTATACGTTCTTGTGTTCATTTATATATATACAATTTATTGTAATTTTCCTAATTTATATTCATCCTGTTTATTAGCTCGACAGATTCAATGGCGAACTAATCATTGAGGAATGTCAATCGCATACGAAAACCTTAATCTACGCTGTCTCAAACTAATGTTGGATGTTATATCATTTGTTACCTATATAAACCAGAAGCTTAATCACCAATAATGGGTACATCATTATCATCATCTTAACCGTTGAACGTTTACTGGCGGCCATAGATCTCTTGCAATGAATTCCACGCAACACTATCCTGTGCTGCTTGAATCCGGTAACCTCCAACGAGATTGAAGCTTATCGAGGTATAATTAGAGTACATAAAAATTTTATACTTACATTTTACTTGCTTTTTCTAAAATAGCTATTGCACTGTTTGTTCGTTGAACAGCTATTAACCATCGTGGCGACTCAGGCAAGAGACAAAAATATAGCATCAAAATAGCACTGGGTAAAGAAATAGAAAGTTGGAAATGTCTAAAGTCTCGATTAAAGTAAGCACTAAGGGGCAGTAACATATGTCCGATATTATATGGTACATGATACAATGCCGATATTCTTTCTCTGTATCTAACTCCAATGAATTCCATCAGCAGAACGAAAGTAGTGACCATGCTTCCACCAACTGCGAACCCAATTAAGATTCGAATAATAGTAAATGTCCAATAACTTTGTGCGTACGCGGCACCTATACTTGTCACCATTTGTAATACCATTGCGGCTAATATAGGTTTTTTTCTTCCGTACCTTAAATACAAATAAAATTTTAATTTTTTTTTCCAATGCATGAATTCATTCTATCGAAAATAAATATAGGGAAAAAATACTTGTCTGATGCCATTCCAAAAATTATGCTCCCCGTTAATGTGCCAACTTGAAACAATGTCTGAGTCAAGCTTATAAACCATTTTTTTTGACATATCAAATTCCATTCCGTTACAATTGTATTAGGAAACAGTGAAGTGTCATACTTAGGGTTTGGACAAGGACATGTTTCTTCGTTAGTATCACCACAAGTATAGTGTACTTTCGGTGCTAGAAATATTATTGCCATTTGATTGAAGGCGACAAAGAATTTTGACATAAATATAACAAAACAAATCCATAATTGATATCTTCCAAAAGAACCTATGACCTTTTCAAGAGCATCGTGTGGAACAGGTGGTTCCTTAGAACCTGAAAAGAAAAAGCAACACATACAAAAACAGCTACTATCGAAACGATGTTTCTCCTAATCATAAGTAACACGCCTATAACCCTAATATCGTAACGCTAGTTAGAACATTTATTTTGTAATACATCATCGCTTTGAGACTTACAATTTTTTTAATCTACGAAGCGACGAGACAAGGTAGATGCACATTTGATAATAAGTAATACACACGTCCATAACATTATGACTCTAGATACAATGATATCTATCCTATAGTCTCTGCCTATTAAGAAAAGGATTTAAATAAGCACTGCTTATCGTAGAAGGCGATTAAAAGGATTAGCGGACAGAGAAGGGGGGCCCTCATTGTCTATTAAGCGAGCCCGGAATGAACAAGTATGAGGTGTTCTAGTGCTTGTTGCCCACTAAGACTCCATTAATAATTTTGAGTGCGTTTCGGTGATTCCGGGATCTTGAACGGAACTCATCGGCGTCTACTTGTACTGCGCCACTTGATTTGCGTCGACAAATACGAGACAACCTCGTATTTGTTGTCTCGCCAGGGTTCACTTAGATTGTTTTTTATTCGATGAAGCTATGAGACGAGCGGGATGTTCACTTGACGGTAAATGAGACGCCTACTTATAACATGCGCAAGATAGGATGATATACACCACGCCATATTGTGCTCATGACTTAACGACAAAATTTCAAATCAAGCTACTGTTCTCGTCGTCTTGAAACATGAGATCTTGAGTCACGTTATCGCAGTAGTTACATCAGCTACAAAGTCTTTCAAACCGGAATAGAGTAAAGATTGCATACTACTGTTTGTTAGCTGCAACAGATGCGGTGGTACTGTGTAAGATTTGTTGGTAGAACCCGTGAAAAAAAGGTTGAGTATCACTGACCTAATCGGTTTTTTATAATTCATATTCTATTATAAATGATATTAATTATAAAACACTGCTTCAATAGAAATTAATTGACATTCTCCTACTTACATTAGTGGATGCTATCCAATGTCGTTAATAATTTTTGTATCGTAATTTAAGAAACAAATATCATTAAGTATAAAATGTAATACAAACCCAAAACTAAATCCTTCATGTTGCGTCCTCAGCGAGTTCGTAAACGATATTAATTTAATTTAAGCCAGGTCATAGCTATCACAAAAAGTTTTCAGCTCAATGCACTGATTTTATTGAAATTCAGCAAAAATTTCCATCGTGATTGTTTTAAAAAAAATCTAAACAAGGTTAAGGTATGACAGAGATTCCATTTCATTTAAACTTTGTTTTTCTAAGTATGTCCAGATTTCGTATAAGAATGATAGATCGCCAAGGAGTTTACACAATTCAATAAATAAGAAACGTTATCGATGTTTTTAATTTAATTTACAAATTTAAATATAGGCGAGACAGATTTGAAGCGAAATTATTACTACTATTTATTACAAGTAATCCGCCAATATAGTAAACAATCTATATTATAACAATATAAATTTTACAACGTATCAGTATTGAACTTCTAACGCCAAAAACTATATTTCAAAATTAGATTTACCTATTTATTTTTTGGGACTACGATCGACTTATGATGATGAAACGTCTGCGAGTTTTAACTTTTTTAACCTTTAACTTTTCTTTCTTTTATACTGCGTCGTTTAGACAAGCGAGTTTAAATTTTTTTGATTTTAATATCATGAACCCTTTCAATGTAAGCTGTATCCGTACGAAATAATATTAATATAAAATCAAGTCAAGTAGTGCCTTTGGTGCTTTCTTCACTTCGAGTGCAAGTAAAATTAAATACCCAATAAAACAACTATAGGCGTGCTTTATTTTAGAAAGTATTATACACAACCTCTGTGCACTTTCCACCAATCAAGTAAATGCTTTGTAATATACAGGAAATATTTGTATGTATTGCATAGATGGATTCATAAAGAAAGTTACCTAAATCTACTGCAATAAAAACTAAATCAAAAAATTTGATAAAATAAAAAGCAAAAACTATGAAGTATCTTATTGAGGAAAATATAATATTATTTATCAACCTTATCTATAACTACCTGTCACCGCCTGACTATAAGATAAGTAAATAAAGATTAGAAATTTTTTTCTGAAGATGACTTTCAATAAATACTGAAACAGAATCTTCAGACAAACATTTATACCTATAATGATAAAGATCGCTTGCGCAGAGTAAAATTTTTCATATAATTATTATTATTTAAATGAACATAGGATTCGTGGTGGCTCAATGGCTATAAACCCGGACATCGCAATCAGGTGACGAGGGCTCTAATCCCGGCCGGGGCATGCACCTCTTAGGCAGATTTTCAATACCTAATGTGCATATTGTTACAATCACCACGTACTTAACGGTGAAGGAAAAACATCGTGAGGAAATCCACACACTGACATTATCTTTGCCTGTGTGATGGCTCCAGTAAAGTGGCAATAGGCTCGCTCCCTGTTACATAGGACCTAATCTGACCACTTCTGGCGAAAAGTGGGCGTTTATTCGCTTCTGCCTACTCCTACTGGGAAAAAGCGTAATAGTATGAAAAAAAATGGAAATTTTAATTTACAATATATTTCAATATTATTTGTAAAATTTATCATCATTCATTTGTAAACCTAATTTGTAACTCTGCTATAAGCTTTATTTAATATACGCAAAATCTCTTCATAATTTCTATAAGAAGTAACTGCATGTATGGAAAAAAAAGTGCTGTATTATTCTGCAGATTTTTCTTAAAAACCTCTCCGTCAAGACCAAAGAAAAATGTCACATGTAATAAATAATGAGTTAGTTCCGTAGTATTCAACCTTTGTTTTCACGGGGGGCACAGAAGCGCGTTAGTTATGGTGTCACGAAACGCAAAACAGTTTTAGTAATCAAGTAACATCACATGGACCCACTCTCAAAACTCCAGTTGGCCATTAGTATAGCTGAGCTTAGACAGCAACTATCTATGAATAAATCAAGTTTTATAAATTCGGGTATATACAGGCTTTTCATTGGCGGCCGTAATGGTAGCTATCACTCTGGTATTGCAATCTGCCGCATTAAATTATTAGGTTCCGGCTGTCAACACGTGAGAGCTAGAGTATTCTAAACGTTCTTGTTTCACCGTCTACGTCCTGTCATCACATGAAATTAAAGTTTAGTGTTTGCAACAGGCTCTCTTAATTGAAAATTTTATTTCTTAAGATTTATCAAAGGTGTTTAAAACTTTATATAACATAATCGATAGAGTTTTGTAATGAATTTCCGGGTTAAAAAACCTTTTAACACAACAAAAAGATCAGTTTAGGTAGTTATTACCCGCGAGAGTCAATGTCTCTAAAATATTTTTCTAATTCATTATACAACATTCATGGTAATATTTATCCTTACCCGAGCTCATCTTACCATTTTCATCCTTACGCTCTTGCAACTCCATTTTGTAATATCACACGCGTTCGTAAATAAGTTTATTCATAACATTGCGTGTGGTGCAGCACTACCCTGCGATGCGACTGACGAAATCAAAGTATTAACGGCGACTGCGACGGCAGCGCAAGGAAGCCTTTTTACTCCTGTATTTTTTGCGGACAATGTTAGACCGATCGTTGAGAGAGATCTATGTCTAGCAGAGAACGTCTAACGGCTGATATTGATGACGGTGACAAAGATTTTTTTATTTTAAATAAATAAAAATTATAATAAAATCTAATTATACGATACAAAAAACTACTATTTGAAAAAAATATTGTAATGGCGAAATTAAAAAAAATGTCTAATTCGTATTTAGTTTTATTTATACACATCTGATCCAAATTATCCTATGTACATAATATCATTAACATATTTTGTTGTAATATGAAATACCTTCAAATATGTTTAATGTCACCTATGTATGTATATATACAAACACAGCATAAAATAAAGAAGTACATTTCTGATTACCAGTAATAGAATAAAATCTGCATCCCAATGAAAAAACTATAAATATGAATCATTACTATAACGCATATTTAAAAAAAAACCTATTTAAATGATGCGGCAAAATGTTTAGCTATTCTTTTAATTAGTGACAATATTATATCCTAGCGAAGGTGTGTCATGAAAATTTCTGAATAGATCCCTAATTAAATTAAATCAACATATATAATATTTATTTATCACTATAACAGATAACATTCAATATCACATTACGAAATGTTCAAACTTTACACAACAAACTCTTAAAAGTGTCGATTTTAAAATTAAATGTCCATAAAGAGATATAAAAAAATATTTAAGGAACAATTCAAAGCCATATTAATGTTAGTCAATGATACACGGCAACGTCGTGCTGGTGAATAGGTAATGCAACAAATATATAGCGAAGATTTTTTATACTTTCGGTATATATACAATATACAAATAAGAGAATATATTGAAACCTGGCGAATTTATAATGCGTTACATATCAGGGTGAGGAAATCGCCATACTTCAAGAACCCGTGTGACATCCATCAATCTTGTAAGATAAATGCCCAGAATCCCACCACTGAGAACACGTGTATAATTAGAAAAGAATGGTATAAAAATATTTTTGAAAGTTCCTCTACAGTCATCTGGGCAATCACCAAAATTTTTTTGTATCATAGGACTTTTTCACTGATAAAGATTATTATTAACCGCTTCTTCTAATTGTTACAAGAGTGCGTTTTGGAATATAAATTATATACTGTTCGATCAGTTTTTATAGAGGCGATTTATTATGGAATAATCTTCCTATGTCACACAGACCAAAACATACTTTAACTGTAGGCTTGAAAGTACAATGAGCAACAAAAAAATAAGTTTGCCTAGTTAACTGCAAAGAACACAACATCCCGTCTAAGCTTCGGATGCAAAACACTGCTACATAATTGTAAAGTATGAATAACACAGCATTGCAAAACCTTCTAGTTTATACACAACAAATACTGCGAAACAGGAAGTTAACTCTTCCTCTAAAAAACATTATACCAAATTGTACAAACCACGTCACTAATTTATTGCGATGATTTATTGACCATTGTTTTAAGTACACCTAAATATTGGAAGGCACTAAGTCCCGAGTCTACGATCACTTCTGTACCACGGGCAGATGTGTATAGTGAAATTGTAACAGTCGCACACACAGACACAGTACACGAGACTTGAAACATTACCACTGAATTTGCGCAAAACTGATTTAAGCTATAATGGATATGAAAAAAAAACTAGTTACTCGGGATGTGTAAACTACCTTATTACTTAATTTTAATTTTTAAACGTTCATCAACATAATCAAAAGACAGGCTAGTCCCTAAATAATAAAACCCCCAGAAAAAAAAAACAACGAAAAAAACATCGCTTGAATGTAAAATCAGGAAAGAGTTATTTTTAAACGATTGATGAAATTTATTTTAACTAATATAAACATAATCTTGAATACTTCATTAGACAATATGATAGAAAGTAAAACAGAATTGGCAGCCGTTTTGGTAATTTTAATGTCATGGACAACTTGTGCTATCTCTCTTAGCACAATCTATCCAATGATAAAGATCCAGCGTGCGCTGGTACTTCCGTTTGTAAAAAGTTCGGAGCTCTAGTTGGCATACAAAGTTTATGACAGAAAGTATAGACCATTTTAAATTAAAAAAAATATATCTCCTGCGATATGTATGCAACTGCACCAATTACTTCATATACTATACATGGAATAGTATTTAGGCAATATCTTGACATACGACTAGCCAATATTAATAATATATATATATATATATATATAAATATGTATATATATACAATCCAAATACCTAACAATAAAGCTGGAGCAAATAACAATTTTTTCCTATTCTTATTTCAAATGAGTACTCACTACATTAAATGCATTTTCACTCATCCATAACACTTATTTACATGTGTCATACGAATTAATATACATCATAAAAAACATATAGTATTGATATTTTGTAATATATACCGTGATTAATATCATGATGAATAAGATATCTGCTATTTTCTATAAATTGTATATGGACTTTTATGTATATTTTTTTTAAAAACAACGAAGCGTCAAGATCAACAGATGGATCACTTCAATGGTGATATAATGTCATCTCATAACAACACGGTGTTAGCTCTGATGGAATTTACGACATCACTGCGCTCGTCGTATTGAGACACAAAATGGTAAGTCTCGCTGCTCAGGTGACTTCGTGACTAATAGAGCAATATAATCAGTTCAAGATAATGTCTGCACACTACTGTTTGGCGGAAGAAATAGAAACACATCAGTAGTAAAAGTAGTCGATAGTAATAAATGTACTACATAATCATGAGATTCACAATCACCCATGTATAGACGTCATTTAAAAGTTGAAATGTGAAGTAGAAATACTAAAATGTAACCACGGATAAAACATAAATAATTTTAAAACTGACTTATGATTGTAGTTAGGTGCTATAGTGGCGGCGATTTTTTATTTTTGATACCAAATTACATATTTTTAATGCCGGACCTAACTTTAAACCCATATATTTCATCATCATATCAGAGTTCAACAGCAGGAGAGCTTTACCGTCAATTTCCTGGAACAAAAACATTTATATTCTTAGTTTTTTGGAACATTTTTCTAAAAATTTAATTCATTAATGCTATGAAACAACATCTTTCCATCCTGATAGAATGGTGAATATTTTTTATTGCTTAATTTTAACTAATAGATTTATTCATAACAATAAAAAAAAATGTTAACAATCAGTTAAATGTCTAGCTTGTCTTCTCGGTTTGTCGAAAGAAGTTTGTTTCTTATAAATAACCATATGACTTGTTCAGGACATATTCCTCTTAATAGATTTACGAGGGTCCTTCTTCAAATTATTCCAGTATATGAGAGGAGGTTTATCGTATCATGGTGGAATGTGCTCGGATCAACGCCGAAAGATAACATTTCATAACACAATTTAATGTAAATTTATTTGATGTCCGCGCGTTTATAAACTTCCTTCTCTTCCCGTTGTCAGAGGAGGCAAGATATTTTAATTAAACACAGGTGTTTCTAATTATATTAAACAGCCTTATTTAGTGTTATTACATAAGATAGTTAAGGAAATCATTGTTATGATCAAACCCTCTATAAAAATAAACAAATGAAAAAAACCATATGATTTAATGTTTTGCTCATTGAAACACATTAGTAATTAAAAAAAATGTACAAAAAAATTTGTTATTTATATAATAAAGGAAATTAAAAAAGCAAATTTTTTGTTCTCTGTTTATACTTTTAAATCAATTCATATTTAGTATATTTATTCTTATTTAAGTTAAAAATTATTTTTCTGATTGAGGTAAAAAAGAAATGTAAAAAAGTATATAAATATAACAATTTCATGTTTTTTCAATATCGAAAAATTAAAAAAAAATTACATTCACTTACATGTTTACGAAACAAATCAGCATGTGCTGCCAATGCCTGATCAGCTGCTGCTATAAACCCAATGACGTCTTCCACGGACCAATCCGCAGGGGGTGCCGCAGGAGAAGGCGGAGGTGGAGCACCCGTTGTAGATGATGCAGGCTCTGGCCTCTCTGGAGAAACTCGAGCCATCTTAATCCCCGATGATTCACCAGTACCATTAATACCACTTTCTGCTGGAGATTCCTGTTTTACATTTAAATGTTAGGGAGCAACTGAAAACCTTTAAATGCAGTGTGAGTGTGTAAAAGGTCTTTATATACTTAAAATTTTATGTTAACCAAAAACTTAAAAAATTCATTAAAACTTGCAACTTTTATATACATTTTTAATAAGGTAAGTCTTGTCCTCAAAATGGTACAAATCAGTGTTTTAATTTTGTTCCTTAAACTTTTGTTTCCATATTTTATGCATAAATACAAAATAAAGCAAAAGCTCCATTTTTTTAATAGTAACTATAAATGAATTTTAATGCGAGTATTACTTACATTAACAGGTCTTTTTACAGCCAATGAAACTCCATTAGAAGTAGAATCTCCACAAAGTACACATGGCCGTCCTGCTGCTTCACCAGTATCTATTTCAATCATACCAACACAGCAGCCCACTCCTACGCATAAAAGCTTTAACCAATTTTTGAGCTCTTCATTTGTTAGTTCAGATGGCACCTTTACAGTGTAAGTCTTACTACCAGTTGGAACCTTAAAACAAATTAAAGTATACTTAGTTTGTATTAAGTAGAATGTTTGTAAGAATGTGCTGAAAAACATTGTTTAAATAGTAACTTTTACATTAAAAAATAATAGTACAATTGCTTTCTGCATAATTGTGTAAATAATATAATACTAATCCCATTTTTTACTACAGAGTCAGCAATGATTTATTAAACATTTCATTAATAAATAAATTAAAAAATCATATATTGAGTTCAGTATCAATATATAAAGTTCTGTACAATGCTCTTTGGTTCATTTTTAATGGCAAAAAAAGAAAACACCTTAGTTTAGTTCTTACATCGAAATTTAATAATAGGTGAAATACTGTATGTTTTATGGAAGTACTGATCAATACCTTTTAAAAAATATTTTATAATTTTTTTCCTACATCGTTTACGATATTTCAATGTCTGTAATTTCTGCTTTGCAATCCGCAATCGAAGACTTCTAGCAGTTACCAACTTAATGAAATTAGTTACAAGACTTAAGAGCTTTTTAAATTGTTTTGAGAGAACCAGAGCACAATGCAAAACGTTTTTGATAATTTTTAAAATATTAACATTGGCCCTACTTTTTATCTTAATTTTCTTTAAGTGATATGTAACATTATTAAATTGAAATATAACTTGGTTTTGTGTGAAAAGGGTTGACATATAGCAAAAATATATAGGCCACAAAAAAAAAAGTATTGGTTACATAGAGAAAAAAAAATTATCTGCAAATAAAATATTTCTAAATATATCAGTGAACTTATTTCAACTATCAATACTATTTGAAGAAAAAAATCATCATTGTTAGGCACCAAATTAATTTTTTTTTTCATTCAATTTATGTCCCCACTGTTGGGACACAGGCCTACGCTCAATATGAGGGTGATGGGCCATAGTCATCATACAGGCCCAATGCAGATTGGTGACTTCACGGACACCTCAGAATATATTTTAATTCATATGCAGATTTCCTCACGATGTTTTCTTTCATCATTAGTATTTCGCTGTTGTTACTAAAGTTCACAAATGTACATAACTTAAATATTAAAGTCATCTGTACATACCAAGATTCGAACTCTCAACCTTCGCATGAAGGCTCTGACCATTAGGCCAATGAGCTACTTATAATTTAAATGGATAATTTTATTAAAATGTCCTATACCTACCTGAAATGAACTAGATCTTATATAACAGTAAAATTAAAGATAATATTTTACAAATAATTATCATTACCTGGACAGTTGTAACATTAGAATAACTGTTTGAAGCTGTTGAAATAGCCCGTGTTAGCCTTTGGGGGTCTGGATAGACAATTAAAAGCTCTTTAGCTAACGCTTCAGCAGCACTTGCTGGTCCCAAACCAGAAATCATATGTGGAAAAGAAACACTGCCACCTGAACAACTGCTGTGGAGCCGTAAGTGAACTGGGGCCAAAGCAATTGGTGTTGCTGGATTGGCAGAATTCGCACTACCGGTAGAGCCTCCTTCGGGTAGTGCAGGGTTTGGCATGCCAATAGGCCTTAATTTAAACCTAAAATATGAAATTAAGATAAATTACATGAAACGAAACCTCTAATCAATATGTTAATACTTATAACTATAGATTAAATTAAAAATTTTCTAACAATAAAAATATATTATTATAGAAACATTGATATCCTAAGAAGATTGTACAATGAGTAACTCTTTTTACCTTTATAAGTATTTTAAACAGAAGAAGCACGTTTACACATTTTTAAACATTATGGGCATTTATTTATACAGTTTAACACAAATTTTATTTCAAATTACACATTGAAATAAATATGGTTTAGATTAAAAAGAATCATACCTAGAAGGAGTAGTTGCACTTTTTTGTCCCGGAGGTTGAAGAGGATGGCCTGCTCTAGCACACCAACCCACGGGAAAAATGTCTCTAGAATCATATCTACACCAGTAATCAAATGCACCTCTCCATCCATCAAAAGTAACATGTATTTGATCATTTTTCACTGCACCAACAGTAGCACAGCAAATTAACTGTGGATTCTTTTTATCAACTGCCTCAAGCTTTTGACCGACAACAAATAAATTAGATTTAGGTGTTGGTGGCTCAGATTGAAATACCTTAGCAGGGGCCATTTCTGCACCATTTAAAGTTTTAAGCAAAAACATTGGCCAACTACTAGCATTCATGCGAAATCCTAAAGGTGGTTGCAGCATTCCATCATTTTTCTCACAATGTCCTATTGGATGAATGTCACCAGCATCTACAAGTCTCCAAAAATCATTTTTATTATCACTTCCATCTAACCTCAACCTAAGCCGAGGTCCTAAAACTCCAACTACTGTAGCAATACAAGTAGAAGTTAAATTCCGTGGGTCTAAAGCTTCTAGTTTCATATTCACTTTAAAATCATTGAGAGGAGGAACTGGGGCCTGCTTAAAACATTCTTGTGGAGCTGCTGTGCTATTAGTCTCTTTCATATATTCAGTCCAGTCAAATGATTGGTATATATCGTAAAATGATCCCGTCGAATTATTATTAGCATGATTTTCAGATCCATTTGCTCCATTACCAGATTGTGGGGAACTAGTACGTTTTTCATTTTTTTTCTGATATTTATTAAGACAATAAGTAGAACAAAAATTTTTGCTACTTGAGGGAGCATTACCTCGTATCACATTGTCGCAATGAAGACAGGCGCCTTTGCTATAAGCTTGTCTAAATTCGGAAAGACAAGTCTCGGAACAAAACTCTTTTTTCCCATTTTCAGTAGGTAAAACATACTTTAAAGGTGTTTTACTTTCAGCACACCAAGTACAAGTACGTTTAGGTGGTCTTCCAGGCCCACGTATTTTGCCGGGAGCATGCCCCGAAGAGCCGACAGTATTGTTTGACATTGTTCTTAAGGACAATTTTACAAATTCATTATAAAAAACCGTCCCATTAAGCACTTCATAAACACTTACATTTTATTTACAATTATGTTATATTACGATTTTAATTAAATAACAATTTGCGTGTCTTGCGCAAATATAAACAACGTCAGAAACTATTTATGACGCCATTCCAACGGCCATATTTCTTTTTTTGTTTTCGATGTGTAGTGTTACTCTATATTACTCTGTACTAACGTATAACCTCATTTAATATTAGTATAAGTTATGCAAAACTTTATTACAATGTGAAAAAAATATTTTTTTCATTCCTGATACTAGAAATATAATACACATCAATTGAAATAAGTAAGTTAAAAATATATTTTCTAGAGATGTTATTAAATAAAATTATTATTAAAAGTAATTTTACCATTCAAAAAAATAAAATTTTTTTTGCTTTGTATAAAATTGATATTTTACTGTCGTTTGTAAGAAATATGATGATAATGACAGAACATGTTTTTATAGTCCATAGGTATAGAAATAAACCTATTCTATAATTGATAGAAAATTTATTTCTGAAATGTAATAAATGACAATTTAAGCATTGTGGTTATGTAATAACCAATATTATATTGATACAAAATATAATAACAAAAATTTGCATACCATGATCAATGATAGGATTAAATGTAAGTGTTGAAGTTATCAACATATTTTTAATAACATTCTTATGATTCAAATCAAGATTGATAAATGCGGTGAAAGTTCAAAATATAGTAAAATGAATTATTTCTACCACCATAGTCCCTATAAATAACAATTACTATAGAGCAAATTTTACATCTGCGTTCATAGCTTCTATTATTTTAGTAATTCTCTATGGTTTTGTAAATGATAAACTCAATTCTCTTCTAGCCATCAACTGTCGGACAGTGGTTATTAAAATTTTAAAAGGTTGTAGATGATTATTGCTTATAGTAACTATCTAATAAACGTTAAAAATGACGTCAAACATTTTAGCAAACGTCGAAACTGCCGAAAAACGTTTATCAGATCTAAGAAGAAAGGTTTGTTTTACTAGTTTTAATTTAGATTGATAGTTACATATTTTTATTTATTGCTATAGATTATTCCTTTAGGTAGAGGAAATCAAAAAGATTAAAGTAGAAGAAAAAATACAAGAATTGACAAAAGAAAACTTTGCGCTATCAGAAAAAATTAAACACGCAAAAAATGCTCTTATTAATTTAGAGGTATCACATGGGAAGAAGCAATATTCTATTACAAGTAAAGGTATTACAGATAATAATATGTTGTTTGATAACCTGAACAAGAATCTTGAAAAAAAACAAGACGAAGTCACAATAGAATTACAGCCAGTTGTTGAAGATATAAAAAAAGAAAAAAACAAAGTTATAAAAAATAAGGATCAAGTGAAACATTGTCTTGCAAAAAATGATAATATCATAGATATAAGAAAATTAGATTTTAGGATTGGCAAAATTGTGGAAATTAATAACCATCCAGATGCAGATACATTATATGTAGAAAAAATTGATTGTGGAGAAGAAAAATTGCGCACCGTGGTCTCTGGTCTAGTACATCATGTGCCCATTGAAGAAATGCGTGAAAAATTAGTTATGGTACTTTGTAATTTAAAACCAGTAAAGGTTAGTGGAATTATTATATAAATTAACACTCATTCATGTTTTTAATTATTAGATTATATATTTATCTTTAATTATTTTTGGCTATAAGCAATCTTTTTTGTCACTGGAAGCCAACGACTTTGAACAGTGCAAGAGCATGCTTTGTGGAACACAAGAGACTTGTGTCTCGCTGTGGGCATCCATCAGTTGAAATAATGATTATAACTGAATTAAAATTTAATCTGAAAATACAACCTACATTGAACAGAAAGAGCTTACAGAAAATCTTCTGGATCCATTCTTATTCATTACATTAATCATTTCAACATTTTGGATTATATTATTGTAAAAATTTTCAGATGCGAGGTGTTATTTCTGAAGCTATGGTCATGTGTGCATCATCACCTGATAAGGTTGAAGTTCTCATTCCACCAATTGGTGCTGTTCCTGGTGACCTTGTGCAATGTGAGGGTTATCCTAGGGAACCAGAAGCTCAATTGAATCCTAAAAAGAAAATTTTTGAGACATGCGCTCCAGATTTAAAGACTAATGATGAAAAAATTGTTTGCTATAAAGGAAACTCACTAACAATACCAGGAAAAGGAACTATTGTTGCACCCACTTTAAAAGGAGTTAATGTCAAATAAAAAAATTGCGAATTGAATTCCATTTTTTTTTTCTAAAATTAGTAATTAGTAATACTACTAGTAATAATGTAAATTATTATTAATGTTTTTAAAGGGTCTGTTTGACAATGTCTAATTAATATCCCAAATTAACTAACAGCAGCTTCTGACTAACAAAGTCATCAATCATTTCAATCTCCAAATAGGCTTAATAAGCAAAGAGTACAAAATAAACGTTAAATCAGCTGTCAAATAATAGAGTTATTTAATGGTTAAAGTAATTTGACATAATTTTCGAGAGGAATATCGTTTTTATACATTGCAAAATAGAAGAAAAAAATTTTTTTGGCTAAAATAAAAAAACTGTTGTTGTTTTTCTTTGGCATTTGTCTTACATTCTAAATAAAAATAATCCATTATAAAAAAAATTAATGTTTTTTGCATCATAAATGTTGCAGTATATGCATAAAGTAAAGCAAGTAAATACATAACACAAAATATAGCACAACAAAACATTAAATGCTTTTGAGGCAGATTTAATTAATGTTTTTGTTTAATGTACTGTGTTTTAAGATTTACGATAAGGAAAATATGGATGTATTACTTTGAATTTTTTTTATTGCACTATTAATAAGTATGAATATTTTTAAATACATAGTAATAGTGATCAGTGTTGACTTATAAAATGACTGTAACAGTTTATTAATAATTTTTAAATGTCGAAATAGTTTATTTTCTTTTTATTTTAAACCTTGCGTATGTAACTCGTTCAATCTTTCATCAAAAAAGGAGCTACTTTCCAAAATAATAAATAATTTGTAATGAGGAACAAAAAAGATACATTTTCTTTTGTTTAGCTAGATTTTAAGCATAAAAGAAGCTAAATACATTTACTGGACTTTAATTCAGAAATGGTAACATAAAGTCAAGTAATGAACAAGACAAGCAGAACACAGCAAATTTAATTGGTTAGAAGTTACTGCCAAGAAAGTAGCTTTTCTAAAAAAATAGATGGTCGTCTAAAGAAAATTATTAATTGAACTATATTAATAAAGCATAGTATATATATAGAAATAACATTTATATTTTTTAGAATATGTGCCATTATTTGTTTTTCTTATGTGATAAAGAATGATAAATTATGAAGTCTATAATTTTTACTGGCACTCTGTTGTGGATATGACCTATATAGGTACATAGGAAGCTACTATTTCAGTCACCAACAGATAATACTGCTGTAATCTAGAAGAAATGCGTTAAGATCAGTAAAAAGAGGGGAAAAAAATGTGACTAAAAAAATAAAACAACTTTTTAAAGCCAAATGTCAACAATATATATGTCAACAACATATACATAAATTGTAATTAAATGTGTTTCTACTATAACAATTTTATAATACACAATTAATTTAAATAATCTGTTTACATATTTGATACTTATGAAGTTAGAAAAATAGACAGATGTAACATCAACACCACAATATTAATTCTTTCATAGTTTTTTTTTTTTTCATTATTTAAAAAATATCTCTCTGGACCTGTCTGAGTAGATTACATTACTAGTGACAATAGCCTTTTATAAATTTAGTGTGTCATAGAAAACTCTACTGTAACATCAACTGTGTATTGTGAGCAAGTAAGAAAATATTTTATTTTAGAATTAATTAACAAGTTGTGCAATCAAGCTCTATTGTATGAAATATGAAATCGCAAACAATATTTTCAGTCGCGATTATTATCCGTGACCATTGAAACATTTATCACGGTATCTTAATTAACTTATTATAAAAAATGTTTGTGCACTGTGCACTGTCACACTACGTTCATATAGAGTATATTTTGAAATAAAACTGGTTTTATTAATACAATAAAGGAATGAAGCCGTGATAACTTAATTTGAATGTTTATAGTATACGTCTCCGAAGAGGCGCAGCTCGAACCTCACTGAGCTTAAGTTTCCGGTGATAGGTATTCTATCTTGTGAAAAGGTACGTTTCAAAAACAAGCTTCGTGCATATGTGACATCCGGCTAATCCGCACTTGACCAACGTGTTGGATAAACGACTTTGATTTTCTCTTCGCGAGAGATGGCCCCATGTTCCCTCCATCGTGGAGACATTAGGAGGACTGTTTATAAATAGAATAAACAAACGGAAAAGCAAAATATATACACAACGTATAAAGAAATGAAAGATAATATCTTTAAAATCTAATTAAACAGTTTCAGTAACATTAGTGATTACATAAAATACAATCTCAGATTATAATTTCATGTAGTAAACATTTCATGAGTTAAAGTTTTCGTAAAATAGGTAGAGCGTTTGATAAAATTTCGGTTATAACATTTATATATCATTAGAATGTTGATATGAATATAACAATTTTATTTTAGTTTAGTTTAACACCCCGATATGTATTATTTAAACCTAAAGATGTTTTCACTCTACAACTATCATATTAATTTCCTACATATCCTCGATGAAATAAAAAAAAATATAATAAATGCTACATTAATATTAGTTAGTATTATAAATATCAATTCCATCGCTTGTTATATAATATGCAATTGTATTATGCACAGTTTTTTTTGGAAAAATACTAAATTTTTTTTAAGTATTTAGTGCACACAGAATCAGGTACTAAACGGGACACATTGACATTTGTAGCTTATAAATTTTTAATGTAACAGTAAGTACCATGGCCAAAACAAAGGTACGATTTTGTATAACCATTTATTGGAAACCGTAAATAAACTTTTTCAAAAGCAATTTTTTTTTTTGATGAAGTTCGTCTTATTGAACACTTACAGCTTTATAGAGTTACAGATCGCGAATGTGGAAATCACGAGCTAAGCAGATTTGTAGAAACAAACTATCAAAGAATAATATTATATAGTCTATTATAATAATATGATCTTTGGCAAATGAAATTAATCACAATTTTATAACGAAATTATAATGTACTTAAAATATGCCATTATTTTTTTAATAAATTTAAATATACATTAAAAAGAGCATCTCCGGTTTTTGACTTCAGAAGTTCTTTAGCGATTAACACTTTTTAATGTACTTAATATAACTTAGTATGAAAATACTGTTCTTATGTGCATTAGTATACATTAAAATATTTCCTGTACTTAGTGGTGACATAAAAGATATTCCAATTTAATTTCCAAAGATTCCAAATTAAATTAAAACAAATAAAAAGCATATTGATCCTCCTATTGTGTATTGTACTAAAGAAGTGGTTGTTATGTTGAAGCAATGTCATGAGACTTGAAAGCTACATATAACTTCCTGGAAAAGACAACCTGGAGAAACAGTCATATTCCGAGAACAGCTTTTGAGACATGGGACATTCACCATCTGCACTAGGGCAGCGTGGTGGGAAAACGACCTCGACTCTTTCATTGTGAGAGAAGGCCTCGAGTCCCAAAAGTGGGAACATTAAGAAATGTTGTCACAATTGGGCTTTGTTTGTACTAAAAAACTAATTAGTTAATAGAAGTAGATTAATATTTTTTATGAAATGTGACTATTACCATTTTATTACTAAATTATCTGTACTGGTGTTTGTTGCCGGAGATCGTCTAGGTAGATATCGCCGCAGTTTGTCCTTTTCCGTTTATGTGGCTAATGAGCTGTGTGGTATATGTCATCCTATTATAGTTAGTCACATTATTATAGGCGAACAATTCGTCGCTTCTTTAAAAAAAAAATCATAATTTGTTTAATAATTTGACGGAATAGTTTTCTTAAATATTGTTTGACATTTGCAATAATAATAATATTTAACCTAATACAAAGATTGAGTGTTCTCTTGACATATTATTGCATGTTTTGTGACTTTAATGTTAATTAACGAAATTAAAAGGTTGTTCTCAATATTAAAATTGTTTATTAACTTAATTGATTCCCAAATATTCATCGTCTTTAGTTATTACATATTTCTTGTTTAGGTTTAGACTGTAATTAATATGTGATAACACATAAAGAACTTTGAACTGCCCTCCGTGGTGCAGCGGCTAATTGCTTGCCCATCAAGACGGAGGTCCGATATGTGGAGTTTTGATGGCGACACGAATTTTTCGCAACCACCTGCCTAGAGTTTCTTTTCCCATATTGTAAATTTGTCGCCATAAACAATATTGCTGTATGTTCTGGCTGTCAACATATGAGAGCCTTAGTACTCTCTGAGCGAGTGCTTTCATCATCGACGGCCTCATTGTCTCATGTCATGTAAAATTTTGATCAAGTGTCTATCATGGAAAAGAAACAACAGTATATAGTATTAATCACTTGAACAAGAGTTGAAAGGACGGTTTTAGTTTTTTTTAATAAATGCAATATGTCGGAACACAGGAGTCGCATTAATGTTGTAATCGACTTAGTGCGAATAGTTTCGTAAAGTCTTGTACATGTATTTTTTTTAAACTTTGCCTGGAATGTCACCACTAAGACAGAAATAACTTATCCTAATTTTCAAAGCGAATAACAAAATAGAAAAAGTTAGATTTATATATTACAATAACATTAAACTAGGAATTACAATTATGGTAGGTTCACAGGATTTAGGCTAGTGTGTTTTACCAACGGACGTGGTTAAGCACTAACCTATTTAATTAAAAAGAATACGGCAATAGTATATTAGGCCTTTTGATTTAAAAAAAGCAAAGAAGATATTTCAACATCTACATTACTTTTAGTGATAGCTTGTAAATAAATACGTTTATTATTTTAATTCCAATATCCTAAAAAACGTTTCTATGCATTTTATTACACTTGAAAAACTTATTATAACTTATGTAAATACTGTCGTAAAATTCAACAGATTCAAAGACAAACGCACACAGACACAGAAGACGTGATATAAAATATATATATATATTATATAATCTCATGTTAAGCAGTTGTATATGAATAGTAAAAAAATAAAATCGCTCTTTAATGTTTAAATAATAATAGTATTTTTTTATTTAATGGCACAGATGGACTAAAACAATAAGGTGGGTAGGAAACTCGCAAGTAAATATCTTCCGGTGAAGTAAAACAGCTTTTGTGGATATGTAACACTTAGACAAAGTAGTAGATAAATAGCTCTCAATTTCTCCTTGTAAGAGAAGACTCAAATCCCAGTAGTGGGAATAATATGAGGTCTGTATTTTTATTTAAATAACATCCGTCTCTTCTGATAGGAAGACAGTTTTTGCATATTTGAAATAATGTATAATTATTCTAATAAACATTATACTAGCAACATAAAATGTTATAATTCGCAAGTGGAATGTTTCTTTCTATTATAACTTGTCCTGTTCTTAAACCCACATCAATAAACGTTATGTATTTTAAGAACAATATAATTAAATAGATAAATGGAATTTCCTTGATTACAAAAAAAGAATATAAATAAATAATCCATCCACAATATATAATTGCAAAGAATATTTATATATATATATATATATATATCCATACACCCTGCGAATAATCGGGTAAGAGGAAAATGAAAAAACAGTAATAAAAATGAATTTTTGGTAATACATAAATATAATTATACTTGTCCAAGACTTTTTACACAAGTACTATAGTAAAAACTTTTAGTACCTTAGACTAAATTATTCGTCATAAAATTTAGTATGACATCGTACGGAATAAACACGTAAGATTTCTTATCTTTAGAAATAAGAACTGTAGAAATATTTAGAAATAAATCACAAGGTGTAATACACCCTTTAAATGCAGGTAAAACGTTACCACGAATTTTTCCTTAACAGTGTGTTACCGGATTATTAGCAGGGAATGTCGGTATGTATATATTTGTATAGTGGCTTAGTTTTTGGCTTCGGAGCAAAATGGGGCACCACGTTGTTTACGTATACCTTTAAATTACAGTTGCGTTGGTGGGAACCGACGTTGCGGTTTTATCCTTCGTTGAGCGAGCGTGGATTGTGTGACGGGGCCCAACACTTGTGGTGTCAGTGGTGCAGAGGTCATTGCCTTAAAGTATAGAAAATTTATTTAAAAACAAAAAAAGTATGCTGTGTTACGCCCCCACATTATACATTATGTATTGGCGTTAATTGTCTATTAACGGAGCTCGTCTCGATATGCTTAAAGTGCATTGTCACTAGTAAAGTTTTTAGGGTAACGAGACTTCTTAACATCTTGTCTTATACCGATGCGCACCATAATGTGCAGTGTTTATCATTCTTCCATATTAACAGCGCCACATTTTTATCATCATTATTACGAGCCCTCTTCAAACTGGGTGGCAATCAGATCGTGTCTGATTGTTTTAGGCGGGTGTATTACTTACCATCAGGTAAACGCTCTGCCCGATGCGTCGCTTCGTCGGATAAAAAATGTTCTCTTTTCATTTCATTACCCAAATAAAGGAAATTAACTTAAATTAACGTTTATAGACATTGAAATTTAAACTGCAAAAGACCGATTGAGCAGGTGATCTTTAGGGGAGGCCTGCACCCAGAGCTCGACACTCACCCATTGGTTGATGGAAAATATGAAGATAACGAATATAAATTAACCCTTTCGCTGCGAACAGTACCTATAGGCGTATATACGCCCGAGGGTATTTTCAATATAACAATAGTGTTATACAGGGCCTAGTTACCTGGAAGGTCAGGTCGACAGCGCGCCGGAGGTCTGCTAGTGGCGGTGCGTTATGTGCCGGTGGATGCACAGTAGGCGGCGCGGCGGAAGGGGTACACAGCCACGATTCCCGTAGCAGATCGGTGGCACGGGGGCGCAGCGCCGGCTCCAGCGTCAACATGCGACGTACGCACGCACGCGCCTCCGCAGAAACGAATCGCCACGGCCCCTCCGTCAATTCAACCTATTCCGATTAATAATTAAACACTCATTTTAATATTCTTGTTACTGGAGATCTAGGCATTTCGCTCACAAGGGCAGCTAAAGCCATTTCCGATTACGCTGTCCAAGTGAGAGTTGATGGATATCAAGTGTTCACGAAAACTGTTGTCTACATAATATGTTGGTTTTGTTGCAAGCTCAAACTTAATGGGAAATGAACCTGCGCCTTTTTGAGAGGTATAGCATAACGGCGCTGTTTAGAATCGTCGATCTGTAACCTCAATCGTCCTCTTAATAATAACGGAGTACTTATAACTTTTAATTTTTATTTTAAACTGATTCATGCAGATTGAGCTCACTGTGTCGTTAGTCTTTTATAATAGTGATGTGCTATGTTAGAATTAGCAATTAATTTTATTAGTAATCCGATCTTAAGCCGTTGTTAGTACCGCACCATCTTTTTTATTAAAAATAGGATGTCTCTTTATCATCATAGTTCAATTATCCTTGGAAGGATGGTGACCTTAAATATGTATTAATAGGTGGATGAAAACTTTTAAACACAGTTAATTTTTTTAGCCATGATAGAATAAATAAAAAGGATGTACGATTATATTTTAACAGAGTTAATGTCTTTTATGAATACTTTACGAAGTATGAGGTGTTCATGACAAAATTTGTAAAATTTTAAAAATATTACCTATTTTTTATATGTTTATGATATTTCTGTATACTTACTTTTCCTGACTCAATTCTCGCTAAAATGGCTTCAGGAGTGTCATCTCCAGTGGAAGCAAATGGAGTACGACCGGACAGCATTATGTACGCAAGTACTCCTGCAACGACAATGTCAAAAGCAAACAATATAAAATAGGAATATAAACAAATGTTTTGTATGAATTTACTAAGAAATTTGTACACCATTTATGTTACACAACAGCCGCATTAATTCCCAATTTCCATAAGAAGTTTGTTTGAATGGTAACAGGATTTCGAATAATCACTTCAAGAAAAGAAAATTTACTATTTTACAGACAAACAATATGAAGCTGTGATAGCTCAGATTGTAAGAGGAACTAAGACACAACAAAAACACGCATCAAGCTTGTTTTCATTAAAGAAAAACATCGCGAGGAAAGCGACATTTTCCATGAACAACGACTTTCGTGGACATGTGCTATATATATTCACCAACCGGCACTTAGCTCGCGCGAGTGGTTAAATAGTCCTAATAGTGGGATCAATAGGTTCAATGAAGTGTTGATGAACTATTTAAATGGTTTACCTAAGCTCCAGATGTCACATGCCGCGTCGTATCCAGCGCGTTTAAGTACTTCCGGCGCGACGAAGTTGGCAGTATAACATGGTGTCATCAAAAGACCATTTTCGGCGCGCAGCTGCTTCGCCAGGCCGAAGTCAACAAGTCGAATGTCCTCAGGCCTCTTTTCAGCGGTTGCGAACAGTATATTAGATGGTTTTATGTCTCTGAGTAAAAAAAGGATTGATTTATTTATTGTGACTGAGAAATATGCACGATGATTTAAGTAAGAGTAAAATGTTTGCTTAATAAACTAATATTTCAGAAATATGGCTTCACATTTTTTAATACAAATTAATTTTATGTAAGAGATACCTCTATATTTGAAAGCGACGCCATTGGTCAAAGGATGGTATAAACAAAGCCCAGAAGCATGCCAATAATTTTTGTCAACATAAAATATGGCATCATTGTCTAATTCTATGCGATGACGTCACACGAAAGCAAATAAAATGTCAAGTGTCTAAATTCCCCACTTTGATTACCTATGTTTAACACGTCGACGTTAACAACACTTGTTAACATTTTCGGTTCCAGAAACCAATTTGATTTATGTTTTGTTTGCCTTAATAAATATCCTTTTAATTTAGGCCCTACTATGATATTATTTTTCTTCCTCGAGGCCAAATATTCATATTTACAGTTATTCTACGATCTTTGTCATAGCTGTACAAAATTGATATGTAAAGTAACTGCGAGATTACTATTTGGCAGAAGAAATAGAAGCTGCCAAAGTACCAACCCAGACCGGTCTTTAGTTACAGAAACCTACCGCCCTTAAACTTATTTTTTATTTTACATAAATGTTAACTGTCATATAATAAGATTTTCGAGGAGTTACCTGTGTACAACGGTATGTCGATGCAGATAATGAACAGCCTGTAGAACATTCCTCAGTAAGGGTGCAGCTTCATGCTCAGGCAAGTAGCGACGCTGAGTTATATATTCCAAGAGTTCACCGCCGCGACACAATTCAGTCACAGCGAGTATTCGCCCGCCTTCTTCGTACACACCTCGCAATGTTACTATGTGTGGGTGTTGACTATATCTGTAGTATTAAAGCAAACTTATAATTGTTTCCCTAGCTTTTACCAACATTAATAACTAGCTTGGTTCCATGCTCCGGCTGCTGAAACTCGTGACATTCTTTTAGAAGGAATGTTAATGTCATTTGTCTTTGAAAGGAAGATAGATGTTGGAGTCATTGCCTCTCTGATGAGTGAGGACGAAAGTCGTACCATATTTCTGGAGTACTGTAGCAGGATAATAGGTAAAATAATAAAAATAAATAAAAATGTAAATATATAAATAAATAAAGATTAAAATTCAGAAAATAATTAATTAACTGTAAGAATAAATAATTATGTAATATATAAAAAAATAAAATGTAAGCAAAATGTAATAAAGAAATAAGTATGAACAAATAACGAAGAAACCATGCTACAAGGGTGATTCTTTTCAGGTTCCGCCCTCCCCCAACCCTCCAGAAATAAACACAAGAGGAAGTCTTCACTTCAGAGAGGTAGAATGACAGAGGACATGAATGTAGAATAATAGAGAAGAGAAGCAAGATAAGTAGAGAACGAAAGATGATGATAAGAATGAAAGATGGAAAGTTAGGAACTAGAGATAAGAATATAAATAAAACTGATGGTATTTGTAATTAGTAAATAAAGGCCCTAACCCATAACACGCAGTGGGAACGATTTAAAAAAAAAATGTCATTTGTCTACCATGCTGTCGAAGTAAGCGTTGGTGGATGTCACACGCTATTGCCAACCACCATACAAATATTTTATAAACACCATGAGCGGGGAACAAGACTCAAATTACAAGTTTTAGCATTAATTAACGTTGATGTTTTCACTTTACACATCTCTTCTGAATGGCAGATATATGGTTCAAAGTTGCATTAATACGTCATCAGTTTATAGACATACATTGCTGGATATAGTTTGCTCCAAAAATCTCTACAAGAATTTATATTAATACATACCTCAATAAAATCTCAATCTCCTCCCGAGGATCATATTGCAATTTATCCATAATTTTAACAGCATACTGTACTCTCGATGTTTTGTGCTCACAGAGACGAACTACAGAGAAGGATCCTGTTCCCAGTTCACCCATTAACCTAAACACAAAATAATCTAAATTCAGCAAAATTTAATAGTTACTAATCTATTTCCATTTTTTTTATTTTGAAAACTGTGGTGTTTGCCACAAAAATATTAACTAACCTGTACTCATCAAAGAAATTATTTCTATTAACGAAGCCTGACCAAAACTCTTCAGTGGATGTCTTTGTTTGTGGTGCATGATTTTGATTCTGATTTGTTAACGTTTTGTTATTGTCATCATTAAGCAAACAGGGGGCGACGAAACTAAAACCTCTGAAAAATTCACATTTAAGGTATGGAAATATGGATGAAATAAAATATTAACTGCAAATAAATTTGCATTATTATAACAATTATTTGATATTGTCCAAGTACACATTTAGTAAATTTGCCGCAGGGCCTAACGGCGTGCATTGTAATACAGTTCCATGATTTATTTCTATGCCCGTATGTTGCGAAGTTTCGTTGGTGGTTAGGTTTCTTTGTACTTGCCTGACTATCTATCACCCTCATATTGTAAATTTGACCGTATAACAACATTGCGGTTTTCCGGCTATTAATGTATGAGGGCCATTTAACCCAAGTGCAACCATGTAAAATTAAAGTTAAGTGTTAACCCATTTTAGACAATAAAATATCATTAGCATATTACGGTATTATTAACGTATAAACTAAGATTCGTCTAAGTAATTTCTATGCAGTTTAATACACATTAAGAAACATATATACTGTTACGCACAGTTACAGTACTGTTATCTCTGTTGGCCGAATGAAGTGATATTCCGAGACAAAAACATTTATTATTCCCTGACAAAAAAATCCAAATACACTTAGTCCTTCACTAGTCCATAATCACTATTTAAGTAGTATATAATATAAACTCTCTGCATAAAACCTTTTACAATGTTTCTAAGAAAAATTGTCAAAAATGCGTAAACACACAATAGTTAAATCGGTCCATGATTCCGACATGATTAATCAAATTAAATTAAAGTAAATAAAAAGTAATTGTGTTTTTAAGATATAATTTATTATTAGTCTATTCATTATCAAAAACTATTACTTTTATATCCTAACAAATAAAAATACCGATCTTTTAATTTATCTCTCACTTTTGCGCTTGCACTTACACTGCGTGGGACTGTTTTTTTTTTCGATGAAATTTGAGCCGTTAGTTTATTTGACAACTACTACGGCTTCATCAGACTCATGGCTCGCAGATACACTATCCGCTAGCAATGCAGCACTGCGGCTCATCGAAGCATTTTATACCTGAGACTACGCAGACAAAATAACATAATTATAACTTCATTTGGAAAAAAAGACATTGATCTAGAAAAATCCAGTTTTTTTTTTGCTGTATTTCGAATTATAATTTTTGTACCAATGTTATACTGAATATTTTCAAATAGAAGCTATACAAGATGTTTCGTAGTGCCGCATATTGTTTTTATTATATTAAAACTTAGGATACACCTTCTTATCAGAAAAGTTTTCATACAGTTTAACCTTCGCTCACCTAAATAACTCATGTGCATTAGCTGATGCGGGTACCCCGGGCGAATCCCGAGGAGTCCGACAAGTAAACTCAGAGTCGAAGTAAAAAGCGTCGTCAGCCCTAGAAACAGCAGGTCTGAACGGAGGAATTACCTTCAACAAAATGAAACACATGTTACTGTTATCGAAGTGTCGGTAAAGGTGACCAGAAACAACTGTTGATAATAGAAAATTTACTTGACAATTTTATATTTAAAATAAATTTTGGCCAAGCACAATGTCTAAGTGATGTGTAAATTAAAGTTAGTTATACACACCTCCGCACAATATGCTTATCACTTCGAGATAAGATTTTAATTCTCATTCCATCAGTATTTTCACCACCTACACAACGTCTTTCAAATGGTTACTCAGTAGTTTACACATTACTGTTTGACGGCAGGAATAGGCACTGCAGTGTTCCTCTAAATGTTCTGTTACACAGCAATAAAAAAAGTACATCGACTAATTGCTTTTCTTTATACCATCTCATAGGATGCATCAGGATAAGCAATTATTTTATTTAATAATATTGATTAAAAAAAAATAACGAACCTCTTTTTTAAGTAGAGCATCCCAATCAATACTCGCAAAGAATTCATGATTCTTTATGTCTTCAATGCCATTAGAACCAGCACCAAGTCTATAAAATAAATATGCAAAAATAATTTCTAACACAGGTATAGTCCATCCAAAAACATTGGATTTACAAACTTACCTATTCTGTGGATTCCTTTTAAATAGAGCGCGTAATAGGGACTGCGCCTCTTCACTTAAATTTGAGGGCATGCCAAGTTTAGCTTTTAAAATCTGTGTCATTGTCTCGTGTCTAGTAGAACCATGGAATGGTAAATTGCCTGTCAGCATTTCGAACTAAAAAAAATCTATATATAAATATAAACTTTATAGAGTTAGAGCATAGATGTTTTTATCTATAACAAGCTAACAATTGACTTTGATTTCACATGTTCATACAGAATATTTTTGTATGTTGACAGTCGGAAGACAAAGATGCTGTTGTAGGTCAAACACACCCAGTACCTCCTTGTTACAAGGCAAAAGCTTACCCTTTTGTGTCAAAGGATTTTAAAATTGTCTATAATATTCTCTGAATTTATTTCCTCAAGAACATTGACATAACTTTGATAAAGGAATTGTATGGCTTTTTAAATAGTTAATTTCTCAGCTAATTTTAAGAATATTTTGTATTGAAAGTAACTGCAATAAAAATCTTGATAGAAGCATAACTCTAAAGTGATGAAGTATTTATAAAATCACTTAAATTGAATCATATGTATGAGCTAATCACTTAATATAGATTAATGTAAATGTACATACCATAAGCACACCAAAGGACCACCAATCAGCCGCAAAAGTGTGTCCTCTTCTATTAACAACTTCTGGTGCCATGTATTCCACAGTACCACAAAAACTATATGCTTTGTCACTACTAGGAGGAAGTTTAGACAAGCCAAAATCAGTTAGAGCTATATGTCCATCAGCATCTAACAAAATATTTTCAGGCTTGAGATCCCTATATATAATTCCCAATTTGTGAACATGTTCTAAAGCTAACCCTAGCTCAGCCAAATAAAACTTAACATCTTCTTCTGTAAACATAACCTAAAAATATTTTAGGGGAACATATATTAAATTACACAATAGCAAAATAATAACCAGAGTATATGTAAAGTGTTACTAATCCAAAGTTATTTATAATTTTATTAAAGGTTGTGGTATACCTCTTTACTTAGACGAGAAAACAAGTCGCCACCACGAAGAAAATCCAATATCAAATATAATTTGCCTGCTGTTTGAAAAGCATAATGTAATTTAACAATGAATGGATGGCCCATTTCAACTAAAATATTCCGCTCCATTTTTGTACGTTCTCTATCTCTTACTTTTAATGTAGCTTTCTTAAGTACCTTCAATGAAAAAGTTAATATTTGAAAAAGGAATGTATTATTCAAAATTATAATGCCTTTATTTATCATAAAGAAATAATATGAAAATAATTTAGATTTGTTGTAAGTATTGTTGTTACAAGTTAGTTGAAATATAGACATCTATCAGCTGATGATGAAGACAGGTGGAAAATAAGTATTGGATCAAAATAACAATTGACTAAGAGTTTTCACCAATATTTTAAAATGATGCATTATTATTGTTGATTACTGATTATATTTTATTCAGTGATAAGTATAAATAAGGTGCAGTTCAGAAATTTATATTATCAAATTCTGGATTGAGCAATGTTTGATGTAAAGATTTATGTATCACAACATAATTGATAAGCTTATGTACAATATTTAAAAAATTTACATCATCAAGAAAATGGTATTTACTAATAATAATGTTTCTGTGATAAAAAAATTATATGGTAATAATATCGAATGGATAACGAATACATAATACCTTCATTGCATAAAGAGTTCCAGCATCAGCACCACTAACTTTTCTTACTAAAAAGACTTTACCGAAAGAACCTTCACCAAGCACTTTGAGGAGTTCAAACTGTGACGGGTCTGCTTTTTCATGACCTTCTTTAACAACATCTTGTAATTCTACCTCTCGCTCAAAACTGTGATCGCTTGTTGAGTCAAGGCTCTCAGTTGTTGAAGCCTGACGAGATTCAGCTAAATTTTCTACGACCATTGGTAGATTGTTTGATGGTTGACCACTAAGACCTCGCTATACAGAAATAAAAATTATTCAATTACTCTTTTAGACAATTATAGATTAAATATAATTGATAAAAAGAAAAAGATTTTATATGTATTTATAAATTGTCACTATGACTTTGATCTAATACATGCAAGTGTTTAAAGGTAGCAGTGATAGTAATACACTTTTGTATGGTTTCCCATATGTTCTCAAAATCAATATGTCAATTTAGTATATGTGCAACAAATCTACACACTACATTTAGAATAGTTTTGAAATACCAATTTTTTAACATTAATATTTAAAATTTAGTTTTTTTTCTATACTATATTAAATCAATTTTGTAAAAATAACTAATTATGCACAGAGTTAGAAGTGTGTTTATAACTAATACAAATGTTATTGGAAGGCATTATGTTAGTAAATTTTTTAATTAAACAGCTTAGCTAAGCTTAACTAAAATTTATACAAATTATCTTATATACAAACTACTACATATTTTTAGTTACACTATTAACATTAGCCTTGTTTTTATATGACAGCTACTGTTTTCTTTATGCAAATAAAACTAGTATGATAGTGAGAATTTCCACACCCTTAATTGTAAATTGACACAAGTTATCCTTGTATAAAAAACAAGGTAAAATTTATCGTAATGAAACATTACTCATACTTGTCATAGTTATCTTAACAATGCATGTAACTAATAATTAATTATTATTAGCCGTAGTTATAGGTATTAAGTAAATAAAATAATAACAAATAGTACGAAACTAACACTAAAACTACTGAAGTGGTTTACTACCAGATTATCTCCAACATTTTGCATTCGCCAAGGATCAGAAGAATTCGCCAAAGGCATATTTTCTATCTTCTAGAAGCAAACATACAGGAAAAAAAAACAAATTGTGATTTTTAATGGGATCCTAAAAGTTCATATTTTTATTTTGAATATCAGGAGTTATCATAAACAATACACTAAAACAGGAGAATAATATGGACTTGGAAGCAGATTATTTTATTGTCAATCATACGTCACGCACGTGACAGGCAGTAAAAACATCGAGATTATATACATACAGTATTAATGATTTTATGACATGCTATTTAAGATAATTTCATGAAATTATAAAAATTACAATGTTAGTAAAATATAATAAAAATTAATAGTAAAAGGCCACAAAATTAGTAATTAATATGTGTTATGAACTTACTAACAACTATTTTAAAAATCGTGTAGAAAACGTTTCGCACAAGTCGCTTGTGTTTTGTTGTATTAAAAGTTCTGACAAGTATACAAAAGCATTAACATTAATGACTATTATTAGCAAAGATATATATAGTCACTCATATAATTCAGAGGATAAATAATACTGCGGCTGTTTTTCGAACGAGATCTCGTGGTATCTTTTAACGCCAAGGACGTCCACCAAGGAGTATTTAGTGTGAAAATTTTCCACATAAGATATGCATACATACATAAAATTACTTTAGAAGGAAAGTCTCAAAAGTTTCTCGGGATTCTCAAAACGGGATTAGTATTAGTTGCAGTATAATAGACCGACTCCCTGCGCAAAAATTTTTACAATTAATGAGGCGAAAAGTCATGAAGTCAAAAGTGGAGTATTGACAATCTCGTATCGGTATTGCGTCTCGGGTAGACTAATTTCCCGGTTCTGTCTAGGAGTTTAATGATGCAAATACATATGTGATTTGATTTAAAATAAGTTAATCATACATAATATTACTATGCTTTAAATATTCAATGACAACGAAATTCTCAATTCAACTCCTGTACATTTTTCGATACTTTTACCTTGACTAACTTTTTACAGAGGTGTTTGATTTCGGAAAATAGTGACCATTAATTTAAATTTATTTTAAGCCTTATTTGAAGAGACGTCTTGTAAAAATTTAATATTTTTTTTTATTCAATGAAGCGACGAGATGAGCAGGACGTTCACCTTGTGGTAAGTGTTACGCCCGTCCATAACAACGAGACACCAGTAAGGATGATATACACTGGACCACATTGTGCTTGTCGCCCTGAGACTAAGATGTTAGGTCTCGTTACCCTAGTAATTTCACTAGTTACAACGTCCTTCAAATCGCACAATGATAACGCTTGCATACTACTATTTGGTGGCAGAAATAGGCACTGCGGTTGAACTTACCTAGGCAATTTCTAGCAACACAAACTTTTACCAGTTTAAGATTATATGAGAATTTTAACCCAAAAAATTAAAAGTCAAAAAATTTAATTACAGACAACATTGTGTATTGAGATTTTGTGTTTTTTCAGATTCTGTTCATAGAATGTTTGATTATTGATAATAAAATTGTTTGTAACTGAATATTGATGGCGACTTTAAAATGTTACATAGTATAATATATGCGCAATATGTGTTTGTACCAATCACTTTGAAGTTGTAATATAAGGACGTAAAAAAGTAGTTAAAATTTTTTGTTGACATCTATTTGACATTTCTTTTGTATTATTTAATGACAAAACATAGATTTTTGCTAATAAATATAATTTAAATGTTGAATAATAAAACTAAATCGTTCTTGCATTTGAATAAGTTGAATGTTGATAATATTACTAGTCAAATAATAGGCGAATTTGGAAGATGGCAGTTAAAAATGGCGATTCTGATGTCGTTATTAAAATTGCCAATGGCTTGGTATCAATTAAATATAATATTTATGGCCCCTCCGCAAGAGTTTTGGTGCGCAAAACCGAATTCTTTAAAAAAATATTCCGATGAAGAATGGCGTAAAATATGTACACCGGCAAGTCTTTACAACTGATTTATAATGATTACTGATTTATTTAGAGGACGAGCACAATGTGGTGTAATGTAATATTCTATCTAGCGCCATTGTTTTGGGCAGATGTATCACTACCATCGTGTGAATGTTCTGTCCGTCTCATACTCAGTTTATTAATATTAAGGTTTTCAAAATATGATACCTAACTATTCGAGTTTTTAAGAATTGATTAAATTTGTTGTAGTTTTTTAAAAGTTTACGTTATATTTTCAGCAAACCATGGAATTTCCATGTCTTATTTTTGATCCTGATATTCTTATTATAGCACCAGAACTTGATAAACGTTTTATTCCTCTAGTACCATGTAAAAGGTTTGTCTATGACCAAACCATATTTACACGAACTTTAGTATCAGATTATGACTTTGTTTGTGGTAAACGCTGGTATGTTCACGTAGGTACATTAAGTTATTTATTCAATAACATATTGACACGAGTTATCTGATCTTAACTGATTTTTTTAAATAACAGATGACCCAGTGCTTAATGATGACTGGAATGGTTATAGGAGGAATAGTTTTTGGAGCTGCAGCGGATAAATATGGCCGCAAGAAACCTCTATTACTGTCGATATCCATTCAAGCATTAGGCAGTTTTTTTGTTTCCGTTGCACCATGGGTTTGGGTATTTTTGTTATGTTTGTTCATTTTAGCCTTAGGGTGCGGTGGTATCTCAATTATATCATTTGTCTTTTGTATGGAGGTACGTAAAAACTATTTTTTCAATTTAAACCTTAATTCTCTTATATGCGAATTTATAGACGAGAAGGTAATAGTCATATGTCTTGAATGCATTCGATGCATTAAATGATATTTGGCTATATAGGTATATTTATGTGTGTAGGGTAGATATATGTATTTCTATAAAAGGGTGGTGATTTCTTACCATCACGTCGGCCACTGCTTCCTTATTCAAAATAACAAATGAATGATGCATGTATTTGATATTCAATATTTTTATGTCATTCATACCTTTTTACAAATTTTCACAGGTAGTCAGTGGAAAATGGCGTACTTACGTTCCTGTTCTTTACCAGTTACCCTTTGGTTTTGGAAATATCGTTTTATCCTTATTGGCATATTGGTTAAGAGATTGGAGAAAATTAGAATTCTCATTGGCAACAATATCAACAGTTTATTTGACGTATTGGTTTTTAATACCGGAATCACCAAGATGGTTACTGGCTACGGGAAGAATTGAAAAAGCTATGGGTATGAAAAGATGCTATTTAATTTTATAAAATTTTGCACCTAATACATGTTCGTATAAATGTACAATTATTGACAGTATTATATGAAATATTATTTTTTTCAACAGATATACTAAAAAGTATTGCAAAAGAGAACAATAAACAGGTAAATGATATCAGTGATATCATAGCCTTACTACCTAATAAAAAAGAGGGAGAAAATTTAAATTTAAAATTTATGGATTTCGTTCAATCTAAGAAAATGAGGCGCAAAACGTTATTACTCTCCGTCGATTGGTAATGAGAGTTATTATTTTAGAAAACTTAAAACTAAATAGACATAAAATCATGCGTTCGCGAATTTATCATAGCTAAATTATTATCAAGAACAAAAACCTATGTGATGTATTATTAACGTCTGCCAAAAAAATTGTTGCGACTATTGTTTTCATACAAATTCTCCTTTTTTAAAAAAAAAAATCGTTAGTTTATGTATGTTTTCAATTCTATTGTAAGGCAAAAAATCTTCATTTATTTTCTAATGTAAAAAACCATTTCCAGTGTTTAAAAAAAATATGTATAAAAATTGCCAACTGATATAGACATTTTATTCGCTCGCCATTTTAGTGCGTTGTCAGCACAGACGTATAAAGGGAAGCAGACTTAACATGTCAATAAAAAGCGTTTTAGAAACTCTCACATGCCTAATTCATGCACATTTATAAAATTCAATGGTTCGCATTCAAAAACTTCAATTAATATTAAAAATCTATTGTTACTGGCTCGTTTTGGCAAGTTTTTATTCTGAAGTAATAAAAATGTAATGAATTCTTATATTGCATTCCACATTGATTATTGTTAAATATGTTTATTACTTACCGTCATAATTTAATTTTCAAATTGTGCCCAATATTCGACGCGCGGGCACTTAGCTTTGAAAGTCTTCACCCACATCCTCGATACTTATATTAAAACGCAACTACTACATTGGGCGAAACTAAAGTCTGTAAATTTAGATGTGTTAATGAAAATACTAGTTATCAGCCTACATATATTTAATAGTTACCTACAATTATAATTGGATAGAATTAAAGGAAATATGGACATCTGTTTCAGAATATTTTATTTTTGTGCAAAATATTTTTTCTTTATTCTGTTTATTTAGAACATTACACCACAGCTCATCGAAACGTTTAGATCATAGTCCACTAGATCATATAGACAGCCTGTCTCTTCCTATTGGTCAACAATGCACATTTCATATTATGGGCCTTTGGAAACGTACACAACATCTATACATTCGTAAATGTATGCATATAATCCCAAATAAACAAATAAATGCATCCCCTCAAAATATGCATGTAAAAAGCCAAACCGTTTGTTCCAGGCGTTAAATTAAAAAAATATATAAAAGCTACAATCGTAGTTTACGGCACAGAATACTTTGTAAATACTGAGATACACTTGGTATATATTTTATATATGAGTATCTACTGGTTTTAAAGCGTGTCAACAATTAACAGCTTTGATATATCTAGTCATTGACAAAAAATATCGTCATGATCATACGAGAATGTATAAAATGCACAAAAAACGGGCTAGTAGAACATAGTTTTAAGATGTTTTCTTATATAATACGTAGCCATACAAAGGTGTACTTCTTAACCTTGAGCAAAAGCTCAATTTCAAGACACTCGCAGCGTGAATGTTGTGTGAAATAAAAAGGCGGGCTTTATAATAGGCAGACTTCACCCCTTGCTCTGCAAATCTAGAACTGCATACCTACCTTAAACTTCCATCAAGAGCACAATTCATGTAGAATTGTGCTATCATTTTGCCAAAGGCACATATCGCTCTAACTGACTAATAGAGCAAACAGTGGACTACGTACCGATCCCCGATGCCGCAGGGAAGAATCGGCGTATTTGGAACGTGCTTCCGCACCATACCGGCGCACTGGGTCGGCCCGACACGCACGACTTACCCACCACCGATATCAACACGGACAACACCGCATTTAAACCTAAATCACCACTCACTGATTCACTATATTTTGGACGCGCCGCTTTCGCCAATGGTCGGGGCGCCCGTCACACTCGCACACCACATACACAAGTCACACCCATCTGCCCGGGCGGTTCTCACTGTCCTCGGCCCGCGACACGCACGAAGGTGATCAGAGGACGAGCCCGAGCCTTCCCCCGATGACCCTATAGTTCTCGCCACTATCCGATGTGCACTATGCGCGATTTTAGATGTTTATTTATATACCTATGTATTAGTTTGCACCCTCTTCTCTCTCCCCTTATATTACTATTCCCCAATTCAGTCTCATTCGATATTGTCTCATCATTCTGCTTCCACGTTTGTATATAAAATTATTTATTTCTAAATTTAGGTTTGAGTCAGTGCGTGTTGAGTGTAGTTTTTACTTTGTGTTTATTTTGAGTTTTAATCTTAATTTTATTTTCTTTTTTATTTAGCTCGCAGATACCGGGTTCGCGAGGCTTGAGTTTGATGAACCTGCTATAGTTGTCAAAAAAACTAGCGGCGCAATCTTCATCACAACATAGACGCACGTCACTTCACTATCATCTTTCATCCTTAGCACATAAGCAGAATGTTTCGAAGAAAATAAAAGTAAAAGATTACACTTTTCAATCCCAATTTTACTGTATTAATGTCGCTAGAGCAAAAAAGAAAGAGATAATATTATTGACCTTTAATTAAACTAAAAGGAGTGATGATATTAAATTATTCCTATCCATGTGTTTATGAATTTGAGCTGCTTCGTTTCTCTTTATACGTTTGCTTCTGAATACATATACAATGCCTTGCTTCTAGTAGATTTCAATAGAAATTAAAATTTGATCATTTTATTTTAGGTTTTTCACGGGATTGTCTTTCTTCACATTTTCTCAATACCTCGGTTTGATCGGATCGAATTTATTTTTAACTGTCGCTATAAGTGGTATAATTTCGATCCCCGGCAGTGTTATCTGCCTTTTTAATTTGGCAAAATTCGGAAGAAAAACTACTTTAAATGTCTTTCAATCAATTGCAACGTCCTGTTTTATTTTATTATTTGTAATTCCAAAAAAAACATCTACTAATGAAATTACAAGACTAATTTTCGCCGGAGTCGGATTTGCAGCGATCTCAGTACGTTTTTCATTGTAATTACATATACAATAAACGCAAAAAATAACGTAAACCTCATTTATCTTGATTTACTCAAGGATTATAAGATCCTTGGGCCTTAATGTCGACAAAGGCAGTAATATTTTTTAAATTGTTCGTATCTTTTAACATCATTTACAAAAGTTTTTAGTTTAGTTTAGTAAAAATTACTTTCAAAATTAGGGACAATACAAATTACACTTTTTCGTATTTGTTTCGTAACCGTATACATTAGTAAATTATATATTATTAATCGAACCTATAGTTCTTGCCATTCACGAGTGCGGTCGGCCTTTGAATGTGGTTTAACATATACGTGCAGTGTGACTGCGTGCGCGTGGCAGAGCGGTTAGTCGCGAGCAGACCATCGTTCGTGGCGTTTGTGTTTTATTGTCGCGACGCTAAAAGCCACGAGTTACTGTTAGCATGTCAAATCCCGGTAAACACCACAAAGTTATTCATAGCGAAGTAAGGATGTGTTTTGTAATATATTGAAATAAATAATTTTTATGCAAAATATAATATTTTATATTACTCCTTTTTATTTGTAGGGACGAGCAATTATCGCCAGTGTTCCATTTTTTTCAAGAAGAATATAATTTCATGAAGATGAACAATTATGAAAATTGTGATTTTATGTCCCTTGGCTAATATAACTAAACGTACCTCTGAAGCAACAGGGGTTAGTGAAAGCACTGTACAATAATTTTGAAAGAAGAAAAACACTTGCGGTCAACTTCATTTCACCCATGAAAGAGACAGCAAATTTAATTTCGAAAATCTAAACTCCGAAGCGATTCGAATTATAATTCAAAACGATCATATCAAGCACAAAGGAATGCCGACTTTGGCAAAACTTCAGTGTGTTTTGAGACAGAGAGTTGGTTTTGACGGATGTTTAAGAACTTTAAGTTCATTACTTATAAAAATGTGTTACAAATGGCGATAAATCGGTAACAACCGCCAAGTGTTTCAAAAAAGGTATGAGATACAATTATTGCGTTTAAATTATTTGAAAAAAATTCATCAGTGTCGTTTAGATGGCCGTCCTGTTACAAATACTGACTAGACATACGTACTACAGTTCATAAAATTTTGCTTGCTATCTGATACTTTTGTCAGAATGACATGTAATATGTATGGGACGTCTTTCGTATTTTATCGATATTCATATCGGGAGTCAATTTAAAAAAATACATTTTAACGACGTTGAAAGAAAGAAGAATGAAAATGAAAGATGAATTGGAAGGTATTTAAAAATTTTATCGTTGAAAGGTGTACAACCGAGATCAACGTCAAAGTCAAATTCAGATTCATCATTGGAGCAGTCCTGTACATTAATAATTCTTGATAGTATTTGCTGTCAAACTGAAGATCGCGCTCCCAATCTTTTTGAATCACATTTTTTGTCCTTGTCACATTATGTCTGGCAATATAACCTAGAAAAAAGGTTTTCGATCAAACAAAAAATCTACAAGTATACATTCTTTGTAACCTTTCTTTGTAACTTTGTAATATATTGTTTTAGATTATACGAACCTTTGACTTAAGCCCACATTTGTTCTATTACACTGTAATGGCAATGATATGGTGGGAAACTAATGACGGTGTGGCCTATTTTTTTTGCAATTTCGTCTAAAATATGATTTAAAGTTTAGGGCTTTTGAACGTTAACTAATCTTAGCAATTCTTTCTTGAAAATACAGTTGTTGGCTTCTACTCCTTTGTTTTGCAGCCAAGTAATAATTTAAATTTTAGGATCGCTTGTCGTAAGCGCCTTATCTTTTTGTACTGAATCGTACGGAGCGTTGTCCAACAGGATAAAATGTTGTTCACTTAAACTATTTAAGAGTTAGAAACCATTCCTTAAATTTTGTAAAATCTATTTCTTCGTGGTACTCTGTTGTTTTTACAGATTTAAACGCTAGTAAACATTTAGGCACACAAAACCAGATGATGTCCTCGCATGAGCAATTATTAATCTTTGCTCTTTGCCGGAGGGCACCTTGGTGGTAGACTCCGCTTTATCGTCTGTCCACGATCTTGAAAGTGTGGTTTGCGTTAAGCCATATTTTGTCAAGAAAAAGCACTTTATTCCAGACTGAAATGTCTTTGATATTGCGTAAAAAGTCAATTCGGGCCAAAGCAATGTCTGTTCGCTCCATTAAAATGTTTCTTCTATCGGTTTTTTTATAAGAAAAGCCGTTTTTTTTTCAAAATCTTGTATGACGATGGTGGAATGCCTTTAAATAATTCCGAAAAATGGTATCCAGTTTGATGAATCTTCGCGAAAATAAAACTGTATGATTTAATAAAACAGAATAAAGAACGTTTTACAACATTCAAATTTGATGAAATAGTGAGAAGTAAGCGCTTTGAAATATTAAGAATACCACCGTATTATCCCGAGCTTAATGCGATCGAGAATACCAGGGGTATTTTGAAAAACCAAAATGCCTCGAAAAATATTGAACAAAATATGAACGCGGTAGAAATTTTAATACATCAGGAGTTGAACAACATTAATCATACTACCTGTTCTAACACTTGCAAGCATATAGAAAAAGTTAAAAATTAATACATGAAGTACTTTGATTATGACTTTGAATATGTTATCAATGTAGATGAATCCAGTAGTGACAGCTATTTCAAAGACAGTGATAGCTTTTACGACGAGGAATAATTAAAATTTATCTATTAATACATTGATTGTTTTATTTCTTATAATTATTTCCCTAAAATATATTAATCACAACACAAAAAAAAAAAATTATAAACTGCCAATTGTAAACGCACCCGCGTGCGCGCACACGTGAACACATACAGATACGTCTTCATCACAAGCAAGCGTTGGCCGCACTCGTGAATTGCAAGTACTATACACGTATTGATCAGTTTGTCGTTTAAATAAATAAACTAACAAACTCCGCTGACGTCGTGCTGTTGAATGTTTAACTGTATATACAACTAAACATATGGTTTCTATATATTAATGACTGGTTGAATGAATACTTAGTATGTTGCAATACTCAAGTAACAGGTTTTTTTTACCAATCGATCGTGTGATGATAGAGTTAAGCGATCATTTGGTATACAATACAATATCATAAAAACATTTATATAAAAATGTATTATTGTACACGTGAACAAACGCAAGAAACATAAAATTATGTTTAAAGATTAAAATTGTTCCTACGCATCAACTTGGAGGCCACTAAGAGATTGATATAAGCTGATGATAATATTTACTACATATTTGCTTGTTATAATACAAGATTGTAGTTTTCAAATAAAGTATCCCATTAGATAAGCTTATATATTTTGTCATACTTAAAAATCTGAAATGAATTAAAGCGCAAGGTTGGAGGAAATCGTACGATACGACAACCTATCAGGCTGATTGTAGAACACATTCAAGTTTATATAAAAAAGCTAAAATAACTTTGAGTTCAGAAGCCATGAAACGAAGTGAAAATGTAGAGTACTCTTCTATTGGATAGTTTTAACTTATTAGACGACTAAAATTTAATGTGCTTTATTTTTTAGGGAACTATACCGGCATTATATTTATTTACCGGAGAGTTATTTCCTACAGTGGGTCGAAATGTAGGCGTTGGAGGAGTGACTACATTTGCTCGTGGAGCATCGATGATAGCTCCAATCCTTATACACTTAGACGTTCTAGTGCCTAATTTACCTGTGTTGTTACTTGTATTAATTTCTGCGGCACAAATATTTCTAGTGTTAAGATTACCTGAAACTAAAAATCACCCATTACCCGATACGTTAGAAGAAGCCGAAAATTTTACTTAAATTATGTACACGTAGTAAATATATTATAATAAAGAATTTGTTTCAATATATCTTTTATTCTAGATGTACGTCGATATTTCTTTTTTACATTTATTAGATAATTTTTTAAAAATAATGATTTATGGTGTTTGTAAGATATTTTTTGTCAGATATAATAAAAAAATCTTCATTGTCGGTAGACAGTTAAGCTTTTTTTGTAAATCAAAAAATGTATCCTGTACAATTATTTTTTCTTCTTATTCAACAATAAGTAATGTACTGATGAGGGATAAGATTCGACTACAACAGAAATTGCAACGTAAGTGCCAGCATAGATTAAGTTTTATATGTGAAATATTAAGGCACTATAACAGTAAATGGTTTCAGAAGAATTATATGTGGAGCAGTTTTAGATTACGGTCTGTTATACATGAGAAACTGAATCTCGATCCTAAGAGTATAATTAAGCTCGCGGTTATTAGATCCGTGAGCTCAGAATCGGACGGAGCTGCTATGGTTCTTGCTAGCGGCACAAACTTCATGATGAAGATCCTAAGAGTAATCTTAGGGATGCGAAAATAAACGAGGCTTATCAAAGTTTTCTTTATTTATAGGTATTCACATGAAAATGATTATGTACAAAAGTATTTGTTAATTAATATTTTTAAAATAATGACGTTTGAATTCTATTACACATTGTGCATCATATTTTTTAATTTCATGTTGATTTACAATACTATTAATATATTTTATTTAAATGTAGGTTATTTAAACCCCAGCACTAATTTTTGTAAATAAAAATGCGTTAAAACTTCCACCTGTGTCACGTGATGCTAAATGAGAATAAGATCGTGGCAGCCAAGACGCGCTCGCTTAAAATACTCTGGTTCTCCTAAGTTGACAGATGGAATATAGCAATGCTGTTATGGCGGCAAATTTACAATATGTGGATGGTAACTAGCTATATGGTTTCGAACAACATTCCATCAATCTAACATCATATGACCCTAGAATTGAACTAGGGACCTCCATGCTATAAAGGTAGCCGATAACTAACGCACCGCAGACAAATATCAATGTTATTGAATTCATGTACTATCATTTTATCAAAACAATGCAAATTTACTTAATAAGGTAATTTTTACAATTATATAGTAATTTAACTTGATAATAAACAGCTACACTTACCTTTACCAAAGTACTTAGAACTATTACTTGGTTGTTTTATTATATTTTTGTGCAACCATTATATATTAAGACAGATGGGTTTGTTTGACCATAATTACAATATAGAAAAATGCCTTATGAACAATAAAAAATGATCTATTTAAGTAATATAACATAGCTATCAAAAGTATAACATAGTTGTACTATTAAAAATGCATTAAAATTAGTGTAAGTATTTTCACACGGTTAAGCAAATCATTTTTCGACCTCTTCACCAAACTTTGGTTGAAGAGGGCACCTAGTGATGATGAAGCAAATTAGTCTTTTTTTTCATTAGCACTTCTATTTTTTATGTTCTCAATTCTATGTAGCAAAGATGGATGTGAATGATACCAGGCGGAGTATAATTTATCATAAATAGGATAGTCAAGATTGTCCTTGCCTAATTTAATCAGTGCAGATCGCAATTCATTTGGATAATTTAACGAAACTGCAAAGTTATCTGCTTCAAACTCAAATTTTCGGGACAGTGCTGTAGCAAAGTATGACAGTAAAGAGTTATATGGGGCAAGAATCATTTGTAAAACAACTATCAGACCTATAATTACTGGTTCTTGTTCAGCTGGGAAACCAAGGGATGTATACAACATTGAGTATTTAAAAAGAATGCCAAATGCTGTAAACAGCAACAATAGATTTACTTCTGTTAAGGCAATTGATTTATATATATGACTACAACTCCAATGTCCAAGCTCATGAGCTAAAATCCCTAAAATTTCATTATCAGTACACCCAGTTGTAACTTTTCTTTCCTCATCATACTTTTCAAGCAGTGTATCAAACAATACTATTCTTTTAGCACCAAAAAGTCCACTAAAATATGCATTGCTGTGAGCAGATCTTTTTGATCCTTCCACAATATATATTTGAGATAATGGAAAATGTAGTTTAGATGCTAAATCCTCAATGCCTTTTCTAAGTGAACCATCAGGCAGAGTGACAAATTTGTCAAATAATGGTGCAATGACAGTTGGATAAAGTGTTAAGAGTAATAATGTAGCAACTGTTGTAAACAACCAAAGCCAAACAACAAACATATTTCCACCCAACATAATTATATAAATTGCTACAGATACAATTGGTAAAGTGATTACAAGACCAAGTACTAAAGATTTCAATTGATCTTTCACAAAGAATCCTACTGTTTGTTTATTAAATCCATGATTCTGTTCTAATACAAATGTCCCATAAATAGTAAAGGGCATGTTATTAATGAAATTAAAAAGAGTGACGAATGTCATAAATATACAACTAATAAATATTTCTCGGTCTGGTGTAATATTAAAAATCAGTGCGATATGCTCTGATTTTTGCCAAGCCACATAAATCCAACGGTTATATAATATAACAGATATAAATGCTATACTATAAAATTCTTTTACTATTTTGAATTTTGATTTGTCAATTCCATAAAGACGAGCTTTCTTAAAAGATTCTTCTGTAAGCATTTCCTTTAAGTCATCAGGGATTGTATTGTTGGTTTTGTATATGTTTAACTGAAATGTGAAATTGTTTTTTTTTTATTAAATAAGTAATAGTTTATAAATATTTAGGATAATACGATACTTTCTTAACGATTTTTTATTTTCAGATGAGAATTAGCTGATGTAATAATAACCAGACATTCCAGACCAGCAAATGTAACATCTTGGTAATACTTTTAAAATAGTCATGCATGTATATTAATCACTTGTTGAAAGATTACAACATTTACTGTTTTTATTATCAATCAAAGTTACTTTTAATCTTTATTACAATTTAATACAGCATCTTAACATTCTAAAGCTTATGAAAATAATGTTAAGTATTACAAATATGGGGTTTGTAAATAAAATTTCATAAACGACTAACTATATATTGTCTTTTGACTTAAATATAGAGCACAAGTTACACAATATTTAATTTGTGATTAAATCTTTTTTCAAGTATTTATTTTGTTAGAGTTTACCATAGAATTATAATGTATACATTACCTGCCGCAAAGAAAGGTATAATTCCCATAAGTATTCCGCCCATGAAAATAATAAAATTAACCACAGAATTAAGTCTTCATCTAAATTCATGATATTATTTTAAGTAGGTTTATCAAAATAAATATTTTTTATAAGATAGGTTATAAACGCTAGTAAATTGGATTATTCGAAGTATGACAATTTGTTTCAGTAAACGATACGTGTACAGATAAAATCAAAGGTAGATTACAATAAAGTTGCCATATAGTTGTTATAAAATTATCACTTTTATGAAACTAAGAAGAACTTAATAGTAATCAGTACTAATTTACAGAATAACAGATGATATTATAATAGGTCAATAAAATATTTTTCAAACAATTTCCAAAAAAAATTAAAGAAAACTAAAAGTTTTCGCTTTACATTGGAAACACACAATACGTCCATAGACAGCGCCAAAAACTAAAGATGATTAATTCACCCATACACAATTAAATAGTCTCGATTCATGCAATTTAATTAATTAATAAAATATATCTATTGCTCACTACGCATGTGTGTTATTATACTTAAGTAATCACAATGAAATAAATTTCCACATTACTTTTTATATTGATTATTGTTACTCATGTTTACCTTACCATCGTGATTTGATTTTCAAATTGTCTTTAATCATGGCCAATATTTGATACCAGCGCACAGAATTATCATAATACTATATAGTGAGGGCGGACAAATCCAGCTTTGAAATAGTTATCATAACCTTTGTGCTCACATTAAGACGCAACCACTAAATTGTATGAAATTATAGACTGTAAATTTGAAAGTTTGTATCGGGAATACTAGTTATCAAACTATTCATAGTATGGAGTTGGAGGAATAAACCTGTAATCATAATTGTTTCTGTATAAATGGTTTTTACTAAAGTAAAAATTAAGCAAAGGACAAAAAGACGCTTTGTAAAAATTTCTATTGTGTATGTCTATATTTGGCTTTTTTGGACGACAAGGTTGCTGATCAAAGATTAGCAGCTTTTATTTCCTGTAAGAATATTAACTATAAGTAGAATAAATATAAAATCAACATTAATAATAAAAGATATTTTTTAAGTTGTATAATTTAAATATATTGTATTAATTCTTAACAAAAAAGTAAAATTTGTTTATTTTTTTGCTTAGCTTCTATATTTGGTGATATATTGAAACAATATATATTTTATTGAATATTACTACTGGATTATACCGAATTAACATATCGACACTAAATACTTTGTACCTGTGCGTTTCTAAATGAGTTTGAAATTTGAAATCCCTAACTACTATTTAGTTCGTAGATAGAATTATTAACTGTCATATTACCTTGTAGTATAATGCTTAAAAAGATTTATACAATAAGGTAAAGGCAGGTATTCCTGCGGTATACATAAACGGCATCAATTATTGAGGGATCATATATTATGTTATTTTATTCCAATAACAAAAACTCTAGCACAGTATCGTTTCCGAAAAATGTAGATCTATTTTATTTTTTAAGTGATTAATAGGCACTTGTTAACACAAACAGAAAACACTTTAAAACAATCGGTGTAGGCGGCGTCAGCACAGAGGCAGCCATACTAACGTAAAAAAAATTATCTCAATGCACTTGCACATTTCATGTATGATTTCCGAAGTAAATAAGATCATATCTCAATAGGAAAGTTTTTGTCATTTTGTTTCGCTTTTTCTGCGTGAATATAGTAAGACATATATATTATCAATAAATAAACTTCGCAATATTAAATGCTCGAAATTGACGTCAGTTGCTATCACTGAGGTACTATTGGTAATGAATGATTTGGAAGGTCGAGATCTTTCTCTTATTATATTTCAAGTAGCTTTTCACTGCTTGCTTTACTGGCCGTAAGCTTTCACTGGTGGTAAATCTCTGTTTCCAAAGACCGTCCAGGTAGTTATCACCGCAGCGCTTATTAATGCCGCCGAACAGTAGTGTGCAAACATTACTGTGTTTCGGTTAGAAGCGTGCTGTAGTATATGAAATTACTGGTATGACGATAGTCAACAACTTATGTCTTAAGGAGAGGAGCACAATGTGCTGCCGTGTTTAACATCCTGACAAGCGCCACATTGTTATGAGCGGGCGTATCACTTACCATCAGGTGAACGTATCGCTTGTCTCGTCGGTTCGTAGTGTAAAATAAAAATCCTACTACTCCCACTGGGGAAGAAATTTTTTAAAATCTGTTCTTAGCTGACCTGTACATGGTAAAAGGAATATTCCTAGCAAATTTCAAGACTGTAGGTGTTATGGCTCCAGAGATATCGTGACAGATCTCTATATAGGTGGAAATCTTTTACATACTGTCATAGTAGAGAATATAGAACTCTCGTTCAATCTTCGGTTTTCAATTCATCGGTTTATGCCGATGCCGAAAAATCTATTTCCGATAGGAACATAGTTCAGTAAAAACATTTATTTTATAAAAAAATTTATAGATGAAATATATTTTTGTACTGTAATAGTCTGACATATCTTTTGAATCGAAATCGATATTCAATAAGATTGAAATATGTTTCTCTGGAGAGATACAAAATATCGTAAATTAATCAGGTTTTACGGATCGAAATTATAATTTGCAAAATGAACTACTAAAAAAATTACCGCGCTATACCTCGGGAATATATTATATGGGCATCTATAACTGAGTGTTGGATCGGTGATAGAGTTTTTATATAAAAGCTATTACCGAGCAATAACTGCATTTATTTTTTTCACCCAGGGTTACGTTATTGAACGTAATTTTCTCTTTGACCTAGAAAATTTTAACTATGACAAATATTTATCGAATACTACAAGACTACGTGGTAGCTATATTACACCTGATAATAGTGAGAATAAGAATAACGCCGCATGTCGGTTCAACTTACAGAGTGCTCCGGAAGATCCAGCTCGAGCTATACTTGGTTCAAATGCTCACAGGACACGGGGTATTCTCCAAGTACCTTCACAGGTTTAAACTTAAGGATAGTCCCTCCTGTACATCTGACACCGGAAAGGAGCAAAATGTGCTCCATCTAATCGCCATTTGCCCCATATAGGAGGCGCAGAGAGCAGACCTTGAGATAGCCACAGGGCTAAAGGTAGAAGGTAGTACTATTGCTTCTCTGTTGAGCAAAGAACACAGTCGTCCTGTATTTCTAAGCTATTGTAAAGAAATAATATCAAAAAAAAAGAAAAGATGAAATAATGTATAACAGAAAATCAAACGCAATAGCGAATAACATAAGCAAGAAAAGTATACAAAAAATGTAAGATAAAGTAGAGCAAATTGTAAAATAAAATAAAAGAGAACAGGGTATAGTGATAAGGATAGAGATAATGACAAATGTATAGCGATAAGAAAAGAGATAAAGAAAATGTATTAAAAAATAGAAATAAGGATGTAAAATAAATAAAAAGCTTGTGTCTAACTTATTTGAGGGAAGAATGTAAGAAGGAAATGGGATGAAGAATAGATGAGAGAAACAAGAATAAAAGAAGAAGAGGATGAAGACGGAATATAAAATAATGAAATTAAATTAAAGGAATGAAGCCCAGACCCGCAAATGCTCGGAGGAACAAGTAATTAAAAACAAAATAAAAAAATCAGGATAACTGACAATTTCAGATTTTTAAAAAAAATCTTTTTAAATACGCAGATGGTCATTGGAATGAAGATTTATACGAGAAGGTTTAGAATTTTAACGGAAAATAATTTACGTTTTCATACGAAAAAGTAATTTAACTACTTAGTTTTTTTTTACACTTTGGAATATAGAAAACATCTCGGTACTGCCGCTCTGATCTAAAAAAAATGTAACAATAAAGTGGTTTATATGAAACCAAAAGAAATAAGACAACTGTAAAATACCCATTCTATATTACTTTAAAAAAAATTACAGCTACTGAAAATAACGACAAAGGCTTAATATTTTACTCTAATGTGAGAATACTCCGAAATAATACGCTTATACCTTTTTTTTTGGTTTTACATAAGGTCTTCGCATAGCTGCCCTCGCGAGGGCTGAGCAGGTTATGTTGGATTTGCACCGACTAAAACACCCACGATGTTCCACTTTTGTCGTTTTACGGCCGGACCACGGGAATGCTTTTGCACACCGCCAGCGTCGGTTGCACTGCGTAGTCCCACCTCGGGAGAGGAAACCTCCCCCTTCCATCATTATACCCCCTATCTTCATAAGTGCGCGCCGGAGCAACAGATCTCCCCCGAATCCGTCAGCCAGAGGCCATTGGAGCCAAGAGAGACTACTTTCTCGGCTCCTTGCGGCGGATCTGGTCTTAGGCTCCGCCAACAACTGTTATCCTGCCGCGGAAGACCGGGAGAAAGGCGTACCGCAATACAGACACTCTTCTCCCTCCGCCACTCCTCCACGGCTGCGAAGGGCAATACAAGCCTGCACCAGCAGTCTACCGGCATACATCCGAGATGAGCTTAAGGCGCTAATCTGGACCGGCCATATCGGGACGGATCTACATCTCGCGCCGGCCTGATAAGTTCCTCTAAGTTTCTCCGTGGGTGACCAAGCCTACTAAGCCTCACCGCCTGGGCAAAGCGGGAATCTGTTCTGGGGAATGTGTTAATACCTGCCTTTACCTTAGATCGCTTGTTAGGCTGGAAGTAATTAATGCTGTTAGTAAATATAAGAGAAATATTTTTTAACTCTCAATTATTTTTTGTATGAAATACACTGTTAGTAATTAAAGTATTGCTAGGGAGTACAAGACTATTTACTTTAGCTTCTGGACTCCCGCTGACAGTAATATAAAAGTGATTTTATGTTGTGTATCGCGGCAAGAAAATGCGATTACATTTTCGTATAAAAGCACCATCAGTTGCTTCACAGACCACAGTTCGGGTTTGCCCATAAGATAATTTGATTTCTTTGAATACAATTTTATGAAAATGAAAATTTTACTTCATAACAAGTTTTTAATTTTAGCAGTAAACTTTTTACTTTACACTATAGTAAGTATAAGAGCTGATGAGAATTGCGAAACCTTTCCAACTGAAATACATGTAACCAAAGGTAAGTTTAATCATTATTATTTGGATTTTCTTGTTAAATTAGTACAGGTATATTACATTTAAAAAAGTATTATCTTATTTCAGAGGAATATGATGAATTAGGTTCTTTGATAAGATCATGCAGTGGTGAAGTAACGGTTAACAAATGTGAAGGTATATGTACTAGTCAAATTCAACCATCCGTCGTCACCGCCACTGGCTTTTTAAAGGTACCATAGACAATTTTATCATTATAATTCTTTTTTTTTTCAACGAAGCGATGAGACGAGAGGGACGATCACCAGATGTTAAGTGATACGTCTGCCTTTAACCACATGGCGCTAGTTAGGATGACACAGTACCACATTTTGCTCGTTGCCTCGAGACATAAGATGTTGAGATGTTTTTTTTTTTATTAACGTGTGTAACAAAATGCTAACGGAACGCACACCCCGTACCAATACTGGGCCGGTAGCGGGGTAGTGTCGGACTCCAACCGACTAAAAAGCTTCACACGGTATTCCATCACCTCCGCAAATAAATGCACGAGGGTCGCGGGATAACGCGACAGTTCTTCCGCAACCCCCGTTCGGTGCCCGGATCGAACGAGCCCGCCTCGGGGAGGGATGTGAAGCATCCCTCCCAACTGACAAAATCCCTACACTGCGCGGCGACGCGTCGGAATACGAGACGCGTCGCCAGATACGCCCCAGGAACCCTTTCCAAGGGGGGCGCCGGACCGACGGCCCTTGTCGGTCGCGGCGCCAGGTTCCTCAAGATGTTGAGATGTTGAGTTAATGTTGAGTTTAGGTACCTCGGTAATTACACTAGCTATAGCGCCCTTTAAACCATAACAATAATGTTTGCACATTAATGGTTCCGGTAGAAATAGGCGCTGTGCTGGTATCTACTTAGACAGTCTACGGCAACAGAGACACCTACAAACAATAAACAATTCATACAATTTTCTATATTTACGATATAAAGACAAAACTTTAAGTCACAGGTAAAAAGTTATTATAACTACGATTTAAATTTGTATACTGATACTTTGCTGTTTTAGGAATGTTTTTGCTGTAGAGAAAATTATCTTCGAGAACGTGTTGTAACCCTGACACACTGCTATGATCCTGATGGTTTAAGGCTCGAAGATGAAGTTCGCGCTACTATGGAGGTTCGTTTGAGAGAACCTGATGAATGCAAATGTTACAAGTGTGGAGACTACAGCAGATAAAAACTAATGGAAAACTAATTTTTTGGAACCTAAATTTACGGCTATTTGTTCTAAAGTATAGAACTTTTAATGTGTAATGCCTTAATAATTTTTTTTTTATATTTAAAATTCGTGCAGTTTAAACTAAATTAGTAAAATAACGATAAGATAAAGAATCTCCGATGAAATAGTTTTCATGTATACTTATAATAATACAAATAACGAATAAAAAAATTTGTGATTGAATTAAGAATGTTTTTTTATAATATTTATTTTTGACAAAGTAATTAAATAAAAAAAAATGGTTCCGAGGTAACTTTGAAACACTAAATTTATTAATTACAATGCTTTAATTTTGAATCTCTTTTTAAAGATGTAAATATAAATCTACGTACATTTTATTGCTATATTTTACATAAAACACATATAGGTAATGATTAAGGTATTAAGGAGGTACAATGTATTCACGATATTTTTTGTCTATAAAAGGTCTAACATTTGACCTCACTATCAAATTATGTTAAGAGACAATGAGTCCATGAATAGTAAAACGGTTCATTTTAGTAATGCGCAAATGATACTTCGTTAAGGAAATATCGTCGTTATGAAAATAAAATAGATTCTTTTTTAGGAGGAAAGTTGACAAACGTGCCAGGGTTTCATGTGATAATAATTGTTCATTAGCCTACAGTTGTTTATTTTTATTTATTACATGACAACAATTAACATTATAAGACATCTTTATATTTCCTTTTACGCGATGGATTGGCGTTACTAAAATCTTTCCTAGGGATTCACCACGCTTGTGTGCGAAAGCGTTCTCGTTATTTCAGCCAAAAGCGTTGAGCAACAAACCGTGGGCTTTCGGCCGGTAAGACTACTTTATAAGTATAACCGTGCCGTTGCCACCGTAGGAGAAGGATATCCAGTGCAAAATTTCCCCATATAAAAAAAAATCATTGTACGGATTTCTCACGAGTGTGGGTTCTCATAGTTATTAAAAATGTTAACTGAAATTTGCGTAACAATTTGCTTATTGTAGAATTTAAAATTGTTAAAATGTAATATTATATATACATTTTTTTTAAACAACAAAGCAACGATACGAGCGAAACATTCACCTAATTGTAAGTGATACTTCTGTACAAAACAACGTGGCGCTAATTAAGATGGCATACAATGCTTCACGTTGCTCTCGTCGCCTTGAAATATAAAATACTCTCTCGTTACCTTAATAACTTCATTAGCTACAGTCCCTTACAAACCGGAACACAGTAATATTTGCACACTACTGTTTGGCACAAGAGATAGGAGAGATAGGAGGATTTTGAGGAGGATATACATAAAAAAATACTGATAACAAGTTCTATAAGAACGGTAATCGATAATTGAAAAGTTTCATTAATTATTATACACTACTATAACCTGCCAAAATTATTAAGTTATATTATACAAGGTTTAAATATCACATTGAAATTTTTTAGTGAGATGGTATAGCTCTAATATCCATCAATTTTAAAACCTTGATTGGACTTGTAGTGTAAACGCAATGAAAAATTAAAAATATGCTTATAATCTCATAATAATTAAACTGATTTTTTAAATAGTTTACATTTCCTTTACAAAAAAGGAATTAAAATCGGTACTTTCGTATTATAACTACAATGTCAAAAAGAGACATGCGGATATAATATAATTAATGTTAGTTAGTAATATTATAGTATAGTCATCATAACTACAACTTCCAAATAAATGTGTGCAATGACGATTTTTTTATTCTCAGATAAATTCAATTTTAAATAGAAACTTCTTACAAATATAAAACAGAATTAAAATTTTTTTTTAGTGTACGTAATTACTAATGGTCTACTACTTTTGAAAACGTAAGTAGCTTTACTATACTACGAGCTGTTGACCAAGTTACAGACACATAATGTAAAGAAGATAAGAGTGGAAACAAAAAAGAATATCTGATAAATGCGAGAAATTTAGGGACATGAATACGAGTAGGACAGTCTTCCTTTCTCCTGCCCTTTTACCAGATATGTGGGGTCGGTACAGTATGTACTTCTCTTCCATATTCCTCTATCAACCGTCATATCTGAATTCACAATCTTCTTAAGCAAATAGTCTTTCACACAATCTATCCACACTTTCTTCTGTCTTTCTCTATCCACAATACTGGTAATATGAGTAGGACAGTAAATCTGGAATTTTTAAATAACGGTAAAAATATTAGAATTTTTAAATAACGATATAATAATATTACTTAAGCCTTTTTTCGTATTACCCACACAGAAATTTTATTTTTATAAATATTAGTTTATCAACTGATGAAAAGAAAGAGGTGCTCTTTTCACCGCAAAATTTATTTTAAATGAGAATGCCTGAGTTTTTACAATGTGATAGGATTTTACTCATGGTAGGACTATGTTGCCGGGAACCGTCTAGATAGTTACCACCTCAGCGCCTATTTTTTCTGCCACACGGTTGTGTTGAAACATTATTGTGTTCCGGTTTGAAGAGCCTTGTAGCTAATGAAATTGCTGGGGTAAGGAGATTTGATATCTTATGAAGACGACCTTGTCGCTTCGTCGATTAAAAAAAAAATTTTAAGAGTTCCTTTTTATTTCAAAGAGAGTCGAGAATTTAGTTACAAGGAAAAGAGGAAATAATTAATTTCTAATAAAATTTTGTTTTTGTACTACATTTTATAAATAATTTGTTTCACGTTATGTGAAAAGTTATTATTGAGTTCGCTTAGAGTCTGCTAGATGTCGCTGGGTGTAGGATAAAACCCGGTGTTATAAGCGGAACGCCCCTACAGCCGGCCGCAAAGGGCAGCATAAAGTCGCTCCTACGGCCCTCGGCCGCTCCGGTGAGCTCCAGTTATCCAACCGATTCTCGAACCTGGAGCGGCCGCTTCGGCCGGCCTTTCGCCGCGGGCCGACCAGGTGGTTCCACTTCGCTTCACCGTGTGTCGGTCCACGGTTACTAAGCCCCTCCGCCACGACAAGGCGGGAACCCGTTGGGAGGTTACCGTTAGGGTACGTTGCGGCGTTGTCCAGCGCGCATTTTATTGCCGCGCTCAAACTTTTCATTTCATTTGCGTTCCGCGTATATAATTACTGTTTTATTGTAAGTACTGCTCAGCCAAGAATCCCCCTACTAGGTGAGTGCTGTGCACAGGTGCGTACCTTTTATTTTATTCAGTAAATGTCACTTGTGCAGGCAACAGTAGGATTTGCCTGTGTACTATATTTGATCCTCTGCTTCCCACCTTGTGGTGGGGAGCTAAGTGAACTACGATGGCTGAGTCCATAGGGACTCAGTTCATCGAGTTCTGCAAGGTAGCGTGTCCCGAGCTGTGGGACAAATTCGAGGCCAACCAGGCCTCGCTGAGGGCGACGCTGGCTACATTAGACAGCTCAGCGTCCCCTTCGTCCGCAACCTGCGCTCCACCAAAGCATCGAGCGTGTGCTCCTAAGGGGTTCAAGAAGTTGTCCGCTGCTGCATGTTCCCGCGATTCATTGCCGTACAGCATGGAGACCATGTCCGACTGCGAGAGCACCATCTCCAACATGGAGGTGCACCAAGTCCTCAGCCCTCCGCCATCAGACGACGAAGGATTCGCCGTCTTCAAAGGTAAGCGTAGGCGTACCCAGCTCGCAACTACCCGGCCTGCAAATCGCCTTCTGCCACTCCGGCGAGAAAAACGATTCGCTCTTCACGCCTCGCTCCTCCTGCGAAAGCGGCAGAGCGCGATATTCCCAGGGCTAAGCTGCCCCCTCTGGTCTCTTCCAGGATAAGGTCGCTTGGAGGGATCTGTCCAAGTGGTTCTTGGACAATAAGATTTCGTGTCCCAAGGTACAAAATACAGTGCAAGCCATCCGCCTGTGCTTAACGTCGACCAACGATTAAAACACATGTGGGAGCTGAATCTCAGTTACGCTCTCGAGGAGGATAAACTCCTCCGAGTCGTTATCTGAGGTATACATCTCGAGACGACAGTCACCGAGGTCATCGAGGACCTAAAATTTCAAGGCCTCCCCGTGACAGATGCACGGCGGATGTTAAGCTAACGAAGTCGAAAAGAGATCCTGTTGATACTGGTCACTCCTGGTAGGAAGAAAATTAGTGACATTAACAAGTTATGTGGCCTCACCAATGTCACAATTGAGCCACCACATAAGCGCGGTATCATTTGTTAATGCCACAGATGCCAGTTATTGGGCCACTCGGCCAGAAAATGTTTCGCCCAACCTCGGTACGTTAAATGGGCCGGAGACCACGGCACCAAGCAGTGCTCGCGAGAGTCCTCGGACCCGCAAAGTTGCTGCTTATATAAGTTCGAGGGTCATCTGGCGAACTACCACAGGTGCTCCCAAGTCCCGCGCAGGAGTGTGGTGGCGCCCGCCAAACCCCAAAGGCCGATCTGGTGTTCGCGCCCTCTCCCCTCTTGCACCGCTAGGTTATCAAAGGTTGACGATCGGTTACCGGCTCGTGAAAGGCTAAAAAGAAGAGCTCCTAGTCGTATACGAGCACTATGACCTGATAGCCGCTCTCCAAGCGGGTGTCTAATGACATCCCTCCTCGCACCTAGACGACGTCGTCGGAGTCCCTGTACACTCCTTTGGGATTAGCACAGAGATCCCTTTAACGTGAACAGCGTTCGACACCAGTAGAAAGAAATCGGCGCGTTTCCCGGACACCACAATTATTCTGCGTTCACTGAAAAAAATATAAAGATATTTGCAGATATGTATACCAACTCCCAACTTGTCAAGAATACAGGTTAATTGATCTACAAGAACATTATTGTAGGCATTTTCTATGTCTAAAAAACAGGCTACTGCGGGTATATTATGTGAGAAACCCATTTGTATGTGCATGACCAGTCGTGCTAGACAATCTACAGAAGATTGAGATTTCCTAAATTCGGTTGTCTTAGGCGATAAAATCATTTTATTTTTAATAAAACATATACCACTCCAGCCGTTTTCCAATCATGTTGTGAAATATTTTACATAAGCAACATAATAAAGAAATTGGTCTAAGATCACAATCAACATTGTTTATTAGATGGTTTTGGGAATAGAAACTACTAAAATTGTGCGCCATTGCTTAGGTATATAACCCAATCTAAATATGCTTTTACATAAATTATAAGAAATACTTTTTACTACTCTCAAGTAAATTGTACACGATTGAATGAGTCTATCATTACCCAGTGCACTATCTTTTAATTTTAAACATTTTTCTAGCTCATGTATTGTAAACGATGATTCTAATAAATAATTTTTAATATTTACAGTCGGGGATTTGTTCAAAACAAAATCTGGAGCCAGTGTAATAATAATAATAATAAGTAATAATTTTTGCTTTTGTATATTAGCATGAAACTTAGGCTTCCTGTTACTTATAAACCAATGCATTTCATTCCACATTTCACTAATCGATGTAACTAACTGATATTATTACAAAATTTTTCCCAACTACGTACTTTAGTCTTTTTAATTAGTAGATTTGTTTCAGCTATTTTGGTTTCTAAATACGTAAAATTATTGGAAGTGGGATTTTTCCTAAACTTACTCAAAGCTAGTCGTCGCACGGCTACTGCTCTAGATAAACTAGAGTTCTAATATTCTTTAGGAGTAAAATTTCTTTTTGGATTAGTGCGCAATTTAGTGTAAGGAATATTATTTCTTGCAGACAATTCAATTTGATCTTCGTAGTAGTCATATTTATCTTGAATGTTTATGTCCGAGTAAAATTCATTATTAGAATCAGAAAAAGCTTCAATTAAGTCTATTATGTAGCCATACCAGTCTGCACATTTAAAATTCCTTTTTAAAGAAAGGTTAATTACATCCTGATATATAAAGAAATTTTTATCATTAAATGGTCACTTTCTAGGTTCTCATTAAATACCTGCCGTTTACAGTTTACTGCAATATCTGACGAAGCAAATATAATGTCAGGTGATGATTTTTGTAAAATATTAGTAACTAATTTAATCCTTATAGCATTATTACCGTTTAAAGACATAAAACCATAATCTATTGATGCGTTTATAATTTCTAGACCCTTTCGATTAGTTTTGTAAGACCAATTGGTATGACGACCGTTAAAATCACCAATAATTAAAGTTTTTTTATTTACTAATGAAAAAATCTCATGCCAATGAACTGGTCTATAACTTACCGATGACGGGCAGTAAATGGCTACAATGTTCTCAACATTTTTACAATTGAAAATTTTTAAGTGTAATAATTCAATGCCTAAGTTTTTTCAACATATTGGTTGAATTTTCGCCTGTAAGGATTTATGAACTAAGACAGCTTCTCCCTCGTAGACTCCCCAACGGGTTCCCGCCTTGACGTGGCGGAGGGGCTCAGTAACCGTGGCGGGGTCGCCCACGGTGAAGCTAAGAGGAACCTACCCGGCCGGCCCGAGGCGGCCGCTCCAGGTTACAGCACCGGTTGGATAATTGAAGCTTACCGGAGCGGCCGGGGGCTGCACGGGCGGCTTTATGTTGCCCTTTGCGGCTAGGCTGCAGGGGCGGTTTTACACTGCCCCTTGCAGCCGAGGTGGAGTCGCGGAGGGAGTATCCTCTGCGACTAACCGGTGTCGCACCGGCAATGCAGCGGCGGTGGGGCCGCGGGGGAAGAGGAGTGTCGGTACTGCGTTGCGCCGTTCTCCCTGTACTCCGCGGCTGTTAACGGGTAGCAGCAGGCCCAACATCTCTCCGCCGCAGGGAGCCGGGAGATGTTTTCTTCCGTGGCTCCCATGGTTCGGGGGAACCCGTCGCTCGCGCGATTGCGGAAAGCCGAGGAGGGGGCGCGCTGCATGTTCCAGCGCGCCCTGGGAAGGGAGGGTTCATCACAACCTCCCGAGGTGGGGCTGCGAACGCGGCCAGCGCTGGCAGGGGTGCGGTTGCGAGCAAACTCGTTCCTGTTTTCTACCTTCAGCTCTTATAAAATTATCTTCGCTGCTTCTCTCAATTTGTTCCCTTAACCTTTTCTCGTTTCTCTGTATGATTACACTTTCCTTGAAAACTGTTTGACATTCTTGTTTACTTTTCAATCAACACATTAGACACTGAGATACTTTCCTCCATATTTAAGTCGCTTAAACCGTCTTCATCATTATCACACATATAGAGAAGGGTAGCTAAAAGAAAGAAAATAAAATTTTCGTTTCAATAGGCATAGCAGCTTGCGTTCAACTCAAGGTCACACACGCGATTGGAGACAGAAGTTGTGAAAATCCCTAAGCTAAACAAGCCTAGGAACATTCTCTCCAACTATAGACCGATAAGCTTCCTCTGTAACATGGAAAAGGTTTATGAGCGTTTGATCCTTATGCGTCTTACCAACTTCTTGTCGGAAACAAACTTCTGCCTCACGAACAGTTCGGGTTCAGAAGAGAGTACTCCATGAGCGGACAGCAATGTGTTGAGTATGTGCATAAAATAGTCTCAATAAAAATCGGATATCCTCCAATATAGTTTTTTTTTGATGAACTCTTGAACGGCATTATTTAGGTAGGCAATTATTAATTGATCGAAGAAAACAAAAGAAGAAATTATTTTGTTTTCGTTGCAGTTAAGTTTCATGTAAATTATGTCATAAAAATGTTATTATAAAGTAATAGACATTTTTTGAACAAATTTTAGACATTGGAAGTACACCGGCATGAAATTTTAAATTACAAAAATTAAGTGATAATTTTGAAGATATTTGTAATACCACTAGACCAAAAAATTTTTTATTATCTTATGAATAAATTGCGTACACATTCATAAATCGATTAAAGGACTAAAACAGTAGGCGTTCTTGTAAACAGAAGACATACATGGCAAAGAGAATGATTTTTAATGTCAGAGAGTAAGAACAACTACTCAGACTCAGTGAGAGGTCCTGTCATGCTCGGCTTTATAAACCAGGTCTTAATCGAGATTATTCATTCGAGATCTTTCCTTTGGTCTACACAGTTTGAAATTTTAAGTATTAAATAACAAAATGTTTACATCGATTTGCGTCCGTTTAAGCTTAGCGTTTCTTATAATTTATTTTATGGGTGAAAAAAATTTAAATGCACAAGAAGTGCACCTTCCTCCAGGTATATTTATATTTGCTATTTTCGGCGATGTACTAAAGTTTTCAATCCATTCTCTGTGTAGTAATATTATTTCAATTGATTTTGGGAAATATGAATAAATTATCGGAAATATATGAGATATTTTAAAATTTTGTGGAAGTATCTACTGAGACGAAACATCAACTTTTCAATTTAATTGCCGTTAAGCATTACGCTAGTTTAAATGAACATTTACTTACAGGGCAGGAATGTCAAATGACTCCTGTTATTCATGTGCTTCAGCATGCTGGTTGTGTTCCAAAACCAATTCCATCTTACGCTTGCATAGGAAAATGTACCAGTTACGTTCAGGTAAGATCTAGTCTTGAGCTTATCGTTGTAAGTGATTTTTTTTGCATAAATAAAATTTTATTATAGGTGTCTGGTAGTAAAATCTGGCAAATGGAGCGATCATGTAATTGTTGCCAAGAATCAGGTGAAAGAGAAGCGACTGTAGTTTTATTCTGTCCAAAAGCAAAAAGCGAAGAAAAAAGATTCCGAAAGGTACTTATGAATTTCATATATGTTATTAACCCGTTAGTCGGTGAGGGGCAAAGCCTTTATAGTTGTTTGAGAAGACAGAGTTAACAAGTTTTTTCTCCTTTACCATCAAATAATATAATTGCAATTCAGGATGAATAATGGATTTAAGATTTTCAGGCGAGAGGTGTCCAGTACTGGACAAATAAGATCCATATTTTGGATAATATCGATTAATTATCAAGGCCATTGTATTTTACTCTCCCATTCCCACTGATGTTGCAGAGCAAGATAATAAAATACTTTGTTTAAAATATAAATGAATTTTTTTATGAATTACGGGCGATAAACTTAACAATTGTTTTTATAGGAGAAAGAAGAAGAAGGAGATTAGTAGTGTAACTGTGTTTTTGTTTATGAAATAATGTTTCTAACTTTTTAGGTTACAACAAAAGCTCCATTAGAATGCATGTGTCGTCCATGTGGCACAATTGAAGAAAGTGCTATTATACCACAGGAAATAGCTGGATACTCCGATGAAAGCTTGCTAAGTCATTTTAGAAAATCATATTGAAATATTCAGCGTACAGAATACATGTAAATAATTACTGTGTTTGATATAATGAATTAAAACCTTTGGCTAATTAAGAAATTAAATTATTTAAACCTTTTCATCATAATATAAAAACAAAATTGTATGATTTTTTACATATATTAAGAATAAATAAATGTATCCAAAAACATTTTATTACAGTAAAGGCTCTTTATTCGTGGGGTATATATTTCAACAATATGCCGCGAATACAAAAACGGTGAATACGGAATATACTTTTTTTATTAGTCCGTTCGACGGCATTTACAGAAGATATTGTGTTAAATAACTATTGGAATCTTTTTATTATTCTGTACGTACTTGTTTGATCCCCTAATCAAGAAATGTTTAGCCGCGGATATAAGAATTGGGTAGTATTTTTTAATCAGCGAATAGTGAAAACGCGAATGAAGGAAGTGTGAATAAGCAGCTTTTTTACTGTATGAAGTATAAATAAGAGGTTTCGAAATTTTTTTTTAAGGATTTTTTTGTAAATATATAGTATACACGATATACAATTCAAAACAATACAGGCGTCAAAGAATAGACCAATCAAATATTCTGATAATTAGTTACAATGTCATTGATTAATATACTAGTATTAATGCCGGTATCCTGTTCTTCATTAAAAATAATGTTTGGAGCATCACCGTCATACAGAGAATAACGGTTAAAAGATTTTTTTTAATTCTAACAATTATTATAAAATTTAAAATGTGCAACTTCATATCCTTTTTATGTTTGTAATTTTTATTTCAATATACTCGCAGGAGTGAAAGTAAAAATAAATAGTAATGGCAATCATTATAGTTCGTTGTAGCTTGGACAGTATTGTTGCCAGTAAAATTAATGGTCTTCATGATATCTATGTCTCAAGACGACATAATATAACGCAATGTATATCATGTTAACATAATATTTATAGAGTTAACTATTTGCAAGTCCCGTCATTTAATTTAATAAAAAAAGTTAATAATAAAAGTCTAAGCATAGTTAAATTATTTCAATTACAGATAACAAATAAGTATTTTGTCATTCCTATTTGGCTAATGTACTCTTTTCCTTCATAATACTTAATGGCTTTTCTAAAAGAAGTCTAGAAAAGTAAACATTAGTGCCCCAAACTAAGATCTGGCTTTAAAGTTTCAATACCAGGCTGTTATAGCATAAAAAATAAATAAATAAAAGAATTTTGCCCATTGCAATATGAAGCAGTACTGACATTGACATTTTAATTTGACGTTTAAGTTATATGTTTGTTTTGATTTGATCTCTGTTATTTCTTTTTCCGAAATTCTTAGCTTAAATTTTTTAAAATGAGCAGGCGTAAGCGTGCTAAGGTACAAACGAGGATGCGTTATAAAATAATAATTATTTAGGTCTGTTTGTTTAAATGTATTGGTTATGTTTATCGATCTTAGGTAGAAAATCGCGAACTGGAGGAGAAGTTAAAACAAGATGATTCGGAATCAGATCAATCGGAACGAAATAAAATATTACCTACCAGTCCTACTCAATTTGGCGCAAGAAGAGAATCATCATCTAGCAGGATAACAGATGTAAAAGAGCCTAAGAAAGAGGAAAAGCTTGTAGTTATAGAAGAAACTAAAAGCGATGATATAGAAGAAATAAATTATAAAGAAATGTTAAATAGGTTTGTATTTTATATATTGTCTTATTTAAAGACTTCATACCATATACATACTGTGTTGGCACCCACACATATGTCAATGTGATCTAAAATTAATAGATGCAGAAAATAATTTCTTTGGGCTTTTATTCTCCATTATAAAATGCGCTCTTTTAATTGTCTATATAAAATGGACATTACAATATTACAAAATTGCATTTATATGGACAAGTAAGATATATAGTTACAGGAGAATGATCTTTATGTTACTGCATGGAATATAAATGTTTAGTGTATCAGTTATATTCATATCATTCCATGTTAAAGTATATAACTAAAAAAGAATTTTATAACAGCGTTATACATAAGTTCAGTTATTCAATATTGGATATTAAAATTAACTTTAATTGATGTACATGTAAATCTATTTTATTTAAAGTAATCCTGTGAAATATTTAGGTAGCCATAGGCAGCCATCAACAATAAAATACTAGTGATAGATGTTAAATGTTAACATTTGTTTTCTAACTTGACTCTAGTTATTATTTGTCTTTATATTTCAATAGATTATTAAAACTGTTATCACTTGATGTGAATCATTCATTTATGTTCTGCCACTACTGCTGGGCATCACCATTGCTGGCCTTATCTTATGATTTTCACACTAATCAGTATGTCTCATACATCAACATTATTTGTGTCAATAATAATACCAAATTTGTTTTATGTACCTTTATTTATTAACTTTTGATGTCAAATTTAATAATTATGTTTGATAAAAAAACTGTTTCACAAATGAGTAATTTTCATTTAGATAAAATTTTGATTTTGATTTAGATTGTCTTGTATATGTAATAGTGAACTGCCAGATAATATAGACTACAAGTTATTTACATCAATTGTATTTAGATTGTTTCGCTACTTAATTACAATGTGTTGCAGTTTAGAGGGTGCTGCATTTCAGTCTAGACTTCCATTTGACAAAATGTCATCTTTAGAAGCAGAGTGTTTCTCTGATCTGCAAGGACATTCTAGTCATGCTTTTGTGCAGATAAGAAATAGAATTCTAAAATTATGGTTTGAAGATCCCAAAAAACAACTTACTGCTGAAGCTTGTGTACAGAAAATGGAAGTAAGTTTTGTTATTAAAAAAAGCATTCATCTTAATCTATGCATTTTTGTGATATTATAATTATGGATTTGATTGATTGTAATTATTGCTGCAATAACCTTAATTTTTTTTATTGTTATTAATCTCTTTATTTAATAAGTAGCTCTCTGGCCTAATGGTTTCGTGTGTGGCCTTCATTCTGAAGGTTACGGGTTTGAATCTTGGCATGTACTGATGATGTTAATATTTAAGTTATGTAGATTTGTGAACTTTAGTTACAACAGCGAAATAAAAATGGTCAAGGAAAACATTGTGAGGAAACCTGCACATGAATTAGAATTTATTCTAAGGTGTGTGTGAAGTCACCAACCCGCATTGGGCCTGCATGGTGACTATGGCCTTATCACCCTCACATTGAGGGTAGGCCTGTGCCCCAACAATGGGGACGTAAATTGGCTGTTATGGATGGATGGATGGAATCTCTTTTTTATAATCGTGTGCAAGTAAACATTAAATAAAATTTTAAAAAACTAAGATGTTTTGATGATGTTAAAAATTATATGTAATTACAAAGAGTAATGTTTTTAGCCTCCATATAACGGAGATCCTGTTCTAATAACACGAAGTCATGGTTTCTTGGAACGCCATGGTTTCATTAATTATGGTATTTATGAACGTATTACTCCAATACCTTCACCACCAAAAGGAAAACAAAGGCCAAAAGTGATTATCATTGGAGCAGGTAATTAAATAATTTGTATTGAATCATGATAATTTATTTGTATTAAAAATTTAACTTGTGTGCATATTATGAATAAAAATTGTTATTAAGTAAAAGGTAAATAATTACAGAGTTTTTTCCTACTTGTGAAACCTTATATTGTGTCATTCTATTGTTGAAAGAAATACATATATGTATCTATATTTATATACATGAATGTATATATATATATATGTACATATAGTTTGTCATTTACCTTAGTTAAAATCTTGAAATAGTTTTATAAGAAATTACGGCATTTTGTTTCCATTCCTTTCAGGCGTCTCGGGGTTGGCTGCAGCTCGCCAATTACAATCGTTTGGCTGCGAAGTTATAATATTAGAAGGAAGAGATAGAGTCGGAGGTAGAGTTGTTACATACAGAAAAGGTCCATATGTTGCTGACTTAGGTAAATGTGAAAACAAATTTTTAAAATTTCACTTCCTTTACATGAAAATATAATTATACATGAATAATTTTAATACATTGTTTGTGTAGTAGTAATATATTAGTTTAAAAAACAAAACTGTTGTAGATAACACCAGTTTTGTATTCAACAAAACCTTTTACTTGAGCTGAAAGATTTTCTTATTCAACGGATCAATGGGAGCTGCAGGATGTTTTGATGGGAAGTGGTACCCATAGTACCTGCATACCCATAATAAGGGGGCGGTAGTCGGAAAAAACACTGCAACATATGTGCTTGTACCTTTAAAATAAGATGTTAAGTTTTGTTACCCCAATAAATTCACTAGTAATGCATCTATTTTAAAGACGCAGCACAAGGAGAAGAAAAAAGTATTAGTATTAAATTTCATAAGCTCTCTTAGAAATATAACCTACCTATAAAACGCATTTAATAATGTATTTGCAGGAGCCATGGTGGTTACAGGATTAGGAGGGAACCCAGTGACAACATTGTCAGTTCAGATGAATATGGAACTTCACAAAATTAAACAAAAATGCCCTTTGTACGAAGCGACTGGTAATCAAGTACCGAAACACAAGGATGAAATGGTATTATATCTTTTAATATTTTTTCTTTTTATTACGACATTTGTATGAAAGATGACATGTGTAAGAAGTGTGTGACTTCAGATATGACGGCTGGTAAAAGGATATGGAAGAGAAGTAAATTTCTTTTTTCTTTATTTTACAGAGCTTCATCGCTAATGCGATGATGTCCGTCCCCCTCATAGTAAATACAAATATAATTTATGTATAATTAATTACAAATACGCCTTAGAACTACGAGTATTTTGTAAAGTTGTTTGGCTTCATTGGATATTGGTGTTGGCACAAGACTGTATTTACTTTACCAATTTGAAGCAAAACATTAGGATCGCAAGCGTTTCTATAACCTTGATTTTTCGAACATTCTATAAGGATGTGATAAACATCATCGATTTTATTGCGGTTAGAGCATAATGGTGAAACCACCTTGCGCATTAAATAGGCGAACTTGTTATACGGCACATGGCCAGTGCACAGTCTCAACGCGGTTGTTTTGTCGACTTAGTACACGGGAATTCATGGTGAACGTAAAGGGTGTGGCTGTGAACAATCGTTCTATATCATATTACTTTGTCTCTGGATTTTAAGTCAAAGTATTCACTCCAGCTTGTGTAACAAAATAATTTTATTCTCTTTACATATTCGCTGAAAGGGGGGTAATACATCCACAGGCACACCTTCACTGGTGGTAGATTTTCCATGTTAATCTACTATTTCATTGCCTAAATTATTGACATGAGATAGGATCCAATGCAAAATGACCGTTTTAGATTCTGCTTGTATTTCTAATAATAATTCTAAAGTTGTGTAGGCTATCGTTGAGAAGTACATACTGTGCCGAACCCACATACCTGGGACAAGGGACAAGTTTTCATGTTCATTGTTACTGTTGAACTCGTGATAGCTCAGTTTCTTAGATACTTCCCAGCGTAATAGATAAATGACCATAACTCCTTCCTTATGAAAGATGGTTCCGAGTTCTATCAGTGGGAACATTAAGAGAGCAGTTTATTTAACATAAACATTACTAACATGATTCAAAACCGTGGTAACTAGTGGCCCGTTAACGCGTTACCGCAGTAATATTACTGGGGTAACGAGACCTACCAGCTTATGTCTCAAAGCGGCGAGTACATGATGGAATGTATATTATCCTAATTAGTGCAACGTTGTTATGGGCTGGAGTAACACTTAGGATTAGGTGAATGTCTCGTTCGTTTCTTTGTTTTATCAAATAAAAAAAAAATTAAAGGGTGGTGAACAGAAATAGATTATATTTTACATAAACATTGCTTTGTTCTTATTATTGTAATCAATATAAATATTTTAATAACACTTCTAACAATTAGTTTTATCTATGTCCCAGTAGTGGAAAAAAAAATAAGAGACCTGTTTATATAACCAATTTCCATAAATAAAAAATAAACTTTCTATTAGTAAAGTGTATCATTTTTAAGGTGGAGCGAGAATTCAATCGTCTATTGGACGCCACTTCGTATTTATCGCACCAGGTTGACTTTAATTATTACAACGACACCCCCGTCTCTCTCGGCCAGGCCCTGGAATGGGTAATAAAATTGCAACAGAAAAACGTTAAACATAAACAGGTAACTTTTATTATATTCACAAGTGGCGGAACAAGCAAAGCTTGATCCTTATACGCGCTAATCATCAACCAAACATCACAATATGTAAAAAGTGTGAATAAGTGTACTAAGCTTCTGCAAAATAATATTGAAATATTTAATCGTTATAATAATGGATATTCTATTTAAGTAACTGTTGAGACGAGTAGGACTTATCTCATGATAGGTAACAATACATAATAATAAAGATGATAGTTAGCATGATATTCTCTGCTCGTTGCCAGGAGATAGAAAATGATGTCTCATTACCCCAGTAATTTTATAGCGCTCTTAAGGGCGCCAGTCAGCCACTACTATTTAGCAGCTGATATAGGTGCCGCGGTAGTACTTAGAAGGTCTCCAGAAACAGAGACCGAGATACAGATTTGCAATTCAAGTTAGGAACACAAAGAACACATGTAATAATGGTATATTTTAAATACGTAATTACTATTACAAGTACTTTATCTTTAATTTACAAATATGCACTTTTATGTTAGGTTTTTCAATAAAATAAATAAATAAGCTTATTATCTGTTTAAAAAAATTGGAAGGATTTTGTCGTATTTTACATGCTTTTTTTTATAAAATTTTTAAAGGTTTTTCTTATTTCAGGTATTGAATATATTTTCTATTCAAGGTTAATAAAATATGTTTCAGTACATATTATTAATACATTTTGTTGTCCTTGAAATAATTTGCATCTGCTAATATTTTAACTTGTCTGAAATAATTTGGAGGATATAACATGATGCTCTTTACAGATTCAACATTTGAAGGCTGTTATAACATTGCAAGAAAAATTAAAAGCAAATATTAACAAGTAAGTGCATACTAATAAGCATGCATAATGTGCAGAATTTAACTACTTTCTCATGGATTCGACTAAAAATAAAAACTTTATACTCGTTAAATTTAGAGGGTAAGACGAATCTTGCATAAAAACTTACGGGATTCAAGCCAACCTCACCTGCTCATGGTACACCCTACTAATCATAAAACGAGGCTCTGGCTCCCACCAACCCGCATTGGGCTAGCGTGGTGGGAAATGGCCCAAATCAAGAGAATATGAATCCCTACAAACGACGGGTCCTAATGGTCAGCGGTACCGGAGACCATGCTGACTATCTGGTGAAGGTAGCGATAAGCCGCTGGTTGCGGGCCGCGCGGAATCGATCGATGTGGAGATCTTTAGGGGAAGCCTATGTCCAGCAGTGAATCTCTATTGGCTTATGATGATGATTGAATAGAATTAAACATTTACTTTAAAGCATTTAATAAATTTTATTTAAGTAGTATTTTTCATCTGCTGATAGGTGCGACACTTGAACAAGTGGCGCTAGTTTGGATGTTATACTTTACATTACATTATGGTGGTTTCCTTGATACGTGATATATTGAACTACAGTGCACTATAAATCAGAATGCAGTGGTGTTTGCACTCTTCTTTTTGGCGGCAGAAATAGGCACTGCGGTAGTACTTATTACAAGATTATCGACAACATGAACCTGTTACCATTATATCTACACTTCTTACATAATTTCCACCGCGTTTTTTTTTGGTTACTGCTATAAGATACATAATTCCCATGTTATTTTTCTTATAGCATTATTTAGAAAAATAACTTGGAAATTATTTCTCTTTTTTAGAATGACTGATATTCAACAGCTATTAAAGTCTATGAAATCGGAGAAAGATAATTTGTCAGTTGATAGAGATAAGGGAGCGTCCGGAGACGCGGGAATCCTGCATGAGTTCAACTTTCGTCGTTTAAACAGAGAAATGAACCAGCTATGCAACGAATATGAGACACTAGTCTCTCAGAACACCACCATCGAAGATAAACTAACGCAATTAGAATCTAACCCGCCGAGGTAAGTCTCGTTAAAAAGATCCGCTCTTAAGAGTTATAACTGCATTCGTAGCGCATTTACTGGCCGCTTGCTTTGTAATACAGAGGTCCTTGGTATGAATCTGCGGCTGTATGCCACACCGTCAGGTTTGTGGTAGGACTTCTTCGAACCTGTCCGGTTAGCTACATATATACCTACTCTCTTATAGTAAATCTGCTGTTATAACACCATTGTCACAGTGACAATATTATATATGAGAGCCAGAGTATTTTGTGTGAGCACGATTAATAGTGAATATTAACAGCCTCGTTGACACTTGACACGATTTAAAGATGAGAACAATTAGCCCATGATTGATTAAAAAAAAATGTTTGAGCCATTGTCCGTTACCACTGTAATACACCACAGAATATAACAACATTTTCAACTCCACTAGATAGTGGGAATTTTGGTATATTAACTTATTACTATTTTTTATTCGATGAAACGACCACATCTAATGGTGATTGATATGCTGCCCACAACAATATTGCGCTAGTTAAAATGAAAACAGACCTGTAGTGTCGGGCAATTAAGAAAAGGACTTATAATAAGACCCTGGTACGAAGTAGTGTGGTCTTTGTTTTAATGAATATAAATTCCACACAACTCAAATTTCGTATAGAAGAAGAGTCCGTACTAAAGATTACCATTTCTGATAATAAAAAAGTTAGGATGGAAATATTCTATCACATTGTTTTTTTAGCCTTGGGAAACAAGATGCTAGTATCATTATAATTTTATTTCAAGTCTTAAAAATTATAAGAGCTATGTCCTAAGTCTGGTTGTATTTTTTAAACTTATACTTTTTTTAATTTAATTTAACAAGATTCATAATGGGCTCTTGCAAAAGACCGCCGATCTTTTGCAGTTTGTTATACATCTAGCTTGGTTCTTGAGGTATTAATTTCTTGAATTATTAAAATTTTGTATTTTCTTTCACAGTTCAGTTTATCTATCAGTGCGTGATCGACAGATATTGGATTGGCATTTTGCCAATTTGGAGTTCGCGAATGCTACGCCCCTTGGCAACTTGTCGTTGAAGCACTGGGACCAGGACGACGATTTCGAGTTCACCGGCAACCATTTAACAGGTACTATGCCTTAGTAAAAGCGATGATGGGATGTAGTAGCTTAGATAGTTGATTGACCTGACCTATAGTCGCGGGCTATTAAGAATAGGACTAAGGTAAGCTCCTCCTGTAGTAGTCGTAGAAGGCGATTGAAATGGTTTTCGAGTTTGTCTTCTTCGAAGGTGAGAGTCTTTCAAAGCCCGCTAAGCGAAGCTGGGGTGGATGACAAAGGCAAGGCCGGGGTGGATGACGTGTTTATCATAGCAAAGCGAGCATAAGCGTAGGAGGGTTACGGCCTTTCCTGGGACATGCTTAGGCGTTGTGCACAGAGGCACAGTGCGTTCTGAAGGAGATCTTGGCCTCCTCCGCAATGTATTGAGAATGACCACTGAAGGTTTGTGGGTACAAATCCTTCTTAACCCTGTCTTACCCCAGAAGCAAGGGTTATTTTTAGATTTCTTCTTGATAACAAAAAAGGTGATCAGTAAGCTCGTCACCCAAGGAGAAAATAAAAATATTTTTAAGTAGATGTTTATTTTTCTGAATCTGTTTTGCTTACGAAAAAAGTTTTTTTTTTTAAATAAATACATTAAAATTACACTTACTGGCGGTGTGGTTCATCTAAGTATGTCTCAGTTTATTTAGTAGTATATTCTTCTTCTTCCTTCTGCCCTTTTCCCATTCTATGTGGGGTCGGCATAGTATATACTTCTCTTCCACATCTCTCTATCAGCCGCCATATCTAAATTCACACTCTTCTTAGATATGTCATCTTTCACACATTTATTTAGTAATATATTAAATAATATTTATATCATAGTTATATAAAATTGAGGTTATTGAAGAAAAAATAATTAAGTAATGTGAAATGTGTCCTCTGAAAAACACTCTATTAATGTTAAACAACTCCTTGCATTTCGTGGAAAATAAATAATACTTTTTACTTTACCAAAAAAATTACTTCGAATTTGGCTTGTGGGACGTGCTAAGCTAAACTGCAGAGTGCACCGTATTAAAATAGTTTTCATTTATTCTTTGCTCGTGGCCTCCATAAAGGAGATTTTCTGTAATTAAAATGAGCTACAAACGGTAATGTTATCTCCTATGAAGCTTCTGCAGTGTATGAACATTAAACTCAATTCTGCTTTGAATAGGACTACCTAGTAAAACTATTGGTTTAGTGTGCAGATCTCATTTAACTAAAATATTAACATTTTTTAAGTAAGCATTAAAAATATTAGATCTTCGTATTTGTTAATTTTAAACTTTAACCTAATAAAATGTCAAATTATTACGATATTCTAAATCCATCTAGAAAACCGCCACTTTAATATATTTGCATAGCTAATGAATCGCACTTATGCAAAGCACTCTATTTGCAGTCAGTTGATTATATTCGCTTTATAACATCACATTTGTAAGCAAATAGGCCAACATGAAATTACGCACATAAATCATTGGCATCAATTCGATGACGATACCGGTTGATCGATGCGGTGGCAAGTGTCTATATCAAAATAACTCGTTAAATCGAAATCGCTAATCACCTTAGCCCAACAGTTAATCACTATTGCTAGTCTGGACCATCAATAGCTGTGAAATGTTTCCGCGTAAACGTACACGATCTATGTCCTATTGTTTGGAATTCTCCACGAAAGATGCTACCGCAAATACCATTAGTTTTCCTTTTAAAGGAGAATGGAAGGAATATTTGCTTCAGCTATGGGCAATTCGTTTTCTATAGAAATAAATAACTTAAAAAGGGAAAGAAAATAATGAGTATTGTCTGAGCAGTTTGGTTAATCGAAATATTTACAGTGCTTATAATCATTAAAACTTTTTTAATAAGGAAACTATAAAACCTTTGAGATAAGTTTTTTTTATTTACGGGGGAGGGGATTAATTCCTGAAAGTAATGTTACATGGTTTTAAATGACTATAACACCGTGCACGATTGATTAAGCGCGCTCGTTCATCTGAGCGAGCAGTAGAGTGAAGAGTATGTACTCTTGCTGTTTTATTGACAGTAGCATGACGTTGTTACGGCGGCAGATTTACAATATATGTGCCTGGTATTTAGCTCCTCGACATGTAGCTTCGGAATCGAAACGGGAACCTCCGTGTTACAATGCTAACGCTAAAATATGTGCCACATGAGTGATTGAAATATGATGATAGGAGGAAATGAACGTAATGTGAATTAAATAAAAAAAATATCTAAAACATTTTTGTTACCAAAAACATTTTTGTGTTATTCAAGATATTTATAAAAAATTGTTAATGTATTACATTATCAAGTTAATTAGTTGCCAGATATTAGTATATTACATAAAAATATTCTTATTCTTATGGCTGTCGGGACTATCGTGGAATTTTTATTAAGAGACTGGTTATGATCTTTTGCAACTGGAAGCTAGACGCTTCGACCAATGTTTCGTGTCAATAATCGCCATCATTTCACTCTACATGTTTCCCTCCTTTGCCAGCGATAAATTATCCTCTGACTTCTGTGAATTGTTATAATGACCGTTTTAGTAAACTCGGGGCTTGTATTTAACTACTTTACACATAGTTCCCAGTACAATTTAGAGTTTTCTTTGCCTCGTTAGCGATAATAAGACACTTAAGCAGATATAATATTTTTTACCTTGAGGTAAACCACATAAACCTATTGAGATTTTTTACTCTAATGGGCTTGACCTCGACGTCTCATAGTGACAATGGGCTCAAAGATAGTGAAGCATGGTTGCCTCTCTGTAATATTTATGACAACTAGAATATAGCAATAATGTTAGGGCGGTTATAAGGCAAGTATTTAGTAGTCATTACGTCACGGCGCCAGTTGCAATTGAGTTTTATTATTTTCTTTTTTACTGAACAAATTTATCGGTATGCCGGTTATGCGCAAAACGTAAAAAAAGGAAAGAAATGAAACTGCTGCGGTTGTTATTCGCTTGGATATGTATCGCGACATCCTCGGGACGCCTCCTTTGTGCGTCGGACTTGTTGTCGGCCATAACTCTCGTTGTTCGCTCGCTCCGGTGTTCCCGGCGTGGGTAGTTGAAAAATGACATCTTGATTGTTGTGCGTTATCCAACTCATGAGAATGTCGACTCTGAATCGTCGCATGCATGCTCATTGTGGGCACTCCACCGCTGCCTGTACAAATTGAACGATTGTTCACCGATCTCGTGAAACTTTTGCTATCGTGACTTTGCCATGATATTGTCATTTACTTGGATTACGGTACTTTTTTGAAGTACAGATATTATTTAATAAAATAAAAATTTACCGATTTTATTGCTTTTATTTAATTATTCTTTACCCCATGGTAGTTAAATAACACTCGTAAGTTTGGTGTAATAAAAATTTATATAAACACGACATAATCTGTAAAATTCATTTTATTAAACGTGTAATTTTCATATAAATATAAAAAAATATATATTATGTACTTATTATTTATATAACGTTTTTTTTTCACTTATGTGGTAACGTTACCAACTTTACTAAAGATTCCATTAACAATTTTAAATTGATGATTAGAATGTTCGAGTTTTGAATTTTTCATTTCCATTTCTTTGATTCTCATATCATTTTATAACAAAAATATTCTATGAGTGGTGAAGCAATTTTAAGAATATTCAGCCGTATTGACTGACGAAAACCATTACTGCTTTTAGACGACAGATTTAGAGTATTACAGAGTTATCTAGAGAGGCGGGTTGGAAAGTACCCTATACCCAATCAAAATCAATGTAAACTCGAGTTTAGTTTGTAGTTGGGTATTTTTATTTATATTATCTCTGTCGTATAACACAAGCGCTTGGCAATTTTCTTTGGCCTTCTATTCTTACGCGTGGTTGCGCACTTATAAGGTTTTATATAACACTTAAACAAAAATATTTTATTAATAAATTGAAAGTAAGATGAACACAGTAAAACTTCACATTTCCATAAAAAGTATCAGTCTATGCAGTTTACATTCATCAGGTTATACTAAACTTATTTGCTTCTCACGAAGGCAACTAAAAATAGCGTTAATCGTGATTTATAAGTAATGTTACTATTTACCAACAACAAATGCCGTTGGAAACAAGTCTTCCAGGTGGCGTTCAGTGTCGACTGATAGGCGACCGTGGCGGTAACATGTTTTTGATAACGCTATGTGCCGCGTAAGGTTTTAACGAATGTAACATAACTGAGCATGTCATCGTTTATCATTTGTTACTTTAATAAATTTACAAATATATCTTAACATGACGCCTGAAGGTGTTTTGGTGCAATGGGACATTCAACATTTTTGTTGATCGTAATCTATACTTCGTGATAATACGGAAACTCATGAGAAATTTTACCCTTGTGTTTTAGATAAGCCTTACCGCAAATACATCCCTACAGCAACTATATAAAATACAACTACATTCGTATTTCCATACCGAAAGAGGTCGTTTAAAGGGTTTTTGCCTATACATAACAATGTGGTGCTAGTGATGTACGCAGCACCACATTGCGACAGATATTTTTTTTTTCCCGTCAGAGATATTTTCTCTGGCGGTCGTGCTTAGGGCATTGTTACAACATCTCCTCTGACACAAGTTAGAGACCTTTATTAGTGAAAAATATATTGCTTACATTTTTGACTTATGAATACTTTTGCGACAGATGTTAAGTCTCGGTACTTTAGTAATTACACTAATTACAAAGTCTTCCAAATCGGAACACAGTAATGTTTGTACACTACAGTTTCGCCGTTGGATCTATGCAGACGATCGCCGGCAATAAGTATATTACATGGAACATGCCCCCAACTAAGTGGTCCAACGACTTGGTAAAGGTCGCGGGAAGCAACTTGATTCGGGCAGCGTAGGATCGATCGATGTGGAGATTTTTGGGGAAGGCCTATGTCCAGCTGTAGACGTCTATTGGCTGATGATAATGATGGAACATGTAATTAGTTTTACTTATTGAGTTATGGTATTGTACAAATTGTAGATGACGAATTGCAACTGATTTTTTATTACGTCATGAGTGCCCTTAAGTATATCAGATACAGCAATGACTAGGATATCGATTGCGACTGCATCGGCACTGGAGGCGTCAGGGGCGTGGATGAATAAGCAATGAGTCGACGAATGGCTCTATTAAACCCCTATTGTTCTGGGATCACTTCAGTTGCGCAAGCGACGTGCATTGTTCGCTTCGCAGCTTTCACCATGAGTTGGTGACGTCACAGCGTATACGACCCAAATGCTTGCGGTGTTAGATGTAGTGCAATTTGCATTTGATTAAAATATAAAGAGTACAGAAGGTACAAGTTAACCGACAATGAAAAAATTATGTTATCGTTTAGACAATAGTTATTGTTAAATTGTTTTGTTATTGGTGTGGTTTCCTTGGTTTCACAATTTAAATTTTTATTGTCCTAATGAACAAAACTTCAACCATAATAGTTGGAATTTTTTTTAACCAAAATGTGTTCATATGGAAAGGACCACTGAGTATATAAATAATCTTACTATGTTAATTGATTACTACCTACCTCTAGGAATGTAAGTATTACCCGTATTGTATTAGCTTAGAGGATAACTATTAGCCGTCTATCCCTGTTTGCAAGCCGAGTAAATACCAAAGCGTTGGAACGAGCCAACTATAGTGAATTACTTGACGTAATCTGACTTACTTTATTGCCTCTATAGATCACAGTTACGACTTTGCAATGGTGTAGAATGAGTGCCAGTGACCATAGCCTGTAGTTTGTAAGACCCATATAAATTTACTTTGCGACTGAATTTCAGTCTTTACCGATGTTCTTACTTGTTTAGTAAGAATAATTGAAGTATTCATATATATCTACAATGGACTGTTGCTAGTTCATTTAATTGATGATGATGACGTATATACTTCACGATCTCATGATTCTTCTATAAAGGAAATCTGATTCATGTCCACTTTTTTCATAATATTGTTTTATTAAATAATAATAATGACGTCACAATACTGCTAAGTAAACGGTCTATTATCGACCTTAAATAAAGTTGGTATAATAGGTTTTTAAAGATTTGAGAGTTCCCATCTATAGTTAATTAGCAAAATTTAAAAAACTACTAACGATGTCCTCAACACGTTTTAATCATATTTTGAGAACTATAATCACAAAAATATACTAACGGATCAAATACTATTTTTACATGTAATTCTAAATAAAAAAATGATGCAAGAACTTGTCAACAATTATATCCGGTAACTTGCAGAATGTTGTTCTAATGAATTAAAATATTTAAACATTTCGCTAGGTTTAATAAATTTATGATTATTCTACGTTAGTTTACTGGGCCTCCGCTTTAACTTTGCGTTCATTGTTAAAGTTGTAATCCTCTTTGTGAACCCTAATTGAATTTACTGTTATGCTAATACTCTGATTTCCCATCTTATTTCGTTAATAGAGGACTGTGGTAAACCAATTAAAGAGAGCGTTTGTGGATTACTCAACTTTACTTATATGGATACTTTGAGGATTTCTCGTACACGGGAAATTGAACATTCATTTAATTCGGTTACTCAAATACATATGTACGCGGATTACGTATTGTCGTCAAACTTTGTTTTGTAATTAAAGCATTATTAAGTTTGGACTATACATTTGTCAGTTTGAAATATAGAATTTAATATTAAATTTTCATGAAATGTTTGATGTTAAGGCTTTGCACACTTGCAGCTATCATTGGTTGTCGAATCTTCGAAGTAACTATAAGAGGGGCCTGTTCTGTGATAGAACAAGGCGAAAAGTTTGGTGAAGCCGATCTCTAGGGCGGCGACCAATTTCAATTCAAAACTGAAACGAGTTACAACTAAAAAATAATAACGTTGAGAAACAATTTCAATTATAATTTTTAAATATCTACAGATTTTTTAGTCTAATCTAATTGTTAGATTCTATTTAAAGGGCAGAGGTTGAAAGTCGATATACTACCCAAAAAGCAGATAATGCGAAATCCGTGTTAGCCTGCAAGGGTTAATTAATTTTAAAGCCATTTGTTTCTGTGTGATAATACTTTATGAAACCTCAAAATAGCTCTCGGTAATAAAAACAGAACAAATTTTATGGAGGAAACAAAGTTACTAATAAAGGTACACAATTTTTTTGACGAAGCAACGTGTCGAGCACGACGGTCCACCTAATGTTAAGACTTATGCTCAAACACATCACAATATGCTCGTCAGCTTAATATATGTCTCGTTATTGCAGTAATTCATAAACTCACTAGTTACAGCGCCTTTTAAACCGGAACAGAGAAATGTTTGCACACTTCTATTTGGTGGCAGAAATAGCAGCGATGGTGACAACTACCTAAGCGGTCTTCTTCGAACAAGTCGTACCTACAGTAGGTGGTGCAAGTTTGGGTTATAAATGGTTAATTATATTTCTTGCATGTGTTAAAGCTATGACGTAGCATCCTGTGTGCCTAGAGATTTAATTGTGTTGGGCGATACGAGCGAGTTTTGTACGCGGTGGTGCATATGTCGCTTTATTGCGCATTTCAGAGGGCTTTACATTCCGTCCCTGGACGGCGTCGTCTCTTATAGTAGCGTATTGCGGTTTTGTAAACGTTGCTAGCGACCTATATTACATTCCGGGAACGATTCAAATACGTCTTGCAATTTCCCCATAGTACTTAACACTATATTATAATTAGAAGTAATTAATGATTTTTAACCAGATAACGATAATTATGTATTTCTGCTATTGTTCTTGATTGATGTAAGGTCTCTTTTGTTAGGTTCCATTGATACCACTGCAGTTCTTTATTTCTGCCGCCAGAGTTGATGTGTGCTACAGCTATTGGAATTACAGCGGTAACGACAATAACCTCAGGGTGATGAGCGTAATGTCGCGTTGTGTAAATATATACAACATAATGTGAAAATCCTACACGTCGGTTATGTTATGTCTTTATAAGAAGAATTTGGAATAAAAACAAGTATTTCACAACGTTGATAACATTACCATAATTTTAATAATGGAATGGATTTCATAACATTAGGAGGTACAATAGAAAACCAAAAAATGAAATAAGTTCTATTAAAAATTACTATGCGTAAGTAATATTTTGTTACAAATGTTTCCTTATTTTTTAACATTTTTCATTCGATTGTTTTAACAGCTTAATAAAAATATATTTTTTTTTTTATTAGTTTGTTTATTTTAGAATTAAAAAAACTTATTTAGCTTTTAGGTGAGTGCGGACTGTGGATAGTTCGTACTCGGTGCGGTCGAGCGTTAGTGTAATAATCAGTGCACCGTGAACAGCAAACTCCTATCTCTACTCTAGTTTAGTTAAATTCCTTTGCTCTACGGATATTTATAAAATAAAACCGGTGATAAATGTTGTACTAAAACAGTGGCTGCACGTTAGAGTTTTACATTTGAAATTACGATTAGGTAGTGAAGGAACTGTGAGTTACTACCATTTATAACGTTTTTAATATTTATTTCAAGTACATATAAATGAAGGCTTTTTAAAATCAATTCAGTCTTTTTGTAGTTTTATAACTAGAAAAAAAAAATTGTGTTTAAAAATTCTTCACTATCACACTAGATACTTTTAGTCATTAAATTCATAGTTTATTGAAGCTGAATACGTCCAGATGACTGTAGTGAAAGCAAAATGAAACACGTTAGCGCTTCAGATAGCGTTTTTTTGTGGCGCCGCCTGCGGAAACCCATTTATCATCTTTTTGTGAAAACGCTTGTTTTAATTTATGCTTACACTAGTACCCAGTCTGTTGCTAAAATCTCTGACCTCATTGTGGAGGAAACTGTCGCTTTTCACATGTAGTTGACTGATTTAAAATTTTCTATGCTTTCCAAGGTAATTTCACAATATTACTACATAATTTTATTCATAATTCACTAATTTAATTTTAATATTATGTAGTTTTTTTTCTCATATATATGTTTGTGTGTAATGGTACAGATATTCTCAATATTGTGTATATATGCATTTATTTGATTTTTAAGCGGTTTTCTTTCACGAACAAAACCTGTTGATTTCTAAGCATTTTAATAAATGATTAATAAACGCTGGACTCAAACTTTTTACTGTTATTTTTTAACTAGTTAGCAAAATTAACTTATATAAAAGTTGTTATATCAATTATATTTTCATATTGTAGTTATTACCTGCTTCATTATGAAAAATTTATAACAAATACAAATTATAAAGTATAGTTTTTGCTAATTATTACAATGTTTAAGTTTAATATGGTACTGTGACATAACTCAGACCTTTTCTTAACCCTTAATAAACGAACGCATTTTATATTCTAGGACATTGACCAATGTCGACGGATTTTCAAAAATTAAATGCATTATTACCAGTGCGAGGAAATTTCCAGTAATAATAAGTATATGTACAGATACAAATATCCAAAAGGATGATGAAGTTAAAAATTTCAGAAAAATAATGAGAGTTAAACATATTTATGTGTAGATTTGTATGTATTGTACATTTATGAAGATCTTTTTCACCGTTTTAAAGAATTTCTTAGGAAATAAGATGCAGTGTCAAGAGATTATATTTTCGTTCGAATTTATCATAAGTATCATTATCGGTAATAGGCATATAACGTTTTTGTTTAAAACAATCGCTGGCCACTCTTACTTTGCTGCATATCGGTGCCGAATCTAACAGATTTTTTAAAATATGGTCTGTATGACGGCATTCATTGTTATTACAATGTTTATAATGTGCGGAGTATGGCGGCATTCATTAAGGGTTAATATACACATACGTATGTAAAAACTTGAACCATTCCAACTGTATCAAAAAGTTTCATTCCCTTACAACTTGAATAAATTACATCCTACTGGTTGGCGGCACATTTCGCGCGCTTCTCGGCGTAATTACACTGGATGTTTGCCGGAACGCGCATCTGATAAGAAAACGAAAAATTTCTCGCGGTCACTTAAGTTGCGAATTTTAAGAACAACCCGTTCCAACCGTGTCGATGAAACATTAAGCTTAATGTATATGGGAAGCAATAATTATACAGATGGCATATCATTCTTGGAGCTTACTTTGTAACGCAGTGAGCTGCCAACACTACACAACTTGTCCTTAATTCCTTCGAATATTTTATAAAAAACCAGCACAAAACATTAAACAAACTCATATCGCATTTTAGATTTAAAATTATAATGAGTTTTTGTAGAGAGGAAGCAGGCGTATGTGTAGAACAAATGGTTACTAATGCGGTTGGTATGAGATTCTGAAACCCTTCGCAATAAAACGTGGTGACTACTGAGGCGAGTTTACGAGGTTATATAGGAAGGGTTTGTGGTATTAGTTACATAGTGGTGCAGAGGTCTCACTTGTTTAAAGCACCTCCATTGACGCACTGGTGCATGCATGGTGGTATACCGTATCCAGACATGTTCTAGATACTAAATGTTAAATCGTGTAACGTTATATCTTATGTATAAAAGTGAAAAGCGCAATGTAGCGCTGTGGAAATATTCGAAGTAAGCATTTACTTATGAGCAGAAGTACCGCTTAGATTTAGATCAGCTATTTTCAATTAAGAAGAGCGCCGAGCGGCCCGCCGAGCTTTTGGGGTTAGCCCAATCTGCTGTTACTTTTATTAAATCATTTTGAATTTCGTGCTCATTAGACATGTTAAAATTTTAAATACTTGATAAATATATTTACAATTTTTTAAGAGAATCTAAAATAATTGTGAAAATTTATGTAATCAATACATAATTTTTTTGCGGCCCGCGATACCTTGACTAACCTTTTTGTGAACTCCTTGGAAAAAAGGACTAAGCACCACTAGTTTAAATATACATCCTTGCCGCTTTGTAGAGTAGCAAATAGTATGTAAGTTATAGCTGCGAAAGCGTCTGATGTCACACTGTATACTGTGCTCTCAAATTTATAGTGATCAACAGCATCTTGTCGTTTAATAAGTTCTATTTTATAACAAAGTAATATAAAAAATTAACGTACTTTATAAATAAGGTATATAAAATAAGTCAGTCTGTGTCGCGTTATTGATATGAATAAGTATCGTTACTTCCTTTTCCACGTTTAAGCTGTTTGATTTCAGTAAAAGCCTCGCGATGTTCGTTAGCTTCTTTTTTTTTTAAGTATAAAAGTTCGACCGTCATTACGGAATCGGTGGTTAATGTACCCGCGGCTCAGTATAATCGTGCAGACTTGTAAGGAAGAGATAATATCACATGTTATTTTCTCATCTTACTGGTGGTGTCTTTTATTAGTCCGTGTTTCGAGTCCGAGGTGTTAGTCCTGATGCCCGAGAGATAAACTTGACGTTTTATTGGCTCGTGAAATGAACCTGCGATATTCGTGCTCGGCGAATGAGGGCTCATTGATGTTCCTGCGCCAATTAAAATCACTGTCACTCTTTTATTGTTATTAAAGGCATTCACCTTTTCTGAGTAACTGTAATATATACATCAGGAGTATGTTTTATATACTCCTCTATAATATATTGATAGTTTGAAAAATTTTGCTAAATGGAATTGATTCGAGAATTGCGATGCATAAAAAATTTCGGCTAGTGCTATTTCGCTTTTTATTCTAAACCATTGATATCTTATATGGTTTTACTTTCATATTAATTTTGTTCATTTGCACAATGAATACTCGCATGAGTTTTATACTTTTTATAAAATAGTGTTTTTAACAGAAAATCTAATGAAAGCCATCATTAAAAACATTAAAAAGTAGTACGGCAGCTATTCCTTCCTAGTGAATTGTGCTGAAACTTCCAACTTCCGCGCTGGACGCAGACATTGCTGAGATCTAAGCGTTTTTATTTTTCCCAGATAATGATGCCTTGAGGTGCTTCCACTATCGTAACGTCATATGAGAGTACTGCATACAATCTTAATTATCTTTATTCTCCTAGATCTTTTATATTTAAGACAAATGCCATAAAAATAAGCGAGACGGTTTTTACAGTTTTATTATCGATTTACAACAAAAACTCGAATGTTATTATTACATATCGTAAACGTGCCATCGCACGGCAATGTTGCCAGGCGTATCTGTAAAATATGTAGCAATAAAGGCGCCACGGATAATGTCCGGACATGTTAGGATTCGTTTATTGTCCGCAGCCCACGTGTTGTGGCCGCAGTGATGTACAGAATCTTTATTGTATTCAAGTCCAAATAAAATAAGGCACTCCGCTATTAAATGCCAAGTGGATTCCCTTTTATTTAAATTTTAAATGATTACTTTATTAACTTTAAATGTATGGCATTACTATAAGCGTAAACGAGATTATGTACTACAAATTCAGTACTGTAGTTCTTTATTTAACACGTTAAGGTAAAGTGGTGCAAAGGTTTGAAGAAATGTGCAATCCAGTTGTCCTTCCTTTTTTATCAGATAGATAAGTTTTTATTTTTGCGTATCTATTTGACTTACTTCATTCATTATTTCAAAGAAAATGGCTACATCTCTTATTTAATTATTTAACTTTCTATATTGATCGATTTAGATCTTCGAAAGTTAAATAAAATATATTAATGTAGCATTATTATAAGAAAACTAAAAAAGGATTTCAAAGATAACTAGAAAAGAGGACATTGATTTGCCGTTACGGTATAATAACGAGGAATGTTGACGCGGGCTTAAGGTCATGTTGATCCAAAGTTTAGAGAATGGAGTATAAGAGTGCTTGGGTTGGGAGAGGTAAGAACATTATTGTAATAGCTGCTCTATTTGAAAAGTCCTGCCATATTTTTCCTATCTATAGAATTATATGTTTACAGTATAATAATACTGCTTCCATCTCTTGTTAGAAGAATATATGTATAACTCTAAATTTTATGTAAAAATTATTTCGTCAACCTTTTTATATTCTCTCAATTAAAACGCTAGTGATGTAGTTGTGTAATTTATTCAAATCAAATAAACTCGTTTAATATAATATTCGATGAACAAGAATATCATAATATTTATGAGTGCAAATAGAAAATACTTTATTTTAAAACGGTTTATTGTTCGATAAGCTTTGATGATTTCATTATGATGATGTTAGCTGAATAATGAAATTATTTCTCATACATTAAACGCTCTGGATTAGTTAATGTGAATGTTCTAGTTGACAGTTAGGAACGCCCTGCTATGCAAATCTCATTGTCTGTAATGCGTGTCCCCAACCGCGCCCTGGTATACGGGACTGCCTACGCTGCGCGCGACAATCTCGTCCGATGAATATTTACGCCGCAGCATTATGGTGCCCACAGAGCCAACCGATGTTTGCCGCTTTAGATGACCTTTTGTGTTATAAACTGTTATGGCTTTTTAATGAAATACGTAAATGTTATCTACACTCTAACTTTTCTCAATTCAATTAATTTAAACTGTTTATAAAACTATTTATAATTATTTAAGACGATTTTTAGAATATTTATTATTTTATTATTCGCTGGACAGACGGACGACCCAAATACTCTTAAATATTGTTACCGTTAATTAAATACGACCACTATATCTTATGTTAATATCAATATTGATCCAGATTCTTTTTTCATATCTCTTAATTTAAATAGTTACTTTGTTGCGTAGTTCTAGACTAGCTATATTGCACCTGGCCCGCAAGGCCTGTGTAGTTTACCCATTTAACAATATTTTATTTTAAACCATTTTGAATATCGCGCCCAATAGGATAATACACTGTTTAGAAATGATAAAATATCATATACGTGATGAATATGTACACAACTGTTTATTAACATTAGAAACAATCGAGAATATCTGAAAAATAATGACAATTTTTTTTAATTATTCTTTTAGGTCATTCAAAAAAATAAATTCGATCCTTGATTCTGGACGTTAATTTGCGACGTGTTCTACTGTCGTTAGGAAACTGTATTTAACAAATTCAATGAAACCTTTTATGTTTAAAGTTCACGAGATTAAGCTGTCGTAACGACGGTGCTTGGTCGTATTTGACTACAATCAGCGTTACATCATTGGGGGCACGTCGTAGAAATATTCAGAACTTGATTTCTACAAAATTACTACACCATAAGAAAGGTTATTCAGGTTATAAGTACCGTTGTTTAGGACCGTTGAAAACGCTTCAACTGCCAAAAGGAGTCATGACATTATGAATAAAAAATGAACCATTTTAAATTAAGCTGTAAAATGTAATATCCTTGTCCTGCAGAGGGACGATCATAAATCGGTCGTATAGTTAGGTCGTAAGTGTCGGCGGTCAGTTGCCGAGTCGGCCCCTTGAATATCTCTCTGGAATATATACGATTATTAGCGGACGAAATTGTAAATTTTCTTTCAAAACTACAACCAAGATCTTTATCGGTATGCTAGAGATAACGCCGCCGGGCAACGTTCTTATGTTCTCGTCAACCTCTCTATTATTGTCATCGCGCTTATTTTTATGTCTACCTATGAGCTATTAGAACTGATTTAAAGTTGCTGTTTGCATAATATAACAAGTCTTGTCGCTTCTATTCCATTACCTCATTAATGTCAATGGGATTGAAATATTTGTGTTCATTCTGTAAAAATCAATTCAAAGCAATATTTAATAGGACATTACATATCTAATTAAAATAAAAAAAATGTGAAATATAACCGTTATTTGATTTATGGTTTTCAATATATAACTTACTCATAGAATTTTGATTTTATTTGAAATAATGTATTCCTATTGTATGTACTTAAAATGATAAAAAAATTATAAATATAATAAATTCACTGGTGGTAGGTCTTTTGTGCCGAACATAGTCTAGATATGTACCACTGGAGCGCTTATTTATACTGCCAAATAGTAATGTGAAAAGATTACCATGTTCCGGTTTAAAGGGCGCTGCAGCTAGTGTAATAACTGAGATAACGAGACTCAACGTCTATGTCTCAGGTGACGAGCGCAATGTGGTGCAGTATATCCATCCTCACGTTGTCATGGGCGGGCGTATACTTGCTATCAGGTGAACGTCCTGTTCGTCACGTAGCTTAATTTTATAAGAGAAAAATTCTTTATTTACTACACATGACAAAAACGTTTTGAATAATCTGAGTCAGAAACACTCGAATAATTTAAATAAAGAAAATATTGATTACGATAACAAAGGTCGTTCATCACTTGTCGCGGTGAAAGTTATAAAATTGATAAGAACATTACCTTGTGACGACAACAAAATACCAAAAGTGTAAAATCGCTGATATCTCTTTATGTTCGCAGAGCGTACTACACAACACTGGTTTTTATGTGTATCAAAGAAGTTTGCAAACGGTATTTAAAATCGTTCACAGTGAATTTGTGATTTCCATATGATATTTATCTTTTGTGGCGTAATGAGAATTTATTTGTCTCCCATTTTCATAAAGCACACAATCTGGCGCGTGAGTGCGATACTTCGTTACCCTTACAATGTTATCGGGTGTATTGTTAAGCATTTGCATAATATTATTCACGCATATACATTTGGCTAACTTGGTTATCATATTTGTGAAGCCGATTTTATTTGTATTTTTATTGCTTATAGCGACCATTTATCTGCGCAGACAATTTAGGTGTTTCTGGTATTTAGTTTTTATTTATAAAATAATTTCAAAAATATTTTTTTTCTGAGCCTACTTAATCTATTACAGAATTAAAATAAAATTGGCTCTTATACCAGTTGTTTACGGATCAACCGACTTTTTACGTTCGGATGTCAAAATATTACGTATGTAATTTTAGAAAAATTATGTGTATTTTTAATGAATAACAGATTACTAAAGTGTATTTTAAACTCTCTCAAAGGCATACAAATTTTTACATTCACGTAAATATTACATATTTAACAGAACTAAGTGTTCGAAATTTTTCGCGTTTATTCATTTATTAATTACCTAGTCGTTTCGAGTGCTCTGCAGCAAGTATGGTCACTGGAGGATGGAGGTGATAGTTGTCACGTCATAGTCATAACGGTGTATCTGCAGCTTTTTAATTATTGTTTACAGTCCAATCTATCCACAATGAGAGCTCATTGGATGTAGTGGAAATTTGTAAAACTATTAATTTTATTAAAACTAAATATTTTATTGATATTCCTTAATCTTATCGTCTAAAACATAAGGTTTTTCTTTATCTCATTGCATGGGTGATGAACAGAAGAACAAATTTAATAAAAAAATTGGTACTGTTACACGAATTTGCGAGAATTTAGCCTCGAGCTTAGGAAGTGGTCGAATTTTTGATTGCAGTTGCGTGATACTGATTTTTGTTATAAAAACAGTCACACCTAAACGCGAAGATTTTTGTAATAAGAGAATAATGAAAATATGTACAAACTATATGTTTATAAGGCCCGAACTCTTTACTATTTTTATTAAATTTTTCTAAGAGTAATATGTGAACATATTAATTAAATGTAACATTGAAAAGTTGGAATTGTTTATTCCTATTAAAACATATCTTTTGCCCTCCCTGAATGATATTACAACATCATCACATATTTAATTGATATTTACGTATCTATCTTTTATAGTAGATGCCTTAAAAGAACATCCGGCGAATCGTCGGACCATGCATCATCTTGTTTAAGATGTAGATACAGGGCAATGCATTACGGTCACCCGACTCTGCTCCGCGAACTATCTTTTATGTGCACCCACCGAATATTAATAACCTTTATATATCTTTCAGTACAAGGTACCGGTGACACGTAACTATCTTGACAGGTAGATTAATTCGTGTGTTGTGCAATAGAGTAAGAATATATTTGTCTTGAATAGGGTGACTAGGCCAATAAATATGCACAGAACAGCATAAGAGATTAAACAAGCAGTAAAGCATAGCAAATTGTAACGATGATATCATCTCATAATATGTGTGAAGTCAGTAGTTGTACACTAATGTTTTTCAATTTTATCATCTTATTATTTTTGGATGTATTATTAATGAAAAATATGTATTTACATCACATTTTGAGCTTTACCCGTTTATGCATGTTTGGTAGCAGCGAATGAGGAAGTCGAAGAAATGCAATTAATAAATATACATAAACAATCGACGTGTGGTGTAGGTTAAATACGTCGGTGGTCGTTATTCGTTGGTTTCCGCATGTTGTTGGCACCTGTGCGGCACACGCGTCTGATGCATTCGTGCTTACTTCTGTAATGAAAACGAGTTAATTAAAATACATTAGCCCGAACATCGACGCCTGCACACGACGTACGATCTGGCTACCGATAGCCGCCTGAATGTGCTCCTTCGTTGAATAAGACCTGTATCACAAGTACATTATCTAGACTTAAAAATATATATTGTATTTTAGCGAATAGCTAATTTTTTATTATCACGATGATGCAAAATATTACAATATTCTTCATAAGTTGTAAAGGTGTAACTTGTTTTTACTTATGAAGTTAATAATTATTAATGTCAATAGTTATTAACTGTTTCGAAAAATAACTCATAGTTACAATATTATACATAAATGTAGTCAAATGTAATACAGTTTAAAAAATTAGTGTTGATGAAAAATTTTCAATACAAAAATAATTCACATTTAGTTTATATGCGATAATAATACTAGAGATGTTTTGACTACAGGTAACACTTAAGTGTAGTATTTTTTTTATTAGTTTATGAATATTTAGAAAAATTTTTCGGATTTTAACTAATTATTTTATAATTACCATGGTTGCTGCATAACAATACAATGCAAAACAATGCTGCATAACAGTCGGGATAACAAAATAAATGAGAATGATAAAATCCGTACAATATGGGTTTATTAAATGTGTAGTGTGGTATTTCTGGTAAGAATCGCGAGAACCTACTGGACGCGAGTAACGCGGGATCGATCGATGTGGAGTTCTTTGGGGGACGCCTATCGGCTGATGATGATGATAGTGGAGTATTCATGTAAATATAAGAAGTCGTTATTTTATAAATGTTTTGTGACAATGGCGGTATACATGTTTTATGTATTTCAATATAAATGACATTGTTTTAAGCACTTCTTTAAATGTAGATTTTATTAAAGTAGCGAAGATAGTATTTACGAAGCAACAATTGATAAAAATAATTACAGTATGAGACGATGCAACTCGTACATAATGAAAATTTACAGGTGCGCGTGCACGACCCTTGCGAGGAGAGCGGTCCGATAAGCCACGGCGAATGCTAATGCCCCTAAATAAAATTTTATCAGAGCGGCGCGCACGCTATCAGTGCACCGCGGTTTGTATCGCCGGGAAGGAATGGTAGGCATTTAGAGCGGCCACGGCCATTTGAGATTTTTCACTACATTTGCACTATGGAATCTCTTAGTATCCACAAATGGGCTAATACTACATTAATTTTACATAGTGTTCAGTGCAATGAGGGGCTGTGTGGTTGTTATGTATGGTTAAGCATGTTCGCCCAGGGCACTGGTTTTTACATGTTAACATTAAATTCACTGTATGTTAACATGTAAAAACCATGTACAATATGCTTATAATAAAATGCTAAGTGGGTAGCAAATAATCCTATATTAACCATAATATTAATCTCTTAGCTTATGTTTATATGAACTGAGAATGCTAATCATTCTACCAAAACTATTGGCCTGATCACTATAAATCAACAAGTATATGAATAGTATATGAGTTTTACGAATATCAAATTTAGTTATTTCTCTTCCAATAAGTATTTAATGGTGACGCTGCGGTTTATCGTCGACTTATATGCCGTTCATCTAATATCCATCATAATTAGTAATGGTACGAATTCAAAAATTAATTTATTATAACTTGCCTCTTGTGCTGCAACTCAACACAACAGCTCAACTTATATACTGCTGTACTGTTCAGCTAATGGCTTATACTAACCATTTGATTTCAGTTATAGACACAAATCAATATACACATATTAAACAAAGTAAGGCTGGTTCTGTATAATTACTTTTTAGTAAATTTACTTTGTAGTATTATTTTTCTATTCGTTACATTTTTATTAAATCAGTGTGACGAAACATAATATTACTCAGGATGTTATCTATACAATGGTTTCCTTCGCATCATGATGAAATTAATAAAAAATCTAATGGTAGCATCAATGGATGGTCCTGATTAAACAAGTAGATGGATTGGTACGAATAAATAATAATTTTTTCATGATCAATCGTGCTGCATTGGAGTACTACGCCCGCTTATAGTGTACTTATATATATATTTTTATTTTTGATGTTTGCGTTATAAAATACGAGTCTTTAATTTTGCGAAAATGTCACATATAACAGATTAAATTTTGAGATAAAAAATTGTTATATGAGAAAAAATATACACTGTTTGAAAATTAGGAACTTTTAATTCTTTTATATCTAGAAAGGCGTTTGCTTCTCAGCTGGTTACAAGGTAATGATGTATTGTTTCAGGTAAGTGGGTGGAATCGTTTAAATGCAACTGACTGACGGGTCGTGCGATGTCTGATGATACACTTTCGAATAACGTTGAAGTAACCTCATTCAAGAAGGCGTACAAACAATCTATATATTAGAAATTGAATTGTCACAATATCACGTGAGTACTTTTAAGTTTACTATTATCATCGTGGAAACAAAATTATCGTGCTTAATACACTTTTTAAAATACTGTCGGTGATAGCAGTTTATATTACAGAGATTTTTTTTTATGAAAATTTATATTAGCTTTGTGTTTTATGTGATAAGGCGAGCGGGCGATCGGAGGCTCTGGTCTCATTGTGTCGGTTATAATCTGGCGTATCGCGTAGGACTCGTGTCGGAATGCAAGTTTATTTTAATATTTAATAACCCCCGAGTGGACCAAGATACCGTCTGCAGGCGATTCTCTTCTCGTTTTTCTTATCGTTATCTCTATTGCTTTTTTGTCATGTTTTCCATGATATTGTTATTAAAAAACAATTTATTAAATATTCTGTAGAGATTTAAGAAAATAAGAATTAAATTGTGATTTTGGAATCTCTAGAATGTTAACCTGCTGTGTATTTACTTTTATACAATCAGAAAAAGTTCTTTAAGATACTTCACATAGTAATTAAAGTTTTTTTTAATATTAACTATAATGTAAAAGTTATTTAGAAGTAATGAAAAAGACAATTTTATACTCGATAAAGAGTTCTTTTTTCGTAAAGAAATGAGTTTCTTGGCTTTTATTTATTTAATTCTTTTTTTTTCTCATAACGTGAAAGTGAAGCCGCTTGAAAAAAGTAACAGACAAAAGGCGTGTCCGCGGAGTTACTCCGGCAGTTTTCATGCTTCTGAAATGACATTAACAATTTATTCAGCTTCTCTGTTTTGGCAATACTGATAGTCTTACTATATCTCAATTTATAATCTGCAAGTTTTTTTAGTTTGACATAGGTTTTTGCATCAGATTCTCTATTCGTCTGATGTTTTTAAGCGTTAATCATGGTATTGTTCTATTGCAATAAAAATTGTTTGCTTGGAATATTTAAAGGATTATGGCGTTGTTTTAAATATTATCGATTAACCTGGTTTTAATCGAATAATCACTTCAAAAGTTGCTTATTTATTATGAGAAATTATAATTATTTTTACAAAGTTTTGACATTCTAACCTCATAGGTGAATTTAAGTATCGGCCGTAAGCTCGTTAGAGGCAGCGAATTAAAGTTGACAGGTTGGAACTCAACAGTGAAGGCCACTTCCGACATGAACAATATAATTAAGCACTTCTCTTTTTAATTTTTTATTGCGTAAAAAAAATGTAAAATTTATATTGTGTTTTAATTTAAGAACCGTTACAGTTTATATTTCTTCGTTGTTTAGGGATGTATATATAGTGGAGTTTTCACATTTATACATAAAAAAGCTCTCGAGTGGTTTTATTTCCTTTTTTTTTATTAAATTAAGGGACAAGACGAACTGAATGTTCACCTGATAGTAAGTAATAGAAACATACAGACATGTATATTACGCCTCGTAAGTGATACGCCTGCCAATAACATCGTGGTGCTAGTTAGGATGGCAAATAATGCACCACATTGCGCTCGTCGCCTTAGAAATAAGATGTTGAGTCTCGTTAAGCCAGTAATAACATTAGTTATAGCGCCTTTCAAACACTAATACTTGCGCGCCTATTACTGTGTGGCGGTAGAAATAGGCGCAGCGGTGGTACCTACCTAGTCTTATGTGCCAAGTTCTGAAACTATTCCTATACATTATACATGGTCGCACAAAGACTAAAGCGAGACGCTAATTGGGGAATCACAATTTGGTTTTAGACTCGGGATGGGTACGACGGAGGCGTTGTTCTCAGTGCAGGTTTTGGTACAGCGCTGCAAAGAAATGCAACAAGCCGTGTTCCTATGTTTTGTTGATTACAAAAAACTGTTCGACAGAGTGTTACATGAACAAATAATAACGCTTCTAACTAGCATAAGATTCGATAATAAAGATGTCAACATCATCAAAAACCTGTACTAGAAACTAGAAGGCTAACATACGTGTGGAAGGTAAGGAAACTAGAGATATCGAAATAAAAAAAGGCGTGCGACTGGGATGAATATTATCGTCCACACTCTACAATCAATATTTCATAGAAATAGGTATAAAGCACAAATGTATCGGTAAAGATTTTTTATACTTTTGAAGAACAAATTTATAATAATACAGACCCTGATACATTCTGATATTGCTTTTCTTAGTTATTTATCAAGCGAAATTATAGGATATTGTTGACGGCAATAAATTGTAGTGGAGGAAGAAGATTGTTAATTTTTATAAAGAATCAGTTTAAAACAGAATGTATTCAAGAAGGTAAGAACTTTCAAGCTTTTAAATGATCTCATTGAAAAACCTTTATGAATAGTGTACTATTAAAGTGGATAATGAATCATTAAATTAAAACTCCAATATTTATTTTCAAATTCGATTGGAATGTTTTTTTTTTTACATAAACAATAGTTATGGTTTGGCTGCGTTATGAGTACGTCATAATAGTTAATAGAAAATGCAAATAGGCAAACTCTCGGTTAAACACAATATCATTAAAGGAAACGTTTTTCTTTTCAATTTCCTTACGCACCGATCGTCAGACGTTCTGATCTCGGATCCGCTCGATCATGAAAATATATAGCTTCATTCTAGCGATCGCTATCAGGAAAGCTCCTTAATCGGTTTTCTTTTATATGAAAATGGACTTTTAGATTTATTGCACCATTTTAGTTGCTATTCAGTTGCGTAAAAACGTGATATACGTCTGTTCGGATTCAAATTTGCACACTAAACAAAAATTCAACAGCGTTCTATATTTCAGAAGGAACGTCTCGTTCGCGAAGCCGGCGAATATTGCCTATGAAAGGAAATTGCTTAAGGAAAGTGCGGTTGCGTTGATTTCTTATTTCGTATTCATTGTGCGTTGAAATGGATCACATGCCGCAGTCGGGATGTGTCGACGAGAACTCGAAATGTACCAATGATTTTTTAAAGTGTTATAAAGTATTTTTTTATAAAATGATAACTTGGGATATATAAATAAATTCTTATATATTGTTAAGCTTTTCTGTCTAATTAGAAAATCGCAAAGAGGACTTTTAATGTTTTCTGGGCAAAAACTAATAAGATCCTTCTTCTGGGGAGAAGATAATGTTATGTGGGATTTTTACCTACTAAAATCCCTAAGGTGGTCATCCTCACTGCCTTGTAGGGATGTCTTACGGAACACATAAGTGCTTACCGGCATTACGCCTAAAGCTAAGCCCAGGGAGGGCTGTAACCCTTGGCGCCATCGTTTTGATACGACAAGCACTAGTCCACCTCGTACTTGTCGTTCATCCCGGGCTCGCTTAGTAGACTATGAGAGCCCCCACCTTCAAAGCCCACAAACCCGAAATTTTTTAGTTACGACAGGCAGGGTTTACCTTAGTCCTATTCTTTATAGCCCAAGACTACAGGACAAGATTAATCTTGCTTTATCACTTGTGGTAACTATATCTTATTATAAACAATATACTGATTATCTAAAATAAAAATTATGTTGTACTATTTTATTACTTAGTAGTAGTGGTGTTGTTTTTATTCAGCCTTACCATCCAGCCGGGTAATGCCATTAGTTTGCTAGGTACTCTGTCGGATAGGGATAACCGGAAGCATTTCTTTTATCTTTAAGTATTTACGTTTTTATTTTCATAATTTATATAAATATGTTTTATCATTAGCTTAAGTTTTTATTACAACAATAACTTATGAAAGAAATATTCTTAAACATAACACCTCATTACAAAGCTTTACCTATTTTTCGTTTTTAAAAATATTTTTTATCGTCTTGAATCTTCATTGTCGGAGACTGTCTTGGTAGATAACACTGCAGCGCTTGTTTCTGCCATCAAAGAGTAGTGTGCGACATCACTGTGTTAGGGGTTGTAAAAGCATTAGAAATAATGAAATTTTTGGATAGCATTACTTAACATTCTATATCAAAACGTCGACCATAATATAGTACAATGTAAACCATATCAACTAACGTAACGTTTAGCATCAGATAAACTCTTTTTTTCTCTCGTTCCTACGTCTTATAAAAAAATATAAATAACAGGTAGCTTCCGATCTGTGTAAAGAAATTTGGGGGTAGCCTATGCCTGGCAATGGACGTTTATCGGATAATGATGGAATGAAAAGCTGAAGATATATATATAAGAACTTATAAAAATAATTTGTAATAAATCTTTAAGAATCTTTAGCGTCGCCTATAAAGTTAACTGAGAATTGTTATATAAATCTTACACACCCAATGGGTTAACCCTGTCGTACGTCTTCATAAAGCGGTTTAATTTGGCGAGCCGCGGACGCGATAAGGCGACACGCATGCGGACTTATGTCGCGGTGCGTGTTCAGTTCGCGGGTCGATCGTAAATCTCTATGAACGAGCGCGCTCGCGGTTTCAGAAGTACGCGCATTTCGCCGGTGTCGTTTTGCTTGCGTCAATGTGATAAGGAGTGCGCTCTGACAACGAAGAATAACATATTTATAATTTGAATATTGGCTAAACTTATTCGATCATATTACTTATTGGTATATTGTATTTAATGCATTATTCAGCCAACAACCTGTACTTAGATAGAATGGTGGTTAAATAGGCTTGACTCTTCATAGAACAAGAGGCCCCGAGCCCCAATAGTTAATAAGGCATTATTTCTTAATATAATATTATCTATAGTTATCAGTTATACTTGTGGTGATAATTCATTATAAATTTTTGATTCATGATTATAAAAAAAATGAAAAAAAAACCTAAAAATTTTTGTATATAAGGTAGAATAAATTATTTAGCATAGCGGCAATGAACAAATGCATCAATATTCGTACTCGCCCACATTTCGTATCGTCGGTGCGTGGGTCGAGCAACGGTGCACGTTTCTCAAAATTTTGTTTCATGTTTTATTTTTTCTTATCTATACTGTAATATCAAACTCGCGAATACTTTGCAAAATTGATGGTCACTTTAACAAAAAACATTGTTATAGCGTGAATAAACAAACGATGTAATTAAAAGCGGAGGGGCCCGGTTTTTATTTATTTAGGTTAATTAAAATCCAGGGGTACGAGCAGTATTTTTTCTTTAATTTGAAAATTAAAGTCGCCATGTGTTACGGTATTTTAACCCTCGAATTCGGGGGTTCTTGTTTATTTGATATTACAGCGGGACCTACCTCAGGGCCGATGTAAAAAAAGGCCTAACGTCGCGATTAATTTCTGTACTGAGCCCATATTTTCATTAAATGTCTGAACTTTATTAAAGCGTATTTTAAAATGCGCGTCCCGGCGTCCTACGTTATACGGCGTTAGCAATGTGTTGATATTTTATTTACTTTATTGTCGACTGAAGCGCAGACTCATTGTGTTCGTAATGAAGCTTAACTCTTTCCGAGATTCGTTGGGTCAGTTATTAAACACATCTGCTATATGTGTAATATGCTCTGTCTGTTTGACCTTTATATTTTCCGATACCGTTATAACGTCGTTATTTTATAGGCCAATAAATTTTTTAGTACTTATGATATATTTCAGAGCTGCACAATCCTAAAGTTAATATTTCTTTATTTATAATTTAATTAAGTACATTCAAAAAGCAGAAAAAGTGTATTCTAAAATATGTACAAATACCTTTGTATCTCTTTTTAAGCACATAGGGTAAAAGAGGTATATGATATTTTATAAGGTTTTGGATTCATGTCTCGAAGATATTGAAATAATAATAATCCATAGTTCACTATTATACAAGCTAGCAACGTCGTGAACAGTAGTGCCAGTGGTTTTTGCGAACTTTGCCGACTGGTTACTACCCTCATTCTGTAAATCTGCTGCCATAACAGCTTTGCTATTAGGCAGCGACATATCACTATCGTTGGCCTCATTGTCACTTAATATTATGTGATTTCATAGTCTATAAAAATCCATATATTGATTTTATATGTCGTTGTACATTATAAATTTGTGGATTTGATATGTCTAAATGTTTATCTGATAATTTCAATTCTGGCACAGATTTTACGCGAATCGAGTCGAACAAGCGGAAATAAATTTAAGTTTTTAAAAAAGAAATGTACAATTTCATATTCGTTATAATTTATACTTTGTCACTGTTGTTTACTTCGTTGTTTTTATTAGTCCCTTTTGTCAGTCTCGATTGCGTCTTTACTTGCTCCAGTAATGTCTCAGCGAAAGCTCGCGGAAACCAGATGCGCAAGCCTTGAGTCCGATGAAGCTGCAATAGTTGACAATAAAACTTGCGGCGCAATATTCATCATAAAAAAAAGTTTTAGCGAAGGTCGCTTACAGCTATGACCTTTGTTCAAAACCATGTTAGCATAGAAGATGTAATAGTATAAGTCTGCAGAAGGATAGAGAGAGATTTCAGCGCAGTTTATAAATATATATTGTATATCATTTAACAAGTATTAAATGGGCAGAATTAATTTTACTTAATAATTCATATAATGAAAATATGTTTTAATTGAGTTTCCGTATCATATCAATTGTCCTTCCTAACTATAAACGACGTATTTTAATTTGGTAACCCATTTCACCGTTACTATAAACTACTTTGTTAGTTCAAACAAAATTACTTATGAGCTTCGTGTGATGGTCTTTGGAGTACGGTTTCACAGGCCTTGCGGTGACTGTAATAACCGTAATTAGCTATAAGGATTCCCCATTGGTTGTTACAAATAGTTATATTACATTTGTCGAAATTTTTTATATTTTCAAAATTTTTATTTATAAACTTTACTTTCACACAAGCATCAATATATATGTCATGTTGGTATAAGCCAAACAGATTTTTATGAATGTGGTAAAATTAAATTTTTATTTTTAATAGTTAAAAGAATTAATAACTAACTAGCTTACTGTCGATACAATCTTAAAAGCTTTTACGGCAATATTAACCTACTGCTGGATTAAAAATTAAACAATTTAATAAATAAGTTTAATATTAATTTATCTATCTCAAAACACCTCGTGTAAAATTTTTAAATGAAAGCCTTTATTAAATATTATTTACATACAAAATACTAATACTCCCGAAGAACCATTTTTAAAATGTTATATGTAACAATTTTGTTATTATTATTAATTTTGTTAATAGCCTCTTTAATACCTCGATAAAATCTGTCACATCACAAAACTTATAAAGGGCTTCCACAGCAAATCTTTCAGAATCAACTTGTTGTCCCAATGCGAGTTTCTTAATTGCAATTCCGCAGTCTAGACTAGATTTAATCTTGAAATCATATTAAACGTAAAATACTATATAAAGATAAAGAGAAAAACATTGTTCTATAATTTTATGAAATGCGAGCAACGATCTCATCGAATTGGAGATTTTAAGATTTGGTAGTGCACTTTTATGATTATTAAAATAATAAATAATATGGTTATACTAACAATTCAAAATAAACAAAACTCTTTAAAACCATTAAACATTGTTAAAAGCGTTGTAAGAGGCTAGTGTATACAAAGTTGCATTAGCGCCGAGTGTGTGGTCAATTTGTCTAATAATGAATGTACACTTGAAAGCATGACTGCAGTGGTCCGTCTTGTTAATGTAGATATTTGTAGTTCATATTAGAATATGAGCCAGTCTATTAATATTAAGCGAGAATCTGTTGTCTTAACTGTATATGTATGTTTTACTACGGAACATATATTTTACTTAAGAAACTTGTATAGGTTATGCTAGCAAATTTATAAACGGATTATTGGGAGCGCAAAGAATTTGCTTTATTTCATTAAATGATCATTTTAAATCTCTTAAAAAGCAGGCGAATATTGGCTTATACGCTTTGATTAGTTTACTTAATTTATAAGTTTTTTTATAAAAACAAAGTTAAATATACTTGCGATTTAAAATTAAAAAAGCTTATACAATATTACTGTTGAGCAGATTTTATGGAATTGTCACATTTCGAATTAAATATAACGAGATCGAAATCGGTCAAGTCTTTGAAAGATATTTTGCCAACGATCAGGTTCTTGTCGGAATCGGTTTAGATAGATACCACTGTAGCCATTATTTCTACCGCCAAATAATAGTGTACAAATTTTATTATGTTCCGCTTTAAAGAGTATTGTATCTAGTGAAATTACCAGAGTAACGAGAGTTAACATCTTTTGTTTCAAAGCCACGAGCACAGTTGATGCTGTGTATACCGGACCCTCTTAACTAGAGCCACGTTTTATCACTGACGTCTCACTTACCATCAGGTGAATACCTTGCTCTTATTGCTTTCTCGAATATAAAATAAACAAAAACATAGATGTTGTAACACGTATTAGTAGTTAGGCACTCCCGCAGTACAACGAAACACTAATCCTGTGCAGCGCAAAATGTTATTATAATCTGTGATGGAATTGACACTGATTGTTTTAGTGCTTCCTACATACGGTTAATGTATTGGATGTCGCGTACGATAAGCTACACGAGTAACGTTTTGCGCGAATCACTGAATTATGGGCATTGTAAAGAGAGGAGTCAGACACCCGCTGGGACCACCCGCGTTTCTTCAAGCGTAGTGGACGCGCGGATCAGGCGCGCCTTTACTGTTTTTGATACGTTCAACATAGCTATTGTCCGCCTCATTTATACTTTATATATAAATCCCGACACGGTTTGACATCACTTGTAAATATTTATGATTTGTACCTTTTGTTCGCTACGTTTGCATTACTGTCATTGCAAAAATTTTATTCAATGTTAATTTGACTTATACTTATTAATACACAGAAGCTATTCTTTTGATTCCTATTGTTGAAGTTTACATACGTATTTATTATGTATATTTCGATACATATACATAAAAATCTTGATGGAATCTCTAACTTTACGTGGTCATAGTAATAATAACAAATAACCTTAAGACACATGTATTAAAAAAAAAAATTTTCAAATTATCTCCTACGAGGAAGGGTAAAAGTTAAGCTTGTATTTTATTTTATTAACACGTTTAAATACTCGATATTACTGTTATTGATATTATGTTCTTGGCTATGGCAACGATTCTAAAATTGAAAAGTATTCTTTATATGGACGTTAGATTAGTTTGCGTTTTATGTATGATTAACGTAAAATATACTTAGCCCTCAAAGTTTATATATATATAGGTGTAATTAGAAATCCCAGAGGAAAGCATCGTCATCATCATTTCAACCGATGGACGTCCACTGCTGGACATAGGTCTCTTGTAATGTGTTCCACATGGCACGGTCTTGCTCTGTTTGAATCCCGTGACTTCCAGTGATTATTTTGATGTAGTTTGCTTAACTCCAATGAATATATTGGACATAATATTCTTAAGAATATTGCTATAGTCGTGTTCTTTTTGGTCGTAAAATCGAAGGGAAGTGATAAATCATTAAAAATACTTGAATTTGCATATAAAGTATTTATGCATGACAGCATGTTGCGATTAAGCCGAGCATAGTAAAAGGCTTGTTCGCCAGCACGAATATTCGTGATCCAATAGTATCCAATAGTGAAGCGTTCGGAATATGAAGGTATGATGTAAACGACAATTTAATTTTATAGAACAATGCAAAATAAGAACATGTTTGTTTGCTTTTAGTTTGAATGTTGTTAAGGTAAATTATTTTTGGCCTATCCACACATTATGTTTTATATCTAAGGATTTAAAATGTTATCAATGGGACAAATTAAAATCAAGTTTTTTTACATTATGTCAAAAGTATTTAAATGTAACTAAAAAATCAATTTGTTAAAATTAGAAGTAAAGTTTTGACAGATAATTTCTACAGGTTATTATACTATTTACAGACAGGCCGTTTCGATTGCTTCCCAAATGAAACTTCTCCCTCATTATCTCCGAGAACGACATCGTAAAATGACACTGTTTTGACGCTGCCCTGAGCGTAAATTAGACGCCGGCTTCGATATTTCATCAGCATCATTCCGTATTATTGGTCCGCGGTGATTGTAAATTGCCGCGGCATCGGAGCTCGTTAGCGTTTTTGATAGATGACGCCCGCTCGTTTGTTGAATTTGTTGTAACACTTGCGGCCGCGTAAAAACACATGGTTCGACAACGAGATATAAATGGCCACTCCCCTCGGCGATCTAAGTTAACGAGCCATCGAATAAATTACTTTGCCAGACAAAGATCCACTAAGGCCTTCTCTGCGCCACTTAAAACCGAAGGATATACAGCATCTGTTAGTTTATTATCCCGTGTTAAAATTAATACTCTGGTTTTAAAAGAAGCTAATTTAAACTTATTTCAGGATTGCAACAGAAAAATCGTAATTTTACGATATATATTTCGGATAAGTTGTATCCGATTTTTATGAGAAATTAAATTTTACATTTGCTAAAAGTTAAAGCTATTGTTTAGAGTGTTCGCGTTTGGTGGTGGTTACTATGTAGTTATTATTCAATGATCGTGACGAGGCCTTTATAAATTTCACTACACCGTTTTTACACTTTAGCACTTGGAGCGATGTTAAACGCCGCCCAGTAAGACAACTGTCGACTATTTTGACGAAGACCGGTCACGTTTTGTCGATATCCCGCCATGAGAATATTTGTTTTTTATTGTACGCCCGCCGTCGAGTAAAAATTGGAGTGTAATTTTATGTTTTAAGCGGTGCCTGCCCCCTTTCGTTCCGCTCGCCTTGAGTGATGGTTATCATAATTGGAGTGAGGGTAGACAGGTAGGTGAACTGTCCGCGCCGCCTGGAAGATGGCGGTGGGCGTGGACAAGGGACGAATAATTGTTATTGCGCTTTCACCGACCTCAACAACTTACATTGCCACCGTTACTACTACTATGAAACAGGATTCACTTTATGTGCACGATTCTACTCGCCATGTTATTTTTAAATAAATTAAGAAGTATCAAAACATTGTACCTTGATTACTTATCAATTTAAGTTTATTTCAAATTGAATTATTAAAACTTTGCTTCTTGAATTTATACCTAAGGCCTTGTACAGGTGTCTTGTAACTTTAGTATCTGATAAGAGGTGTCCAGCTACTATAAAGAAGTTATTGATTGCTTGCGACGGTGGATTACCATTACTGTTATCAGTGCGCGCACATGTTGCGACATGCTAGCGGCAAATACAATGGTAAGATTAATAACACGGACGCGTCGGAGTCCGCTATACGACACGAACGATCACAGACCAACAAGAGCGGAAGAGATGGCCGGATAATAAAGCATCAGTTCTCTGCCTCGTAACTCAATGCCGTCGACGTAGAAATTGTATGACAGCCCTTGCTAATTCACTTGCTTCGTCCAATGGTTATTGAGCATACTCGCGAAATTCTTGCTTAATAGCAATTTAGTGTTTTGTTGGTTGATGTATTGTAGTTTTTCTATTGATTGATTCTTAAATTCCCTTATAACAGCGTTATGCTAATGTTTTATCGAAGTTATTATAACAAGTTAGCATTATCTAGTAAGAAACTATGAAAGCGATTTTTTTTACTAGTTTATATCGACTTGAAAATATTACTTTCCTGTATATTTAATTAAAAAAAATTAAATGTATTTTTATATATTCCTTATTTTATCTATGTATCGCCACCATTTAGATTTATCGCAGATACATGAGGTAATACTCGTTGAACTATACGTAAAATAATACTTCGGTTCCTGTTACGACGGTGGCGTGACTGGTACACACGAAGGAAATCTTCACGCGCCGGGACGGAAGTGGTACTTACAGCAATAGGGCCCAGGTTTTTATGCGGCACACGTCAAGAATCCCTTTACATAATTGAATTACTGTTTTTGTTACAATTTATTAACATACATTTTTGTAATATATATCTATCGTAATTCTTAAAAATCCTAATGACAGGCGTTATTTATAAAAAAAAAATATTCGTGTTTAGTGACTTTTTATTTGATTAAAATTTTAATTTTAATTCATTTATATACGTACGTTCTGTTATTAATGAAAACTGTACAACAAAGATATTATAAATTTCTGACAGAATGGAATTTTTTCACCACATAATTTTAATAAGACTTTTCCTACTTTTTAACCTATGTTAAAAAAAATATTATATGACTAATGAGTCATATAATATTTTTTTGACTTATTTACATACCCCCGATAGAGCAAAATGTTTTTTTCTTATAATTTCGCTTATGAAAGAAATATAAATTAAATGGTGTAAATACCGTATATGTGTTCATGTGATTAAATTTCATTTTAATGTTTTGAAGCAGGCAGTTGTGGTGGTATCCAGCTGTTGAAATATTAATGGATTCATTGTGTGCCAGTATTGTAACGGTTAATTGTTTGTTGCTATGAGGTGTGGCAATTAGACGTGCAGGTGGTGAATGCGACCCCCTGCCCTTAAGCTGGTGAGGAGGAACCTGCATCCTCATTTGCATATTTATTGCCTCCACATTTCCTTAAGTGGGACAATCGATTGAATACTATGACTAACTTGAATTTAATTATATTGTGTGTTTATTTGCTTACACGATGACACACGAGCGGTGCATGTCATTTTAACGCCATATTGAGAGCGTAAATACCGACACGTACTAATATGTTTTTTGTAGGTTACATTTAATATTTTAAGTTTTTATACCGTGTTCAGCATATGGTTAATGATAACACGTCAACGTAGGGTCGCTATTGATATCAAACAGATGGTGATGAGATGTTCACCTATCAGTACATTACTTGTTAAACACATCTGCCACTATCACGCAAGTAGATTTGCCGTCCCAATTATCTTGGCGATTTTTGTTATAGTTTATCATTAAACGGAAAAATATCATCAATAATATCTTATTCAATCACAATTTTTTTTTTTAATTCTTGCTATTCACCAATTAGACAATGATTTATTAATAAATGAAAGTAATGATAAAGGACTTACATCGAACAGTACTTCCATTTTTATCTCATTTCCATTACAAATATATACGTACAAATTTTCGGATTCCTTTTTCATGCCCTCATATAGCTGTTGAGGAATCCTGAAACACTGACTAAGAACAATGTATGCTTATGCTATTCGCATTTACATAGGTTACTGCGCTCTTCCTCGCTTGACGTGCTGTTGAATGTACAAGGGTATATACATATGTATGTATATGGGTATGTGTTTAGTTGCTGAGGAGATTGTTGTCAACGAGGACAGCAATATAAACTTTTTACATTATTACCATTATCATAATCAACCGGTAGACGTCCACTGCTGGATATAGGCCAACTTTAAAAACATACTTAAAGCTGTTCTCGGCCAACTTTTAATTGAATATAAATAATTTGCATTATGTTATCCACGTTTATTTCATATGGTATAGATATTATTGATATACTTTGATACACCTTAAGAAATCACTGGCGTTTAGAATAATCATAAGATTTATTTGTAAGTTAAATCATTTAAATTATTGAAAACTTTTTTTATCTAACATTTCACAATAGTTGGAATCAGACCGCATTTTATACGCGTAACGTAATTTCAGCAGTTTTATCGGCACATCCTCTAAACTCGACGCACAGCCCATAATATTATTTCAGAACACGTTCGGGTGTAGATAATCCAATGCATAGATGGTTATGACGCATTTATTATAAGAAATATATTTCGGTGTTCCTGCAGCATCTGTGAATAATAATAACGAACAATTGTTTTGTTGAAAGTCACAATACAATGAGGAAATAAACATAATAAGCATTTAGAACTTTGGTGATATTTATAATTGTTTGTATACTAAGTTAATAACTTACCTGAATATAGTATTAACATTAAAGTTCAATAGACAGTGTTTAATAAATATAACGGGCGTTGCTTTCTTGTAAATTTGAAAAATAAAGTAGCCCATTGTAGGCCTGTTGAATAAAATGAATTTTCTTTTCAATGGTTACTTTTTGTGTTCTGGGAACATTGTCGCCTTTCGTTGGGTGCCAGTACACGCCGGGGCAGCCCTATTCAAATGTCAGTGTGAAGTACGCCCGCGTGCCCCTTCACTCCCTCTCGGGTACTGAAATGTCACTCGCCATACTACGCAATCAATTTCTTATTTGTATACTCAGCTCCGATAGTGTTCGCAAAGGATTTATCGTATTGACGAGTTTTGTATCACATCTTGGGGTTGTTTATTGTCACCGAGTTTACTGTGGTCGGATAAATGTAATTGATACGTTTTAATCGTTATTATTTTAATTTTTCCGACGTTTACGATTCCATACTATTTTAAAACATATTGCTCGTTTTAGAATTTACAATTTGGGTATAAGTAAATGTGGTTTTTAAATAATTTATTTTGATTTTGTTTATGAAATTATATAAGTAAATTAGTCAAATATCGAATGACGTGACGTACGTGAGGAGATGTGATAGCGTTGTGATTTATTATAACATACCGTAATCATGGCACAGATCCAAAAAATTGTAAGCCCACCGAAATCCAATTGATTATTTCTTAGTTTATCGTTTAATTTAAATACGATTGGTCTTAGTCAAAATTTTTCTGTAGGAGTTTGTTCATTTAACTACAACGTACATAATTCAAAACATGTTTGTAATGTTTTGAACAATTTTTGTTTCCAAATGTAGACATTAAAACACTAATGATTCGGCAACTATATTATAATTACAATGTTATTTCTCTTTGGATTGATACATTGGTGGCAAAGGTCTCTAGCAGTTTAAATGTTGCACGTTATTAATACTGTTCTCGTTTAAACTCTTAAATTACAAGCTGTTGCTTCTATATTCGTGATAAATGTATTTACATTTAATATTTTGTACAGTTCTATCAAATATATCACGATGTTTTTATAGTTTAGTCAGTGTGAGTGTAGCTAATGCTTCTGAATGTTACTATTTCCTCCATAGACATGAAGGAGATAGGAGCACAGTCACCGCGAGTGGGTAATCGCTAACTCTATCGCAATTTAACGAGGCACGATTGTTTTTCTTAGTTTTGAATAATATCGAGCCTGTATTTGCTATTATCGGATTACATACTTTCGTTACCTAAAATGTTAGTCCTCTTAGTTGCAAATAGTCATGCTTACTTTTGCTGCGGTCCTATTGTTACGATAGAATATGATTAATAATATAATTGTATGAACAGACTACTAATATTATAATATAATATTTATATGGAATAACAGATCATTGTTTTAAATATATATAGTGCATTATAAAAAAGGACCTTGCGTCGCACTCGGTAATTAAGCCCATTACACTTATCCTTTTGAATAGTTGTTTCCGCGCTTTGAATAAACTGTTATCTGTTTGCTTTATATGGGTGTAGTGTAAAATCATTAGTTTAGTGAATTACTATTTTGCTGAGACAGTACCGCGGCCCGCCCGCTGCGAATCCGATGCGAGCTTCTAGAGCCAACTTAAACTGCGCTGTATGCGATATGAATCTCACGTTTACCGCAGACTAAATAGCGGATAAATTAGCGAACCGAGTTAAATTAGTGCAAGCTAGTTAGCTCAACATTTTCCTACGGTTTTATATTTTATACTAATACCAGCGGCATGCTTATAAATGCTAAGTGAAATGGAATGACAGCATATTAATGAAATTGCTCTTCTTCGATAAGTATATTTTTTTAGATATAATTATATATAAAAATAAAATAATGATCTATTGTTTGATTGAACTATATCCAAAACATCAAATACTACGTAATGGCTAAGTTAGTATATCCTATTTCAGTTTAGGTACCAAAATACCTAATTAGATTGCCAACAGGATTTAGATTTTATTAATTTTGTATATTTTAAAAATTATGATCACAGAGTTAATAATAATATAAATGTTATTTTAGAAATTATTAAAAAAATAAATTAACATGTCTCCTCATGGTTACATCGTATCAAGTTATCATCATCATCAGCCGACAGACGTTCACTGTTATACTAATTACATATTGATATAGAATGAGACAGATTTCTTTGCTTTCTCTGTTATTTATAAAAATTTTATCTTTACCAGTGTTAACGTTTTCGTTTATTAAGTGTTTTGCGTGTTTATTTCCGTGGCGTTCCTTGGAAGAAGCCTATGTCAAGCAGTGGACTGCCGCAACCTGTTGATGATGTTATTAATTTCTAGAACCTGTTAAATATTTTTTCGCATTCACTTTTGCAATCCATCTGCATGTTTCTAAATCGATTTCCTCTTATTACTACGCTCAGTTTTTTTTTATTGAAAATTCATGATGGATCATCACAAAATCTATGATTGATTCGTGCTGTATTATTCGTAGCTTTCGTAAGAGTTGCTCTCAACGGTTTTCGCGGTAGCGGCTTTCCGCGCCCCCGCGAGCGTCATGATTGATTACATGTCGGCAAACTTCATATGCTCCAGAGATAATTTTGTATTTTAGCCGTAAACAGATTATGTATTAAAAGAACCATCGCTCCCTCAGAGTTTTCTTACTACGGCTTAGTAAGGAACATTCATCGTGACGGTGCTTATTTATCCCATCAATTCTACGCGTACAGATTTTAGGAATGTACTGAAAAAATGGGTATAAACGTTATTTTCTTGACAATTTTTTACATTGGGATCATGTTTGTACCTAAAAGAATATTGTCTTTAAAAGTTCTATATTATTGAAAGTAATGTGTGGCCTAATTAAGTTTACTGTCAAAAAAGCGATATAATGTGCTGTTTCGGATAAGTAAAGATTACGAGATATATTACATATTTGGAAGATGTGCTACTAATATATTGCATACATTTACAGTATAGCTCACAATTTAATTGTTACGGTTTAAATTGTCACAAGTGACAGAAATCGTTATTTTTTGGGGAATTTCGTATCATTAATAATGTTGATTTTGGATTGTCTTTATAGATCTATTAATATAAAAGTAACTTCAAATAGATCAAATTGTTACATAAATAACAATCTGTGTTCAACTAAATACGAATCATGAAAAATCCGCAGGAATTTAAGTTTAGGTGGGAACACTTCAAGTAAACTGGGTCCACGCAAGAAATGAAAGTAAGCCGTGTGCAATGCAATATAAATCTTTAGTTAAGTTGTTACAAATTTACTCCTTGTGCTTACTGTTTGTTGTCTTTAACGTTTCATCTATTAAGGGATAAACGTTTTGGTTTTATATATTAGTTGTATATTTTTTATTTATCACATTTTAAGAAAACGTTTTTAATTAATATACAAAAGGTTAATTTTTTAACTTTCATGTCAGATTATAGTCAACAAAAGTTACTAATCTCAGGTGTTGCAGATTAATTATCCTAGCAAAGCAATTAGCTCTTTTGCAGAATATGTTTTGAATGTAAAGAAATTGGATAAATTTTTATTGATATTATGATAATGTACAATTTTCTTCTGACCATGCCCTTATCATGTGTACCCTATAATAATAATTTGGCCAGTAATTTGCATCTTCACTGTTATTAAAGTTTACCACATTAAAGATACTTAGCTTGAAATAAAATTATATTGTACTTAACTGCTATTAAGTATGAGTCATTGACAAATCTATTTATAATAGCACTGTTTGTTCCAAAACGTCGTGTTTCTCATTAAATTTGGATATGGCTACAACGGTGTCGTTGCCTGATGCGCATAATTTAGAGTTCTTTGTTCCACTGAGTTTATCTCGGCACAAGAACTAATCGACCAGTAATTCAGGTCGTATCGTGGCTAGATTAATATGTAGGACAACTTGAAGAGTGATTATTTTATATTTAGATTCATATTTCTTAGTTGATATGTTGTTCTATTTTTGTTCTATATGTTGAAGTAAAAAATTATAATGATATTATTACATTAAAAATAAATTATTTACTCATATTGAATAAAAATCTCAAACATATAAACGCGTTGTTTACACACGACGTAAATATATCGTAAATATGTACTATCAGTCCAATTCATGCTACTTTTTTAAGTTTTTTCCTGTAATATAACTATGGCACTTCCATTATTAGTGGTGACTAAGCGAATGTTGCATCAGTAGAGTGTCAGGATCCTCACTCTCGCTACAAAGTAATTCTGTACTTTGAAATGCATCTTTGATGCGGCGATACATTACCTTTCAACGATCGACTTGTTAATGCTTCCATACAGAATCTAAATAAAATAACTTTGTAATCACTTTCGAAATTTAAAGTGTTGTAATCTTCTTTTTTGTAAATAAATGTTTCTATTTCTATAACAATAATTGGCCAAAATAAGGTAATTACGTGTTCATTTATATTATTTTGCTTTTGGTGGTAGGTCTCTGTTTCTGAAGACCGTCTATGTAGGTACTACCGCAGCAGTCATTTCTGTCGCCAAACGGTAGTGTGCTCCAGCTTGAAGGAAGTTATGACTGAGAAAATGAGACAACATCTTATGTCTTAAGGTGTCGAGCACAATGTGGTGTTGTGTATATCATCCTACCCAGAGTCACATTATTATGGGCAGGCGTATCACTAACCAACGTTTCGCTTGCTTCGACGTTATGTGGGATAAAAATACTTAATATGTAATTAATTTGGTTTGTTATTATGTAGGAATATGTTCTTTTGCGCTGTTGGTATTGTTATTACAAAAGCAGGCGGCGCGCGGCCCGGTGGCGATGTTGCGATAAGGCTGGCTGTAATCGGGTTAGGCACGCTGTCGCTCACCGGACTAAGTACTAATTGCCATGGTTATGGGTTATGCAGACCGGTTTAATGGCCGCTAAAGTACTGCCTCTATTTACGTAACCTACTATGCCGCGAACCACAGCGAACGGCATTTTACTATGTTGTTAGATGTAACCTTTGTTTAATGTAACCTATCACGTATTTCACAACGTAATAATTATATTGTTTATACCGTAATAGCAATTTTAGAAAATCATTGTTTTTTGTCATTGTTTTCCTTTTTCTGTATAAACTCAAAAAAAAACGTGACGTTTTCGTATGTTTTCATTGAGGAGAATTATTAAAACTTCTTATGAATGTACGGGGTGTAATATCCCGCACAAAAATTCACAGGACCCAAGCCAACCTCACGTGCTCGTGGTGCACCCTGCTAATCAACAAACGAGGCTCTTGGTCTCACCAACCCGCGTTGGGCCAGCATGGTAGGAAATGACCCAAATCCCTCCATATGAATCCCTACCCGCTGTGGGGGACCTTTGGGGGAGGCTTATGTCTAGTAGTGGACGTCTATCGGCTGATGATGATGATGATGTACGAGAGGGTTAATGTACAAAATACCTGTTCTGTAAATTATCGTTCTACATGTGTTTCTTTCGGAGATAAGTGTACGTTTTTAAAACTCTCGCTCTAAAAGTTAAGCTCTGTAACTGGTTTCAAATTTGATATATACTTTACTATGTAACGGAAATGACTTTTATTAAAGTTTCAATTGAATTGCCATGTGTATGAGAAAAAAATTGATCTGATTGGAAAATTTTATCTGGTTTAATACATGATATACTGTTCATAATACTTTTTTTCATAAAGCCTTTTTCTGTCTTTCCCACATTTTTACTTAATAGTATGATGATTTAAACGAACTTCGATTGTAAATCATTTTTATTTCATATTGGGTATTGTGATATTTCCGCTAAAGGAACGATTGCAAGGAAAACAATGCGCACGAGCATTGTAACTCACGCGCACAAAGCGATGTTGTAAGCGAAATTGAATTTGGTTCGGCATGACATTTGTTCGTGTGTTCAACTCGTCACGTTGGTTCTCCTTCCCCCTCTCTCTTAGATTGTTGCATTAACAATCATAACATGGTAAAAAGAGACGTCTGGAACTTCATGCATTTACATCGTGAGCCGCGAATCGGCTTCTTTTGTTCTATGTAAATAAGAGACCTTCTGTTTTAATGCCTGGCTTATTAAGGAAATGTTTCATGTGATTTTTTTTTTAAGTTTGCTATTAAAAATACATGGACATACTATATAACGCATTCGGTAAAACAATAATTTGTCATCAAATCATTTATTGAAAGAATTGGATGCTAGTTTGTATCCACCATACCACGGTATGATTAAGAGTAACGGTAATGATACGTGTTGATGTTTAATCATAAATTGGTAATTTTGTGTTCATGAAGATTAAAAAGGACTACTTAGGAGATGGTGTATTTTAAGAATAGACTTATTTCGAAGGAAATTAAAACATCATATAGAATTCTAATATGTAAGGTATTTTTACCTAAGACTTATTACTAATGAATTTCATAATTCATTGAGTTTTTTCTCTGTGTTTTCGTTGCTTTTCAGGTGTTTAATTTTTAGTAGATGAGTTTGTTGATTATGACATTAACTTGTGTTTATTTAGAAAGAGTAAATTATTTTTATATTTTTAAACATTAAAAAAATATCATCACTTGCATTAATTTAAGTCTCGATTTATCGTGACAAGCCCAAAGGGCATACACGTCCGTGGCCATGGGCGGCGGGTAGACACAACTGATTAAGGCGTATAATCAGGTCTGCAGTTCGGCAGAGCCTGCTCTTCGAATTTACGATGTGCCTGACCGACGCTTATCGCATGCGAATGATCTGCCCACGGCGCGCGGACCGCTCCACACACATATTTTATTTTATTCGCGCTACTGTGATGTAATGAGCTGATAAATTGGAGAAAACCACCAATTAGTGTCGATGAATTTATTGTTTCTACTTAAAACGTAGGAGGGCCGTGTTGGTACTTAATCTCGGAATGAGGTTTTCTTTTTAATTTATTTCCTTACGCTTTAAACGGACAATTAGATGATTGTAATTAAGTTGAAAGTCAATTACGAATTTATATCGCAATAAAGAGAATTTTAGCTGTGTGGAAACCAGTAAAATATTATTCATACTTTAAAGTTAGTATGTAGTGTTTTAAATTAATTATTGTACTATAACTAGAGCACTTGTTGTATACATATATGTAATACATAGATCTTTGAATACCAGATCAGGTAACTCTATAACTCCTGACCTAGTTTGAGATACATGCAAATTTGCTCTATTTTATCAGTCGAATGTGTTCCGTGACAATACTGTCGATCCAACTAGTTGGTTCTTAGGGAGTATAATAGACGGCAAGTATTCACCACTCCAGCTGTAACTGAATTAAAATAGGGTTATGTTAGTTTCATAAAGAGAATATTGTCGTTAAGTAAACATGATGTAAAAATTATTATTTAGTACTTTTGTTTTGTCTTTAATAATCTTAGAACTAAATCATCTAAGTATTGCAAGAGAAGTAAATAAAGTTTCAAATCAATATTTGTTTACAAAAAATCTCACATTATCCTATAAATAAACTAAATATGTATAGAAATAGTAATTTTCATAAATTATATCATAAAATCTTTTCCCTAATAAAAAGGGGTACTTATATGATGTTTAGGTCGATTCATTCGTTTTAGACGTGAAATGGAATTAAGGGTGAAGCCCAAGACCGAACGCGAAGGAGAGTCACTGGGGACACCCTTTGCCCTATCTTGGGTCATAGGATATTAATAAAAAACAAGTTTTAGTAACGTAACCACTGTGTTCTTTTAAAGATGAATCAGGCGTAAATAAATACATTTTTAATGCATTCAATATGTATAGTATAAGTTTATTTTGTGCTTTAAACGTAATTTTTTTTTGTTATTGTATGATCTGGCTTTTTAAAAATTATCAAGATAATTACAATTATAGTCGATTAGTTCCGGTATGCTTCATAAAAGATTTCAACGCGCTATTTCCTCGTAACGAAGAATTTATTTATTACTGTTGTTAAATGACGCATACAGAAGTTTTTTAATTCGACGATTTTATTCTGTATATTTCTATACTAAACACCTGATTAGCTCTTATTGTGTATCCTTACAGTAATTTAATGATCTCTATCAAAAACACAACCGCCAAAATTAAATTATTTTATTTCCCTTTACTCTTTTCTCAGGTCGGTATTGAATTTCAAGTGTCGAAGTTTCTAAACATGCTGTTGAATTTGACTACTAAAGTAACGGATGCGTCAGAACTAAGTATGCCAATTACCACTTATTGTATATGTGCCTGACCATAAGAGCCTGACTAGATTTGAGTTTAATATTTAATGGTCTATTAATACTTAAGTTGATGGATGGGATATTTAACGCAATCGCAATGTTTGTGCATTATTTAGTAATTATTTTGATTTATTTTTATTTTCATATATAATAAAAGACAACTTCTTGGCTCTTAGACATAATTTGCGACTAATTATAATCGATTTCAATGTTCGCAAAGTGAAAAGTACGCTTTGTTTTTTATTTCATTTTTTGTTCTTATTACTATTGTTATTTTACTGAACTAAATAACCATTTAATTAAATCTCTTAATGAATTAGTTATTTCATATATATATATTTTTTTTACTTTTTCCCATTCAAAGAAGCGAGTGAGATGTTTCTTTTGATGGTAAGTGTTACAAACGCCCATAATAACATGGAGCTGGATAGAATGATATATACAGCACCAATTTGTGTTCGTCGCCTTGAGACATAAGACGTTAATTCTCTTTACCTCAGAAATTTCAATAGCTACAACGCCTTACAAACCGGAACACAGTAAAGTTTGCATGTATCTGTTGGCGGAAGTACCTCTTTTGTTATGTAGTTATAAATTGAAGCATAAGTAATAATTGCAATTTTAATTGAAAACGGCGTAGTAATTTACGTAGCTTAATAAAAGTATATTTGTATATTGTTACAAAGTCGGCCATTTTAGACTGCGGGTGGGGTCAATTCGACTCCGCCTTACATTTCCGCCACAGAATAATTAATATAACCCCACCATGTCTTCCCCTTTTTCTTCATTATACGCCCTTCTACTGGTTGAGAACCTTTATTTTTACTCTCTCTTTAAAAATACAAGCAAGTTAATAGTTGTTGTAGGAAACGTTTTAAGTAATAATATAGAACGTTGATATTTGTAAAGGCGTAAAATTACACACTACCGAAACCGAATCCCTTGTTTTAAAACATTTAGAATAAAAAAAACAATGTTATAAAAATAACAAACTTATTTTTATATAACCATAATTCATAATCTATATATAATATTCTTTACAATAAAATATTTTCAAACACTTATTTTACTAACAGTATTTGAATACAAAATAATATCTGTGAATAGTATGCAAGTTTTAATCGATTGTATTGTAAAACCTTTATCTAGGTGAATAAAGTTAGATTTTTGCTTACTTAGAATTTCCCCTATGTCATTACAGTTTGGATGAAAAGGTTGTAGCTTTATAATGAACTCCATTCAATATCAGTTTCTTATTCAAGTGAAGCAAAGTCAAGCGAGTGCAGGAAACGGTAATGTAGAGAATCTTAATTCGTATTGAGGCATTATTCGCGTATATGATATTGTACGTATGTAGAAAGCATTACGCTTTGTGTGGACATGCTTCCCTATTGTCATTAAATTTTCATTTCGTTATTTTATAAGGTTCCAAACCTTATAAAAACGAATACCAAAATTTTATTTATTTATTAAACGTTTTTACATTATTGTGAATAAAATTTACACAATTTTTACACGTGTTGCAATATGTTTCTGTGATTATTTAACTTCTATAAAGGTTACAAACTAAGAAGTATTTAGTTTATCTAATGATGCATATCGACATCGAGCTCTCTTTGTAGATCACTCTATGGTGACACTTTTGTGACTGACACTGACATTTATTTAAAGTGTGGTAATAAAAATTGTCACACTTAAATAGTAACATCAGAAACAGGGCACTATTCACGTTTACTCCAAGAGAGTGTCATCAATATCTTTATTATTTCAACCGACGGATGTCCACTGCTGGACATAGGTCTCCTTTAATGTGTTCCACAAACCACATGAACCAACCACAACTACATGTTCCAAGAGAGTGTATTTAATTACAATTGGAGATTACTACTTTATAATGCAATCAGAAGATGCGCTCGTTGCCTTGATCTAAAGCAAATTGAACGGTGAGATTGCCTCCCAAGAACATCTCATTTGACGCCGCAGCACTTCCAATTGTCTCAGCTCCTCAGACTTCGAGCTATATCTATTGTGCTTGGCGAGTTACCGTCGCTGTGTTATTAATACGAAACTAGTGCCTCCATTCAATACGAAACATGGACTAGTTTCGTAAGATTGCATTGCTCAGGTACTCTATTGTAGCTGCCAGAATGTAAGATACAATGTCCAGTTTACAGCAGCTCGTAAAATATGAAGGTATTATTATCAAAAATAACATTAAACTTATCGAAGTTTATAATTGAAGTATCTGATTAATCCAGGTAAACATACATATCTAGGCATTGCTTCTTTTGAAAATGTATTAATACTATTAGTTTTTATTACTTTTATATTAAATTTTATTCATTACGAGTATATTAATTCAAATGTTCTAATTCTAGTAACGAGGAATATTACTTTTGTATTATAGTAGGCGTTATGTTTAATAGTACATTAAGAATCTGAGATCATTACGGCAACAGTCCATGATTGATGCTCTATTCTATTTCTTTCCAAAATATATTTTTATACTACAGATTGGAATAAAAAAACAAAACTAATATGTGATTGTTGAACTAAATATTAAAAGGGATCCAAGAATATAAGATTCGTGCAGAACATTTAAAGGTAGGAGCAATTTCGAATAGCTGGTTATTGACAGTGTTGACGCAGATTTTATCCTGCAGCTGCGTTCTCGAGCGGTTTTAATTGCAGCCGCAGCGGGCGCTCCCACGTTGATTTAAAGCAAATTGAAAGTTCCGAGCCGCTCGCGTCTCAACATCTACTTGTACTTTGCCACCTATCAATTAATCAGTGTTAGGATTTAGTATCTTGAAGCTTTTGATCAACTTGTAACGTTGCTAATCTGCATCTAACTACTTTTGCAAGTTTATTTCTGAAATAAACACTTTAAAATTATCTTTCTTTTATCAAATTTTCTAAAAAGTCGTAACGTTTAACGTCCTTATTGTTATTAAAGCTCGTGTGTTCTTATAAGTGGTGTTGTTCTTGTTTAGCCTTAATCGGTAAAAATATTTTTTTAGGTATCAAAGCTATAAGTAGAGTAAAACGTTTAACTTGTAGTAATTATCGTGTTCTGGTATTAACCTAATACCACGATTACGATACATAACATAATGTAATAAATCTCTGTTCTTTTACCATCTCTGTTCTTTTAACGATGTTTAAATATATTTTGTGTTCATTACTGATTTGCAACAATTGACAGTCGTATTTGTTGAATTTTTCTTCGGTTTACTGTGTTTTACGAAGTAAATTTAGAACGTTTTAAGGTTATAATTGTTGAACACCATAAGGAGAAATAGAGCAAATTAATCTAGCAAGTAATAAATGCGCCTCAATATTTGATTTATCCGTTGTGTATTTAAATTATAAATATTTTTACGCATTGATGTTTCATTTTATTATTTTGTGATGGTGAAATATAAAATAAATAGTAACAAAACATAACACGGACCTATAGTCGGAAGCTAACAAGGACAGACCTTTCCATGAATCGTCACGGTCGGGTTTTTATGTGGTAACAAATTGCAGTCGGTTCGTTAATTGGTTGGAATTGGTGGAATGACTGGTGGTTTTTTAACAGTGCGAAGTGCGCGCGACCTAATGACAAGGTAGGGCGATGGCGGCACCGACAGTGCTACTGCTGAGTCAGCGCAAATGAACACTGTTGGCGCCTACTGGAACATGTTTCCTCACACTTTGGAATAGGCTTACGTAGGCCTCTCTATTTAAACATATTCTTATATACTGTGAAGTGAAGGATATGTAGATAATACATACAAAATATATAGTTTACCTAAGATTATAATATTAATAATTAATTATTATATTAAGCATTAATTGGAAATTTTATGGAGGTGTCTATCCCCATTTTGTCCATGCATGCATGGTTGGGATTGTTTAGCATCTTTTATAACCGAGTCTTCCTAGCAAAACTGACCCTTTAAAGTATCAAGTATAGTTATATGATATAAGAATACATAAATATAATATTTGGTTTTTTATAATATTTTTTAAGTTTTTCACTCATTGCAGTATTTTCTATTAAAAACTCACAATGACGCTACGAGCTCACGTCATTTCTAATTAGTCTTGTTTAACGAAGGGGAATATTAAGTCATTAAGTACTTTTCTTTCTTCAAAGCTATCACGTCTATCAAATTAAAATACATAGAGAGATAAAAATTTAAATACATAAACCTTTTCATGCTTGTAATGATAAAATATTCGTTTAAGTCCCTATTCAATTACATTTTACTAAATCTCACCGTTTCATTAACATTCTCTAGGCTTATTTATGTTAGCATTGTTTTATTTTCAAATATGCATCCAGCGCGTTCTACTCGTTTCCACCTTGACAGTGCCGCTGATTCCACCACTTGCACTAATTGCTAATAATTTAGTAGAAACATTCTACTTTATCAATAATATCTCTCTAAAAACAAGGTTCTATTGATATTTTATTATAAGATTAGTTTTTGATGAAATTTTTTGGCCAGTTTTAAATGTGTGCCACTTCATATCATAAATTAAATGTTTAAAAAGAAAATTTCTATACTCTTCTACCTACCTACCTTCTTTGTAATTGACGTACATAGTTAATATAAGTATTGGTATTTTAAACAATTTTGTTAGATTTTTTATGGTTATTCAAGTTCAACTTTTTTGAATCGGGTTCACACCATATTGAGTCATGCACATTTTTCTGCGGCATAGCGCAGGTTCTCACGCGTTCATCAGATTGTCACGAGAGTGGGCCGGAACAAGGAAGGCTCAGTTAGGACACAAGTTAAGAACGACGAGAGATTTACAATGGATGAAAAAACGATGTATTTTATGTTTACAATGTATAGACGAATATGTTAAAACAACCGCAGCTCTTGTTTTTGCCGCGAAACAATATTCTACTTTGAACGGCGCTATATTTAGTGAAATTGTTGGGGTAACAAGACTTAGATAGAGTGTGAATTCAGATATGGCGGCTGATAGAAGGATTTGGAAGAGTAGTACATACTGTGCCGACCCCACATAGCTGGGAAAAGGACAGGAGGAAGAAGAAAATTGGGGTAACAAGACTTAATATGTTATGTTTCAATATTGTGCTACGTATACCATCATAACCAGCTCTACGTTTGTATAGATAGTTGTGTCACTTAATAAATTCATACCATCCCAGGCACCATAAAAAAAATTCGGACATATTGCTGGCTCAATATTATAAAAATCGTAAATTCAAATGTTAGATTTAGATTTCAATAACAATTGATAGAGGTAACATGAGAAAATTAAAAATACAATTAAATAATGACATTAGTAGATCAAAATAATTATAAATGTTTATTCAACATTTTTAATAATAAGCTTGAAATAAGTATCTCGAAACCCCGTTTTGTACTTGTTTGGTATTTGACGGCGATCTCTGCATCAAAAGCGCGTCCGTGGGCAGGCTACGTGTAATGACACGATCGCTTGATGGTGATAACAATAGATAAACATTTAAGCTTGTTTTGAATAAGTGATTCGTAACCAAGGCGTGAAGTAACTAGTCGTTTTTACGAGTTCGAGTTTGTATCTTAGAATTAACTTGGTGATTTTGGTTTATATTAATTTTTTATTGTCTCTCGTGTTACTTATATTAAATGGTCAATATATCATGTTTGATCACAATGTTTAAAAAGTAACTCCTTTTTATGTTCATTGAATGTTCAATTTATTATGGTTTGGCTTTTTAAGGAATTTTAATAGACATTGTGTCAACTAAATATTTTATTTACTCTCCATAGAGAAAGGACGGTGACAAAACAAGTAACACTTTAACTTGGTGTCCCATAACAATGTAGCGCTAGCTAGGATGGTGTACACTTAATTTGTGCTCGTCGTCTTGAGACATAAGTTGACAAGTCTTGTTACCGCAGTAATTTCACTAGCTACGGCGCCTTACAAATCGGAACATGTAATAGTGTTTGCACACTACTGTTTGACGACAGAAATAGAAGCTGCGGTTGTAATCTATCTAGAAGTATAAAAAATGGTTACCTAAACCAGGAATGAAATTTTGCCCGTCTCAGCAAAAATTCTTTTTTCTACGATGAGAGACATATTCTACAGAAGCCTTGGAGGTTCATCGGCTGACGAATGTATGCGCATGATTTAAAGGCACCGCCAGTGCACCCGAGTGAACCGGTGATGTCCGCTGTCGACTCCGGAGGCACTTAATGTGGGCCTCGTTTAAGTAAACAAGCCCCGCGTCTGCGCGTAGGCTCCATGTCTTGTTTTTATCCGTCTTAGTCCGTCGCTGCACGGTTGTTATCTTGTTATCCTATCTCAGTGTGATTGTGTCTTTTTGCGCAGATTCGTTATGTACATTGTTGTTTATTGTATTACCCTATATTTGTATTCATTCATAGACATTTGGTGCACACGTTACAATCAGTGTCAACGTGCTCGTTGTTTAAGAGTAGTTCATATTAATCTTATAGCACTTAAAATATTTTTTTAAATTAATAGTGACGGCTTCGGTGTTAACAAACAAATTGTATTGATATTGTAAAAAATATAAAAATGTGTTAAATCTCCAGTACTCGTTTGATATGATTATGGGAGTATAATAAAAGAAAAATATACAGTATGACGGGTTTTTTTTAAGGGAATATGTTATAGAATTACATCTATGTCTTTATTTGTTTATCTATATTTATAGGATATATTCAGAGAGTCTTTGTCTCATCATGAGATCTCCGAATCTATCAGACTTAAAAACTTAAAATTTGGTAGAGATATTGCGACTGCCATTTAGGTCAGCTAAGAATAGATTTTACAAAATTCTTTCTCCAATAGGTTTTGCGAGTGTTTCTAATCTAATTCTATATTACGGCTATCTATAGATACAACTGAATATACATTGGTACTGCTGGCTTTGCAAGAAATTATATTTGTCATAATAAAATTATTGATATAAACGTTACGGCATCACTTTAACCCGTGCAGTTTGGGCATAATCCAGCACTAGTAAGTGGAATATAGCTCAATTCGATATCCTTTGAATATACTTTGTGGCTAAATAGAATAGTAAACCTTAATTATCCTGACGTTTTGAGGTTATTGTTACAAAATCGCATTAATTGTGCGTTATACCGCATTAAGCGTATAATAAGAAACGTTAGGTCAACGTTGAGCCTTTGTAGGTGCACTTAAAGCAGTACCCGTTGTGATGGTAAGCATAGTAAATAATGTAAAAAAAATATTTCCGCACATCGCTTCTTTGAGAACGACGCGGGGCCTAGCCGTCCGTTTTCCGCTAGGTTAGCTCCTCATTACTTTTCTTTGAAAATAAGTTGGCTTTTATAACCGACCGGAGACCGAGGGAGAAACTCAGTTACAATGATGGCTTTTGGCTTTTTACCGGGGTATCCCTTATACCGCAGGAATCCTTTCAACTGGTTTTCCTTTATTCACAAATAATTATATTGCATTAGGGTTCTTTTAGAGATGCTACAGGACCTAAATCCGTTGACCTGTAGTGACAATGCAGTTGGAAAAAGTTGTGCTTTTTTCCTGCGCAATTCTTATCAAGATTTTTAAGGACAAGTATTTTAAAAATTATAAAATACATTCCTTACGATCTTACTCCTTTTCCCCAAAATTCTATTTTTGATAAATATTTTTTGTGTGAAGTAATTCGATTAAACCTTATTAACTTAGTCTAAGTCAAATTTCTGTTGTACTCGACCGTTCGCACAGTATGCTTAAAAAGAGATACAAAATTTGTCTTTCTTTACATAAGATATTGTAAATAAATAGAGTAGGAACAAAGTATTTAAACAGCATTTGCTTTAATCGACTGTTGATAACATTTGTTATCAAACGGCTCATTTGCTCAACAAAACATCTATTTTACGGTTTATGTCAAAAAAGTTAAAAAATCTAAACTGGCGTTACAAGGAATGTGTGTTTTAAAATTATTTTTTTCAAATGTAAAGAGAAAAAACGTAAGAGACATAAATTTTCATAACAGATTCGTCAAAAGGTCTCTTTGAATTATTGTTGAAATGTGATTACTACTGGAAAATAGAATTGAACATAAGCTGGACAAGCTGATCATAACTGGAATAATCCAGTTATGATCGGCTTGTTTACTTTTAATTTAATATTTTTCCAAAATTAAAAACTAAATTACATTTTAACTATTATGTTACTACTACTACTACTATATTATGAAGATATATATGTATCTCTAAATTCACTAGTTTACTGAGCTGTCGAGATCTACCGTTCTAAATCTCTTAAATAACTAGGTCACTCTTGTTTGGGCAAAGCCGATTTTAAACATTGTTAGAGGCAGAAAGGTATTCTCTGGGTTAGCTATATGATGTTATTGTTGGAAAAGATGCAAAATTAGCACAGTGCAAATGTATCTTATTTTGTTAATAAAAAATACTTTTTTAAGCTCGCAAATGCCAATAATAATAATGCAAGTAGCTCGCTGGCCTAATGGTTAGAGCGTGTGGCCTTCATTCGGTAGGTCGCAGGTTCGAATCTTGGCATGTACCGATGACTTGTCTTTAAGTTATGTACATCTATGAACTTTAATAACAACAGCGAAATACAAACGGCGGAGGAATACATCGTGAGGAAACTTGCACATGAGTTTAAATTTATTCTACGGTGTGTGTGAAGTTACCAATCCGCATTGGGCCAGCGTGGTGACTATAGCCCATTGCCCTCATATTGAGAGTAGGTCTGTGCCTCAACAGTGGGGACGTAAGTCGGCTGTTGAATATAATAAAATAAAATGCTTTTCAAACTGAAACTTAGAAAAATTTTCACAATAATGCTAAACGGCAGGCAGTGGATACCCTAAACAACTGATTCATTGCACAAAATTCGTACTCGTACTAATACGAAATAAAAAACCTCTACAAACTTTAGTAAAAATTCGTTTTCCAAAACATTTGTATTCCATGCACATACTCGAGCCTGACTCTAAGAAGGCACTGAGGCAAGGAAATTGTTCTATGGATGTTACGTGAAAGATGGCCGCTCTACTCCAGTTTATTGTTTTCCAAGAGACTTCGACTGACATGAGTCACAGACGTTCATTACAGGGATGCTTGAAGTGCAATAAAATATTGGCTGTAGCTAAAAAATAGTTCTTTTTTTCCCTGGATTTCTAAGCTTTATCGGTTTTGTTTTTCTAGATTCACTATTTTTAATTTTAATTTTTTTGCTTAATAAGGATGTCGCTTATATATTTACTGAAATATTGTAACGGTTTTAACCACCGAACCGACGGTTGTTACGTATTAATACGTAAAATAAAATTAGAAATTTTATTTAAAAACTAGCATCAACCTGTCACTAAAGACAAGGATTCCGCCCTGAAATTGCCCTACAGTATTTGCATAACGCATTCACTAACAAGACACGTTCGGCTACAATTGCGTTCGCGAAAGAACCCTACTCAAACAAACCATTTCTATTTCAGCTCGCAAGCTCTTGTTTAATGTTCGGCCTGTACAACCGCGTCGACTAACACTTAACGCTTTTTGCATACGAAAACGTCCAACGTTTACCTTCCAGTGCCTCTTGTTTTGCGCTACTCTATATTCAATTCTCGTCGAGTTGAAGGTCGCCTTTCTGGTCGAGATAAAGGACTCTACAATTCCTTTTATCCCTTTCTAATTGTTCTTATGTAATTTTTAATATAACCTGTTTAACGTTGAACTTAAATGACTTTTATTAATTCTTAGGGATCATTACATATTTTATTATGTATTAATGCTAAGTTGTATCAAAAAAAGGAATAGCTTACAAATTCGTCATAGAATAAGTCTTATATCTCTTTTTTATCCAAACAGCTTAAATAAAATCCAATTCCCCCACAAAATAGGTCATAAAAGAACAACTCAGCCGGTCGTAAATGGTTAGACAAACGACCGCGTTTAATCCGGGAGTTAGAATGTAGACATGGAATGAGTACAATTAAATATAAAAACTCTGACGCATTTTATCCCATTAATCCACGTCAAGTTGAATGTATTTATAACAAAGCTAGCACTTAATAAGTCGAGTCACGGTCGGCGATCGAACCTGAACGAAGCCAGTGAAACGGCTAATCATTGTGTAGGTTGCCGTAATTGAAGTAGAGGATAGTTCCTTTCGTTTTATCTTAATTTATTCATTTTTAACGCGGCGGTCGCTAATGTTGCTGTGACCACTTGTCAGATTCAATAACGAGGCGAGCGCGCAGAGTATGTGCAACTGTTGTTTTTAAAGAAAATTTGAACACTGTGCAGGGGTTAATATTTATGTATGATGAATCTATAAATATTTTTAATGCTGTCTTACTCTTTGAAAAAGCAGAAGTCGGTAGCGAATGGTAAAACGGAAAGAAGACATATTTATATACCGACAATCAAGTTTGCGAAAGTGGATCGTGATTAAATTAGATTTCACTTACCAACAAACTTGTAAAAGTTTTTTTATTAAACATAAATAATAACTAAATATATTAGTGATCTATAGTTAACTAACGCTTTGCTTAACTAAAACTAAACGTCTTAGCAGTGTCAATTACATGAATAAACAATAACATTACATTCCCAATGTAACAAATAGTAACGTTGCGTGACCACTGTTTCGTGATGGATTGCGTGCTTCAGATAACATCACCGTGTTCCGCCGAATTTCATGAGAATTTTATTTGGGCCCACGGCGGTACCCTCGGTAGTCCCATTTGAGCATTATCGAATTAAGCACATGGATGGTAGTTGCATTTAAATATTAATAAGAACCGTTTTGTTTCTATTATTTTAATAATATTCTGTTATGGTAAATAGGTTATAAAATAGGTTATAATTGATTTCATGTTACATTCAACTTTAATAACACATTGTATTTAAATTTTTTTTATACAATTAAGCGATGAGACGAGCGGGGCGTACACCAGACAGTAAGCTATACAGCTGTACATAGCAATGTGGCGCTAGTAAGAATGGTATACATAGTACCACATTGCCCTCATCGTCCTGAGACATAAGATGTCAAGTCTCGTTATCCTAGTAATTACACTAGGTACAACACTCTTCAAACCGGAACACACTAATGCTTGTAACTATAGTTTGACGGCATAAATAAGACCTACGGGGTGGTACCTACCGAGGCGGTCTCAGGCAATAGAGACGTACTACCACCACGTACTAAGTAACGTACCTGTTTTGTTTACAGATTAGTTTAACAATATTTTTTACAAGTTTTTATGATTTTATAAATAGATTCACATATATAATCTCCTTGTAACATCAATATTATTGTTATATTAACATCTTGATAGTTACAAATCTTTGATCCATAAATAAATTTAGTTTTAATGAATGATGTTGTAGCCCTCAATAAGTATTACCTGCGAGCGCCGTCGCCGCGTCTAATAACGAACTGAATGCAGTTGCAAACCTCCATAATATAACGGAACACAAAGTTATGGCGCGTCATGAAGCTGGCGAGGTTTGATCGCCCCAAAAGAATTATTGCAAGTCGCGTTTGCATCCCCCGTTTCGCACGCCCACATCACGTTGTTATTAAGTTCAGAGGTCACTTTGTTTATGAGTCGACACTTTCGAAAGGTAACACGGCAAGGCATAGGCGAAAATATTATTCCAGAGACACTGATGACACAACTGATAACACGAAATATTGCTCTTGACATTTGACCCCATGTTAATCATTAATATAAAGTTTAATTCCGTGTGTAATCCGATACGATTTATAAAATGTACATTTTTGAAATTTTCTAGTGATTGGTTAAAGCTCAGGTTCTTAGTATTCAAATCAAAGACAATTTCTAAACAATCATTGTATAATTTTAATACATTTGTACGAAAACGTTACAGCTTATTGCCTGCATGTTTCTAAAAATATTTAGACACATGCAGTCAATAAGTTGTTAAAAAAATCGTTTTAGCTTCTAAAAAATGCAATGGGATGTCTTGGTTTATAGAAAGATAACCAACCATTTTTGTCTAGTTACTAGCCTACAAATTTTTAATGATATGGTAATACATAATATATGAATGAATTTTTATTCGCTGATGCGTTTATTCCTACTTATGTATTACAATATTCGCTTGACGTCTTATCTGATTAGCGATCACCATTGTGATGTAGTTATATTAACGGTTTACTTTTTGTCTTGCGTAATCTAGTGAAACAGACCAGATGATAATTCGCGCCGCCCTCAATTATTATCCTGCTTGCATTATTGTCCTTGCCACTTCGTGCATATTTGATTTGATAATCTTGATTATTTGTTGGACTGCTTAAATGTTAATATAATAATTCAGCTTAACTATTATTAAACTATAATGCGATTTGTTTCAAAGACTGTAATGAAATTAACCATTATGTTAATAAATATTTTTTTTATACGACGAAGCACGAGACGAGCGAGACGTTTTCCTGTTAGGAAATGATATGCTTGCCTATAAGAATGTAGCGCCAATTACGATGATATACACTGCACGATATTGTACTTGTTGTTTTGAGACAGGATGTTGTCTCGTTACCCCAGTGACTTCACTACCTACAATGCCTTTCAAACCAGAACACAGTAATATTTGCACACTGTTGTTTGGCGGCAGAAATAAGCACTGCGGTGGTACTTACCAAGATGGTCTCCGACAATAGAGACCTGCCACCAATAGAATATTAACAAATATTTATTTATAATTAATTTACACACATAAACAATTCATAGCCTACAAATAAATTTTATTAGTATAGTTGTTTACTGCAACAACAATTCGATTTATACAAGATTAATTATGTAAATGTTTAACACTTATCGAAACTTCACACTAATAGTATTTTTTTCATAAATATTATTAAATACTATTAAAATAGGTGTAACCGATAAAAAATATTTCAATTATCAACCCAGTTGATTAAAATGGATGAGAAAGGATGAGGATGGCGTACATATATTTTTAAAATTCGATTTCTCATTAGTTAAAGAAAAACTTATCGTGTGTAGTATAAAGTAAAAATGAAAGGGTTAATAAAATAACTTTCTGAATAAAGGCCAAGTAAAACTGCAAGCTATTTATCTTAAACTTATCGGAATACCGCCTGTGTGTTCCTTTTTCCACGTCTCCATATACTTTGAAGTAGGCGCTGTTTAGGGTTCCATAGACAACGGATAAAGCTTGAATTATAATTTTGCCATATTTGTTCATGTCTGACGTCTTTTCGCGGTGATTCTGCTATGGACCTTCTAAACATTTTATTATAAATATCATAAAAAAATTATTGTTTTTACTTTTCTAGTAAAATAAAATGTTGAGTAAACGGTTTTAAATGCTAAAAGCCAAATTTTATGGATTGAAATACTTTTCTTGTATTTCAGCAAATAGAATAAAAGGAAAAACTGACGCATATTGTTATATTTAACTATGGAGCCTTCCTAACGTGTAGATCGACACACACTTGGCAGGTGTTTATTTATTTTTATTTCGTGAACAATGATTACCGCGTTGAACAGCGCGCGTCGTGCGAAAGGGATGCGATGATCGTTTGGCATGGAACGAGGTGAAACCATCAATTTACGAGACGTGCGAGGTAAACGAGCCGATCTCGTTTAAGTGGCAAATCCGAGCTTTACTTGGAGCCTGCATAACACTTTATTCTGGCTTATAAATTGTTGCCTAGTTTTTATTTAGAGTGCTTGTTAAATGAAAACTTTTCGAACACAATGGTTAAAAAATCTTCGTTTAAAAATTTTATGATTTATAATGTATTTTCAGTTATTACAAATAAATCGGCCGCATTCACAGAACATTCTTATGAAAATATAATGTACTTACAAAAGACGGGGGCTTTCTGTTACAGGTAAATGTTTGCTTAAAAGGATGCGTCAGTAACAGTAGTAGTGTTACTTACATGTTTGAAATTTTATATTTCTTACGAATGTGTATTTTTGTAAAAGCGAAGAAAAGCCAGTCGTTTATGCGTCAGTAAACTATGCTCCTCCTCTGTATGTGGTTAAAGCTGTTTACGAATTTTAATCTATAAAATCTTGTAATGGTCATATTGATTTTGCGCTTTTTATTCTTTGAAAGCCTTATATTTAATTTTTTTTTGAATGTCATGTAAATATTTCCAAATATTTTCGAAGTTAGTTCAAACCAGTTTTTATATTTTTAAAGTGAAGTTACTCAAATGAGGCGTATTAAAATACAAAGAAAAAATAACACAAAAGATATAATTACGAAGAAGTTTAAAGTGTATTTACCTATAGGGCCTGCACATTCGATTCAAACCAACTGCATTGTTTCCACAAAGAAAGGTGGTTTGTATATATCGCATTACTGCGCTGTGTCCGAGCCTTTGTCGTGAAGTTTTATCGGAATCAGTGACTCCTGCTAACAGTTGACGTTAAATTTTTTTCTTCTGAAACCGGCTAATACTCTTACTATTTTGTTGAAATATGTAATCATTGTGGGATGATAATCTATGTGTAGTGAATGGTCGTAAGGTTTTTTTTGTCCTTTGTGTACTCACTACTCATACATTTTAAAATTGTTTAGAGTTATTTATTATATGCGTATCTAAAGAAGTCAACATGTCTTAGATAATAGGATTTACTATGATTTAAAATTTAAAATGAAAAGAAAAAAATTGTAATTTATGATTCTAGGATCTGCAAAGTTAACTATCTTTAGTTAGTTTTAGTCGTATCTTGCCGACCAATGAGGCTGTTGAGTGGTTTATTGGAGCGCTGTGATATTTTTGCATTGTAAAACGGCCGCGGCAACGGAGCACGTTCGGCAAATAGAATAAATAGTCGAGCTTCCTGCTGCGTATTGTATAACTACCACACAGCCTCTTTACAAATACAATTTGCTTTAATTTGTGCATTAAACTCCTTAGTTTATCTATCTTTTGTTTCATTACTATCATTTACTGAATAATTTGTGGATACCATGTGCTCGCGCCTTGCACTTGCAAGCTTTAGCCGTTATAAACAAATTTATTTAAACAACTTTTACTTTCAAGTTATTTAAATGTAGCTATAATAGGCGCTAGACCGTGGCACTTACCTTCTTTTTATGTTGATTTTAAGTATTATAATAAGAAGGGAATGTTAAATGCGTTTTCTAGCGGTCGAGGTGGCTCTAGATGTACTATCTACATATATTTACAATAACCGAGTCGCCCCTTCAGTTTCAATAAAAGCAAACTGCTGTTAATGACGACAATGAAGATCTTCACGAACAGCAGATTTTTTTAAGTTACACGATTTTGCCATTGCATAGAGTGCAATTGTGCATAGTACTGTCAAGTCGGATTGACAGGTAACAATGATATTGAGATTCATAAAAGAGTGTAAAGTCGTTCAGAGATGTTTGGTCTCTATTTTTTAACTTTTATTTATAATTGGGGTTAACAGATTCGGCGAAATGTCGCATATGAGTATAGAGGAAATATTTCTGGATTAGGAAATACGTTATGTGAAATGTTTACTTTTTGTATGCTTTTGGGACTTATTAACCTTGGAGTACATATAGGATATTACGATCGATGAACCGTAAACAAGTTTTGTGATCAGACTCCGTTGAAGTTCAATAAGCCGGCTTAATATCTATCTTCGATTTGGTGATTACGGATGGCGGCGTTGACGGATGTCGGCTTAACATGTCTGTCACCCAGCGGACGAAGACACCTACCATATTAATCTCGATCCCTTCGAGCAACACGTGGATTTACTCATTGACAAAAGTCATTTATATGCAAATCATTTTCACTATGATGAAATCGTGACAGTAATACTTTAAATACAATATTAAAATTTCAACGACAGCATCTTTTTTAATCTATGAAGTTATGTGATTACAGCTACATCAAAGTTTATGACCTCTGAAATTCAATATGACGTATTCTATCTTTTAGTTTTAATGGGAAATGTTTAGGTTAGGAATATGTAAAGTGTTTTTAAGCTTTTTTTTATTAGAAATTATTACAATAATTTTACTCCTCTTACCTGTCTAGTGAAAATATATGTTTTATGAGAATGCTTACGCTAGTGTGCGGAGAAACAATCTTACTGGCGTCTTGATAAATAGGAACAACTGTTGGGCAACAATGCAGACCCGTAAGGCGATACGCGTGCTATCGACCATTGGATTAATGACCGCCTCACCTAAAAGAATGGACTATAATATTTATTATCAGATAACCGGCTGCTACTGGGCAATTCGTGTGTCTCTTGTTATTGTACACGCCTTGCTGCATTGCCCATGCATTACTCATCTTTTGTCGACCGATATCAATATTTAATCCATCTCTATTCTGTTTCTAGATTTGAGCCAGTTTCTGTTTTTAAAAGAATATTTCTTTTTTTTACATAAAACTTATAATTGAAACTATTGATCATTATTTTGTTTAATTTATGGATTTAAGTTATTTTTCATATCTATACTCGTCAATTAAGGATATGAAACGGATACATATTTTTAATGATGTTTATGAAAGACTAATCAATAAGTATTAAGATAAAAAAATAAACAACTAGTTACATTTTCTTAAAATGATATCTAATATGGAAACTAGATAATATTTATTGTATATTAACTTTATAAATCATAATGAAGTGTTTGGTCTTCAAACTTAAAGCTCGTTAATAATGTCTAGTAACTTGAGCCCGTAACGAAAGTCCACAAGTTTTTTCTTTACAAATTTGAAATCATAGATTTCAGTAGTAACTACTACTATGATTATCAATTGAAGTTTGTTTATAACTTATCTTTTCTTGAGTCATAAAGTAAGCTTTTTAAATATCATTAATTATTATGAGTGGTTCGTAGCGTTGAAAAAGAAATTTGGGTTGTTGTTTGGCTTTGATTTAAATAAATAACCTTCGATTTTCAACAGGGTAGTGAATTATAATTTGAACATTTGACGGTAGTACATTTAAGTATATATTAGTTTTTTTTTTTATATTATTCTACTCAATCTAAAACTGCAATATCACAGCTTTCGTAAATATGTCTTTTAAAACGGATATTAATTTTAAATGCACCGGTATAGAGACTAAAAAATTATAATGATGAAATTTTTATTGAGATAGGTTGTGATAACTAAGATCTATGATGATCTATCTTACACTAGACGGTTCTCAGCCTTTTGAATTAGGTATGCGCACGACTGATGGCCGACACGAATTGAAGACCGCCGTCTACTGGCGACGATATAAGTAAAAACATACGTACGCTTGTTTATTTATTGCCGTCCACACGTTCTATTGTGTGGTCATATATTATCCAAAATAAATATCTGTGACCACTCATCTTTATTGTGGGTTAACACAGAAAATATTTTCCGTTATAAATTACGACACCATACATTTTCACGTGTAAATTTGTGATCCTGATGATTTGTTTGCCTAATCACAGCCTCTGATTGTACGTAATTTTTGTTTTACAATTAAGAGTTTTAATTTTAATTTAGCAAGGATTTTAGAAATTATCAGGTCATAGATTTTGAATGCACCTGTAAAAACTATTGATCTGGTTGTGCTTCAATAAGCGTAGTAGGTTGATTTATATCTAAAGCGTATCAGATGTTGAAATTTATGATGTATATAATTTCGTGGGTGGCACAATTAAATTTTGCTATGTAAAAATAAATTTTTACGTTAGATAAATTCTTTGATGCAGCAACTTACTACTTATTATAACGAATTGAATATAGCATATGATATATTGAATATGTCCCGTACTAAATGTTCCTACTTTATCATTTTGGAGTGGCTTCTGGGTAGCATTTATACGTAGCTCTATCAAGACCGGCCGTACGGTATAGTCTAACCTCTAATGAGTTATTTTTCTTCTTTTACAACTTGCTTTCTTTTTCGGCCGCTTCGCTCGCCTAAAGGATCCCCTGATTCCGTTCCCCTAGAGGCCATCATAGAGCCACTGGATCTTTAGTGTGACTACACTTAACGCCTTTCTCACGGATGCAAAGGCCCATAATCGTTACTAATAGCAGTGAATACCCAGCACTAGCTTTATAACCATGGGCACGTCAAGGTTTGCTTCGCCACAATAAGTTGCACCAGTTTGGGGCGATGTTGTCGGGATCTACTATCACTATAAATAATTACAAACTTTTCATTTTAACGAGTAAAGTCACACAGTAAAAGAAACTTTGTACAGAGATTGTCTTAAATTTAATTCCATAATTGGAATGCGTGAATCACAATTTGTAATAGTCCTTAGTGTTGATCACAATTAGCGTCGATTGGCTACAGAGCGTATCGGACGCGCTCGGCCGCGCTTCCCATAGCCACCGGTTTTTGCTGATACTGTCAACTCAAAGCCTCTAATTATTTTTTCGTAATTTTCAAGACTTAAGAAGGAAAGAGTGTGTGGGTTTTTATTTTAATCCAACCGTGTACGTCGCTTCTATAGTGAAATTCTTATACAAAATTTTGCGCATACTGATTCACTATTAAAGATAAATAATTCATACAGCATTTTATTACAAACATTATGTTTTTCTTTCATTGATTACTTTTTTAATGAAAAAAAATTGTTTTATTGTCGATTGGTCTTCGTTATGGAGACTATCTAAGCAGGTAAAACTGCAGTACCTATTTCTGCTGTCAAACAATACCGAGTTCCGGTTTGAGAGGCAGTACCTAATGAAGAAAAATTACTGGGGCAAGTTTTAACTTTCTTATGCCTTAAAGCAGTGTGTACAATGTGGACATAGTCTATCATCCTCACTAGCGCCATGTTGTTATACGCAGACGTATCAATTACCATCAGGTGAACATTCTGTTCGTCCTGTCGCTTCGTCGAATAAAAAAAATAAAGTGTATGAATTATGTTAAAATCTCTGTTCATTGATGTTTTTAATTATTACTACTCGAAATTTCTTTAACACGTAGCTTGTACAATTGTACAGTCAAGTTTCAATTATTTTTCGTATCAAGCTTTATTGCTGCTTAATTCAGTCAGGAGGCGTTCATATTGCCTAAATAAATATTGTTTGATATATTACTCTGTATTAATTTTGTCTGATCGTATCATGAGAATGGGCCGCCGTGTAGTTTTGTTACAAACTGTGCTGTATCGTTTGTTAAACTGGTTCCGTTTGTTTGTACCTATCTTTGTAACAAGGTAAAGACTCGATTAACATTGTTAACAGACAAGATAGGTTAACAGTGTTGATATTTCCCAACTCTTATTTGGATTGAGGTTATTTGGCAAATTTACGAGGGTGGATTTTAGCTTCTGTCTTGTACGTTTTATGAGCGCCTTGTTAAATAATGCGTGTTCTTTCTGTATCATACTGGAAACGTGAACTGGGTTGTTATGAATATTTTATGAGTTGAGTATAAGGCTGTTCTTTTTTGAATGGACCTCGTATTTTTTTTGCTTTCATTCGGCACTTCTTTTATATAGTATAGGTTTACAGTTACATACATTTTTAAACGTTTGTGCAAGTAATATTTAAAAGAAGTAGTACACAAATTACTTTTTACCTATTTTCGGTTTAACTCTGAGTATCGCCAATCTTAATAAATCAGTAATTATGCTGTCATGTGCCCGTTTTAGTTTATGTTAATAAATAAATAGATAGACAATGAAACCATCGTAGTTTAGATAATTGTCCTATAATATTGTTTATTTTTTTAAATGATATTAAGATGTGGGTGCGATATTAAAAACCGCCACAGATTAAATACGTGTTCATCAAATCTGGTATATTGTAAATTAATGAAAAGCAAAGTTCGCTGTTTTGCTTTGTTAATTATCTGAATCCTATATATAATTGAATATAATTTTTACTCTGATCATAAACAAGATTATTTTTATGTCCAATGTTCCATGTATCTTGTATATAATTATTTTTTTTTATTTCATTATTTAAATTCTTTACCAATTTTTTTTTGTTCATTGTGTTATGTATTATTAAAATAAAAACTCGCATAATTAGTATGTATTATAAATGAGGATAATAAATACACTGTGAAGTTTCGTCGTTTAAATTTCAAGACATGTTTTTATATATTAATAATATTTTATTGTTATAAATAAGAATTTTACAAAGCGGAAATTTCCTCCTTATTTAAATAGTAATTGTTGGTATAATTGTTAATTGTTGTATTCATGTGTTTAATAATTGTGTAGTATAATTATTTTATATTATTATGTTATTAATAAACACTCTTTAGAAGTTAATGGTAGCAAGATGTTGGAATTGTAAGATAGGATGGATACTGTAAAATTATTTGATTTAAGTTATAGAATAACACGGTTTTTGCGGCATTGCTTATTTGCATGAAGAGCTGTACCCTAACAAGATGTTCTGCCAGGTGTTTAAGATTTTACTTTGAATTTAGCGTTAACTCGCGGTGTATCACCTGCTGTTTTTTTTTTTAATCAACGTGTGTTAACATGGCGTGAGTTATCCCTTCGAAATAACATATGCTAACAAGATAAGTTACGCGAGCTGTTACCACCTGAGGCATGCGGCTCCGATATGCCACTTTTGTGACACATGAGCGGGTTGAGAATGCAGTGCGCATTAAACTATCGCAGAGTTCTGAATCGCTCGCCTCCTTATGCCAGTAGTAAGGATACGTCGCAACATTGCCGCAACATTTCCTGGAGTTCTTGTAATCGCCAAGTTGTGAACACGGTTAAGCTCGGCGGAATAGCTATTCTGAAATTTCAGCAACGCATATGCAAATGTCAGCTCTCGACACTGATTGTACGAGTGGCACGGGGAAAATTCATGCATTTACATTAAATTTCAACGAAATTGGATCCCGCTGTTGTAGTTTATATATGAGGATGTTGTGACACGTGCGGCGCACTGCTCTCGATATTTACGATCTTCATCTGCTACGAATTAATCGTTAGCTAGGCCCGGGGTTCAATAGACACTAAAACTCTTTCTATCTGAGTATTTCGTTTTTTTTTTATAATTTATTGATCTACTAGTTATGTTATAAAATGTTAATATAAATGTTATTACCGTCAGTTTATGTATTTTTTTTATTTGGTCTTCTATGATATTAATTATCTCTTAGCTTTGTGTAAAATTCAATAGATTTATTTTTAACTACATTACGTAATAAAAAAATCCACAAAATATAAGGAAGTGAAAGCAAACTTTCCCGTATAACTTTAATAATAATTAGAGATTACATTTAAAATATAAGAAAAATCCATGAAATACATTTATATGATGTAGTGAAGTTTTTGACATCGCGTTACATCATCTTGGTCAGCAGCTTATCAAATCGAATGACTGTACTAAGCCTATTCGTTTGCGTCAGCGCAATAACTCTATTCGGTATAACGAATGCATTTAACATTAATTATTGTTTTAGTGCTAGTTTAATAGCTGTGCTATTAATAGTACATTTAAGATTAGTTGCTCGCCCTTGCTAATTATTTTCTTTCTCTTTACTGTGAAATCTTATATCGAAATATACAAAATGGAGATAGTCAACTAGTGGAAACTTAATACGTTCACGTTACTGATAGTAAATGTTATGTACTCATATTTTAATTTTCGATTATATTTACGTTTTGTTTGTATTGTGTATACGATACAATAGTCTAACTGGGAAACAATTCGCTTGAAATAACGAAAGATATGGAATTTTATTTTTTTTTGTCATTCTCCGTTGCTTTCGAGTAATATCAAAAGCGCTTTTAAACTTAAGCAACGTAGTATTATTTAACAATAAAACTATTGCTCGAAGCCCAGGTACAGTTATGACTGTTTGCCATGGAGGTATAAATAAGGTAATGAAAGAACGGCGGACGACTAGTCCACAGTTAATCCTTCCGAACAAATAACTACAGGTCTATCAGATTATTTCTATATAATAAGGAATGTATGTTCAAACTGACCTTTGAGAACTCGTGGTAACATTTTGTCGGCACAACATGAAGAGAGGTGATACAAAATACTTTGTAGAGATAACTCGGCACACTTTCAAGACCTAGATCGACCGTGCTGTCCGTGACGGCATATATTTTACCATACTTATGTTTAAGTTTACAGTATTGTTGATTGTGATCTGTGTTCACATGAACGTTGTTGTGTCCTACTTAAGAACTTCTAAGATTAACTTTGTCTAGGTTATATTATATTTGTAGATCTTGAATAAAAACGAAAGCACTCTAGCATTGAAGATCTTATGATAAAAAGTTAATAAATTAATGTACATCATACTTTATTAATTTTTCATGGGTCTATTTCTTAATATATTTTGGTAGGCACTTCTGAACAATTTTTAGATCAAAAATAAATCTTTTTATTATTTTTATTTTAGAAAATAGAAAATATAGTTTTAATTGTTATAATTAAATAAGTATGTTAATTACAAAGTGTTCCACTTCTTTTATATCATTTACCGAGTTCCATAAGAATTCCAGTTAATTTTAGGTTCGGTCAACTTTAAACTGGATTTAGCGTTAGTTGCCGATTGCTGTTTCTCGTGGCTAGTGCAACTGTCAGTTTTTTTTAACTTATTCTAAGCCAATGAACCACATAATAGATATTAGGTTGTCGGAATAACGGTGGGAATATAAAAAAAACTATGAATGAATGTAAGTTTTTGTTAACTTGTCACTGTGTTTCCGGCGGTGCCGGCCGGTCGCACGGCGGCATGGAGAATCGTCGTACGCGTCGGACCGGTGGGCACCTGATCGCTGGTCTGTTCATGCTCGAATAACCATTACTGATTGAAAGCTTTTGAAAACTAAGCGATCATCATGAGACTATAGGGTACAGTTGCATCAACCTGCTTCTGTTTCTAGTTCAATTCAATTGCATTCCATTATTTTTGTCCACCGATACTATGTTCTTTGTCCTTATTAAATTCGAACTAAAACTTACGCTGGTTAGATTATACTAAAATGTGAAAACTCTTTTTTAATATATGAAATGTTAACTACTACTATCGGTTTGGAATATTATTATTAAAAAAAATTAATTCAAGCACCAGTACTAGAAGACTTCAAACCACAGTGAACCTTATTTTGCGCAGATCTAACAACAATCAATAAATAAAAAGTTGTAGATACTTCGTGATGGCTAAGACGTCGGAACATCTTACCTTAGTCCCCCCTTGACCACGGCTGCAGCAAAGCTGTCAAAATGTCAGGATAGTAAATTAAATAATTTTGTTTTATTAAATTTATTTACGCAAATGTATTATCTAATTTACCTTATTTATTTTCCTAATTTAGACATTGCCCTATTAGTAATAAATAAGTCAAATTTTCAATTGATGCTACTGTGGTTGAAGTTGTGGGTGTGAAATTGAGAAAAATATACAGCATGAATTATTTTGAAACTGTTAGAGTATTCTTCGTAGCGGTTTATATGCTTGAAGGCTGGAAAAAACGGTAAAGAAGACGCAACAGGTACACGTCCAATTAGAGCAGCTGACTTGAGTGGTCGACGCGTGGCGCGACACCGAGCTTTAACGACTCTTGACAAAAACCTTTCCACCCGCGACAACTATACAGGAAATTTTTGTTCAATGAGAGTTTGTCAAGCAGTTTAGTTAAACTTTTTAAATGTACCGGCACTACACAGGTGAATTAAAAAATATATTGTACCCGATTTAAACTTTAATCCAGTAGGCTGAATTCATATGAACGACAGTCTAATGCGACAAGCGTGAATGGCTTATTCACGCTTGTCCACTTTTCGTCTAGTGTAGATTTAAACTGATGATATTATCCATTGTGGCATTTAAAAGAAAACATTTTCACTCGTTCTCTACGCGCTAAAATCTTAATTATAACTTAAAGAATAATTAGAGAAAATGGTAAGGTTATCGTGAGGTCGTGACCTGTTGTCAGCCGGCATTACGGATACCTATTCACTCACCGATTAGAGTGAATAATTCTCTTATTATTTTCGTTTCATCCAAAGAAGTTATGCAATTAATCACAATTAATATATTTATATCTGTCTTCAAAATCGATAAATCACTTGCCATCCTAATTGTAAAAAAAATAAGGCAATTTGAACTTTAATTCTGGTGGACACGCTGGCGTATTTTTATTTCATCTCGATAAGTAATGGTAGGGAAGCTCCTGCAATAAATAATTTATGCGATCAAAAATTAAGTAATCAATTTTAATCGGAACTTTTTTTATAATTTTTCATTATTCGTGTGATTGCTTGTTGTAGTTTTATTGCATATTACATAATGCGTGAAGAAGGGACTTGTTTTTCATAATAACATATTATATATAGTTTTTGAAAAATTTAAATGATAAATTCCTTTATAGAACTAAATATTACGGATTTTTTGGCTTATTTATTTTTTAAATCAACATTTAGTGCTTTATAGCACCCACGGTAACCGGAGGACTGAGGTGATAGACATTCTTATATCACAGTTATCACGGATTACCTGCAGCTTTTAATTATTGTTTACAATTCAATCTACGTAAAATAAACTTTATGTGTGTTAAAGTTACCTGAATATAATACGTGATTATTTTTTTTATCTTAGATGTTCCAAATTAACAACTCCAAATATTTATTTTCAGAGCAATGTGTGACAAATGCAATATTTAATAATTCTCTGCGACTTACGTTAGTATGTAACCTCAAATATAATGTTAATGAAATGCAAAGTTCAATTATTCAAACGGGTGAGCGTGTGATAAAGTTTTAGTGACATAATGCATATACCGCTGGCTCGATTAATCTGGGCCAGTAGTAGCGGCTCACTAAAGACACTTACGTGGAGTCGTTCGGCTGCGAAATGACTGGTGCCGTACATTTCATGTCGACCCGTGAGCCGCGGCGAGGCGGTATCAAACGCAATAGACATATCATCGATTTAGTACGCTACTTTGATATTGATCAATAGCAGTGATTACAAAAACGTACGCTACAGCCGACGGGTTTTTTAGACACTACACATACTTTTGTGTGTTATGAAATACATAATTTTTTTATGTTTTTTGGGAATCTGTTATATTTTTGTAATGTTATCCATGAAGGATTAATTTTTAGATGAAACTGCAGTTAATGTCTCCGTTCATTTGCTTAAAATTGTATTTCTTTTTTTTGTCTTTTTGTCAAACCTTAACGAGAAATAATTTAAATAAACTATTATTTTCAGACTTTTTTATCTTGTAGTCGTTAGTATTTTTTTAAGAAACTATACGAGTTATATCGTCTCGTATTATATGAATCACTGTATTATAGTATGCCTTCTAGTGGCCCTATAAAACTTTTCATTGTGTTCAGTATTGTAACAATTTTTTTTATTCCTTAATAGTAGTAATAATTTTAGTATAACTCTTAAGAATTTCTACGTGGGTCATATTGTTTGATGTATCGAGCCACTTAAATTTATCACTCCCTCCTTCAGCGGCAATGAGGAAAACAACTACTAAATTAGGAATATGTGACACATTAATATCAGTGATATTTTACTTTTTATTGTGTGAATTCATTATTAAGTATTTCATATTATTTTTTTATTAGTAGCATCAAATAGCTGATTCGTTGACGAATCAGTTATTTGGTAGATTCGATGACGTGATTCTCATGTGTTTAATTACATTATTAGAAAACTTTGAATTAAGCAATCAACGAGTTTTAAAGTCGATCAATGAGTGGCAAAGACTATACATCAACAGAGAATATAAAAACCTTTGTAATTTGCATAAAATGTTACCAGAACTCTTTAAATATTAACATTGGTCATAAGCTATTTAATTTAAATATAAAATTAAAGTCAATGATATTATTTTTTTGTGTTTATTAAAAACGCTATGGCACGAATTAGAAATTGCTTCGAACCGGATGGGTGGTAAAATCGTATCTCATTAGATTTCTTCTATTTAGTTCATGACACTCAATATATATAGTAATTGTAGATTTTTCTAATTATAGTTTATGTTTAACGAGGCAGAAATGATTGAGTGGAGTATATATGTTTGAACTCAGGGTCGCGCGTGCCTACGTAGTTTGACATCCGTACGTGGGCGATATCAACTTGTGCAATTTGGGACACGTAAAATACAATATCTTATGTTTGGAGGAACTACATTTTTTAATATTAAATATCGAAATACACTGAAGCGAGTGTCTACAACATATGTATTAGTAAGTATTTTTATGTGTTGTAATATCGATTCATTATATTTACGTGAAATTTTACTAACAATGACTTGACTAATAATAAATAGTGTTTTGATATGTTTATAAGGTATCAATTTGAAGATGATCGATGTTTACTTATTTCTTAACTGATTGTGTATTATACAGTAAAAACAATGCGGTTTGTTATGTAAATTTGTACTATAATTTAGGTATTATTTTCTGTGTATACTTATTTCTTATAAAATTTTCTGTAAGAGTCATGCTAAGGTAATACACATAGCCGAAAGCTGGGCGGCTTCACTCTCACATAACAAGACAGATTTCTACGAAATTGGGGCGAAGAAATAATGTGAAATTCTTTTAAATTCAAGGACTATTTATATTTTTGGTTACCCCTTGGCCGTCTTGGCATGGTTTTGTAACGTTGGTTCCGTTACTTACATTTTATTTTTAATAATTTTGAAATTAACTTATTCTTATTTGTTAACTTTGTACGTATTGTTGAAAAAAGGTACGTTTCAAAGAAATTTACTGACAAAATTTTGTAATAATTTTGTCGGAAAGAATGAATTTATTTTTTAAGAAGTTTTTTTATTTTTATATTGTTTATATGATTTCCCACAATAAATAGGTAAAATTTGCTATTACGTAATCAATTTAATTAATTATATCAAGATTTTGCGTCCAAATTAATTTTCAATAATGACGGTTTTGAATGTGTGTCTAAATTAACAGGTTGCCAACTATAGAGAGCGCTTAATTAATACATGCAAATTATAGGAATTTACATGGAAAAGCTAAAATTAAAATATGCATAATAATTGTTAGTTTCTTCTTGTTAAATAGAAGTTACTTTTAAATTACTTACACAGTGGTAGACGTTTTCAATTTTATTTGGTATTTGCCTTAAATAACTGTTTAGTATTCTAATAAAGTATTTATAGAATAAATATATAACTTGAACTGTATCCTAATCTTCGGTTATAAAATAGCGTTATAATTTGCATAATGAAACTAACTTAGATAAAAACTCATCGGGCCGTTGCGGCTCTAACTAAACGTGGTCTTATTTACGATCATATCTCTCGGGAATGCTGGCTACTCTTGTCTCATGTCGGCGTCTGGATGTTTTATGTAAAGGAATCTCAATTTCTTATCTGTGATATTAACATATTGATTATGCTTCCCGTATTGATGTGCAACGGACAAGACAGTCTGTTAGATTTGAACTAGTTTGTATCGACCGACTAGGGCTGTGACTGCGTAGAATAGAATACGGTACCTTCATATTTTCTGAACATAAACAGGCTTTGATAAATTTCAACAAATGAATACTTGTTAAATACTTGGTAGTGCAATTTTTTTTCATGAATTTGCTTGTTAGTCATTTATAAATTATATCTACCTTTATTACAACACCTACGATAGTGACTTGGCCTACGTATCTTGATTCTAACATTTTGTTGACCTAGCTATCTCTCTAACCACCACACTGTCCATGGTATGATCGATGCGTAAGCAATTTGTCAAGTACTTTTATTAGTATTTTGATTGCATTTTATAACATAAACAGCATATATATTAATATCGTTTAATAATATCGTTTTCTGTTTTTTAAACTTTTAGTGCCCTAAAGTAAGGTTTTGTAATGTATGGGTTTTATAATAAGTAATATTTTGTGTTTTTTATGTCGCATAATTTTGTAATATATTAACAAGTAAACTCTTTAGGAGTGTTGTTTATTACTTCTCGTTTAATTCTAAAAGATATATTTTACAGGTCACTTAGTATTCATTGCTTTTGTCTAACGATTTACTTCTACGTATGGGTATTAAAGCACATGCAGATTATAACAGAGAGCGTATAAATTTAAAAAATACATCCGTGGCTGTGCTGGGCTAGGTCTTGTGACCGGTTTGTGCTCCCGTGGCGTCATGAGGTGTGATGACCGAGGTGCTTCTGGTATTTCACAAGATATAATTTTCATTAAGGAATATATTGTCTAATATAATTACGTGTTTACCATGTATTAATATTATGAATTTATAATAACACTTTCTTATTATAAAATAATACCTTTTTAAGATTTTAACATTTTTGCCTTTTGAGTAGTCAGCTGAAATGACTTCGGTTAAAGAAAATAATAAGAAGGTAATCAATTTAAAATCCTGAGATTGTTTTTAAATTTAAAAAAATTACTAAAGTAATTATTTTTTAATGTATCGTAAAGAAAAAGGATTGACGCGCTTTATAGAAATTCTATATTTTACTTGAGGATGATGATATTAATTTTTTTTATAAACAAACTATAGACAATCAATAATTTTTGCAAATTTTTTTTTTAATTATATATTTAATGTGCTTTAGTAATTTTGCACTAAGTTATAAAATAATTACTACTAATTGAAAGTAAAGTAGATCCGGTTTCTTTAAGAGCCACTATAACATTATTACATTATACATTCGTGACCGTGAAGTTGGGTTTGTGCTACTGCCGTGAAATTCAAAATTTGGATAAGATTAGCTATCATTACAACATATTGCATTGTACATTGGATTAATGATTTATCCAAATTCCGTGATAAAATGAAATATGGTCCCATTGACGTAAGAAGATCATTTCTTGACATTGTAATTTTGTATAAGGTTAATCAAAGCACTTAAAAATACCTGCGGTATACTATTAGTTAAAATAAAATTACTATTATTAGATGAAACTTTATATGATCACAAATCAATTATTGTTGAAATAAAAAACTGTACTTTATCAGAGAGAGCTTCGTTTGTTTTCAAGTGTAAAATACTAATTAATTAAAACAGTTTCAAATTTTTCAGGTACTGAAAGTTTTGAATCGTGTTATGACCTTATTTCTAGATTAAATGACGATAAAAGATTTCACAAAAGTAACCAAGCAAGAGAGTTGAGAACTAATTAAAAGTTTGCTTCTGTACTAATAATTCGTTGACTGTCAGAGTTTTGCGTCGTTAATTTTAATTAAAGAAACGCAGAGCCAACTTCGTAATATTATTAAAACATTGAAATTGGTGATCCGCTAAAACTTCGACATTCTGCTTGAGATGACCGGCCATTCGTTTTAATTAACCCTCTCTTCCAGACGTTGATAAAACGAAAAAACCTCATCATCTGTCAATTACTACTAGAATTGAGCACTTTTCTTGAGTTCTTTTTCAGGTGTGTTATTTTAATATGGAATATTTAACATAGGTAGGAAAAGTTTTGTAAATAAAAATGTGAAGAATATTTTTAGGTCATGAGCCGTTTAATTATTTCATCGTAGAATATATATACGTTTTATGTTTAAGACAGTGAAAAACGCATAAATGAATACAGCTAACCTTTTACGTATCAATCGATATATTTATGTAGGGATAGAGATATGTATATTAATACTTTTATATTGTTGTAAGCATAGAATACTTAGATTTTTCTAATTTTACGGTCCGGTACTATACTCACGCATTAATCTCGGTCGCTTCTATAACATAACGCCTTTGATTAAGCTCCGTCGTGATGTATTTCTTGCAGGCCAACTTAATGGAAATACATACATCAAATGTCCACCTTATTGGTAAGTGTATTATAGTTCAATGGTGTCAATGCATGACGTTGAATTTTGTTACACTTTATTCTGTAATCATATCGTATAAAAAATGAGATATAGTTTTATTGTGTATTTCAACTTATAAAACGTAATCATCTAAACTCTTTTACAAGATCTTTTATATATATTTCTTACCTAAATTAAAAAAAATATATATTTGATACGATTAACACCTTGTGGACAATGTTGGACATACTAGATCCTTACATTGAAAACTTAATGACATATCTTCATATAATTGGAATATACCGTTGCAAGACGCAAATTTATCACTTTGTAATTTTTATGCTATTTACATAAATTATTAAATAGCATTTAGTAATTATTTTGCAAGTGCGAAACAATCTAACCGTAATTCTACTCATCACCTCTCGGACATTTATATTGTTAATGTTATATTTATAAATATGTTTATTGACTGTGTTAATGTGATTTCTCGTAAAAAATGGAAAAATCATATATCTTTGGTTCATTATTGGCCTTAGGAAAATAAAAATATTTGGTTAAAAGTTTTAATGTAATGACGCAACTTTTTGTGATGTTTTACTAAAGTAATTAATTAATGTTACATTTAGCCATTAAGCTTAAAATGGATATCGTGACGTGATAAATAATAGTACAGCGTTTTGTTAACTAGCTAACGGTGTTGGAGGAGGTAGGAGCCGCCGTCTCGCTCGATACATCAATGAGACGTCAGTTTTTGTCGAGCTCCGGCAACACGTGTGTCAGACGGGACTCCTAACGTGTGTCATAGTTCACTATTTTAACAACAATTTATCATAGCTTTTGATTGTGTGTTAATTCTCTGTTGGCTACGAGCTATGTTCAAACCGTTAGGAATGTATGAACTTTTAATGCGTTTTATTTTATAGTGTTTAGATCAAAACTATTACTTGCCGGTAATAGTTTTTAGGTATAGTATTCATTATTGTTTGGGAATAGGAAATTGTTAGTTTTCAATTGATATTTTAAGAGTATGAAGCGTTTTCTGCTAGAAAGATATAATAAATTCTGAGTTACAATTCGCATAAGAAGAGTTTTGCATTATTTCAATGTCAGTAATTACTATCCGAAGTCACATACACACCTATACATACAAATTTAAATTCCCCCTATTTATGATAAAACGGAGTTTTTTTATTCAAACTGCTCTTCCTATTCACCACGTAATAAAAATATAAAAAACACAGGTTTAGATAATAATTCGCTATTTGGATATTTACACAATTAGCGTGCAAACAAATGATATCTGATGATAACTATTTTATAGTACGTCTTAATGGAGTAAATGTGTATAGTTGATGGCTGATCTTGTAAAAAAATATGTTTTTATTATTATTTATACATTAAATATTTTTTCCATTATTAATTGAAAATTAATTTATATATTTTGCGATATTGTACACTGGCCTTTTTTTTTCTAAATTCTCTTTGGGTCGCTGCGCCAGAGGTGTAAGCATATTAGGCTTCCGTTGGGCTTTTTTTCTTAGTCAATTTGATTCATTAGGCTTCCAAGTGCAGAACTATCACATATGTTATTATAATTTTCGGAAAATGTATATTTTACCAATAATATTAAGTAATACTAAACATTATTTTCATTGTAGCTAATGCTGTGATTGCTTATAATCGGAGTTGTAATTATGTCCATAGCTCGTCCATAGTATCCATATAGCTATATACAAATATAGAAGAGTGTTTACTTTAGAGAATAATTTACTCGTGGTAAGTGTCTGTCACCGGAGAGGGTCTAGGTACCACCGCAGTGATTTTTTCTGCCGCCAAAATAGTGTCCAAAACATTAATGGTTTCGGTTTGAAGGGCGCGGTAGCTAGTGTAATTATTGGGGTAATTAGACACATCTTACGTCTCCAGGTGACGAGCGCAATGTGGTGATGTGTATATCATCCTAACTAGCGCCACGTTGTTTTGGGCAGGCGTATCATGTACCATCTGGTGAACGTCCGGCGCATCTCGTCGATTCGTTGAATAAAAAAAAATATTATTTAGTAATGTAAAACCTTGTATGCAATCCTTAACGAATAAAATATAAAATGTTTAGGTGTAACAAATTAATTTAAAATCTTTTATAAATTCGTAATAGGCAAAATAGGAAGTAAATATTTGATTAGTGTATAGGAAAAGAGAATGTTTTGATAATATAAATTGATATAGCGCGATAGATTGTCTATGTGTGCGTACATTAAAACCACAATCTAAAGTGTTTGTATAGACGCAGCATCATGGCGCGCACCGATCGTAAATGTCATCTGAAAATTTATATTCATTACGATTAGATAGCAGTTCACAATGGCCTGCCATTGTGAGACGCGTGTTCGCTCTGATCGATGTATGATATTGCATTTTTATAGTGGACATGCTGTCCCTGGCCTCTCTACATTTATGGGCGAGTTCTCTGGAAACAGTAGGATATGTGTTTTCTATCGTTGCATTATATTAGCGTTTTACGACAACTTAATTTATGCATCGCCCACAAAGTGTATCAAATAAGTATAGTGTTACATTTGATGGTCAAATATAAAATACGGTAGGGTAAATATATTCATATCTTTTGTCTTTTAGAAGTGCAGTCTATTTTGAAACAATGAATATAAATAAATTTTAAATACATTTACTATTGAAATAAATATCTAATATTAGATTTTATGATTTTTATGAGTACTATAGAATGCGTAAACGTTTTTTAATGTATGAAGTAATAAATTGAATGTAATAACGACACTTAAGTGAATTGTTCAAGTGTAGTGAAGGACTGGTAAGTAATTTCTTGTCTTTTTATTGTTTCACAATATCGTTTTTACGATGTTTCTGGGGATGAATATAAAGGTTGGGACGGCGGTGATCAAGGACTAGAATGCACGGCGGTGTACGCGATGCAATTTGCAACTGAGCTCAATAATGGCGATTTACGAGGATCCATTTTCAATTTTATGAGAAGCCTGACGTATACATTTACATGAGAACTTTCTTCTTTGATTAAAATTTCTTAGAGATTGAGTTTCATCAAGCGCGAGCTAATGAATGTTTTGTTTTATCGTGGATTTTAAGCGATCAAATTTTTTACTTAAATTTAATGAAACCAAAACAATAGTTTTAACTTCATTTCTATTGTTGAAACCACAGTTATAGTTAGCTAGGGCAATTAATGTATAAATGGGACAAATACATATAATATATGTTTTTTTTTTTATAAATTTACCTTTAATGGTGGTACTGAACGCAAAAGTAGTATTCACTCTCCACCAGAGTAAGCTCCACCATCGTCGATGGATGTATTATTTGATGTTTTTTTTATATATATTTTAATAAAGTGTTTGTTTATTATTGTCTATTTATCTTATATTTTTTATATTATTTCTATTATAATAATTTTTAAAAAAAGTTAGTTGCCGTCTATTAAACCGAACTGAATAAAAAGCACCGCATTCAAGAGATATTCACTAACACTATAAATTTTTCCTATTGTTCGACCCTTAAGCTTTGTTCCGTATATAATTTTTTTTTTCATAGGTCGAAAATATGATTTACAGTACCCAAAATAATCCAAACAGATGAACACTCTAAAGTATGTTCCATAAATTTCCTCTTTGCTATTGTTTAATTAAGTTTGCAATAATCATATAGTAGACTTTTTCATATATACACATTCATATATATATCACGCTTCGTTCCCAGTGGGGTAAGCAGAGACCACCTCTCTCCACTTGTTACGATCCTGGCACACCTCTCTCGCTTCTTCCACTTTCATGAGCGTCATCATGCATGCTCTTCGGTTGCGAGTACTCTTGACCCGGCCTTTTTTAGGACATCTTCGATTTGATCGAAATATGTCCGTCTAGGTCGACCTGCACCGATTTGTTCCATCATTCTTATCTTGTATACTTCTTTCGTTAATCTTCTTTCATCCATTCTTTCAACATGGCCGAACCATCTAAGCATCCCTTTCTTTGTATTTGTCACTACATCTTTAACCACGCCGCACCGCTCCCTTACCACACTGTTCTTCACTTTGTCCATCAGCTTCACTCCAGTGATACTGCTCAGCCTTCTCATCTCCACAGCATTAATCCTATTTTCATGTTTGTTCTGACTTTTTCACTTTCATTATTTTGGAAAAAAAATTATAACGGCGACTACGACAATTGCTTCATTTTTTTTTTAAATATATCTTTAAATGCAGGTATAGTAGCATGTGATGAATAATTGCATCTTAAACCTAAGCACAGTGCTTAATGCCAATGTTTAAATGCCCTATTAAATTTTAAGCCTTGCATAGAATTCAGTGAGGATTCAATTACTCTTTGTGGTAGATGAAAGGCACCGGAGCTGGCCGTGTAAATCGAGCCGCGAGTCCCGCGAACACATCCCGACACCTCGCGCTCAATGAGCCTAGTCACAAAAGGTGAGAAACAAACAGCGCGCGAGAGGTATCGCACCGGGGCAGATTGAATAAATGCTAAATTGAATAAGAGCAAATAAAACCAGCCATTAATAAATGGAAAACATTCACGAATTATTCGTATGGTATGGTGTTCGTAACAAAGGAGGAGCGAATTGTTTGCCCCATCGGGTAGCCCTTGCTAGGTGAAATGCTCGTAAAGAAGCTGTGGATTATTTCATCGCATTTTAAGCGTCTCTCTTGTATTTCAATTTTGGTACTAAACGTTCCTATATTTTTTCTATAATATGTAAATAATCAATTGTTATTTAACAATACAACCGTTATATTCTGTCAATCAAATATTTCATTGCCAATTTCATAATTATTTTGCTTTATGACGCCTTTAATTACCATAATAATTATCCGTACTCGCGGTTGTAAATATAACTAACAATATTAACAAAACGTTTTCTATTCCAAAACCAATTATCATTTACATATCACAAGCAAGGCGCCGACGCTGGCACTCGCTTGCTAGCTCGCACCTGAGGTCAATACATTTACTTACCTCCAGTTTTGATTGAGCCTCCGTATTAGTAACAAAAGCGAAATACGTCCAATAAATGTAAGGGTCTTGATAATTTGGACATCTGTTAGATTATTGGATGGATGCATACGTGAGAGTTATAACTACCAAAACAAGACGACCAACCAAATAGCTTTTGTTGAGATTTTATCTCTCCGTTAAATACTTTTAACGATTACAGAAAATCGAGCGTCTCGTCTGAACTCACAGAGAACAATTCTCTTTTTCAGTTCATTTTCGATTATAGACGATTCTTTTAAATTTCTTTTTTCACAACACATATAAGGAATAGAAACCGTATAACCAGCAAAAATTTGCCTAGAAATTTAATTTTGTATTTATTTAAGACGTTCGTGGCCTATGTTCGGAGGTCGGAATCTAATAAGATGATAATACTTAGTATTTGTAAAGAGTTCATGCTGCTTCTCATAAAGGAAGTATATATAATAATTTATTAAATTATATCAGATATAGGGTAGCGCCTAGATATTTATGGGTAAGTTTATTATAATATTTAGCGGTGTTCACTTTTTATATATAAATAAAACAACTAAACCGTCGATTGAACTACCACTAGAAAATCTAAAAAAGACTGAAAAGTATACAATGTTTTAATATCCAATTAGAAATGTACGTCATGGTTTTAATACAAAATTTTTAATTACTATAATATAATAAGAAAAGCTGTTTAGAATACAGGTCACTAGTTTTTTTTTTACGTTTATACAGATAGCGCTTATTAAGTACTATCGTAATCTGAACTTTACGTTCTTTCACATATTTCCTCAAACCGTACTTTAAACAAGTAGATACTGTCTTAGATGACGTCTTGTTAAGATGATTGAAATAAGACTCATGTTATCAAATTAATCTTGTAGAGGCAACTTTATTAAAGTGGCGGTTTGAAACCAGGGTATAATTTGCGTCAAACTTGTTTCACGTTAATAAAGATCGTTAATGCGATGAGTCATCAGTATTTAATTCGGTGCGAGATATTGTTATAGTTTTTAACACAATAAAAAATTTTATTAGTCCGTATACATCACAGGGAAATCTTCTATTAATTATGAAAATAGTAGCTCGCTGGCCTAATGGTTAGAGCGTGTGGCCTTCATTCCGAAGCTCGCGGGTTCGGTTCTCGGCATGTACTGATGATTTTAATATTTAAGTTATGTACATTTGTGAACTTTGGTAACAATAGCGAAATACAAACGGTGAAGGAAAACATGGTGAGGAAACCTGCATATGAATTAGAATTTATTCGAAGGTGTGTGAAGTCACCAATCCGCATGAGGCCCGCGTGGTCTCTATGGTCCCATCGCCCTCATATTGAGGGTAGGCCCGTGCCCGAACAGTGGGGACGTAAATTGGCTGTTGAAGTGAAGTGAAACATAATGAAAATGTGTTATTTTTGAGTATTGGACATCCAATCTTTAATTAGTAAAGCACATGTTTTACTAATTAAAGATGTTTCAAATAGATGTAGACTTTAACTATGTTGTTGAATTTTCTAAATATTTGTGTAGTGCACAATCATTGTCACCTTCTATCTAGTAGTAAATAATAGACAAATGCGTTCCTTCTCTTCTCCACATCTTTCCATTTCCAACCGCTTATATCAGATCGTTTATTTATCTGGGTAAAGTTGCTCTAAATTTGTTGCATTTACTGCCGTCCCTTACACTACAGATATTAAAGAATCATTTAAGCATGCAACTTTTGAGTGTCCGAGTAGAAAATTTTTTACTATGAGTTTTCTTCTTTTAATCTCGTTCTGTGCTGTAATGCCGAATATAACCTTTTCTACTGTTGGTTATGGTACTTTAAATCGGTCCATCAGCCCAGCTCATACATTTCCCTGATTAAGATGGTAGTGGGCTGAATGCTCTGAATCAAAACCTTTATACATATTGAGGTATTTGTGATAAAGCTTCCCAATTGTTGGCAATCCAAGCCTATGGATCTCCTTTATGAAATCTATATAAAGGATCGTATAGTTACTTGTTTTAAATACAAATGTTCTTCCTTTAATTTTAATTTCGGATACATTGAAAAAAGGAAATATATTTAACAGTTTATTCTCTGTTGCTATGTTAAATAAATACCAAAAAAAGTAAATTAAAATATTTTTAAAGTGTTTAAATAGAGCGTGATTTACAATAATTAAGCTCATATTTACGAAAATATTTATTGTCATAATTTTATAGAGGTCGAAGTACAGCTAAGCGGTGTGATATATTACGAAGAAAATTAAGAGGTAGTTCTAGCACAACTCTTTAAACTTTCTAACGCAACATATTTTTTTACTTCTACGCGCTAATTGCTTATATATTCACGTCATTATGGTGTTAAGATTAATGTGTTATTTTAGAGCTTTGGATCTTTTAGTATAGAGTCATTATAAACGGTAAAGGTAAGTATCTTAGGATTTTTAATGTTCAATACCGAACTCCCGTTGAACTCTTTTATATAATATAAAGACTATCATAATGTTACTACTATTGTTTTTTTTTATTAATGGAGGAATGTAATGTCAAGGCATCGAAAACTTTTATAAAAACACTATACGCTCTAGAATAGTAAAAACGAGACAAATTTATTGCCGCCTCCGATTATACGTACGATAAACGCGCAGACCGGTGATTATGATATCTCAAGAGTTTAATCGTCCGATCGATACAAAATCGCGTTCCGTTCTTCACTAAACCAGTACTAATAAAAAATAAACTAGTTACGGGCGCGACCCATCCGACAGTTTACGCTAGAAAATCAACAAGGCGCGCGGAGGGCGCTGGACGGAACCGCGGTGCGTTATCGGCCCCATCGGCTTGAACAATGCCTCGAATGTTTCAATATAGCTCCGACAGCATTTTTAACGTTTCATCGGCGTTGTAACAATCGTAAAATAAATTCTCTACGCCTTCTCAGAGCTTTGATTAATGTTGTACACAGTGCGCCATCGCATTTATTTTTTCACCTTCACGTTATTCTGTGGTTTAATTTATGTCGTTCGAAAATCTATACATCTACACATTTCTATGTCCATACATCAGATATCATAATGGTTATATATTTGTAAATGCTGTTTTCGTCTTGAGCTACTATAGTATTTTGTTATGATTTCATTATGAATTTTATTATATAGTAATAGTAAGGAAGGTAACGATGATTTCTTGATCATTAAATTGCATAGGTTCAAGGAATAATAGTTGTGTTATATTAAAATTTAACTATATTTTGTGACGTACAGATTGTAAAATACGTGCCAATAATTGAACCAAAGTTTACATAAATATAAATTTTTGTTTGTTGTACGGTTGTTGATGCATGTATATTTTGTGAAGAGGAGTCGAGTTGAAACTTTATTGATAGTTGAACTGTACTGACTGCAATATGCGTGGTTTGGTCTGCGACCTCGTGTACGTTATCCTCATAGAGATGGATATGACGTATGTGTAGGGAGCATTATAATTAATTACCATATGTACGCGTCGTGATGTATCTAGGTTGTGGTTAAGTATTCATATGATTCTCTGGTAATTAGAACTATTTACTGTTAATCAGTATTCCCTATTTTGGTTCCTGTTAATCATACATATATTAGTAATATAACAAAAATATTTTAAATTTTTCGGTATACTCGGTACCAGTTATAATCACGTGTTATGTTAATTAAAGTTTATAATTTAGTAGCATCTTATCGAATAATTTAAATTCTGTGTATACATGGATAATAAATAGTTCATCATAAAATATATTTATATTAAGAAGTTTTAATTTAATACGATTTAGATTTAATTTTTAATTTGGCATGAGAAATCATTCTAGTATTTAATAGCGTAGAGATTTACTTAAGTTTAATTTGAGTAACTGGTTAATAAAATTTGCTAATTATATAATGGAATTTTTTTATGAAGAACAAAAAGCAATCTTTCCGATCTCAACTGCAGTTGTTTCACACCTACTTAAAGCCAAGGGCCAAGAGCTCGTTACCTTAGATTGAAGGCTAACGGTCGATGCCCGACAGAGCTATCCCTATGGATCCCACATAAAAAACCTGATATGCAATACGCTTTACTATATGAGGAGATGCCGTTTTGAACGAAGTCAATCATGTTTCTTGAATATTTAAATTAGATATGTCTTGCTCATGGTGTTTGCAGGCATGGGTTTTTGTTTAAATTATTCTCTTCGTTCACCAAGTTTAAACAATGTTTTTATTTTTAAATACCTTACATATAAAAAAATCATCCAAGCGTGGGAAATAAAGTAAAATGTTTAATGTAATGAGATTATGACGATTGAAATGTACGCGCACACATAACTTTTTTGGTAAATAAAAACATGTTATCTAATATGATATGAATAAAAAAATTGGTATTACGGCAAAATATATGTAAGAAATAGAGATTTTGAAAATTATTCTGTTCAGTTACTTCCATGTATAATAGTTGTCTTTTTTAATCTCAAATACAGATTTTATTCTAGGGAAAATTTTTTTTTTAGTAAAAAATATTTAAAAAATTACATTTTAAACACTTTTGCAATAGTAAGTCGTAAGGGAATAGGATGCTCACAAGTAGTATGAAAATGTTTTTGTTATAGCGTAAAAAATGTTATTAGATATTAAGTTATGATTATTAAGCATATGTCATCATTATCAGCCGATAGACGCCCGCTGCTGGACATAGGCCTCCCCTAAAGATCTCCACATCGATCGGTCCCAAGTCATGTCATAGTGACTAGTTATTGTATTAATAATTGTGTAAGATGCAAGCTTAGACAGAAATGAAGAAGCAAATATACAAAGTTGAAAAGAAGTTGCTTGTTAGCATACATTGAGATTAAAATACATTAGCTATATCATTATATGTTATTGTTAAACTGTATATGTTTAATAATTGCTTTTGGTCATATAAATAACCAAATATGTAAATTACTTTACTCTTCATAAAATTTAATTAAGACTAAAGCCCAACTTTATATATCATTACATAACTGTGTAAAAGAGAGGGTAAAATAAAGCAAGCGTGGGACACTAGTCAATGAATATTATTACACTTACTAATGTTATAACACACAAAAAAATTTATAAAAAAGTGGGCTTTACACTAAATAACGTTTCTCCCACTCTACCTAAGGCCTCAGTGAAGAAAAAAAGTGATTATTATCTCTGTCACTGTTATGTGCCTTCGAGACCTATGTATTTAATTAGTTTGGTAAATGATACTTCGCAATAAAACTTCTTGTATTCATTTCAATTGTTTATTTTATGTTTATCACTTTTTGACATGGTCAAGTTTTGAAAATTTTACAATAAATATTTATCTTTAGTCATGACTAAATTACAAAATGTACAAAAATACAATACTATGTAATACACAAGTAAGTTATATCTAATTTATCACAGATTTTGGCAGCGTAGCCATTTTAAGTCACTTTATAGTAGATGGCATGGCATCGGCCCAACAAGCACAGCCATTATAGGGTTAACACCATAGTAACGAGAATAAAATATACATGTTATTCAGACCATGAGAGAGAGTACGGGATGTACAAAATAATTGGACTGAAAATTTGCTATTTTTGTTACAAATTTAAACAATATCTTGTTAATAAACTACAATTCATCTTTTTCATGCCTTCTTTATGTAATATAGGAATTTGTACAAAAATACTAAACTTTATCCTAACTTATATACAATTTATGGTCTACGGGACTAGCTATCACAATTTACACTGAGTCACTTTACATTTTATTTAAGTCATGTTGTTATGATAGATCACTTCACAACATTAAGTATACAAGCTCTAAAGTACCTTAAACGTGAGCCGATAGAGTACGAGGAGATGCACGTGGAGGTATTTGGTGGGCGGCATGTGCTGGGTGCGGAGGAAGCACTGGGTGTGCTCCATGTACAGGCGGAGGAGGCAGTGCACCCATATGAGTACGGGCATGGTGATGTCGGTGCATAGGCATTGCACTGCCAGCGCCGGGACTTGGTACACCACGACATCGCTGGTTACTGTCAATATCAGGCAGGGCAAATCGTAACTTTTCCCAAAACGATTTATCACCCCAATGCAAATACGTATTTGTTTTCAAGTACAATCGCAAATCTGGATCGAGATCTTTTGGAGGGACTTCATCAATAAGTACAACAATAAGTCTTCTGCGTCTGTCTCTGAGAACTTGGAGATGTGCTGATTTGAACTCAATGCTACTCCATTCTGATTTAATGAAATTTTCACTGAGAACCATAATTGTGCGACGTGATGTCTGTACCGCTCTTGTTAAATTTTCTACTATATTTCCACTGACAGAAAAATCACGATAAGGTAAACATAATTTGTAAGAGTGATCACTCCTTTCTAACATGGGCACCAATTCAGATGCAACCCAAGCTTCATCTTTAGAACTGTAACTTACAAAGGCGTCGAACATTTTTTCACGGTCATCTCTATCTACGTCATTCGCTCTGTGGAAGAGTCTTATTCCGAATTTTGAATGGAACCACAGTTTCATTTCCTGTCGGAATATAAATATTAACAGACTTACAAATAATACTAGAACTAAAACGCCTAGTGCAGCAAGAAGTAAGGGTATATAATCTTGTACTTCTTCATTAGTGATAATTGTTTTTGTTGCAGTAAGATTTCCGTTAATGCTGTTATTAATACTGGGTAATCCTGTACATATTGTTCCGTTTTCTTCAATAATTTTAAAGCCCGAATCAGGGTCGTTGTAAATATTTTCGTTATACAGCGAGAGATGAGTGTTATTTCCTTTGTTATAAATACATTTTATTTCTGCTATATCTGTAATAGACGTAATTCTCTTTGTCCATTCCCTAAACATTTCTGTGTATTCGCAATTACATGACCATGGATTATAAGATAATGTTATTGATGTAATAGCTGGATTGATTTGCCACATTGATATAGTAATTAATAGGTTATGGTCTAAATGAAGAATTTTTAAACGTGGCATATTATTAAACATATCTTTTCCTATGCTGCGGATTTTATTGTTGTTAATGTAAAGCTCGCGTAGATTGTCCAAGCCATCAAATTCTTGTCCTTCTAAAATATTTAACTTGTTGTAATCTAAGTGTAATACCTCAAGCTCCTTTAATCCGTTAAATGTTCTGTTATGAATTGTTTCGATATTTGAAGCGTTTAAGTATAATATTTTTAATCTTTTTCTTCCTATAAAAGCATGACTTGGTAATGTTTTTATATCGTTGCCGTCTAGATATAGCTGCGTGGCTTCCATAGGTATTCTTTCTGGCAATGAGTTTACATATCCTGAGCTGGAGCATTCTACAACATTAGCTGACCAAGATTGGTCGTGGTAACAAGTACAATTATTAGGACAGGTCATTTCACAATCACAAGCATCGAAATCGCAGCAGTGGCAAAGTGCAAAACAATGAAATTCATATTTACACAAAAACTGATGCGGCGCGGCCTCTACCAACGGCACATGTGAGCTTCCTCGATTATATAACAATTTACAATGTATACTATCCAAATCCATCAGCTTCGGCTGAGTTCTCGCTCGGTTCCCAGTATTAATTTTTTGTAGCCACTCCATTGTGCAGTCACATTCTAATGGATTTCCTCCAATAAAAAACTCTGGAACAGATTTATCCTGAGGGACGGCAGATATTCTTAATGAATTGGGGTCTAGACTTGTTATTTTATTTCCATATAGATCTACCCTTGTTAAATTGGGTTTTTTGAAAAATGTGTAGGATTGAACTTTTGAAATTAAATTATCATTTAAATATAGCATTTCCACAGAATTTGGTATTGCACTTCCTGTTATCTCGGTTAGCCTATTAGAGCTTGCGTCGAAGGTACTAAGAGATAGTTGCGACTCAATCTCAAAGTAATTTCCGAGTTCAGCAATTCTGTTTGCATGAATATCTAACCATTGCAAACCAGTTGGAATCATAGCATAGTCGAACCACTCCAAGCGATTATCCGAAATATTTAACCAAACTAAATTTGGTAATTTTGCGAAAAGGCCACCAATATCTGTTAAATAGTTTCCATCTAATCTAATGGCTTGTAAATTAATGTTTCCATCAAACGCTCCAGCTTCAATTTTATGAATTTTGTTTCGTGATAAGTTTAATATCTTTAGAGATGTCATTTTGTCAAATACGCCTTTACTTATGTTACCAATGTTATTTTCTGTTAATCTTAGTCCATACATTTGTTGCATAGTCATAAATGATGCATTTTCAATGCTTACAATTAAATTTTCCCCTAGGTCGAGAGTTTTTAATTGTGGAATATCTTTAAGTGCAATTGGAACCTCGTCCAAACGATTTCCATTGATATGTAAGTCTTGTAATGTTGAACAGTTTCGAAAAGCGTGTGGGTGTATTTTCGATATGCGGTTGCTATCTATCGAAAGAATAATAAGGACAGGCATGCCAATAAATGCATAACTTTCGATATTAGTTAATCTATTGTTTGATAAAATTAAAGTATGTAGGTTACGGAGAGAACTGAATACATTTTCTTGAATATGCTCGATAAAATTGTCTTGCATCTTTAAAATTTGTAAGTTGTGCAGATCTCTAAATAAAGCTATTTCCATTTTTGAAACTCGATTGTGTGAGAAATCTAAATATATCAATCTTTTTAGACCTGTAAAAGTTGAAGTGTTTATCCAGTCAGATGTTAATTCGTTATGAGATAAATCTAATACAAGAAGTTGAAAAAGGTCACTAAATAGGCCTGGAGCTAGTACCGTTATTGTGTTATTGTTTAAATATATTTCTTTCAGCTCTTTAGTATCGCTGAATAATTCTGGTGGCAAACTAGTTAGTTGGTTGTCAGATAAACGTATTGTCGTCAAAGAAATTAGTCCTTCCAGTGCTCTATCGGCTACAGAACTAAGCCCATTGCCATTGAGATACAATTTTTGAAGTCTTTTTAAACCAGAAAGAAGACCTGGAGGAAGTATGTCTATAACATTTTTCGATAAATCCAAAATAAGAAGATTATCTCCACATTTCTCTGTCGGATGACGATGAGCGGTTGAGAATTGAAAATGATTTATGTCTCTCATTCTATTATTAGTCATATTTAAATATTCTAGATTTCTTAAAGTACATAGCGCGCCTTCAGGAAAACTTAACATATTGTTTTCACTAAGGTCTAACCTTTCTAAATTTTGTATATCTCTTGAAAAAGCTGTCGACGTTATCTCTAAAGACATAGTCGCCCACTCTGTGTTGTGTGTCCTTATTGTCAAGTTTTTCAATTCACGAAGTCCCGTAAATGCTCCATCAGAAAGGTTACCTATTTTACAGTATTCTATAGTAAGTTCCCTTAATTCTACTAACTGACGAAAACTTCCAGGAGATAAGGAACTTTGAAAGAAGAGCGCATCACTGCACTCGAGACGCAAACGTACTGTGAGATGAGGTTGAATAGCACTAAAATTAGTATTTTCTAATTCGCTATTTATAGTTCTTAATCTGCATTGTAATGTTACTCCAGACTCATCATTGTCAGTTGTCCATCGACACTCGTCAGGAGCTTGATATCGTGTTCCTGTCGTTGCCGATAAAGAAGCGCTCCATACAGACGAAATAGCACTCCACACTAATAAAGCGCTTGTAAACCACATCATACACATTTTTACTTCACTAAACTGCACTTAAATTCTCAGTGTTAACATAGTTTTATTTTACATATTGAAGTACAAAATCGGCACTTAGCAGCAACGCATTGTCGACGGGAGTTCCTAATGTGAGTTGGAATTTTCACTATTTGGATCGATCACTTAACTTATTCGCCGCGAGCTCACTAATTGGATAAGTTCGTAAGTCAATGATCGTAACGGAGCGTCGCGCGCGCTCAGGTTGAGGCTTAGCGTAGAACTGACTCGTAGTCTAACCTGCGCTCGCGCACAAGGCCGCGCCAGTTCACGCGTTCCAACAGGTAAATCATAGCCCGAGGATAAAACGTTCTATCCGCCTTGGACGAAGCTCCGCGTTCCGCTTTATTCGTTTCATTGCGATGCCTGTTAGAAAAATACTCGCTACGCACACTAAGCCAATACACAACAACACTTCAAAGCAAAACTGCTTTTTGTAGTATAGGCGGATGTGCTTTCTTTAAGTAAGTGCGAGAGGGATAGAAGTATTGCAGGGTGGCGGTGACACAATGCTCGGTGGGGATATAACCAGCTGCCCAGGTAGTGCTCTGGCGAGCTGCCATACTCGTTGCTTGTTAACACTTCTCAGACAGAATTATTTTGCTCATGATTAGAGAATGTTTATAGAAATTATTAACTTTGCCATCGATTTGAAATATCTGAAGATCTAGAAAAATTACCTTTCGATGTTTTTGCTATACATATTGTATTATTAAGAATTCATTCACCTTTATTAAAATTATTACATAATATAATTTTAATTTATGTTAAACAAATAAGAAAAGTTACACAAAAATTTTCTAGTATAAATTTTATTTTTCTATGACTGGTTTAAAATCGTTGCTAATGTAAGACAGATTTAAAAAAAAAATTAAACTATCTAATCATTTTTTGGATTAGATATATCTTTTTAATTTATTTAAGCTACAATTGAAAATTATATTTCCGATGATTTAAATTTTTTAACTAAGAGCTTTAAGATTCCGTTGTTTATATCCTAACCTATTATCTTGCTAAACGTTCATCCACCAACACATTATGCGTTTTGTGTAGTCTATAATTTGTTATCAATATCTTGACTTTGAAAATCGAGGATATGGGTTTTATAAATGTATAATTTTTACTTCAGATATTGAAAGATAATTTTTTCATCCCTTTTATGTACTACCTTTTCTTCTTCTTATGCCTCTCCACTACTGGAGGTTGGCCGTCAGCTCAGCAAACTTCTCCCGATCTTGTGCCAAGCGAAAAAGTTCTGCTACGCTGGCCATATTTGTACATTCCCAGATTTTACGTAACCACGACTTTTCGACGTCCAACGTTCCTTTTGCCTACTTATTTGCTCATTATTATTAACTGCAGGAGTTTATATTTGTCGTGTCATAAAATACGTCCTAGATATGCGACTTTCTTTTTTTTGATCGTCTGCAACAATTTGCGAGTCTTATCGACGACACGTTGGAGTTGTCGCACGTTGGAAACTTTCTGTGTCCAGCTAATACGTTGCATTCTACGGTAGCACCACATCTCCAAAGCTTCAAAGAAACCTTGAGTTTTGGCTTTCAAAGTCCAGGCTTCACTACCATACATTACCACAGCCCACATACAACACTGTAATATTCTTACTCTGAGCTTTATTGATAATTGGCGACTACATAAAACTTTAACCATTTTCTTCAATGTGGCTTCGGCAATTCCGATCCGGTTACGAATTTCTTGTTCGCTATCCTATTCTTCATTGACGCAAACACCAAGCTATTTATACTTCGTCACCCGCTCAATAGTTGAACTCGCAACAGTAATACTGGGACTTAGATTTTGGTGGTTCTTTGCAACAACTAGACATTTGGTTTTGGACACGTTCAAACTTAACCCTGCTCTAAAACTGCACTAGACCTTTTTTAATAATGTCTGAATGTCTAGCTCTGACGAGGCTATCAATACAGTGTCATTGGCATATCTTAAATTATTTACGACTTTACCGTCTACTTTGACGCCAACTTCAGATTCCTCTAGCGCATCTGATATTGTTGCCTCTGAGTACAAATTGAATAACAAGGGAGACAAAATGCACTCCTGCCAGACCCCACGGCGTATTTCTAAAAGAGCGGTTTCTGTGACCTCGATTCGGATCGTAGCTATTTGGTTCCAGTAAAAATTTCTAATGATTATATGATATCTTTGCCATCCAAACCTACGTCGATCAAGCGTTGCAACAGAATATCGTATTTGACGCGTTCAAATATTTTTCGCAATCGATGAAGCAAAGTATAATATCAGTCTGCATATTCCGACATTTTTGCACTAAAACATTAAGGGCAAAAACTGCCCCTCGCGTCCCCATACCTGATCGGAACCCAGTTTGAGTCTCTCCAAATTGCTCATCGCATTGTGCACGTATCCTGTTTATAGATGACAGCCAGAAAAACCTGGAGTACGTGGCTTTTTAGGCTAATCGTACGGTACTCTTGATCACTTTTTGGGTTTTGCCTTTTTTGGTAAGGTAATCAACGTAGATCTGAGCCAGTTATCGGGCAGATTACCTGAGCCATAAATCTGGTTAAAGAGACGTGTTAGTGCATCCACATATTCCAGAATCTTCAGAACTTCAATAGGCATGGCATCCGGATCAAGTGCTTTACCTGTTTTGGCAGATGTTAATGCATGTTTCACTTCAGCAGGTAATATAGGAGGGCCAGTATCGTCCGTGTTTATACCACTGCCATTTCTAGAAACTGCACTATGTAGTCACTCCATACACGTTTCTTACTATCCAAATCAAGAAGAATTTTGCCACAGTCATCGCACAAATTGTTTAAATTTGGTTTTTTATTGAGATCCGCTAACTCCTTGACTACTTTTTAATAATTGGTATATATAAGTTTTTTTAAATTTCCTGCAGCGTACTAAGGATGTAATAAAGCAGTTTTGTATGTACACTGTTAATGACCTTAATTAATAAAATATTCCAGCTTTTATATCCTTCCTTTTATAATTTATATAATTAAGAAATTATAGTCCAAGTTTAAATAGGATTTCCAGAAAAAAAAAAAAACAGAAATTATCTGCAACAAACTTTTTAGATACTAACCGCGCAGCATTTCGCCTACTGATTCTACAGTAAAAATAACGTTTTGTTCTAAGCTTTTAGAAGTTTGTTTTATATATCATTTGACTTTCATATATTTTCTTTTCTTAAATGATTAACACGATTATTTTTATTTATGAGTACATATATTACAATCATATCATATTTAAAAAAAGTATTATTATTATTTAACAAAATTTCAATTAGATTCTGTTCTTTTTATCTTGTTCTAATACCAATGCAAACATTTTGCACTTAAATTATCGTTCTTGAACATACAAATATTGCCTGATAATTGTATAAAATCTATGTTTGTTTCATTTTAACTGCGAGAAATTCAGCATATAAATACTTTTAATTATTATTTATTTATGTTTAGTTATAATTTAAATTTTGAGAATTGTTTATTAATTAATAAATGTTATTAGATGTAAATTACGCTTTGTTTCAATAAAAGGTAAAATATAACGGGAAATTCTTTTATTAGCATTTCCTAAATGGTCTAGTCATATAAATAAATAACGGCAATCTATCAATTTATTTTAAAATAAACGTCTTACTATACTATTTATTATCATTAGATAGGTTCAAGATTAATAAGTTATACTCAATAAAATAAATAGTTATGATAGAAATGTGAAGTGCATACCGCAATTGTAATAATTTGCCTTTGGCACATCAGCAATTATATTTGCAATAATTTCAACAATCTGGGTTATATTGTAAAAGTGAAAAACAACTTTGTAATAGTTACACGCCTATACAAATTGTGCATCTTGATATTTCACGCTGATATCCACAAAGCGTTTGTCCAGGCCGCTTTGAGAAAACATCCCTTACAATGGATCAGCGGGATACCGCTCGTTCGACTTTTTGTCGTAAGTGGGAAGGCGTTCCTTGAGCTACGTTATAAAAGAATAGATTGCCGGTAAATCGTTGGGTATTGTGGTGAAGTTTAATGTGTACCCCATAGCTCGTTATAACATACTGTCTGTATTCAATTTACGATGCTCCATGTCGACACGCAACTGTTCGGGGTGCAGGGCCGCCGCGTACATTACGATGTGGGTCAATTATTGTTATTATTCATCTTGAAGTTATATCAATAAATTCAAAAATACTGTGACTCAAAATTCGCTTTTGTCTTATGAGATAACAGTTTAAACAACGGATTTATAATTTTTTCGGAATTATGACAACGTCTTAGTGTTGACCACAATAGCTTTTAAACTAAAAATAACTTTCGATGATATTTAGTCTGACCATTCTGAAGGTATGTGTCATATATAAATATACAGATACAAAAATACAAGAGGGAACTTATTTAATGGCTTTACGCTGGAACTTAATAAAACGGAACAGGAAAATACTATTTTACAATGGAATTCTTTAAAATCGATTTCACTTTTCTATAAAGTCGTGAAAGAGAGCAGTTTTATACATAAGTTTTTAAGCTAATTTAAAATTTATAAGCTAATATAGAATTGTTACAGAATTGTTATATTTTCGTTACAATTTTTCAAATGTATATCTGCACCGACACGCCTGATTGAAGCGCGACACTTTTGTCTTATCTTGATGTCTTTGGACATGTATAATCCATTAACTCATCATTTCCACGCGGTTGATCATTCCTCAACCACGCGTCAGCCCGCCCCTATCCCAACACATGCCGTATTGTTCGCTACTGCTTTATCTAGGCTTAATTCCGATAATATTTTGTTCATTTAGTAATTGCCAAAACAAACTAAACTCTATACGAATAGGTATAACACACAAAAATATTAAACATAAAGACCTACTACTCTGCCCTTTTAGAATATTTTATGTAATCGATAACACCGTCGACTATATTAATAATTTTCAAAATTTTTCTAATTAACGCCGTGATGATCCCCTTGAACTCTTTTCTATCCCTACCTGTAAATAAATTTAATAACATTATTATTATTATTTTCAGGTAAGCGTTAGAAAAGTATTGCATTGAAAAACGCAAGTAAAAACAATCTCTTTTACTAGACGACAATTTTATCCCATTTCCAATATACGGCTCAAGAGATTTTCGAGGTAAGTACCGTTGTTTTAAGAATATATGATATAAGATTTACTATTAACCTCATAATATAGGAAAATAAGGATATGATGTATAAATAAAGATTTAATGCGAGAGTAGAACAGTTGTGCTCAAGATCGCAATACGGACAATTTGGCGCGCGGCATCTCTCGATGCCATCGCTCTTTACGGCACCTGGTGAACCGAGACCCATTGGGTGTAAAAATAACGACATAGAGTATACGCGGGCTTTAAATTTGTATGTAAACTGTGAGTAGTAAAATATTATGTGCATTTTATATAGCACTAAATATTCAACACAATATGTATTATTAATTCTAAAGTAAAGGCAAGTATTAAACTTTTAGAATCGATGATAGTTTACTTGAAATTTAATGGAATTTTACTCTATGGGAATGGTTGATATGGAAATTCGTTTACTGTTGAACTTTTTTCTTGCTATATTTTATGTGCACAACAATTTCGGGAGAAATATGTCATTGAAAAGAAAACTCCTTGCTCTTGAAATGTGTCGGTAACTCAATCATCAATTTGTCTACGTGGAGGATTAGTCTTGATTCCCTCCTTGTAAAAGAAGACTCAGTCACAGCAGGCACCACATAAAATGCATCTTTACGTTTTAAATTACTAGTTAAATTATAAAAATAGGAAATGTATTTAGTTTGTTACAAAAAATCTTCAAATTATTTAGTTTAAAATTTATTTATTGCTATAATTTTTTTTAACCGGCTCAACAACTTTCCGTGTTACCAGGTACGAAAGCACACCGTGCCAATGTATAGGACCGGTTAGAATACGCATTGTAGTGGTACAATTAGAAACTGTCGTGGAGCCCCGCGCTTACTTTGTTATTTACAAACAATCGCATGCGACATCTGCGCCCTCTCCACCGCTCGCCACCATCACGCCCGGTAGCATCTGCTAATTGCCGTGCATGCGATAACATGCGCCCATTTGCACTAATAAACGTTAATTTGTGGATAAATGTACAAAACAAAAATTGTAATTAAATAAATGCCTAGACACATCGTACCTACATTATTAAAATATGCTTAATGAAAATTAATATAATAACAATTTTTTATACAATTAAGCTACTAAACTAGCGAGACGTTCAACTACGTAGCGTTAGTTAGGATGTTATACACTGCACGACATTGTGTTAGTCGTTTGAAACAAAAGATTTCGAGTCTCGTTTCCCCGGTAATTACATTAGCTACAACGCCCTTCAAACCGGAACACAATAATGTTTGCAGAATATTGCTTGGCGTCAGAAATAGTAGCTGCGGTGGTACCTATCCAGACGGTCCCCGGCAGAAAAGACCTACCCCCAGTACATTATTTTGGTTTTACCTCAAGCTGTAAAAGCGGGAATCGTTAGCAGCATTGAACATCTGCTAAATCTTTTAGATTGAAGCGTAAGCAAATTACTTAAACAGTATTCAGAGAAAATGAAAAGAAACACCTCAGAACTAAAATTAATCTTTATAATGGGAGGGAGCACTTCGCCTTCGATTGATTCTTTGGTGTTGTGTTGTGTGTGGTTGTGTGTTTGGCGGATATTCCATAATAACCTCTCCCTGAAAACAAAAAAAAAAAACAATATCAGAAATTAACACCTTCGAACTAAATACTAATAAGGATATTATCCCCAACGTTATTTTTATTAATCGCTGTGTGGACAACTCGTAGACGAATTGTTGTTATATTTTAAAAATCAAGATCAATCAGTTAATTTAAACCATTAACCGTAAAGATCATGAGTAAATATTCCTATAATTTTATCAAAGTTACAGAAAATTATTAATATTTAGCATTGATTGAATATTATCAATATAGTTATTTTGTATCAGGACTAGTTATTATCGCGCTAGTTAAGAAGGTATTAATAACACCACATTGCACTCGTTGCCTTGAGATATAAGATTTTAAGTCACATTACCCCCAATAACTTCACTAGTTACAGTGGCTAATCAAACTGGAACATAGTACTGTTTGGCGGTAGATAAGGCGCTGCGGTGGTACCAACCTAGGCGGTCTCTGGCAACAGAAACCTACCACCAGTGAAGTGTGTTTGGCTTTTTTCCAATGCACTGTGTTACTTTGACTCTCTAACATTACAACCGTCGGCTATTCTTGACAGACATTTAATAAGTGACGTCCCACAGGCAAGTTTGAATTAGGTATTTGTGTCGTATTCAGCATTTCCTTGGCGAGTGATAGAGTATTACCGCTATTGTCTACATTGAATGGCTCAGCCGCGGCCGTTGACTAATGATTGATGAATGATTGACTGACTCTTACATAAAAAGACATAACAGTAATCGAAAACGTTCGACGTTTAGTTCTAATCTTCGTTGTTTTATTTGTAAAAAAAATTAGGTATTACAATGTAGTTTTTTTATTCAAATTAGCGACGAGACGAACGGGACCTTCACTTGATGGTAAGTGATACGACTCTGCCCATAACAATGAGGCGTTAGTTAGGATAATATATATTCCACCACATTGCCCTCGTCGCTTGAGATATAAGATGTTATGTCTCGTTATCCCAGTAATTACACTAGCTACAACGCCCTTCAAACCGGAACACAGTAATGTATGCACAATACTATTCGGCGGCAGAAATAGGAGCTGCAGTGGTACCTACCTAGTCGATCTCCGGTAACAGAGATCTACCACCACTACATTAATTTGGTGTTACCTCAAGCTGTAAAATCGGGAATCTTTAGCAGCACCGAACATCTGTCAAATATTAGTTTAAGATTTAAGCGTAAGCAAATTACTTAAACAGTATTCAGAAAAAATGTAGTTAAGAATTAGTATTACGGAAATTTATTGCACTGCGGAAAAATTACAAAGGCTATTTCTTACGTAGATTATAATCGAAATATGAATGTAATACAGCTCGTTTGTTACGAGATTCATCTGTGACATAATTGTCATAAACGACATAAAGAAACTTTCAAATATTCGTCTCTACATTTCTGCGGTCTAAAATTTAAATGATGTAATATTTGTTATACTTTTCTTTTTTATTTCAAATTTGCTTTACCACCGCAGTTCCTATATCCACCGCCAAACAGTAGTATGCAAACATTACCGTATTCCAGTTTAAAGGAAGTTATAGCCGATGAAATTGTTAGGATAACATTTAACATCCTATGTCTCAATGCAACGAGCACAGTGTGGTGCTTTGTATATCGTTCTAACTAGTACCACGTCCGTACTGCACTGTCAAATAAAAAAAACACTCATGAACGATATGTGATAGTTAAAAATAGTATTTGAAACTTCTCCTTATATGGATGTTGGATAGCTTAGAGGACTCTCGCGCAATTAACAAAATTTTATTTAAATGTTAATCTCGCATAGAAAAACTATTTTGATTACAGGAATGATTAGATAAATGAGGATTATGTTTTACGTAAAGGTTGAATACGCTCTTTTTCACAATTATATAATAATTCATAAATAAATGAAATTTAAAAGTAAGTTAAGAAAACATCTGGATTCCCCAGAGCGTAGTGCGTGCCAAAGTAAAAATAAATGTAACGGGAATCTTAAAAATTTCAATTGTAAGCTTTGTTGCATTCGCACACCCCTCTTTCCAATTTGTTCGCCGTGTGTGCCGCCAATGAGTGCCCCCCAGATATCATCGGCATACCGGCCACTTTGTTGACTTTCCTGATTAAATTCTTTCCTACAGCATATATGTGCTCCTCTCGCTCGTTGGAATTATTTGTCGGCTTTACTTATACCTCCATTTATTTTTATTGCTAAGTTATTTTTATACGTTGAAGAAATAGATTTTGCTTTCTGAGATGTTCGACTGAATGGACCGTCGATTGGAATTTGTTTTATTGGTACAACTATTAATGGCGTTGTTTTCTAGTAACTTGTTGCTTTTATAATGGGTTTTTTAAGTTTTATGAGCCACCAAATATCACTACTGATTTTTTCTTCCTTCGCTTTTTACTTAGCTATCTACTTTTCGATTAATTTTGTAATTTTGACTTTATTGTACATCAAATAAAAAGTATAACTCTTAATAAAACAAACGCGTATATAATATAAAATGCTGCAATGGGCTGTTTAAGTGATCTCTTTCGGACGACCTTAGGTTGGAAAAAATCTACATCGTACTACATACATAATATTTGGTGTGAGTACAAAATAATATATGTTATTATTTCTTTTTTGCTTTCTATATGTGTTTGTTTAATTAAAGTTTAATTGATATTATTTTATTACAACCCATGTTGAAAGTTGAAATGGGGTTGATTTGAAACGGAAATAATGCAAACCCCTCTGACGCGCATTATAAAATATTATCTACACAATATGGAGCTAATCCGTACCCCAACTTGCTAATAAAAATAATACCTGCATAAAAAGTGTACAACTGAATACGTCAAATATTCAACGCATGCGGCTCATGTGTCAATCAAGCCTTATATTTGCCGCTATGAGTCGTGTTATTCTATTAAACGTTATGTTATTCATTGGCCCTATCGTTGCTACCCAGTTGTTCGAAAGCCGCAATTGGCAAGGCTTTTGTATTTTTTGTTCGTCCGCCTGATGTACAAAGTTTGGGGGTTTTGTCAGTAGTCTTTACAATTAAATAAATAGGTTTTGTCGGCATCTTTACGATGTATACATATTTTATCTAATGCAGTAAACGTGGTCAAAACATGCTCTTTTATATATGGTATATGTATGTCATTGATTAAACTATTTTATTGACTTGACTTAGCTACTTAATAATTTTGGTTTTTATCCATTGTAACAAAATTTGTTTTTGTGTTAAATTCAATTACGAATTTATGTAAATGCACTGCTAAGTCATATGTCCCATGATAAAATAATGCATGTCTTGATGACCCTGACTGAATATAGGACAAAGGCAGAAACGATGATATGATAAAATTGGGGGTAAATAACTAGTTTTCTTTTTGTGAAGTATTTAAATTTTACATTTTTATTCACAATTTTATAAATAGTAGATGTAAGAACGGAACAAATTTCTTTATCAATACTACAACTTTTGCAATGCATTTACGCTGGTATACGAGTTTTTGTCGGGGAACGCGAACGGTGTTTCCTCTTTGGTATTACCATCTTTATATTTACAATTAGTATTAATAAAATGAGCTTTCTATTAATACATTGAATGGAGCACATTTTATACAATATTGTGCATAGCTTCCATCACCCATGGCTCCGAGGGCGTGTATTGTGTTACTTGCGTTACACACATTCTTTGTAATACGAAACTCTGCTCGGGATTCTTTTGTTGTCGCTCGATTTGAATATTACAATAAAATGTCGGGTGCTCATATTAAACAATAATGTAAACAGGGACCACGCAGGTAACCTGATCTCGCTGATTAATTATTAAGCATTTAGAGGCATTGAAATTTATATCTATTTTAATTACTGTTTTATCTAATTTTATTAGAAGACAATAAGTGGCCGACTAAGCCATTACCACTGCAGCATCTATTCTGCCGTCAAACAGTAAAGTGCAAATGTTTCGGTTTAAACGGCACTGTAGCTAGTGTAATTACTGGGGTAGCGAGACTCAACATCTTTTGTCTCAAGCCGATGAGCGCAATGTGGTGAAATGTATACCATTATAACTAGCGCTACGTTGTTATAAGCAGGCGTATCGCTTACCATCAGGTAAACGTCCCGCGCGTCTCGTCGCTTAATGGAATAAAAAAAATATTACAGCATTCCAGTTTCAATGGCGTTGTAGCTAATGAGATGGCTGGAGTAACGAGTCTCAATATTTGTTTCTTTTTTTTATTTAATTGGATGACGAGAGGCGCGAGACGTTCACCTGATGGAAAGTGATATGTTCGCCCATAACAATCTGGCGCTAGTTGGGATGTTATACATAGCACCATATTGAGCTTGTCGCCCTGACAAATAAGATGTTAGATGTCGTTACCGTAGTAATTTCATTAGCTACAACGCCCTTCAAACCGTAACGTAGTTAATGTTTGCATACTACTGTTTGGCGGCAGAAATAGGCGCTGCGTTGATAACCTACCTAGACGGTATCACGGCGAGAACTGAATGTGGTGCTGTATATTTTATCCTAATTAGCGCCATATTGTTATGGACAGGCGTATCACTTACCACCACTTGAACATCTTGCTCGCTTCGTCGTTTTATTTATTAAAAAAAAAAAATTACAGAAATTCAAATGCTTACAGTAGGGTTGAATATATTTATAAATTTTCACTAATGATTGTTAAAGCTGTCTATGCCTCACATTGGTTGAGTGTAAATTGGCGGATGTCGCATGATCACTGAAGCTGGAGTTCTCAGAACATTTGGAATTGCCCATGGTTTTCATTCATTGTTAACCTGTGCTCAATGGGGACTGAAATTGTGCCTCCTTAAGACGTACAGCGCATACAACTGAACTATAACCACTTATTCCGTATGCTCATATTGTTTTAATTTATCGACTGATTGTCCATGAATTTCTTCTATTAGTGTATTATTATATATATTTTGGACGTTTTTGTTCAATAGAATATTATTTTATATCTGGGTTATTTAATCTTAAGACATAAATAAATTTATTAGCGCCTGTACTCGACTTCGTCAATTCACTTCCTTTGTTGTAACAAGTTTCATAATTAAGTCAACGTTTGCTACGCGTTATCCTTACATTGTATAGTAAACCTTGTTAAGGCAATTAATTAAAGGTTGTTTTGGTGTTCCCATCCCTCCGCTATAATTAGGTGGCTGGCTCCATCCCCTAGGACGCGTTTTCTGTTCGTATCTCTCATCGGCATGGACAAAATTGAATTTTGCTTCGTTGATTATCCTATTCGTTGTAATTTATTTACTTTCTAAATTTATTTAAGAGTAGATTTATTCGATTGACATTTTTTAATTAAGAACATTAGTATGTAATACTTTAAATACATGTCTAGGTATTTGTCAATAATACTTTATAATTCTGCCACTATTTTCATTTTATATACTGACCATAACATATATCCCTTTTTTAAATCTACTTATGTATATCCTTTTTACTTATGCTAAATAATAATAAGGATATCTATCAAACGTTTTGTTCGTTTTAAATGTGTTTTTGCAATTTTGCCATAAATAAAACCTATCAACGAATTCTAAAGTTAATTTTATACGTGCCGGCTTGTATAGTGAAACAATAAGGTACATACAAACACATGCCGTTTCACGGAGATTAAAAACAACAATGATTCAATTTATTTACTCGCTATAAATTCGACCAAACAATGTTTACAAGACCAACTTAAACAATTCACGACAGCGATGGCGATACGAAAATATTCAAAGAACTCATAAATTTATTGTGACAAAAGATTCGTAAAACCGTTTAAGGAGAAAATACGGATGCGACCATATGGTATTGGGATATATGGTAATGTAATTGCGATAAATTAAACCGCGGAGGCCATTCTCACAGCTGGACATCGCGGGCCCAACGCACCACCGCCTCTTAACTGTGTTCGAGGTGAAGCACCCTGCACTTTGACAAAATGCAAGCGGAAATTGTTTTATTTTATTTATTATACAACATATATTTAGCAGTTCACTGTCTCATTTATATGTTTGTTAATATTTTGTGAAGGTAGTTATTTTCCACATACACTTAAATTTTTTTTAAAAAAAGGTATTATTTATATTAAATCTCTTTATAAAACCATTTACCAAAATGTAATTTAAAGTTTTTGCCTTATTCCTCAATAAATTTTTATTCTTAGCTGCAAACAGTAAAAAGTTTCTGCATTTGTTTTATTAATATTAGTGTTAGTCTTTAATTGGAATTTACATTTTTAATTGAAAAGTATTACATCTAATTTCTAGTTCAATCATTGTACTTATTGTTTAATGGTTGAACCCCTTTACGTGGAAAATGCAATAGCTTTCTTTAGAATTTAATATTTTTTATGAACGATGGAGAAAGATGGTATAATAAACGACTAAAAAAAGTATGGTTGCCGCCAATTTCGTCAACCGAGGCATCCTTTAAATATTAATAAAACCGCTGGCCCTTTAACCCTTCGCGTACTTTTATGGTTGGGTAGATGGCGACTTATTTGAATAAATATTTTCGAGAGGGAACGGGCTCCGTCCACTTGAAAATGTATTTAATTTATAATTTTTTTCTTCGAGCTATCGATACACAATATGGGCTCACAGTTAACACCATAGAGCGACGCCCCACCAGGAGGCGTATTGCTTCGGTGGATGACGCGACACTATTACTACAACCCATCTTTTATCTTGCATAATATATCCTTTAATATAAACCCAAGATTATTTGTTCGACATCGTTCAGAATTATTCGGACACTGCGGGTGTCCGCCACGTCCTTTCTGTGAAGTGTTTATTGGTTTAGTTGGAATCACGTCGCTTTTTTAGAATTCAAGACCCTTGTTATTAAACCGGATTTTTTCTGCAAAAGTTATTAAGCCACAGAAAACGTGAAGAACACTAAAATATTATATATAATCAAGACAATATGTACTACGCAGGTTTATTATTTTTATTCGAATTTTCCTTGATGGTGTGATACGCTGAGCTATAAAAATGATGCGTTGTCTACTGGTGGTAGGTCTGTAGCCGGTGTGGTTTGTGTTTTGGTGAGTGCCATTGCAGCGCCTATCTGCCGCCAAATAGTAGTGTGCAAACATTAATGTTTCGGTTTGTAAGGCGTTGTAGTTGGTGTAATTACACTGGGGTAACGAGATTCAACATTTTATGTCCCAGGCGAACACTGCAAAATGGTCTAATGTATACATCTTATCTAGCTACGTTGTTATGGGCGAGCATATATCACTTACCATCGGGTGAATATCCCGTTCGTTTTGTCGCTTAATTGTATACATAAAAAAAAGATTTTTACACGACGCTACATTCCCATTGTGACTTTGTAGCGTAAAGTGTTTATTCCTTTTAACCCAGTTATTATAAACGAATGCATAGTAATGTCTTCATAACATTAATAGGCGTCAAAATAAATCGCTGCGTGCGGTGTACTCATCCAGGCGGTCAACTCAAGTAATACTTGAATTTTCGCTTACAGTAAATGGATTACTTGCAAGCGTCAATATTTAAGTCCCATTTTAAAGCATAACCTTTTGATGAACACTATAGCTTACACACACGTAGACATGATTGAATAAGTTGTTTCCGAGAGGAGAGTTACGTTGTACTTATATTGCAACATGTAAAATGAAAAAGATAACTTCGCGTCCCTTTACTCAATATAAGTTAATAAAATCATCTTAAGATTGAGGCCACTGATTAAAACTAATAAAAAGGTACAAAGTAAAGAGGAAAAGCTTAATCATGAATAAAATATTTAAAGCGGTCAGTTGAAGGGTGTCCAAAAGTCGATATTTACCGACTGTCAATCGGCAGATGAGCGCAGTGGTCTCCTCAACCCGTGTCATCGTGTGCAAGCTAATCGGTCCGGGCGGCCGGCAAATGATGCGTGCTTCTACTGCCCGCGAGACCACTTACGTCGCTCTCGATTACCACGCCCTTTGCACTTGGATTGATCACTCAACGTGATATCCCATTCAACTAATTAGAAACAAGCGACCTATTTCTGTATTTCCCAAGACAGAACAATTTATATGAAAATAATAAAAGGACACATACATATGATATAGCAAGAGTGTCCAGTTCCCAAAAAGTATAACCCAATATATTTTATTATCAACTTATTATATAGCTATAGTATACGTATAGAATATTTAAAATTTTATTGCGTAAATATAAAAAAATCCTTTTATAATATATTTGTCAAGAATTAATAGAAACGGGAAAGAGAGACAATTATTTTTTAATTATTTATTTTCAAACTATATCTTTAAGGAATTTATTAAGTATTTAGGGTAGTCATGAGCGTAAGAATTAAATGTATAATATGATTCATCTGTAGAAGTGAATATAACAATAGTTAAGATTTTTTTTCGAATTGCAAAAATGATAATATTTTATGTCCCTATTTCTTATTTTACCGAGATCATCTTCCAAGTGTCTCATGCACTCTTCGAATAAATTGTTTAAGTGATATCAAAAATTAAAAAAAAAACTATATCTCTTTGTGTTATATAATCAAAGTGTGCTAGTATTTTATGGAGTTAACTTCAAGATATTCTCCATTCATGAAATAAATAAAAGAAAGTACTCTCTCGACGACGGTATAATTTTTATATTATACTTTCTGCAAATGTAATACTTGTATCGAAAAGAGTACAAAAAGAAATTTATTTATAAAAATAATGAAACAGTAAATTTCGTGTTATACGAAGTATCGACAAGTAGAATTTGTTTTGTTCGTGGATGAGATTTAATCGTGAGTCTTCAATTCGTGCTTTCCGTATGCATCGTGCTCATGGTATTATATGAACATTTTGTATAAAGTATAAGTTGTTTGATGAGAAGTTATCGTAGTCGAGCCGTGGCAACACCTTGTGTGAACAAAGCTTTTTGTATAACAAATGGCATAAGTAGAAACTGCCATTAATATTTAAAATTTTTAGTTTATATTATTTTAGTCATCGAATATAAAGTGAAATATGTTGGTTCATATAAATCCCCTTGCAAACGAAAATTTTTAAAAAGATTCTTGTATATAGGCTATTTGGTTACACCCTTCAATATCTGTTAAAAATTTATAATTCCAATAAAGAACAATATTTAAAACGATTCTCATACTTCTTGTTCAGGCAGCGGGACATTAGTATCAATAACTTTAAAATATATTGTAAAAAGGATTATTTCTTCCAAATTTATCTCTTAAAACTCATACCTTTTCTCAACAGATTTTGGAGCGAGATTTGTTTAGATGTCACTGTGTTCTATATTGTGATATAAAAGGGTATTATTTATTTCTAAATCATACAGTCAATATAAGACTGCTACCGATGGGAGATGTTTTTGTTGAATGAAGAATACAGGTCGGATATTGTAGAAAATAATAACAACATTCATTGTTGTTGGGTGTTTTGGTTATGAAATGTGCGTATTGTGACAAATAGCGTGCCTGGTTTTAACCCTTTGCTTTAAATCGCTTCCACCTTTTTTTTTATTCTACGAAGCGACGAGGTGAGCGGGTACGTTTATCTGGTTGTAAGTGATGCACCTGCCCATAACAACTTAGCGTTAGTAAGTACACAGCACCACATTGTGCTTGTCACGTTGAGACACGTTAAGTCTCGTTACCCCAGTAATTTCACTAGTTACGCCGCCTTTTAAACAATAGAGAACATACTTGAAACACAATAACATTTGCACACTACTGTTTGACGGCAGATATAGCCGTTGTGATGGTATCTACCTAGACGGCAACAGAGACCTACTACCAGTGATACTAATACTAGCTATGGTTTGATTCTCGTAGTATTCAAACAATATATAAAACTAACTTAATGAGCATTAAACAACAAAATTACATAACGTAATATGTAACTTAAGTAAATAATAAATTAAATATTATTTACCGAAAACAAAAGTCAGTCATCGACAAACCGCATATTCATATGCATCTTAAGCGTGTGTCAGCCAATGGAGTGAAGTTGGCGCGGAATTCAAACAGTCCGTATACACTGATACCATGTATGCGATTATTGTTAAATTCATTTTCCATAATCATTAAAATTGATAATAGTTTGAAGATTTTAATGTAACTAGAACAGCAGTCAATTCTGTTGACTACTGGGCTTTTACTAGTTTTATCATATACCGCGAAAAAAAATAAGAATGCTAAAGTAAAATAAGATGTATGTAACCAAAACAAACAAGTATTACCCGTGCTTATATTTTATTAGGTTTCTTTAAAAAGCGAGACCTTGCGGTTTACGAGAAATACAAGTTAAACTTTAAACTGTTCGAATAGAAAGTTGTGCCGTTGACCTAAGGCACTTTCCTCTATTTGAAATAGAATAACTAAATAAACTTTGGAATTCGCAATAGCATGTCAGTCGCAGGGGAATATTGCGGCCGAATAAAGAGCATTTTATAAATGTGTTTTCAGAATAGCAACCGAGACGTAGTCGTCGTCGGAAGGCACGGTGATGCACCAAGTTTAATGGAAAAGAATTGAAAAGTAGCGCGTCTATATGGTAATAGAAATTGCCCGGAAGAAAGGAACACAGACGACAGAGTGCAGTGCTTTGAGTTATGGCTGTTTTCTTGAGAACTGAGCGTTATTGCGTACATTTACCCGGGAGTATCGGGGACTAAGCTCGGTGAGCGGGCCCCGTATACGGCACTTTTATTGTTACCGGAACGTCAAACGTCGTAAATGCTGATAGAGCAGGATGTTTTCGACTACGCTGTTTAGAAATTAGTTTTATAGGGTAAACATTAACAACATTTGAGTTAAACTTAAATCGCGTTTAATTACGTTTTTGAATTTCTTAGTAATCGATGTTATCGTTTTTACTTTTCTTCTATAATTACTTTTACTTATATTTAAAAGATAAAAAGATGAAGATAAAAGATAATTTATTGCATTATTTTACATATCTGTTACACTCGAAGCCTCTGGTTCCTGAACTAGAAATTTAAACTGTTATCTCTGGAAACAGCGCCCTTTCTGTTTCATCATTACGTCGATGCAATCTTTTAAAAATTTTGAAATTAGAATATTAAAGTGACACTTAAAGCGCGAGGCTAAATACAGATTTAACAAACGCTCCGTTATTTCATTAAACTTAATAAAGTACATAATAATATCAAAGACGTCAAGTAAACATGTAACACCAAAAAAAAACTTCCGTTTTCGAGGAATATTTTTCTATTTTTCATGTTCGTTTACCGTTATATACCATCGAGGCCTAATTGTATAGCTCTTTATAAATGTCTCCAACCTGTTCAATATTCATGTCCAGATTTACCCGTATAATTGCTTCGCATAAATCTCCACATGTCGATGACATCTTAATTGCTTATGAAACAAATCAACTTGAAAATTAAAAAAGTATATATATGTAGCTAGACCATAATTTAACTTTATTCATCAACAGATTGTCTTAACAAGAAGAAAACCAACTTTATATTGGATTACTTTGCTTTTTTTGTTATTTTAGATTGTATTTTTACTATAGATATATTACTTAAATTTTTTCGTAAAATCGGTTAGTTTTTTATTTAGGATTTTTTTCTTTAAACGATCAACATAGCCGTCATCACATGTAAGTGTGGAATTCATAATTCAATGTTGCCCTATGCATGTTCAGTTATAACGGATATTCTATATTTATCAACGTAGTGTAAGTTGTCACTTGGATTTCTTATTATATCTATTGTAGGTACTTGTTAAAACCCGTGAACAGGATTATAGATATTCGATAAAAATAATGAATAATTACTGTTAAACGTAAAAATGATAAAGCTCTAACCAACTTGATTGATTACGTGAAAACGAAGTACACTCTTTAAGGATGATTAATCTGTTCATAAGCAGTGTTATTGCTAAATTTACTTTCAGTTCGGGATACTACATCTTTTTTTTTCTTTGAATAAAGAGTTCAAAGTTCCCATAAAATTTATGTTTTTCCCATATTAAAAATTAACTAACGTAACCTCATGGTGCCATATAATATCACGTCCGCGATTTTATTATAATACATAGTGCCAGTTTATGTTTTTTCCGGTGCCCACTATATCCGGCCATAAATACTGAATTATTTAATGTGAACCCTATAAATACATGCTTTAAATATGTTTAGTAACTGTGTTGTCTCAAAATTAAACATAACAATGGTCGGTGTTATGCTGTAATGTCATAATATTGTAATTTATAGGTTTACGCAACCCTTCGCCGTGTGGGGGCACTGTCAACTATAAAACATATATTTTCCTAAATTTAAATTATATAATTTAATGACGATAGTGTAACTCTGTGGACAATAACTTGCTTGCAGTATACTAATTATATTTGAATTATGTTTCACAATTATTTATCAGTGTCAGTACATTTTATGTTTATTTTATTTGTTATTCGATTACATGTTATGTTGTTAAGAATTTTTATTATAGAATATATATATCAAATTAAGAAAGATATTTAATACTAATCATACGTAATAGGTAAACTTATTTTAGTTTTCATTTATGATTGCGTAGCTTCTCAAATGTCCATTTCGAATTTGTGTAAATTAAATATTGGGAGAGGTCGTCGGTCTCAACGGTATTCGATTTTTCCAAGTGCTAAGTTGACCGTTAACGAAATGATTCATTACCGGTACTAGAGTAAACCGAGGGTTATTTGTTCAAATATTCTCACGCATGGCCGGAGTCTCGTGTCAATTGCTCGGCACAAGTTTTGACACCTCCACGGCGGGGTCAACAGATCGTTTTGCGCTTCGCCAATGTTTTTCCAGCGCCAACGGCATCCCTTCAGAGTAATTGCATTTGAGTGTGATGCATTCGTCCAATTTGTCTTTCAACACCATGTCGTTAGCGCCATTCAATTTTCGATATTTGGGAATGCGATTTTCACGAAGCTTTTTTGCCGTTATTGTAGTAGACTATTCGTAGCGCGTAAAATTGTTTATTTGTAGAAATAAAGCACTGATTGATATATAGATTTTCGTGTTATCCTATATCAATAACAACATTTCGAAAGTTTAATTAGAGTGGTATATCTTCAGGTTAAGTGTTTAGATAATACACTAAGAAACTAATTAAAAACCGAAACGGCTATCGCTTGAGATATTTTATTAATATACATAATCACTTATTAGGAATATTTTTATTTTTATACTTAAAAAATCTGTTTAAACATGGACTTCATAAAACATGAAAACAAAATTTTACATTTCGTCATCATCTTTACCGATGGATGTCCACTGCTGGACATTGTAAGTCTCCTGTGAGGTATCCCACAAAACAGCGATGGTGTTTGACCAGCTATAAATAGCATTTAAAGTATTGCACCTTCTTTGCAATCTTCATGTTAAACATTAAATTTCCTAAAAAATTTATATATCCAAGTTTAGATACATGTTTACTTTCCACCGATCTTTACATTCTGAGCAGGCTTGCCTCATTAAAAGTGTCGTTTTTTTTTTACTCGCTTAGACGCTTTTATCACGACTATAAAGCCCTCCTGATCCGAGGGTTGATATGTTAATTGTAATCCAATACATCACTATCAAGATAATCTGTTTTACCCATCATTTAAAAACTTTTATGTAAAGGTATAAAACTGAAACAAAAAGAAATTTGTCTAATTTATCTTAAAGGTTTACCTCAAAATCTTTATGAAAATAATAAAAAATACAAAAAAAAAAAATAAATGGTTACGCTAAGATATAACCAAACAATAATTATTATTAATATATAATTTTGACCTGCTCCTGAATAATCGAATATCATAAATGAGCTTTTTACTCTTCATTACACATTAAACATAATTTTTGATTTTAATTTTGACTTAATAAATTTTTTCTAGTATTCTCATGAGTGACCTGGTGTTTAAGTAATTTTAAATCGAAACACGACATAACGTTTAATGATTGAAAAATATGAAAAGAAAGTACGTCCGTAATTACCTCGTGTCGGATACTGATCCCCGATGCCGTATGACACAAACATAATGAATTCTGTCCAACTTGACGGGCCGCAGCAAGCGCGAGAGGAATTGTTATTATTTCATTTGTTGTTACAGGATAGATTTTAAATATAACACGTTTCTCTGTATTGTTTAGTGAGTGATCAAAATAAAACCAATCTTATTACTTTTCAGAATTATGAAATAAAGTAAATAATGTAATGTCTACAAGATTTTTGCAAATAAATTAACAAATTGATAAAAACATTCTTCCATAATAGTAGGTAGGTTTCTGACATAAGTTCTTTTACATGTTAAACTGACTGAAGTGTTAATATATCTTTGTATATCTCAATCAGGGAATGATCTGTATTAACTAGAACCCATGGGGAATTATCTATCAGAACCCAGCGGGATGCACAGAACTTCGAAGGATATTCAGTTTTAAAATAAATCGCACGAGACCGCGTCGCGCCAAGGAATTAGGCGTGGAAACCCCTGTTGCGCGAACTCCTCGTAAATAAACGTCGCGGTTATGGTCGCGCGCTGGGCCGATGCTTGAATCATTATTGCTATACATTCATTTAGGGATTTAATTACTTGCTTCACTGATGAGCTCGCCTCTGCCGCTCTCGCTTTCCTCTCTTCGCACGTGATCGTAAATCTTTGCTTCGTTAATGATGCTTACGCTGTTCCGCGACCGATTGCCGCTTGTTTTTGATTTTTTATGTGAAACGATTTCGCGAATATTTTAGCTCGATTTTTTCATATTTAAAAATTTAACAGCTTCTTTATTATTTTGTGTACTTTAATCGCATGAGATAGATAGATAAAATAATTTATTTTTCCAAACAAATACTTCATTATAATTTATATATGTACAAGAAATGCGTTAACATAATTGCAATTTAATAACTGTGGCTGCTGTAAGTACACAACATAATAATAAATTTTTTAACAATTTGTACATCATATCAACCATTAAATAAGAATTTATTTTTTGATGATTATTAAAGGTTCGTTAAAAGCCTCAGCATAAAAGTCTAGCTTAAATTTAAAGAATAACGTACACGGTTTATCCATCGAGAATGTTTGATTTATAAAGGATGTTAAATCATCTAACTTGTTCATCTAGTTGAGTAACATTTGTCCGTTTACAAGTTGCTTAAAAAGGTGCCAATTATCGAGTGTGCTTTTATTTGTCGTAGCGTCCGATGTCTTAACCTAGGAAAATTCTTCCATCTAAAGTTGCGGCTCGATCACAATGCAGTCGGTGCGCCGTTTGTAAACGCGATACTTCCGTTGGATCAAAGACTTCTCGCATGTGATTGCGGCCCCTTTACTTTAATCAAATGGCTGCGACAAAGGATTGAATGGAACGCTCTGCGATTTCGTACGAGCTATCGGTATTGGCTGCGAAATTCCTTTTTCGGAACTGGCGGCATTTTTTTAGCAATGATAGCAAGGAATACGAACATTTTTTTACACACTCCCGAGTCATTGTGTGCCTATTCTTCTGAAGGGCCTATTAAAAATTTTCGTCCCTGTTGTTACGCTCCCACGGCTCGTTGAAGTTACAATTATTTTAAGTGGATTTTATAGCATTTGTAAACTTTTTCAATTAACAATGTAATATACTAGTGTGAATCACCAGTAAATGTTCATTGATCTTGTGTATATAAGAAATGTTGAGACATTTCATTAATTTCAGTTAAAACATTTGTTCTATTATAAAAGTTAATAAACTTAGTCAACTTCACTTTAATGAACTAATTAAGTTTTTGCCTTTAGGCTATTGTCATGTTTCATCAGAAATTATTCAATGAGCGATTGATGAGAGATTGAGGTATATATTCATTATCATCATCAGTTTTAGACAATTTACTATATGATATAGACCTCTCTCAGGAAACGTCAGTTTACCCGATCTCTTATTCATTCCGTCTTATCAGGACGATGATCAACCTACCCTACGGTTTCAAATATAGTGTCTACTCTACGACACGTCTATTCCTCAGGTGGTCAGTTTTAAGGCACAGTGAACAACCCATTCCTGCTCTATACAGTATATTGGATAAATAAACCAATACAAACCTTGGCACTGGTGCAGGTGTTAGTATGAAGTAGTAGCTGAAATGGTGACTGGTTCTCTAACATCATAATTAATATTATTAATATTTTATTCCACTCGGGTTACTGTACTGACTGCGATGAGGCTTTTTGTTTAAACTGTCAATGTACACAATTTCTACGTTAGGATAATACCAATTTTTTTATTGTAGTCATAGCTTAGATAGTATAAACAATTTTTTATTATTGTAACTTTATTTAAATATTTTTTTTTTATACATTTTTACAACAATGTATGTCTGCACAATATTTTGAAAAATAAAAATTTAGTATTAAATGATGAGCGTTGAGCGGTCAGTCATCATCATCATCGTCAGCCGATAGACATCCACAGCTGGACATAAACCTCCTCCATCCAAAGATCCCCACATCGATTGATCCCGCGCTGTCCGTTCAGTATTTATGTATAAGTTTTAAATTGTTTGTTAACCTTGATAACATATGGTTGCCAAAACGCATGCTTTTTAAGAAAGTTGTCAAAAGTGTGCTTTTTTTTATGTTTTAACGTTTTATTGCCTGCAGTTTCAGTCAATTTCAACATAACAAAGGGTTATAATACGAATCCTCTTTCAAAGTCGCACGGGTATTGAACAAAAACAGAATGTCGATAACTCGACCTCACCCTTCCTTACCTTCCTGCGCCTATATGCTTTTTATGGTCTGTGAAATGCAGGTAAAAAGTTTTTACATTTTGAAATACATTATGTAGCACAATTTAAACAATATACTTTAGTGTACGAGAGGTGTGTAAGAGTTACCCGCCCAACAAACGATACAATCCAAGTCAATATCACCTGCTCGTGGTGCACCCTGCTAATCCATAAATGAAGCTCTGACTCCCGCCAAGTCGCTTTGGGCCAGCGTGGTGGGCAATAGCCCAAATCCCAGCATACGAATCCCTATCCGATCATGTGTGAATCTTTGGGAGAGGCCTATGTCAAGCAGATGACGTCTGTTGACTGATGATTATGATGTAGGACAGGTAATAAAAAATTTAAATTATAACAGCTGAGTTATTTATATTGATGATTACAGGATATATTTATATTTATATCCATACCACCCTTATGAGTTCAATGAATTTACAAGATTGCATAATAATAATGGAACAAGTTATTCATCTAGTGTAACTAGTAAAGACAAAAACTGTTTGCTATGCGGTTGTGATGCTTCTGGTATTACAGACATGCAAAAATTGCGGTGACCGCTTACCATCAGGCGTCCCGGCGGCGTGCCTATTTTCCACCATCGTAAGGTAATATAATTGTTGATTCGTTATCGATCGCGTAGTTTTTATTAAACCTTTTAAGTTATAATAACAATTGTTATAATCCCTGATGTATTTTGGTAGGGGGTGGTTCAAAGTACAGACAATTTCACGCGCACTTACCGAATGTTTGCCAAGCGATTTGCTGCCGCCGTATCGCTCGCGGCGGTCACTTTATTCCACTCGAATAGACCTTCTTTGCTTGTTGGAGATTTTCCAAACATCGTTAGTTGGTTTTAATGTGTTTTGTGGTCAAATTTATACATAATTGCAATAATTGGCCTTCGTGGCGAGATGTCTAAGCTTCTTGTAACACGGAACTCATTAGTTCGGTTCTGGTGCCAAATGTTTTAGGATCTTCTCGAACCTTCTGACATAACTAGTTGATGTGCTCCAGTTGTCACATTTGAGGGCCTTTTTTTGAGTTACGTCTGTAATCTTAAATCTAATTATTTTGGTTTTTATCTTATAAAATAAATCCAAATAACAAAACAAAATTATTATAAACCTTATACCAGTCTTTTTTGCTCTTTATTAAAATTTGAAGTTACTATAATTAAATCGCCGGTTTTTTAGTTTTTTTGTGTACTTTACTTTTCACTAAGGGTGTTGAGTCATTTGATGTACCAAGAGTAAATTAATTACTTTTGAAACTCGTACCTCTGGTAATGAGTGGTAAGTTGCAAATAGCCATCAATTACGGAGAGTGAAGATATTAAAATTGTCGTTTCGGTCTCCAGTTCTCCAAAGAACTGTGTTCCAATTAACCTATAGACCTTCTCCTGCAATTCTTACAAGTTTTAGTTTTAGTTGTAAGGTAGCGATTAAAATACAGAAGAAACTTTCTTCACTTACGACGTACTAATTTAACCACAAATAAAAGGTAGCCGTTAAAACAGTATCGTTCAACACCAAAAAATTTGTAGCTCCTCGTCTATTGTTTACACGCCGTAAAGCGTGTAGTTATAATTAATCCAGTAAGCTATTTGATGTCTAATTTAAATGAGATTTAGATTAATCAAACGATACAAGCGACTAACAATAAAACATTTAACAATACATCATCCTGTCAGTGTTTCGGGTGTCTTTTTTTAACCGGTTAAAATTGAACTATTTGTATTGCTCCGACGCTAGAATGTTATCTACTGGTCGATCTATTTCTCTACCCTTTGCTGAGCCTCTGCGCAGGCGTTGCCGTTTAAACTACAACTTAACTGAACTCGTTCTTAAATTTAATATTATTTTTATAACTATTTATTATGATATCCGCTTTGACATCTTAGTCCTCATGAAGTTAGTATCTATTTTACTTAATTTTTATTCTATTAATGGAACGTACCTACTAGTTAAAACGGAAAAAATCCTGATAGATTCCTATAGCTTTCTTTTAAAATATATAGTTCAGATATATAGTTTTTATAATACATTAGGTTAGTGTATAAAATCGTATGCAAGGTTATTACATAAGCTTTAAGGAAATTCTTTTTTTAGGGGCTTTAATTTTTTATTATTTTGATTAACGGAAACCACACCTCATAGTTTATGTAAGCAGTAGCGTATTTGAAAAGATAAATGAGCTCCCAATCGATTTGAATAACAAGCAGGCAGATGCTCTTAATCCTTTTGATTTCATTAAATGCATGCGTCCCTCGGCCCCTGTCGGAAATATCGCTTAAGAGCATATCTCGATCCCTACTTCAGCTCGTTCATTATGTTAGAACTACATTAAAAAATTTCCTTTTACCATCCACTTTTATATTCATTGTACTTTGAAAATGAAGTGGAAGATTAGTTTACTTCCTTACGTGAGCCACAACACGTATAAAAGATTATCATTGTTTTTTACAATTTGGAGTGACATTAATATTTTCAATATAATTTTTCTTATTAGTTTAAGGAAAACGTTTTAATTTTTCCAGCGACCAATTTAATTTTAGTAAAGTTTTTTTTTCACTGTGGACGCCTTTTGCCCCATCTTGGGGCCATAGGATGTTAATGAAAGTTGTTTTCTTTTACGATTTTTACGAACAGATCCTAATGAATTCCCAGTAGACCTTTATCCGAGTTGTTACCAATCACCGAGTCATTTGTCTGATCATTTGGTTAGGGAGAGGCCAAGTGAAAAATCCGTCTACATTAATCACGTCGATTCTGAAATATACTTCTGAGCGGTCAAAGAGAATTTACATAAATAATTTATACCCAAGAGGCGGTATGCGATCCGTAAGCCATAATCCGTTCGTCGTTGTCTTCGGCGGTCATCTCGCGTGAAAGATCTTTTATTATCAATTTCTGGATTTTATATATTTCTAAGGTATTTAAGGTAATAAACCTTCATTTAAGGTTTTATAGAGTACCAGCTATACTTGTAATTTGTGTTCTTCGTACAAATAATTCACAATTTCGAGTATGCATATAGAAATAAATGTATGTTCCAAGGTTTTTCAACTATGGCTATGATTATTTTTCGTGTTGACGTAAAAATTTCATAAATAAAAATATTGATTTTATATTTATTACAAATATATATACGCTTATTTTAATTGGAATGTAAAGTATAACTTGTATTGAACTTCATTTATTTCTGACTATGTAGTGTATGCTCAAGCTTTTTTCCGTATAAGTTGTATCTATATAATTCGTGTAGTTAGTTCTGATCAAATTCAATTACTTTCGAAAATGTTTTATCATGCCTAGAATAAAAACATCATCATCATCAGCCGATAAACGTCCAATGCTGGACATAGGCTTCCTCCAAAGATCTCCACTTCGATTGGTCCTGCGCTGCCCACATCCAGCTGCTTTTTACAAAACGCCGGGCACTAGACTCCGTCGTTTGTGGGGGTTCATGCGGGGGGATATGTGCAATTTCCCACCACGCTGGCCCATGGGTTAGCGGGATCCAGAGCCTCGTTTGTTGATTAACAAAGAGCATCACAAGCACAGGTGAGGTTTGTTTGGGTCCCCTGAGTTAAGAATAATAATAATAAAAACATAATCACACAAATATTTGTGGTATTTATGTAAGTTTTCATTCTGCTATCTTTAGAAAAATAAAATCGTTCATAATTTAGAATACAAGCGGGATTGTACGTCTGACGAAACTACAGAAACATGCATGGCGGGTATATCGTTTTGGGTTTGTGACTGTGATCGATCTTATTGAATCGTTCTTTGAATCGATGTAGATTTTGTGATAAAAATTTTATTGTTAAATTACACAATTTAATAATAACTCCATACTGACTATTGAGGATGTTAATATTGTTAGTATTGTTGTGATATGATTTGTAAGTTTTATGATTTAATGACTTGCTTTTTTAAACGCTTTGTAATTAATAACTTTTATATTAAACTTTAAACAGCTTTTAATAATAATACTATAACTCGCATAAGCAGTGCTAAAATGGTTTAAAACTTAATGACTCAAATTGCTCATGATATTAACATGCAGTTCTTGAGTTTTACTCAAGAAAATATTATATACCAAATTTATAGAATCGCCCTGTTAGTATAAATTTTTTTTGTTAATAATTAATGTTTCGTAAAAAATGTTTCTATATTTATATTGTTCTTTTGTCGTAGTATTGCAAAGTATAATTTATTTCTTTGGTGTTAAGCACAGAACAAAAAAATAAATAGGATTGAGATAATAATCATCATCATCTTCTCACCTCCTTCGCATTTAACGGTACTTAACGTTAAATAACGCTGTAAATCGAATGTTAATATATATTACGATACGTTTGCAAGATATCGATGATGTATGTGCTTCGGGTAAGTAGCGTATTCTCTCGCCTCCGTCGCTTTTTGAATGTCAGCGCAAGACAAATTATTTTCACTAATCGTGCGGCCATTGTCTGCGGCATCGATTTTATAGTTCTTCACGAATTAATAAGGCAAGCCCCGCCCCGGAGGCGTCAACTGCGTGATAAATAAACTAACTGTCGGCGACTACCGGCACGGCACGGCACGATAAAACACGCTACTTCACTCCCCACTTCTCTGCATTATAGAGCGAAGATTCACACATCTAAATTATTTATAACGAACTGCCCCCCTCTCCCTCGGATATCAATGCAAGTGTTAAGTATTAATTACGGACGTTTGTTAATAGATTGCTGCGACTTGTTTCAAGTCTTCGGGCCCGGTGATCATTAATTACGCTCGCGTACGGCTCTATAAGATTAAGACATTTTTGTTTATTATAACGCTATATACGAAATAAAACCTTTTATCGCTGTTAATTCGACTTATTTTAATGTATATACTGGAACTAAACGTTCGGCTACGATGTTAAGAGTTACGTTTAACAGGTTAATGATAATATCGATTTTAGTATAAACGTAAGTAGATGTAAATATAAAAACAGTCAGATGTATATTAAAATTTCTCATAGTATCACTGCGAGTTTAAGCACAAGGTGTAATGTAATGTGATTCAACGTATGTTTACATGACAATAACCATTTGCCGTGTTCTACGGTGCCGTTTAGGATTTGTAAGTTATAATTTAGGCGAGGCAAAGAAAAAAACTGTCTAGGTTTCTTACATTTGTAAAGGTAATAGGTGTAAAAGATTTGAAGGGGCTAAAGTATAGCTCGTATCCTATTTATCTATGCATGGAATACCCCATCCAAAAACAATGGTTCTGGAGTTATTAAGTTTTTAAATATTGTTCAAAATATTCCCGATTTTCTTGGAAAAAATTCGATGATTTTATTTCTCACTTATTTCTACTCAAATTTTAGTGTAATAATTATTGTTTAATCAATGTTTTATTAAATTAAATTAATAATTATCACTTAGAGGCTAAAACTTTTAAATTAAGCTCTTTGAAAGCCGTGACAGTAAAATATAAGGCGTCATACTTACATTATTATTTAATATAAAAATAAAATTTTATTTATAAAAAATACGTATAAAGCACTTAAATAAGAACCTGACTTCAATATCTATCTGACAAGGTATAAAAAAGTACATAGTTTCTAGAATTTGGAAAAATAACAATTTTTTGTAAATATCTTTTCATATTTGGTAAGCCGAAAAGGAAATGAGCTAAGAACCAAAAGTTAAAATGAAAATCCACACTAGAAGTATATTCTCGCACACTGTTTACATACATATACTATGTACTTAATACTTGAGAGTACTCAAAGTTGCTCAGTGTGTAAATCTAAATAAAACATATTTTCATATAAAAGTTGGCAAGAAGTGCCCGCACGCTATGAAACTTCTTTAATGTTGTGAATTGTAAAGCAGATAATTCTATAATATATTCAGTCTGGATACTATCTGATCTACCGCCTCTTTTTTTTATTTAACTTGGTTATACAAATTACCTAGAGAAAACTCACAAATATTGAAAAGCTGAATGTATTTTATTACAACATACATTAAAAGTAAACTAACTCTATGTAATCATTTAAAACTTAAAAAGATAACAAAGGATCTTTATCTTCTGCTAGTATTATACAGCTAATGCATTGCAAACCTTTTTACAGACCTTTTCTTAGTGTCATTATCTTTCTTACTATCTCTTTCGTTTATTATATTGTTTTTGTTTATTCTGAACTACCTGTTAACTTTCTTTAACTTTGTTCTCTTTGTTATAACTATTATCTTTTACCTACTTTTACAAAATGCGGTTACTTTAAACGATATTTATTGGTTATTGTTATGTTTCACTTTTACCAACTGGTTACTTTTTTTTTGATCGGCGCAACAGTAATAAGGCCTTCATTACTTGCAAAGAAAAGGATTAACAAAGATTACCCAAATATTTCATTAACAACTTTTATGCAGTGGTAGTTTTAAAAAATCTAAATGAATAATAGCTCTTATTGTTTGCCGGACTACAGCTTTTTCATACCAAAAAAATTAGTAATTAGGAAAAAAATAACAACAAAAAATACTCGTGGACAATACTTAAACTATTTGTCGTTTTTGAAGTAATTACGTTATTTAATTTTTTTTTCTACAAAACGATGAGACAAGTTCATCAGTATCAGGTTCACCTGATAGTAAGTGATACCACCATAACAGCTAATTTACGTCCCCACTGTTGGGGCACAGGCCTACCCTCAATATGAGGGCGATGGGCCATAGTCACCACGCGGGCCCAATGCGGATTGGTAACTTCACACACACTTTAGAATAAAGTCTAATTCATGCGCAGGTTTCCTCACGATATTTTCCTTCACCGTTTGTATTTCGCTGTTGTAACTAAAGTTCACAAATGTACATAACTAAAATATTAGTCATTGGTAGATGCCGAGGTTGAACCCGCGATCTTCGCAATGAAGGCCGCACGTTCTAACCACTAGGCCAGCCAGTTACTACCAGTAAATGATACGTTTACCCATAACAACGTGCCGCTGGTTACGATGACATTCGCAGTACCACATTGCGCTCGTCGCCTTGGGACATAAGATGATAAGTCGCGCTATATATATTATAATACGCAATTTCACTAGCTGTAACGTTCTATCAACTGGAAGATAGTGAAAATGCATTCTACAGTTTGGCGGCAGAATTAAGAGCGATGGTTAGAGCAAATAATAAAGCGAAGTAAATGTAAGATCTTAGACAGCAGAGATTGCAACTCATTTGTAAGTTCGCTCATGGACCATCAACTTTGAATCCCGTCTCTAGACGAAGTTGTATTACATTCATAACACGGGATATGATCTACGTAAACATAGCGTTTAAAATTTTCTCATAGTGCAATAAATTTATTTAATAATACACAAAGTACATTCTAATACCTTTTTTTATTGTATATTATATCAGCATGATGTACATAATAGCGAGTAGAGTAAATTTTAGTAGGATCGCTTATTTCGAGGAGACATCGAAAATGTTTTCTTTTGGTCACTGAAGCACGTGACCGGCCGCACCTGCCGCCGCGATGACACGCCTCAGTTGCTTTGTAGGACTTCTTTCTAACTGCGAATTGTACTGCGTTTCAAGTAAATAAAACAAAATATTTATTTATAAATGATGTATATTTCCAAATTTCCATAAGAGTATATAAATATGTTTAGTTTCTGGTTATAAGACGTAAACAGCTTAGTCTGGTGGTTAATTTCTGTTGCCGAAGAACGTCTAGGTAAATCCTATTTCTTTAACATTAATATTACTAACGCTTTTAACTCCCTGCCTTGGAGGATAATTAGAGAGGCTTTGGCGTACCATCGTGTGCAGGTGCAACGCATTGTCGAAGCGTACTTGCAGGATAGGTGAATCCAGCACGTATCTCGGGACGCCGTAATTTATAAAAGAGAGGTGAACTGTGGATTACCTCAAGGCTCTGTGTTGGGCCCACTATGATGGAACTTAGCATATGATGCGGTCCTTAGAAGTCGATCTTCCCGCTCATGTGAGTGTGGTATACTATGCAGATGACACCCTAGTGATGGCCGGCTGGAACAGCTTTGAGAGCACTGTTCAGCAAGCCGAACTCGGATTGGCATGTGTCGTGAATAAAATTCAGGAGTTGGGTCTTCGAATAACGCCTAATAAGACGCTATGGTTCCATAAGTTCCCTACAACAAGGGAACCACCCAGCTTCTCGGTTCGCGTAGGTGACATGCCTGTCCAGGTGGGATCAATGATGAAATATCTCGGTCTCACCCTAGACAATTGAAGGAGGTTCAAGGAGCACTTAAACCGCCTAGTCCCAAGGATTGAGAAGGTAGTAGGTGCTGTGCATAAACTGATGCCTAATCTCGGAAGCCCTCGGGAAGGAGTTCGCCGCCTCTATACGGGCGTCGTGCGATCAATAGCTCTCTGTGGTGTTCCGGTTTAGTCACGTCGGTTGACGGGCGGCCGACGTTGCCGGGCTAAAGTTAACAGCCTGAAGCGAAAGACAGCCATTCGTATTGCACGAGGATATCGAACGATATCTTTTGAGGTGGCCACTATCCTGGCCCGGTTCCCATCTCTAGCCATTCAGGTGGAAATGGACGCACGGATTTATACGCATCTGCGTTCTCGGCGGGCAGGAGCCGAACCCTTAGATGCGGTGGAAGTGCATAGGCATGAGCGCCGACGCGCTTTAGAGGTATGGAGAGAGAGGCTTGCAGAGCCGAGGAACTTACGGCAGCGTATAGTAAGTGCGTTTCTGCAAAATCTTGAAGCCTGGCTTAGATCGGGCGGAATTGCGCATGACACTTTCAGGCTGACTCAGGTACTCCCGGACACGGGTATTTTGGTGAGTACGTGAATAGGATCGGACGCGAACCACTCAGTATACACTTGCAGAATGCCCTACGTGGGAGTCTGAACGGCGAATCCTGGTTCACGAGATCGGGCATGATCTTTTCTTGCCCCAAGCGATATCGACTGCACTGGTAAATAAAAATACGTGGATAGCGTTGGTTTCCTTCTGTGAAACCATCATGGTGCAGAAGGAATCCGCAGAGCGAAGTTGGAAGAAGGCCGATTCCGTTCATAGATGAGGACGTGCCGAGGCGATGACAACGGATGCCCCAACCTATCAGCCCTGTAGTCTTGGGCTATTAAGAATAGGACTAAGGTATTCCCTGTCTGTCGTACAAGGCAACCAAAAGGGTCCTCGGGTTGTGGGCTTTGAAGGAGGGGGCCCTCAGAGCTCAATAACGAGCAAACCTTAGGAGGATGGCAAATGCATGGTGGTCTTGTATTTGCTATAGCACAGCGTGCATGCTAAGGAGGGCTTTGCCCTTCCGTGGGATGTTTTAGCCAGAGTGCAGGGGGGCATCGGTGCGTTCCGTAGGACATCCCGAAGCCTCTCTTGATGCAATGAGAGAGACCACCGAGGGAGTTTTTGTGGGTAGAAGCCCCACATAACCTTGTCTTCCCCCAGGAGCAAGGTATCTTTTAAAAAATTTATCCTGCGATAAAAAAAAAAACAAAATCAATCCAGCCATTTGGAACGTACACACGTATAAACATACACAAAATATCAATACCTCTCATTCTGAATAGGGTTAAACAAAATTTGGTAGGTATCTATTACCATCCAGGTAAGTACGACCGATCCTATTTCGACCGCCACGGAGACTAAAGTAGTACTACAGTAAAAACACTGGTACCGACATCTTGTGTCTAAAGCGACAAGCACAGTCGGGTGCAATGTGTATTATCTACGTTGTTATGAGCAAACGTATCACTTATCCTTCCCGATGAACTTCCGGCTCGTAAGGTGAAAAACAAAGGGTAGTTTTAAACGGTAATACTTTTACATGTAATTTGACGTAAAGCTACGTAGCACCTAGCGCGTTTTTTATTTATAGCTTTATTATGTGTTGTAAAATTTAATTTATGTATTTGTTATATTAATACTTTAATATAACTCGAAGTACATCGTGGTTAACGAGTTACATGCGATGTAGTTTTGTTAATTATTGAGCCCCTCCGAGCGAGCGGCTTTGAATATTCTTGCGCTGAGCTTATTGATGACGCCCACACTGAATTACTTCGCGCTTTAGGAAACGCGATATAACAGCACCTAAGTTTAGTTCCGCTAATCTATCTAAATGATAGAGTGTGCATAAACATATGTTTCATTTGTTCGCTTGTCTATTATTCAATTTAACGCTTAGAGTCTTTATATTTTATTTTATTATAAAGATACATTTTTTTGATGATATTTATAGTTAGATAGATGAAAAAAAGAAAAAGGAATTAAACCTATAGATTCATGTGAAACTCTGATAAGATTTGTTAATTTTTGTTATATTACAGATCATCTACTATTTTTACGCAAATATATGGAGTATTACTAGATAACGTTACTTGATAAAATAAATCAAATTTTATTAATAAATAATCTTTATACATATTTTTCAACGACATCAGTGTCATCCTTTTAACATTTAATTGAGTTAAGCTAATCTGTGTTATCTTTACGTATGGTTATAAATACTTTTTTAAAATAACACAACCAACGAAATACAGAGAGGTTCAAAAATATCATATATTTCTTTCTTACAGATATCATTTAAATAACTACTAAAAGTCCCAGTCAAAACAAAATTAATTAATTTTTTAATCAAAATACTTGTGAAAGTTATAGATCTGAGTGTTGGGCCACCAAGGGTTCGGATGAAAGGAGATTACATGTGGTCGAGATGCGAATGTTAAGATGGATGTGTGGAGTGATGAGAATGGATAAAATTAAGAATGAGTATATTAGAGGAAGCCTGAAAGTTGCGCCAGTGACAGAGAAGTTGAGGAGCAAGAGGTTAGCGTGGTACGGGCATGTTATGCGGACGGATGAAGGACATATAACAAAGAAAGTAATTAGAATGAATGTGGATGGTTATAAGGGAAGAGGAAGACCGAAGAACGTGTGGATAGATCGTGTGAAAGATGACATGTGTAAGAAGAGTGTGAATTTAGATATGGCGGCTGATAGAGAGATGTGGAAGAGAAGTACACACTGTGCCGACTCCACATAGAATGGGAAAAGGGCAGGAGGAAAAAGAAGACTTGTGAAAGTTATGATGTTGTAGGCGTCTTTAACACGGTGCGGGTTGGTCTGACACATTTTCGCCTTTGACATATTCAGTCTACCCTGGCAAGTACACTATTATTATTATTATTATTATTATTACTTAAAAGAAAACAACTCTAATTTTTACGAATGTTCCAAAACATTTTCCAGAATGATTTTATAGTTAAATGTAGATAATAATAAAACTATCAGAAACCATTAAAACCGAAAAGTTCTTTTTAAAATTTTATAAATAAAATATACTTTTGCAAAGGAATTTATTCTTTCAACGAACTATTGTTATATTACATAAGAGCTTTAGTATGTTATAGGATTTTTAGATTTAGGATCCAATAATAAATATAACGTGTTTTCTTAAGGTCTCAGCTTCATATTGATTTAATATTTTTGTGCCTTGGCACCTGAACTAACAAGGGATTTATAAAGGTGCTTTCAAATTGAGACAAGCTGCCGAATATCCGTATAAGTCGATGCACGTAAAACTTCCAAATCTAGAGCTTTTGTGCAGTTAATATTGAATGGTAATGTGTACGAACGTACAAGCGAGTAGCGGACAAGATCGTTTGTTTATCTGCGGGTTTGTATGGCCTGCGAATACTGCGAAATTTTTGTGGACTGTTACAAGTCCTTCCATTTAATTAATTTGTGTTTTCTTTAAAATAAGGATATAAAGTTTTTCTAAAGAAAATTGATGTACTATCTGTAATGTTAAAATATCCACCAGTTGGAGAAATAATAGATGCTTGCGATTTTACTCACGACTTGTAATCAATTTACAGTGAAATACTATATCATTCTCTTGAAATAAATTAATACCATGACAATGGCCCGAGACAGACTGACCGAAATACGTTCAGACCGTTCTTCGTTCGTGTTGTCATATTCGAAACGTTGCTAATTTATAAATAACGAAACTAATGATAACAATATAATAAAATACAACAATTATTTCCTTATTAACGCAGTAATATTTATAAATATATCTCCTTTATTTAAATGCCAATGTACAATTTTCAAATTTCCATTTTTAGCTACGGTTTTGTTCTGTAATCATACCTTTTTACGTTGTTGATTTAATACTTACCACTTCGTCTTGTGACGCCTCATTAAAATTTTTCAATACATTTATATTTCCTGTTTCAAAACTGATTGCACATGATCTATAAAAATCACTATATAGTTTTTTATTTATATGACAAAAGGGAAACAGTGGTGATGCTCTTAGAGTTAAATATGTGCTCACGATCATAAAATAAAGAATTTATAGTCGTCCTTTAGAATTACCGCGGTCTGTTTTTATGACTTCACGGGGCGTTTATTTAGCGTTGCTCAGTCGTAGAGCGCGCATTCCACAGAGCGCCACGCTGCCGACGTTTCTGCTAGAACAATTTTCGTCATTTGCATGGAGGTCTGTCCTCCCATATCCATATTCTGTACATACTCTAATTAAGCATGTCTACGTACGTACGGTCGTACCCTATGAGGGTAAGCGCACTACATACTCGGACACAGCCGTGACTAACAGTTTTGTGTGTTTGTACTTTTAATTTAAGCAGGCGTGAAATTACGATTATGAGCGCGAGTAAGCTCAAGCTAATTGAGTCGGTTCTGACATTGTTGAACATGTGAAGCTTTTTACTGATTAAACGGCTAAATTAACTGTTAAACACTGACTTACTAACGGTAATATTTTTTGAATATTTCATTTGCTTTGTATATAAAAATCAATTGTCGATGATTCTAAATTTTTGTTATAATTTTATTATTACATCCATTTACTCTATCTTGTTGTGGAATGAAAAAAAATTTTTTTTTGTTTGTACTTTGTTGAATTAAAATAAAATAATATTATATTTAAACGAAAACAAAATAATAAACCATATACAATAGGTCGATGTTTTCCCACAATTTCACCCGATGTTAAGTGACAATGATGTTGAAGAAAATGAAGAGTGCCGCTCTCCAATAATAGCCTCACACCTGTATATCGAAAGTTGGAACACAGGAATTTTGTTACGCCATCAGATTTGAGATTAGTAGCGCCAGTCAGACGGGTAGAAATTACCCTATCATCAAGGAACCTCTACAAGTGGCCATGGAAACAAACTAAATATTTCTTAATTTTAAGAGACATGCGATTAGGTAAACCTAAAAGTATCTTCTTTACAATATATATTAAATAAATATCTTCTCTTCTCTATCATCGTTCGCGTGTTAGTAGCATCGAGCAGGCGCTTGCGAGGCTTCATTGTGCTCAATTCGACATGGTTTTTGTGCGTCGGCGAATAGGGCCACGTCGTTATGATGATGCCTGTCCGGTTAAGTAAGGTCATGTAGTATGAGTTTGATATTTTATTTACTTATTGTGATTTCTATAATATTCTTTTTGTGACATTTTAAAAACCTGAATTGATAGACGCGCGTTATATTGTTCAGCTTCTAGTTCGTGTCAAAATTCTAGTTTATATATGAAGTTAAGTTAAATAAATTTTTAATATTCCGTCCGTTAAAGGATTTAATTTTGAAAAACTTGATGAAGACATAAAAAATTAAATAAATATTGTGAATTATTTTATGCGTCTCAAAAAAATATTTTATTTATCAGTCTCTTTAATGTTTCAATTCGTTCAGAGTTAAAGTAATAATTTATTTCTCACAATTATTATGTGTCTTGTTCAAGTGACCTTAGGTTAAAATAATTTTCCCTGACCTGTACATTCCATATCGAGGTGTGATATTATCTAAAGTCTCGGGAATCGTCTTCGCGATTGGGAATTACGAGTACATGACGCGGCCTGCTTACGCCTTCACTCAATGCGCGTCCGACGAACGTGACTCGTGGGCCTTATTATAATCACAGATGAGCGATTGTTGTGCCCATAAAATGTATTATGTATAAAAGCAGAACATAGAATACATTCAGAATGTGCCTGGTAGCTTTTTCAGCGTGAAAGTGGAATAATGTGTTCTAGTAGCTCTCTATGCACACATAAAAATACTTTATACCCAATAAGAATTCACCATCAACATTTTCTTACTGCGGGTAGACCGTCTAGGTAGGTACCACTGCAGCTCCTATTTGAAAAACATACAAAAATGTGCAAATATTACTATTCCATTTTGAAGGGCGTTGTAGCTAATGAAATTACTGGGGTAGTAAGAGCACAATGTGGTGCAGTGCATATCATTATCACTATCGTCATGTTGTTACCCACTCTTACTATCCGGAGAATGTCTCGCTCGTTTAGTCGAATTGAATTTTTTTCTCAACATTTATTGAACACGAACAAACTCTACTTTTTTTTCTTGTGGTTCGTTTAATAAGTTTTGATCCCTACTCCACTAAAAAATTTTCAATACATTAAAATGTAGATTCCTTAATCTATTGCAGTATCCAAAGTTCAAGCTGAGTTAAAACCATAATATAGCTGTAAAAAAATTGGTATCAAAATATATATTTTTTTTAATTGTTCATTGCTTTTATTGTTCAAATTAATGTATGGAAAAAACATAATTGTCAAAAACTATTTGCGGTGTAAGAAATTCCGAATAAGGATTAAGGAGTTGTCTTGCGAATTTCGCAAAGGATTCGCGCCATTGTTTTTTACGGTCAGTCGTAAATAACGTCAAAGAAACAAGAAGGTGCGAGTCGAGATTAGTCAGTGTCACCGAAGACGAATCTACCGCAGGTGACGGCGTGACATTTCTTGTTGTGGTTTTATGGTCACCATAAACCGACCATTACTATTCACACTGTTCTAATAAGGTTTTTATAACCATCATCTATTAATTGTGGTAGTTGTTTAACTGGATAGTAAATTCAAATACTTTATCGCTTTTGAAATTTTGTCGATAAATTATTCTTGTCCGATTTCAAAATTTAAGATGCATACAAATACTCTGCGGCTTGACTCCGGTCACCTTTGAAACCATACTTGAGTGATCATATATGCTTTAGCATTAAAAACTTATCTACTATGGTGGTCACCGTTACTAGTTTGTTAATTGATAGTCAAGCTAAAATTAAAAATATATGTTTTAGTACATTATGCATGCTACGTTAAAATTACAGAATACTACTGCGAATTGTCGTCTATTATAGCTGTAGTCTTTTTTGTGTTGTTATACAAGAAGCCTCTGTTAAATTGAAGAGTTTCATAACGTTCAACATATGTTTATATTATGTATATATATCGTTTTCTGAGTATTATGAAATAGTTTTAACAGATTTGCAATAAAGTCTGTGTACACCATAATAAAATAATTTGAAAATATTTTAATATGAAGTCATAATGAGGTTTATAACATCTTTTCACTTAGAAAATTTAAAAAAATGTATCAATAGTACAGTATAACGTAATTCTAGAAATTATGTATAAAAGTTATTATTATACATTTTTTTTTATGAAACCTATTATAAAGATATAAAAAAAGGTTTACCTGTGGCTCGCGGCGATACCCAAATGCGAGAAATTCAAGTTGCAATTTGGCGCCCATTGTCCGGGAACAAAGGCGTGTGATGCGTTAATAACACAGGTGCATCGCGTCTAAACTTTGGGCAAGCGGCGCAGCGCGGCGTGGTGCGGCGCGCCGGGATCGGAACGCTACGTGACCGGTTTTATTTCATGCTATTCCCGCTGTTGATAGCGTTCCCTGTGTGTAATTGCCGCTAAACTCGGAAACTATTTTGGGCGTGTTTTCAGAGATTTTTTGCTCCATTGTTTAGGGGCTATTGGATTAGCTGACGTCCGAAAGCCGCGTTTCATTAATTCGAATCTAATTAGTGTTACGAAACTGATGTCGGATTTTCGCGAACAGTTTTGTTGCTGTCATCCAAAATGATTCCACATTACTGAGCAGATGTTAATTCAAATAAATGACGGCGCATAAATTTAACTGCAAGCTTTTCTAATTGAATGGCATGATTCAAGAAATATTAATGTTGCTTCGTATAAAGTAACTGTCGCAATTTCCGAGTAAATATTCTGAACTTTTAATGCTGTCTCATGGTCGACTTGTGTACACATTTTTTAACGAAATAATTGCCAAATATTATTTAAAATAATGTAACAAATGATAATTGTCCTTGTTGAATAAACTATTAAATGTAATACATCAGCAAGTTAACGTTAGAGCTCTTTCAATAAATCTGTTTTTGCAGTTACACTTAAATATGCCATATTTGGAATGAAGGTAATAAATTATTTCAGAGTTAATAAATGACATACTGTTCTTACATAAGCAGATAATTCCCTAAAAATACTGCACCGCGCCGCTTATTTTTTTTTCTAGCCATTGCAGGAATCTTGTGAATAACAAAGTTAGTCCATTATTATACGAATGATGCGTCATCTTCCAAATATGTAATTTAAATTTGTAAGCATAACAAACTTTCCCTTATTAACAAGACATTTGCATTACTCCGTACTCGTGTTCGCTTTTTGTTTAAACGGAAATGAGCAGCGATATCAATAGAAACATAGATAAGATAGGTATGACAATTAAGAAACAATAACGGAAAGGGATAACAGAAATTCTGTGTTTATCTTTCCTTTAGTGTTTGTAAACTTTTTATAAAATTTGCTGTGATTCACGTGATTTATGACACATTATCTGTATTTGAGTTCTAATTAATGAGTTACCTTAAAACGTTTTAATGTGAAGAATTTAAAACCATATTTCCTTAAATCGGATGTATCGCCCATGTTTAAACTTTGATACCCGAGGCGATTAACAACATCGACGGCTCTTATCGTCGGCATATATAAATTATACTTTTGAATAATTTTCTAAATCGTGTTTGCGTTTTGTAATACGCAAAAAGGGTCTATAACAGGTTTCGGAGGCTTTGTGTACAGGAGGAACTTAGTATCACTCACATGCTACACGTGAATTAAAATCTTTACAATTGTATCATATAGAAGAGGCGAAGGAGTGGGGTGGGGTAAGGTTTAAAAAACCTTTTCGCCATTCATAATAAATAATTTTAACGTGTATTAACTGTAACGCAGACGCAATGTTACTTTTATTCTGTGTATAACATTTTATGATTGTGTTTCATCTTGTAGGCGCCTATTTCTATTTGTTTTGTTTTGTTAAGATTTCTTAACGGGCACTAGAGATGTGGAATTCTAACAATCTGTTGATTTCTTGGCGCCTTTTTTTTCTGTGTTGACGTGGGGGGTAGCTACAAGTGGCACTTAATGCCAATAATTCATGTCAGATCGCTATTGTTTAACGTCACTGTATTTTGGTAACAAAATCCAATAATTCACTTGAGTGGACCTCACACTTAGAACGTTTAGTTGAGTCGTCAGTTTAAAGTCATGAACCATTTGTTTATTTTATAAGAAATTAGAAAAATTTCCATCTCTGTTACCGTATTTCGTGTGTTTGATAAAAATGTAATGAATTAACAATATATCAATATAAAATCTTACATGGTACACGTACTAATTTATATATATGTTTTTTTAAATAAAAAAACTTGCAATTATTTTCTAATCCTACTGCCAAAACATTTGTAACATTACTACCGTGACCAACTTCCGACACACAATAATTTAAATTATAATTATACTGATGATGATAATAGTAGTTTTAATAATAATAATGACAGCTTTTAAATTATTTATGGTGTATGGTCACATTTAATTTTTTAGAATATTTAACTTATTTCACATTCCTGCGATGTTTCATCTATACACCATTTCTAATGCTTCAAAAGCAAATAAATAATATGAATCTCCAATTTCTTGTACTCGCCATTTGTTAGTGAACATTGAGCCTGTTTAAATAAATTTGGGTAAACTTAAAAAGTATCATTTTTCAATGGTCATAGTAAACTGTGATTTTCTTATTTGTACTAGCCGCTTTGTTTGTTCTCTTTTACTCTAATAATATCATTGATTGCATTAGAAAAGCTCCATCTTGTTTTAGTTGTGCTTCGAACCAAATAAAATAATTGTAATTGTAATGTAAATTGTTGTTTAATGTGGAGTTTCTAAAGTTTTTGAACCTATTGACAGGTTTTATTTTCCAGTGTTAAAATAAAACAAAAATCTGACATCTCTTGTTTGATATGACCATGGATCAGTGGTGCAGTGGATTTTACTTAAAATAGTGACGGAACACAACCAGAATCTAGTTTGTGCAATTGAAAGTCATAAAATAAGATGCTACACAGAGTATACGTACATTACTATTTTAATAAGGTGAGTAAAGAAAACTACACACCAAATAAGGGGCAATGAAACAAATTACACTTAAAGCATCAAAGTAAAATATTCCATGAATCGTAACAACAGTCGTAACAAAGGAATTATAAGACTTTTATCTTTTATTTAAATTAGCATTTAGTCATTGTAAAGTGTAAAAATCCATCTACCCACATAGACTACGTAACCTACAGTTAATACCCGCTTTAGGTGCACATGTATAACCACTCGCATCTAGTTCTTACCAGTTGTAATCTATAACGATAAGATTAAAACAATACCAAGTGCGAAAAATAATCATTAACTTCTTATTACCTCGTTAATTATTTACACCGTTTTGAATTACTAAACGTTACTTCCACAATCGAGTACCATGAAACTGGACCGGTGACTTAATGTCGTATTGCTTTTGTCACGTGTTGATTTTTTGTACTCAGAGGAACGGACGCGTCATCTGTCTCAATTGTCTAACAGCTTTCTTATACAATCATCTTTGCAAAAAAAAAACATATTTAAGGAAACGTATAAGAAAAAACTTTTTTTTATTGCTTCAGAATTTGTCATCTGCCGATGGTTTATACAAATTTATAAGTATGACTAAGCGCTGTAAGTTAGCTTAGGCTTGCACGTGCAATTACCTTTTGTTCTAATGTTCAGCAAGCATTTATTATTTACTGGGTCCTTTGTGCAATGAACAGAATAAGCTAGGCAACCATTACTCAGAACATTTCATTTGTAGATGTTTTGAAGTAGTGAATATAACAAATATAGTAATAAACCTCCTGACCTAAAAGAAACGCTTGTTATATGTTTTATTGGACGAAGCGACAAGGCGAGGAGGATATTCTCCAGGTGGTACCGTGGTATCAGTTAGAATGATAAACATTGCACTGCTTTGCGTTCGTCGCCTTCAGACATAAGAATTAAATTCTCATTGACTCAATAGTTTCACTAGTTACATCATCTTCCTCTCCTGTTCCGATTTCAAGTGTAGTCGGTATTGTCTTGTTCCATTCCCTTTTGCTTGTTTATAATCTTTTTAATATTATAAGGTATCTTCATTGTATTTGTTTCATGTAGCCGTTAGATGCATATTGTGATCATCATCATAAGGTGACTTCTTCACTCTGTAGTTTAGCGGTCAAGTTGAGATAATTAATCCGATTTTCTGATGATGCTTAAGCCCTGTCCATGCCTTTATATTCAAAACATTTCTTCAGTTGTCTACCAGGAGCGTGTGTGTGAAGACTAAGGTGAAGTAGTAAGGTGTGTGTAAAGTTACAAATCCGCATTGGGCGCGCGTGGTGACTATGGCCCTATCGCCCTCATATTGAGGGTAGGCCTGTGCCCCAACAATAGGGACGTAAGTTGGCTGTTAAAGACTAACAGAAGCGCGTTATCCGGTATTTGTCCTTCAAGATTGTGGTAGCAACATGTTATTCTATAAATTTTTATTTAGAAGAGGTTTAAACTCTAATTCGATCTATGTTTACCGGATCCGCGCCCGGAACACCGGGAGTGCAATCCCAGGTAGGAGTCGCCTTTATCAGCCTTTCTATTTTTTGTTGTTTCTTTTGTTATACGAAACCTTCAGATGTATTAATCTCATGTAGGTCTGTCCGAACCAATCATTACCGAAACTGAGGGGCGTTTTGCGTCCGGGTGCCTAGTTATTACGAACATTCTACAAAAATAATCTCGTATTATTAATGAAATGAGGTAGATCGCTAAATATTTTATAATGATGTGGTCGAAATTAGTTGGCTTATCGTTTATGTTGATATTAGTGTAATAGATCCTTAGGCTTTTTTAATGACGCACCTCCTAAACGTTATATGCCAGTAAATTATAGGGGCTATATTACATGGAATATCGAATTGATTATATCGCACCCGATTAATTATAAATTCAATTATATGAATTAGAAATGTAATTATACCTTGTTCATTACGCTGTTTGGTTAAGTGTTGATTAGATATGAAATTTGTACTGTAATAAGTACATATATATTTTTTCCCAACCTGTAAATATTATTTTTAAACTATGTATACTTTATATATAAAGTATTAAATCCTTAACTGAACTACGCAATTTTAATCATCGTTATTTGTTTACATATCCTAAAGGTTTGTTATTGCAAACGTCGAAATCTACTTCCATTTATCTTTTCTTACATTTTAAAAAGATTATTATTTTTCACGTAAAGGTAAAATATAGTATTATTAGTAATTTACACAATAATAATAATAATAATATTCAGATATGGCGGCTGATAGAGGAATGTGGAAGAGAAGCACATACTGTGCCGAGAAAAAGATTAGTCATTTACGCAATGATGATACAAGACAATTTTTAAATTAAAGACAGGACAAAATTTTTGGGCATTAAATATTTGATACTGCATAAGATTTTACACAGTGTGAGCTCCATAAATATGGTGAAGGTGAACAAATCTTTTCGCCTTTCGTTAGTACATTTAATATTTTATTATTCATGACGAATTATATTTTTCAGTAAGTGTTTATATTGGTACGCAAGTACGGAGAATATCCCATACAAATATATATCTTAATGCTTTTTTCTACATTTAACTTATAATGTAAAATCATTTTTTGTCATCGATTCAAATCTCGATTTTGTTTAATATAAACAAACCGGACATTGCGATCTCGACACATTGTCATAACAAATTACTTTCGAATTCGTTTTGACTGTGAAGCCTTGTTGCTGCCATTGTTGGAACGCAAGGTTTCGTTTAGAGGCGGAAATGAGAAAGAATTTCCCAAAGACTACTCCTTGGGAATACGAATATTATTTGTCAACGGAACGCGTAGCCATCACAATAGTCCACGACATGGTGCCACGCCCCGGAAAGAATCAATTATGGTCGTCCCCAGTCTGAAAATGCGTCAAATGGGCGAAATGTTTGTTTAATAACATTTCGTATTTCCTACAAAAGTCGCAGTGAAATATTGACCTCTATTATACAATGATTTTTTTACACGTTTCTTAAAATGATATACGTTTATTATTGTTGGTTTTTTAACGTATCAGGCCGGACGTTGTGTATTTTGTTATTTTCACTTCCCTTGACGTGTTCCCAAAAAAATTTAATAAATATGTGAAGTCAATTAATTATTTGTGGAATGTAGTAACAAGAGCATAATAAAATATATACCCTGTTTTAATAAATAATTTTACTATACTGTTACTATAAGGAACAATATATATTAGTGTATTATGAAATGAGAAAATAAATAAAAAAGTTAATGTAAAGAACAGTTTCTTTTAGGTTTATAAAACTAGTAGGTGTGTTATATTAATTCAGTTTACGTTTTTTGTATACGTAATATGATATTCCAGTATATTAATATTAGGTCCTTACATATGAAATTGGCATTTTGTACGTAATATAAAATAATGTAAAATCGCAAGGAATGAAAATAAATTAATAAGGATTGATTTTAATTTCTTGGGATATTGCTTTGGGTACAGAATTTTTCTCACATTTATCAATACATAGAAATAAATTCTCACTACGTTTCAAAATATACTTTTAACCCTCCCAGAATATTTTACGTATTTTCTCGCCACACGGTAGCTGCATCCAGCGTTGATTATGTAATTCCTATGCCATTGTTGTACCAGTAAATGTGCTTTGAATAAGTGCTTAAAACTATTATTGTTTCAAATTTGTTGTTAAGTTCGGTCACACGCGCTTAATAAAAGATCTTTAAAAACATTTTAAAGTTTTCCGTCGGGTTACAAATCACTTGATTACATAAAATAAAATAGCAGCATCACATGATTTTTCTAATGCATGACGTTAATTTCTTAAAAAAAAGTATCATCATCATCAGCCGAGAGACGTCTACGGCTGGACATAGACCTCCCCCAAATATCACTTCGATCGGTCCACGTTGCTCGCATCCAGCGACTTCCCGCAAGCGTTTTAAGGGTTCATGCGGTTTGGTGTGAGCCAGAGCCTCCTTTGTTGATTAGCAGGGTACACCACGAGCAGGTGAGGTTGGCTTGAGTCCCGTGAGTTGTTGTGTGGGAACCCTTACACCCCAAAAAAATTAAATCTAATATTTTAGTCATATAATTATAACGACTATCGAATAGTATATGTGATTTTAATTATTCGATGTAAATAATTGTTTAATCAAGAAATAAATACATATATGTCATCTCGATGTCTTTACACATTTCGATTTTATTCGGAATCGATTCCGTCGTTATCTGGATTGCATGTATGCTTTATATCATAGGTAATATTATGCCAAAACAAATTAATTGTGCGATATCATAGCTCGCATATCTGTATCAGGGATAAAATTGTTTAAATATATGTTCCAACACATAACCGTGTGTTCGTTACAGACGTATACGACACTTATTAAATATACGTCAGTTCCTATCAATTTCACCCCCTTGATATTTCTAAGTAATTAATTATATGCTTCATGCGACCCCGTCTTTCTAGCTGCTGCAACGAACGATCCCTTCATAAAACCCATTTTATCGCCGTTTCCTTCGCAGCTTCGTTGGCATTCATACCGGGAACTTCCAAATCATTAAAGCTTATGTTTGTTGATTTTTTTAGTTTCTTATTGTTTGCTTTATGATAATAGGTGTTCGTTTCGTCGCGCCTGGAGTGCGGGAGCGACGCGGTGTGAAACTTAACGCCTCCATTCATGCTCCTTTTATTGAGGTACTTGATTTAGCGAGCCAATGTTGTTTTTAATAAAGTGCGTTGAAATTTACCTTTTACAACCGCATCCATTTGATGAATTCCTTTTATAAGTTATGTTAATAAGTACAGATGGTTATAAATGAATTACATTTCATTTAAACGTTTTAAAGCATTTGTATGTAACTTTGTAATACTTAGCGATAAACTAAATTTTATAAATAAACTATCAACGATTATTATCGATGATGGTAAGTGATACGCCTGCTCATAACAACGTGGCGCTTGTCAAGATGATATACACTGCACCACATTGCGCTCTTTGCTTGAGACATAAGATATTGAGTCTCCTTACCCAAGTAATTACACTATTTACAGCGCCTAATAAACCAGAACATAGTAATGTTTATACACTATCTTTTGGCGGTACAAATAGGCACTGCGGTGGTACCCTTCTAGATGGTCTCCAGCAACAGAGACTTAGCACCAGTAAAATCTTTTAGATTATATGATTTTATAGAAAATTTTTCTCGACTGAAATGTTTCTTATTAAAAGTCAAATCGCGATTGCAAAATCACTTGAAAGTAAAATTTCAACTCAAAGTTGCTCGAAAGGGAGGTATGTCCGAGCTATTATTCCCCATTGTGCCTGAGAATAAGAATTAACTAGCGGCGTATCGAAGCGTCGACTCCGCCAACCCCGCTGACCAATTCGCGCACTGCTCACGTAATAGTTTTGTTGTTATCCACGTAACCGCTCTTCAGATACGTCTGAGACGATATTAAAAAGATTTGGCAGTGAGCCATACAGATATTGATCTTTATGCTTGGCCAGACAGCTATAGAGGTTCCCCGAGTGCCATGTTAGCCAGTTTAATGACTTCCCGTGTTTGTGAGTTGTGGATACAATATTTTATGTACTTGATAATACATTAGTGCTGTTAATTTTGTCATTTAAAGTTATTTACGTTTATGTTAATAGTTGTATCTGCTTAAAGCGGCCATATTACGCTGCGTGTCTGACGAATAAATTATATTAATTTGAATTGAATTTTGTTATCGGTACTGACTTCATTTAAGAGCTAAGTAATGTTTGAATGAAAAGCATCAAAGTTGCGTGTTAATTTTACATCAAAAAAATCAACACTGATACTACTGAAGTTCTGTGTTGCACCTGCGATAGTATTATCGGAGATACGAACACCAACAGCATATTGTTAAAAATTTGTTTAATTAAGTTAGAATGCGTGAAGGGCGACACCTGCGCTCGTATCGAAAGATCTCTGTAGCTATATAGTTTTATCACCGAAAACAATGAAAATGGCAAAAAGTCAAAGCGGCGTTTTAGGGCCAGGTACTAGGGGTGTAGAAGACGGCAAGCGTGCGGGTCGCAACGGGGTTCCACAATTTATGATTGCGCCGTGTCAGAGTGTTAATGAACGCAGTCTGTTGCTCTTTATTGAGATAACGTTAGCAATCGATGGCTGCGCCGGCTTCGAGTCATTATTTGCAGCCCCATCTTGGGTATATTCACTTATTTTTTAGGAGATAAAATTTTCCGCATAGATAAAGGGAGTAAAATATTATTTACTTGTTTTCGTTGTAAGTTGCATATGTAACTAGACCTTTTGCATGTTTAATATTATTTACAATTTGATGAATGTCGTCATAGAAAAATTATTTTTTTGTTATTTTCGTAAGATTGATGTTTAGAACCTCTATTGAGTGTAATGATTAGTAACATGTTACGTGATTGTGAAATTCACAAACACAGAAATAGTCTTTAATTTTCTGGTATACTTATACATACGCTTTAATAAAATCTCTAATTGTCTGCTATTCTCATATCTTCTGGAGAAAGGAAATAGTTGCCGTCATCCTGCTAAACCAGTAAAATACCCTTTACAGAGGTAACGCATTTGAATCTTTAACATTCACCATTGGGCAGAACAACAACAATATAACATATATATGGATTTACAATTACAATTCAGAAGATTTTTGTTATATACTGCTTTAATTTGCTATTAGATTGATCCGGAACGTATAAGCTATTATATTTTGAACAAATTTTCCTTTCTATGATTGGAATAAAATAACAACAATCTATAACAACGTTTGTAGAATGTAGTTAATTAAACATATTTTCAATATTGTACTTACTTTAGTTAAGGTGTCCGCATATATGTGCCCTGCAGTCGCCGTACCCGCTTGTCGTAGCAGGTGGACGACAAAGTGACTGTGGTGTCCTCTATGTCCCTTGCCTTACCTGGGACTCGTTAAGCTAAGCGTAATGAAGGAACCACCGGTGCGTTCCGTAAGAGATCGAAGGGTCCTGCGCAATGCACCGAGAGAGTTTTAGCGAGTGTAGTTCGTACAAAACCTTATCTTCTCCCCAGAGAGCAGGGTTTCTTCAAGTAAATTTCTACCAGATTATAAAAAAAAAGGTTACATGCAGGTAAATATATTTGTTCAGTTTATTTTCAATATCCACATGTAAATATATTATTCGCGCACAGACTCTTTTGTTTTGGTAGCGCACTTTGTCTCGCACACCAAATATTTTAAATTGCATGTTCACGATGTCTGGCTGCAGGCGAGCGTGTATCACCGATCTGATCAAATGATAATATTGTAAGAACGATATAATCATTCAAGTTCTTATTTTACGACGTCAGAACAAAAATTCGCCGCTGCTACTGTCGCGAAAATGTTGTTCACATCGATTATATTTAAAGAGTTTTTAAACGTTTTTTATTGTTTTGTACATTGTCGATTTAAAAGTTAACAAGATATATTTAACCTAACTTAGTCGTCATTATTTTAATAAAATTATTTAGGTAATAATTTACCTAACAAAGTTAAATATGTTTAAGTTCTGTTTTCAACGTGTACAATGTTTTTTTTTTCAAGTAATTGATACACGGTGAATTGAAAGAAGCATGCTGTAAGTTTGTTATAAATTACATGTGCGAAGTATGTAAAATGCCATTTTAGTAATATATTTCCTGGTACATAATGTTCATAGAAATGATACTTATTCCGTTTTATATAAATTTACGTGAAATATGATAATTTTTATTACTTTAAGAATTTTAAATATACTTTTCACACTGAAATATTAACAATTATTGTAATAAATTTTTAACAAAATTTTTTGAATTTATTCATGTCACAGATCTGGTGATTGCCAGAAAATATACAAAGTAACGATACTTGTTGGACAACATTGTTAGTGTTAGTGGACGTTGTGCCCTTTGAATTACAGTTAGCGCTCGAGACAGGTATCGCTGTGTTACCCATTTAGACAGTTTCTAGCAAGAATGTAACAAAGAAAGGATATAAATACAATCAGTGTTTATTAAGTATTTAATTATAAATGTAACAAACTATAATCGTTAAAAGTTTTAATTATAAATTGCACTGCAATCCAACACCTGCTATAGTCTAGTCGCAAATGAGAATCTACATTACTTAGGATCAGATTTTATTCTGTACTTGGTATTTTATAATAAACGAAGAATGTGAAGAAATAATTTTGTATTTTCTTAAGTAAATTGCGCGCTCGGAGATCATAAAAATTTGGCTTAGTATAAGTATACAAGGGAAACTTGTCATTTAACTGAACCTTCTAACGGTTTTCAGTTAAGATAAATTCATTGACAAAGAAGCATATAATTAAATAAATGTGTACTAGAATATAGTTACTACTGGAGAAGAGAATTATCTGTGCTCTCCTCAACGTATTATGTTTATTACGTAGCCTCAAGTAAGTAACCGTAGCGGCTTTTATAGCCAATTCAATGTGATTGATAAGTAGACATACAAGAAACTCGATAACGGTTTTTCTTACAAGAACTTTTAATCATCTTGCTTTAAACTTAGAACTGATCATAAAATTTTTTAAAAGTATTTCCTTTGTTCCTTAAAATTTAACAGTACCATTATTTACAGCTGTAAATTTTTCTAGTTCTAATTATTTCATTTTAAGCAGCTGAATAAGCAGCTATTTGACATTAAATAGATTTATCGGTTATTCCTAAACGTGGAATATAATTCTTTTAGCTGTATAGCATTTAAACCATAATATAATTATTCTTAGTTCATTATTTACTTACTAGTTCATTATATATTCATTATATATTTATATTTATAGTTCATTATATACCTATCATTATTACATGATGAAATCAATACTCAATTAACATATAAATACATTTAAAGTATAAGATGAGCTTAAATTGAAGCTTAATCTATTATGAAAAGTAAGGTCGAGCGGTTTTCACTTATGATACGTTTTGTACTTTGATGAGTGACTTGTAAAATATTTACAAGTTATTACTTTGTTCGTATACGACAATTCACGCAACTTCCGAAGAAAGTTCAAATCGCATTTTGTTATAAGAATAAGGTGTTACAGCATACGTATCTAATGTCAGCTGCACACAGGTTAAATTGCGCTCGCACGTCACTACAAGTAACGGGAGCGCGCATTACCTTGTCATAAATCGGTGAGGAGACAGCAGCAAATGAGATGTCCCGGCGACGTGCTCGCCAGCCGACGAGTTGCGTTGAAGCCTTAGTGCTTTGTGACCCGAGCCAACTAGACCTGGATTACATTTTGTGAAGTCTCTCATATGATAATTTATTTACTTGACGAAGCGATTACACTAGTGATGCATTCACCTGATGTTAAGTGCGCCTGCCTACAACGTGGTGCTTGTTAGGTTTATATACTCGTACTCTACAACGAATTGCGCTCGTCGCCTTGACACACAAGATATTAAGTCTCGTTACCGCAGTAATTTTTTTAACTACAACGCTTTTCAAACTGGAATACAGTAAAGTTTGCACACTAGTGTTTGGCGGTAGAAATGGAAGCTGTGGTGACAATACTTGAAGACTGAATTATATAAAAAAAAATTTTTGTACTATTTAGATTTCTATGACGGTATTGTTGAGCTTACTGTTTTTTTTAAAATATTCTAGTAAGACCATAATGGTTATTAATTTTTGTTAACTAAACTGAAAATTAAAGCCGATTTGTTTTCGTATGAGGATTTGAATTAATATAGAGAAATAAGATATTCTTCTAGTACAAAATTCTACTAAATATTTTATATAATCGATTAGTTAATTCACATTCTTTGTATCCCTTAAGCAAATGTGTCTTATTGGCTTTTTTTTTTACTTAACCAGTAAGTTTAGTAATAAAGCAATAAAACTTGAAACAAACTTTATATTTTACCGACACAAATGTAGAGCAATTCCTGTATACAATTAATGTTCCGGAGAGAATATTTAATTACCACTGAGGCTAAGTTGCCGTCATACTCCAAGTTATATCAAGTAACGACCTCTCTAGAACAACGATGTGACATAACGAGTAAATTACAAGCCTTGAAATGTGTTTGCGCTTGCGGATAGCCCTTTGCACCGGCTGCCTTCGTACACCGTAAACAGTAAATAGATGTTTCTCGTGTGAGCATGACCCTAGCTACTCGCAGGTATAAAATTCTAAAATCTCTTTAATGTTGTAGGAAATACGGATTAATACAGTGTCTTGTTTATATTTGTTCACGGATTTTCTCAACATACTCGTAGAATGAAATTTTCTAAATGAAAAATTTACTTATTATTTTTATTTGTATGTTTTTAAGTTAGCTAAAATAAAGTTTTATTACTTAAATATGTTTAAAATTATTAATCGATTTTTTTTTTGGTTAAGTACACATTCCTTAATTGCGAATGATTGTATTATTTCGGTGCGGCAACATTAAAATTTAACGCATACTTAAATTACTAAAAGGTAATGTTTATTGTTCGCTTAATTAGTGTATCTGAATAGATCTGAATCCAAGGCTTTCCTAATTTTATTTCCGTGTTATTTGTAAACTTTTTAAGCAATTTTGTTTATAAAATACATTCACATGAATACGTTATTAGAAGCCTGTTACTATAAGCTCCTCCACTCGATCAAAACGGTTTGCGTAATCTTAACGGTTGCACTGTGACTTTCAAGGGTCAGCTGACGGACGGTACTCTACAGAAATATTCCCACGACACAATCCCGTACTGAACGTTGACGCTAGTGACGTTAAATCGTCGGATTTGTACATAACGTGAATGCTTTTGCTTAAAAGCGTTTCGCTGCTTCTCTGACTTTACACGTATAAAAGCGAGAACGCGTTAAATTTTTCTCATCATAAAAAAAGATACAATAAATTTATATTGTTTTTTTTTTGTTGTTGTTATGTTGCTATCTAGTGTTGTCATTATGCATAATAGTTTTAGGATTAAGGAATTTTATTCTTACAAGAAATAAATGGTTGTACACCACATGCATGTTATGTACGTATGTATAATAATAGTATTTATTTCTATGTTACGTATATATACATATTGTGCCATATATTTATTTATATTAGTATGTATAAGTACAAAAGTTTGTTAGTCTTTGCTTAAATGTTCTACTCCACATACCACTGCAATTTCCCTATTCCTAAGTTGACTGGTAGAGATTGCCTATAGGCATCAAATCCGCCTATTGTGACCGACTTTTAGGGGTTATAATAAAGGTTTTAAATAAAAATTAAGAAATACTTCACTTATTTTATACAATTAAGCGAAGACGTTCATCTGATGGTACATGATACGCCCGCCCATAAAAACGTGGCGCTTGTTAGAACGATATATACAGCATCAAATTGTGCTAGTCGCCAGAGACATAAGAAGTAGTCACGTTAACTCAGTAATTACACTAGCTACAACGCCTTTCAAACCGGAACACAGTAATGTTTGCACACTACTGTTTGGCTGCAGAAATAGGCGCTGCGGTGGTACCTACCTAGATAGTCTTCCGCAACAGAGACCTACCACCAGTGAAAAATTCAAATGAGATACAAACTAAATTATATAATTATTAAACTAAACGACTAAAGCTTACGATTAAACTATAGTCATACTTGTTGCGAGGATATGTGAAAGTCAAGCCAATTTCTAAAAAAGTTTTTAAGATCAGTTTCTAAGATAAGAGTTATCTAACATGTTTCTAAATTTGAATGAATCTAATTGTTTTAACTCTTTGAGCCAAGTTTAACACTTTGGTTTTGATAATAAATAATTTAGATTATAATAAAAATTTAGAAATATACATTTGTTACAGATTACCCTAAGTATATTGTAAAATTGCTTGCAGGCATTTGATAGTCGTCGTACCTGTTCTAGTTTAGAGGTCCAATCGCCTACGTATTCTTTTACCACGCACATTGTCTGTGGAAACATTTTACCGCCTTCTAGTGGTATGAACTAAATCGTTAATGACTCTAACAATTTTTTTTTAAAACATGCAAAATGTATTACCGTTGAACTTTTTGTCGAAACTAAGTTACCAATCGTTTATTAACGGATAAAAAGTGCACTCACAAAATTAATCGACATGACAAAAGCTGTCAACTTATATTTATTTAAATCGACATTATTCAGAAATCCTAAAAATATGTTGTATCAGAAAACTATGTGAAAAACATTAACAAATATTTTACAAACGTACAAGTTACTCCTATTCTTAAAGGTCAAACTTTGAAAATAGTTTAATTTACGTTATTATACAATATATAATATTTACTTTTTAAATAATTATTTCTATACATTAGTAATATTGTAATGGCGTGAAGGAGTGGTGAATAATTATAAGTGTCTACATAAAAGTACGCTTGAGATATTCCCGCATCGTTTAATAAAGTAAATTAAGTTTTCGTTTAAATATAAATTTATTTTTAAACAGGACAGCACCTCAGACAGCGCACATCGAGCGACTCAATCAATTCGGACTGCCCAAAGTAAGCGAGTTATAACAAGCGAGAGATCGAAATAAAGTGATAACAGGTGGATCAGTAATCTTGCCAAAAATACGGAGTAAAATACGTACCTATTACGAAGCGGTATTTTTGCAAGGGATTCTTTACTTTGATATGGGATCCAATCATTACGAGCGCGCAGCAGCGCTCTCGGACCTTAAAGTCAACCGTTTTTTTTTACATGTGATCTGTACCCGATACACAGTGGTTTTAAACTCGTTGCGCATACTTCTACGTTCTTTTCGATGCGTTCATTTTTATTAACGCTCAATATTTATCGAAATTAAATTTTTCTCGTTAAAAAGAAATATATTTCGCATAGTTGATTCTTGAAGAATTATTGTCTTAAATTTTTTGTACATTCTTTTATTCTTTGGTCCAAGTTACTTTATTGTTCAGTACGTCTTGCTCTGGGTTAGCTCGTTAACGCGACCTTTCGGTTATTTATTGTATCCTCTTCAGAAAATACAATTTCCAATTCGAATACGAATAAATTGTATTGTATGCATGAATGTGAATGTATAGGAATCTGTTTCATTTCATTTATCCTTACCTCTTACAAGAATATGATTAAAAACGTCAAGTTTTTGTGATCTAGACAAATCCGTTTAATACTAGAATATACTTAACAGGTAGAACTTCTACACCTTTATTATTTTTAAACCAATGGAAAAAAACTTAAGAGATTTTGATTTTAAACAATTAAACACATTCATGTAATTTGTCAATAGAAAAACCCTACGAGAATTTAGTAAACAATGTAATTGTTGTTAACGATGTTCAACGGAAAACGTTTAATATTTTTTATTAAAACCTTTTCGTGAACCCTGGAAAAAAGGAAGGAAAAAGTTTGAGAGAATACAGATGATTTTGTTTCCTTTTTTATTCTTCTTTGAAAAATAAAGTACGTACTTTAAAGTCCGTATGTTGATTTATAATTTACATGGAAGTCTTGAGTGCGAGCGAACATGTCGAATTTCGATTGATAAGAAAAGAACAATTAACTTGATTCGAGATAAGAGCGGGACTGCGAAATACAACAAATTTATTTCTAATAAGAAACCAGCTGGCATTTAATTGGTGTTTCAATTGGGATATGTTTCTATGGAGAAATAAATCAATTGCTTACTCTTAATAATTACTTAATAATTTACTCTGTAAAGATAATAAATTATTACTAGTACTTAGATCGATGGATGCATTTAATACTTCTTGTATTTTAGAACTAAATAATTGTTATAAGGTTGACGTAGGTTAGAATTAACCACGTGGTGTGACTTCTTGCAATTGATATACGAGTTGCTTAATCACAGGCTCATTTGTAAGAGATTTATTTCTCACCTGTTGCGCCAATTATTTACATTCAGAGGTCATCCCTCTTGCTCTCTCCGAATGGAGTTAATAGGCTGGTTTGTGCTAGTTTTAATTAGCCAAAGAAGTATTCCTGAATCAATATCAATGTAATCAAATAGTAGTAAATGTATATAAATTAGAAGAAAATTAAGAGTGTTTACTTTATGCTTAGCTTAATTGAATAACTGCTAAATATAAGCTTCTGTTGTTCTTATGTAACAGTAATATAATATTATTGTTTGGTATATGTTTGAAGTAAGGGTAAGCGACTCATATTGGGGATAAGTATCGATAACAACTCAATGCAAAAAATATGATAATTTTGGTTCCCGACCAACTTCTAAGTAACTAATGTTATTTACAACAAGTAAATTGTTGATTACGAAGTAATAACGGATGCAGTTTTATTTAAGAGCAGGCAAATTGCGTACGAACTTAGATGATAAATACCGGTTCCGCGGCATGGTATTTACACTGCGTTGATAAAGAATAAATAGCGTAGCTATTTTTTAAATCGACTTGAAGCTTGAAACCCGCTATTAAAGTAAGTATCAAGTTGGCAGTGACGATAATTTGGTAATTGAGACTGTCATAGTCCTTCACTACGTGCTGTCGGCATCTGCCAATTCTTGGAAGAATGGTAAAAAGTATTAAGTACAATCGTCGCCACAAGGTTAAGGATCGCTTTGTTATTAACAATTTTATAATCATTCCCGCTTCCTTATTACTTTAGATTTATCTTTTAACACATTATACATGGTAAATAAACATCAGCGTAATACATGACATGTTTTTAAATATTTATTTATATATATTGAAGCCTTTTCCTTATTCGATGAAAGTAGTGTAAATGTTTTTTTTTTTTGTATATTAGTTCTTTACTTTATATAATAACTGTATCCTGATGTATCTAAAAAATTTATTTAAATGCGTTAATTTACACTGCCAGCTCTTTTCTTGATATACGAATAGTTTTTATATCTTAAATCTGCATTATTATTTACATAAAAATAAAGAAAGATATATTAATATCAGTAGTGAATTTTGTATGTGAATGTTTAAATCAGTGTCAAGCGAGTGTTAATTGGTACGTGTTGAAATCCACTCGGCCCTGTTAACGCATTTTTCACATGTTTGCCTCTGTGATTTCTTCTTCCTGTTTGTTAAGGTGCAAAATGTGCGACGAGCTTTATCTTGGTTTACTCAACAAGATCGGAAGATATTTTTTTTACAGTAAACCAGTTAACCTGAATTCACCGTTGTCATCATAACTATTCGAGTGAAATTTCCAAAACCTTTTCATAAAAAAATTACGTATATATATATATATGTTATTTTATCCATTATTTTACTATACAATGCGAGTTTATTGTATAATAAATTTGATGTGAAAAGAAATATTTAAAACCATTTCTTTTTTGCTCAACGAAGCAACGGGACGAGTGAGACGTTCACCTGATGGTAAGTGATACCTGCCCGAAGCAATATGGTATTAGGATGGTACAAACTGTACCATATTGTGCTTGTTACGTTACCTTTAATTTCCATAGCTACAACGCCATTCTAACCGGACAACGGTAATGATTGCACACTATTGTATGGCGATAAAATAGGAACTGCTGTTGTACCTATCTGGACGGTCTTCGTTAATGGAGACCTGCCACGAGTGCCCAACCATAATTTTAATATAATAATAGATTAATTGGAATAGGTTTTGTATGTCGTACTCGATAATGTGCCAAGCGTGATAACTACATGGCTATAATACTTGAGGGCTGACGTTTAATTATCCAGGTCTAATAATATACTGCAATGTTTTTTACACAGTACCTCCTTAATCGGAAGTAGCGTTGAACCAACCATCCCAAAATAGTTACACGACATTCAGGTTTCTCCTGACTTAACATTATGTATGCCTCTGTCTTATAGGTTTTTTGTAATATTACATTGTCTATTAATACATCTTTGCTTTCATCTTTAACAAAAACGAATGAAGTTTTAGAATGAAAACGGAGTACACGATTTATAAGAAAAACATCTTTAACCTTTTTTGAAAACGATTTGTTATAATTTACCTATTACTATTTTAAAATTTTGGTTGTTAAATAAATTACAGTTAAATGCTATTGTTTCTATTTAAAATTTCACATGATTTAAATATTATAGTGTTACATTAAGAAATATATTTGTTTCGTTTTTAAAAAAATAATTAAGTCGTTAAGCTTACTGTTACTTGAGTAATTTTTAAATAGTGGGACACTGCTCAATGTGGTTTTTGTTACTGTATCACTCGTTTATGTTTCCAACGCCTTCTCACCTGAGTTATAATATATATTTCTTTCATTGTTAAAAGTTGAAATACATATTAAAAATTATAAACATTTATGCTATTACGTACGTTAATTTTGTAATAACTTTTAATGAGAACATTCAATATAATAACATTTTTCTTTGTAAACATTTAACTTAATTTAATATCTTCGGTTTAAATTGGTTTGAGTTACAAATATTATACAGTATGTATACAGAGGTATATTGAACTGTTTATGACCTTTTATTATCCATGTAATCGCAATAGTTAGGAAGAGTTCAAACACGAGCAGTTCATAACTGTTGCCCACATAGGTTAGGCGGCAGACGATTTTTTTCAATCGTAACACTTTAACTACAGGCCGGGCTCCAACTGGCCGACGCTACGGTCGCTCCGTGATTTATCTGCCTGCATCTTCGACCTGCGAACAGCTCGTTTATTGCCCGCTCGTTATTTATAATTTATTTTTAACGGTCACTGATTTGTGAGCGTAACTACATATAGGCAATATGGTATAGCTGTAATAGAATGTGCCGGTGCCAAAAGACCACGCCAATTTTTCAACCCTAAATTGCTCAGCAAACTTATAACGTTCTTTTATCTTTTAAAAGTTTTCTTTTTCACGTTACGCGATGAAATAATTTTAATGGAAAATAAACTGTTCAACAAAGATTCTCATGATCTTATTAATGATCGCGCGCATGATATTAAGTCTTTTAGGTTTTTATGGCAAATAAATAATGAATGAACGTAGTAGCTATATATTTTTGGCTTTATAATTCTAATAACGTTAAATTGAAACTTTTTTTTCTTTAATAGTTTAGAGCAAATAATAATTGGCGAAAATTTCAGTTGGCGTGTTGATCGGTATAATTGTTTAAGTACCTCTCACGAATATAAGCGCTAAGTAATTTTTTGTGCGGCGAGAAGACCGGATCTATTACTAATCATATGTAACGAACCTGTTTTCGCTCGCACGTAGAAGTAGTTATGTGTTGTAACGAGGTTTCTAAAGTTCTGTAACCTCACATACGTATGCACGCCCAATGTTAAGAATGTTTTAAATTGTAACGTGAAAATGTATAAGAATATATTTAACCAGTGCGAAAGTAGAATTTCTAGAGAATATTTTCTTTAAGAGGCATAGAAATCTCATGGAACTTTTTAAATATATAGAAATAAAAATAAATTTACCCACGTAAAACTCTAAAAACCGCTGATGCATTGGTTCAGACAAATATTTAATATATGTATTTTTCAACTGGTCAAAAAGGACTCTCTTGTTTAATTTATTTTCCACCTTTCATCAGCCCATTAAGGTAGTTGCAAATGTACTGAAGCTTAACAAAAAAAGATAATTGCAATGTTTCCATTGTCTCCCAAACATTCTTAAGTAGTTTAGTTTTTACGAGTATAACATATCCTTTTAAAAAACTAATGTTTTACAACATTTTCTCCTGGAATTATAAATTCTCATATGTTGCTTAACAAGTTCAAAATAGCACAAACAGTTTATAAAACAACTAGATTGTAATTAATTTCCAAAGTGTTGTAAACACCTTTTAGTTTTTATGTTAAACTGAAACAAAAAATGTAAACCATAACAAGGTTAGCAAAGCAATATATGCCGAGACCCATGAAGCGGCGATGTACGCTATCGCCATAGATTCAACAAGTCGAACCTGTAATTGGTTTCTTATGCTTCTTTATTATGTTTCGCATCGAGACAAAGTTGCCGCTTTTTTGTCGGGCTCGATTCGTTACGGCTATCGAGATGTTCTTAGTAGTTAATACGAAAAAGTTTAAGTGTATTAAACTTTTTCAACACATGGAAATTATTGTTTTCTAAATTTTTTACTACTTATCACTATGCGAAGTATCAATATGTATAGTTTATAAACAAAAACTTTTATAAATCATTATGTTTAAGGAGAAAAAAACTTGAAAGTGACGTAATAATAACCTGTTCTAATGTAATTATGCTGGTAGTCAAATAAACAGCTATAAAACTATTATTACTGTTGTATCTTTTACAAAAACGATAGGTTTAACGATAAATTTGAAAATGTGAAAGCTTCAATATTTTGTGAATTGAGTATTTAATTGAAAATTAAAATGACATGGTATAAAACTTATACGATTGCGTTGTCCTCTGTCCATGTCAATGATTGGTATATATTATTTAGAGTACATGAAATGACTGTCATCACGCAGGCCACATTTACAAAGCATCCTGTAATTTATTGCGTTGTATATTCTAGATGTAATTTAATGTTGTTGGCGTCCATAAATCAAATTCATCTAATGTTCATCCCGATATCTGCGGGCTAAAGGAATTTGTAATCTTGATTATTTAGTTAAACTTCGATTGGGCTTTGCATTCTCTTACAGTTTTAATTAGATCAAGGCGACGATAACATTTATGTCTTAAAGTCTTCGTATGTGAGATTGCCGCAAGATAATATATTAAGACGCCATGAAATGTGAAATGTAATTTTGTCATTTGCTTATGTCAATAAACTCTGATACTTTTCAAGAGTAAGACAACTCTATAATTCAATTCCAAAACAAAATTTAATAAACGGTTAATGACAGAATTTTTATTAATATTCTACTGGGATGTAATTACGACACTTGTGTTCGTTGTTAACGAAATACTTGCGTAATTTTTAGGGCTTCGGATTATTACATACAATTGTTTATTGTAACTCCTCCGTGACACAATGGCAAACCGTTCGCTTAGTATCAAGTGCCTGCTTCGATTCCGGGCCACATTCCACATTCCTGTCGGAGTATTCTAGTTCAGCACGCTTCACCATCTACAATCTTATTGTCATTTTTGGTCTTGTAAATTAGAGGCATTTGATTTCTATAATATATAACCACAGTATAGAAAAAAAAATTGTGTTCTTATTAAATTATGTAAAACGTTACTCTTACCATTAACCATTACAAGATCGTATTTGAACCGACCTTTATAATCGCAGGTATCTCGTAGAATATGGATACCGTAATTTAGTGTGTAGGGATTGTCTAGTGGGCATCCCCGACCCAAGGGAGGAAATTGCTTCGTATACGACTAATCGAGCGGACGGGGAAAGGCATGTTTGGGGTTTAAATGGCCGGTTGGCAATTTTTTGTCTTCTCATTCTTTGCGCATCTTTCGTCAGCATGCCGAGTTAAGCGGAATACATGACATAAGTTTCATATTGGACTAAAACGCCATGATTGAATACAAATTGTTTTACAAATAGCTTATTGGAAGTTAATGATGATTTTCCTTTAAATAATGAATTAATGTTAGCTTCTCTTGTGTTAATTTTTATAGGAAATAATTTTCTCGGAGGTGATAAATTAACTTTTCAAATAATAGACCAAATATAGTAAGAATGTTGGCAATATCTTATACTTTTACACAGTTAAATCTTATTGCTTTCGTTCTTTATATGCTCCAGCATATTGTCTTTCCAAAAAAATACACTTTGAAATTTATTAATTGAAGAATATTTAAAATTAACTATTGAATTCTAACTTAATAACAAATGTATACGAGAAAGCATTTTTTCCAAAGTTTCGTATGCAGAGAGTATATATGAGTTTTTGTAAAAAAACCTCCGAGTACATATTACCCTTTTGCTTACAAAAACTACACTGCAGTTACAAATATTTCTTGTATTGAAAATGGGCATAGTGCCTTATAAAGAGGCATCGTATGAATGACAATCGTATAATCTACAAAAACCGGGTGAACCATTTACGTTTACTTGAATGACAACAACTTATGTTAATAATATAACTAGCATCTGCACACAAAAACGCAGTTGCAAGTTCTCTCCACGTATCCTTATACGGAAACTTAATTTGTATGTACAGCGCCAGTATCACGGCAGGATTCGGCTCATATCGCTATAAGCAGGCCCGCCACGTCTTTGCACAGCAGATTAAGCGTTTCCTTCACGTACAAAAGAAATTAATATAGGGTGCGCTGTCGAATATTATTTTTCTCAGAAAAAGATAGATCGCTTAGTCATATTGCGAAAAGGCTATTTTGAATTTTCAAACAGACAACCCGGTAAAGTCATAGTGTGTCACTGCGTTGTAATCTGTGTTAAATCTGTATGTATATATATATAATGAAAATGGGTTCACTTTGTTCGCCAATCACGTGAAAACTAGTGTACTCGTCGACATGGGAACATGAACATTCGACGCGGGATGAGTTTTAGATGGTTATAGGCTGATTATTTTTTGAATTTCATAGATTTTTCATCATTTTATTTCTGACTAACTTTTATAAACTTTTTTATTTCGTGTTATTTTTACGGTTGCTATAGAAAGTCATTTGCAGTTGCTCTTAAGGAATACTTTAGGCAAATTTCACGTTTAATTCTATATTACAGCCAGCAAAGCAGGCGGGGAACAGCTAGTATTTTATATTCTTCCTATTATTCTTCTTTACCCAGAATGAGTTGTTTAGCTGTAATTAAATCAGTCAATATCCAAGTCGTAGACATTGAAGATTCACGTAAATTTAATTCTTTATTTGATGAACGAATCCCATAATCATAATATATTATTTTTAACATAGGATTGTTATGTCATATTGGTCGTTATTGTTGCATCGTACTTTCATCGCAGATGCCAGTTGCATCGTGGACTTGTTCCTGCCACCAAGGACTGCAATTAAGCCAATATAATGCGATACAAGCTTTCTGTCATCAGCCACGGTAAGACATCGTGATTTACGCGCTACGAACAAGCCGTTAATCTTATTACCACTTTCAGTAACTTCATTATGTGAAGCTCGCTGAGACTTCATACGAACCAATATACACCTTCAACTTACCGCTCAAGGACGATTTACAAATACAAGTAATTTCACAGGCATGTGAGGGTCCTTTTCACTATTTTTTAGTCGTCTTAACGATTATATCCGATTAACCATACGGGTGGCGGAATGATTCATATTACAACTACAATCTAACTTCCATATAGTAGTCATACAAGATTATCAACTTGATTGTTTTGTTATAAACGTATTTATGTTCTATTATTTTACATGTGATCAAAATTCTTTTTTTTTGTATATTCAATAATATGTTTATATATATAATGAATGAATATCTCTCAATTGTAAAAATGATTCATTTTGAACTCATGAGTAGGGCACTAAGCGCTATTGACATTCGAAATGTTACCCGCTTACACGTTTCGATAATAAGATGCAAATGATGAGTCTAGCGGTGGTGTGAATAAAAAACTGATAGTTTATCTGAATATATCCAGAGCCGGTTATTTCCATACATTTCGGTGTAACTGGTTCCATTCATAGCGAGAAATGTATCGATTCCTGGTCCTAATTTCACTTTGTTTCATTAACATGTAATACAATCACACTAATAACAATAATTTTATAATATAATTATGATTATAACCATCCAAACGTAAGTCAAGTAAGTTAAGGGTGATTAGCGTTGTTTACATCTGCGGGCTGTACCCTTTTACCGTTTTTACACCTCCCGGAGAGGGACCACATCTATAAACTGTGCGCATCGCATCGCCGGCAGTCATCGGTAAACGGTGTTTTCTACTTGTTTCCGTAATGCTGTGTAATAATAATCCCTGTATTTAATGCCCTCATAAATAATTCATCAGTGATTATTAGTCCTCCCGTAGATTCTTTAAAATGTTTCCAACTTAACAGCTCTGCCGAGTGTGATAAATACCTGCTTCCATCATTTTTCTTGTCAAGCGGAGGAGGGACGCATGCGTAGATTAATGTATTGCCTAATTTTAATAAAGTTTATCCCGTTTAAGTATATATTTATGTTTAACTTGTCGGTGTTGTATCTTTACTTTTAAAATGCGTGATGTTATTAAGTGCCTATGATTTTTATATCACTAGAATGAAACACATGAACATAACGAGATGTACCCATCATAGTAAAAGTACCACATGGGTATTCCGTTGTAATTTTTATGCAAAACTTTTTTTTTCATTTATTGCTACCTCTGTTAGAAGCGATGATAAGTCAGTCCATTCATAAGAAGTTAAAAGCAGGTAACGTAAAACATGCAGGTTTTATTCAATAACCTACAATTAGGTAAAGGTTCTTTGAATTAGAAATTATTAAAAAGTAAAAATCAATAAAAATATTTAGAATAAGGTGTTATGTAGTTAAAACTGCTATTAGGAGATCGCCATCTCTAACAATATTTTAAAAAGCATTTGTTCCTTAACATTATAAAGTAAAACTAATTCAAAATCGTATATTTCAATGACCATTTTACAAAATTACAATACTTTCGGATCAGGTTAAACTTATACGTACAGATACATTGGCCTCGCCGTTTTCAGAAATTTTAACACTTCATGATAAAAGTTTTAACGAAATTACCTAGTCGGCGACCATTTCACCGAGTCCTCGGAAAACGGACAGGAAAGAACTTGGCAAAGAACAAACTAACCAACACTCCAATTTGGTTGCATTCGTTTAAAGTTTAATGTACTAAAGCTGAAATGAAATTAGCATTTTTGAATCGCCTCACAATGGCGTTTTTACGAGTACTTTAAGTAATTATTCCACTTATAATTTTAAATATTCATTTCATTAATATCATTACGTTGTTATAAATATGTGATTCGAATTTAAAGCTGTTGTTTTTTCAAAACTAAGAAATGTCGAGATGAGAAAAGACGTACAGTTGATACTTTGTGGTGCTAGTTACGGTGTCTATATCGCCACGTTTCCACCTGGCCGCCTACCGTGATTTTAAGGCAAATTTCGTTTCCCAAATAAATTATGTTTAATTTACAAATAGATAAATTTTATTCACTTTATTATTGTTATTACGTTTAAATAAATGTCAGAGAATGTGCATCTCCTAGAGACATCTCTAATAAATATTGAGAGGTGAAATTGGAACCAGGCGCGTTTGCAAACTGGCAGATGTTCAAATTAGAACGAACTCGCACCTTTGACTGCCAACCCTCGTGTTTATTGAATGTTGCTTTAGTTCCGAATCGGGCGTTCAAATTGCAATACATATTTACTCTAGGTTTATCTTAATTACCCGGTGGTAGTAACCTGATATATTATACAATACATTTGTAACATCATTATCATCCCCACAACTATCATAGGTCTTGCGCTGCCAGCGACCTACCGCATCCTTAGCACGATATTTATGTTATTATAATGTAAAAAATCATAAAGTTGTACCTTTTTTCTGATATTTCTTTTATCTAGTGGTTTAACAAGAATGAATGAAACCGTTAAAGTAGACGTCGAGAGTTTTCTAATTTCAGGCTTCGAAGTGAAAGCTTTCAAAAAATCGCACGAGCGTAACCGCTCGAGATCGACAATAAATGACTTTGGTATTGTGGCATCGTTTCTCTAACGTGGGCGAGTCTTTTATTTTGGTCGCGTTCAGTCGCACTTGATCTAATCAAAACTTCGTAAATTTGTTTACATAGTACATCACCCTGGAAGGGAAACGTATTCACCACACGTAACCGGAACTAGACGCCGACACTGTTTGATGTGCTTTTACGCTCCCCCTGCTTTTAATAAAAGATACTGTGCCGTTACAATAACTAACATTATCCAATAACATATATAATGAGTTAAAATGTTACGTGTTACAACTTTATATTGTGTTTGTTATTATAACATAATTCTGAAGAGCACAAAGTAAAGTAATTTCGTGACGCTTGCATTTCATTGAAACTGAATTGCACTTCGCCAAGTTGCACGGCTAGCACGGCTGTATATGTACGTGACGGACAGTACGTAAGCCAGCTGAGCTGAGCTGCTTCTTTGATCGTTCTGCGAAAGCAATTTCTATTCAAATGGCCAAGAGTTCGCCTTTAGCTTTAATACGAATACCGTCGTCGTAAGTCCAGTTGAGATAGACAGAGACAAGATGCCGCTATCGGTATAAATTAGCGTTGGCGTTGTATCGCGCTGGAACAATACCGCTGTCACGGTGGCCATCGTATTGGTTGTCTCCGGCTGTCCATTTCGCGCCACTGTAAAACCGTTTAAATTTAATCCTTGCTGTACAAATAATAGATGTCAATTTAACTTATCAAGTCCTCGGTAACGTAGGAAGCAGCTAGTGTTGCAGTTGGCAGGTGACAAGAGGGGCGATAAATTTACAATACAGATCTTTAGAAGCAAATATAAGCTCACGAAATTTTGTTTATATAAGCGATTTCTTTGTATTTTAAAAGTGGTTAAGGTAATGTAATTCTACCATATTAAAATATGTTATAAAGTGTTTAAAGAATACTATTTATTAAACATTTTGTCGAAAATTGTAAAATGCGATAAAATATCAGAAAAGGTAACTTTAATTACATCAGGTAATGAGTGTTAAAATGATTATAAATTAAAAATATTTTACTCTGAAACTACTCATTAAAATCCAAATATTCATAATCTTGAATGTTATGTGACGAATGCCATAAGCATCTCATAATCATAATAAATTTTCTCATATGTAATATTTTTTTTTCTGTTAAACTATGAACTTATATAAAAATCTGTAAGATGATCAAAAATACTTTCCCACAAATTATTCAGTAGTATGTTAGATTATCTTGGCTAATTTCTGATGATATTTATGTTTGAAAAAGTTAATTTCTTTATTGTAACTACCCTGTACCGAAAACTGTTAATTAATAATCTGTTGCTACAGTCTTCGTGAAGTTGTGGGTATGACAACTGTATTTGAAGCTAGATTCAGCTAGTGAACCTACTCGGCTACATATGTTCGGGAGTCAGCTCAATTTTCCACAGTCTGTTATTTGGATATTTAACGACTCATTAAATAAATTTTCAATCTATCAAATACTCTAGTTATTAATGCAGAAAGTGGATTGCGTTCGTGTAAAATAAAACTATGTTAATCATAAGCCGACAGTGTTATAAACAGTGTTCAATACTTGAATTAAATAGTTGTTCCTGCAATTACTTTCATCTTAGGTGATCTATGGAGCACTGTTTCTGTTAAGTAGCTTCGCATCGCCGCTAACTTCTCTCTTATAGTGATGACCTAAATAAATTTTAAAGTTTTTGTCGTTACTCTTAACTTTTTAATATCTTATAGTAATTTAAAAATGATGGAGGTATGTAATGTTTCTCTATATTTTTTCTACCTGTTTAATGAAATCCTACAAGAAAATACTTGTGTTATTTTAATGTGTAATGAAAACAATTTTATGCTTCATTACTTACACATTATACCAACTTTTGTTATAATTTTTGTTGATTCAGGTGATGAGATCCAGTTAAATAAAATATAATACAAATAATGAATGTAGTGTTTTTTGAAGTATACATGAAAACAGGCGACAAAGCAACTTGGAAAGTTAACTAGTAATAAGACAAAGGCCGTTCTGTTAGCATGAGATGTTAATTAATAATGATATTTTTCTCGAAACATACGATCAAACATGTCGTTTCCATTGTAATTCCACATGTATAGTGGATATATTTTATAGAACACAAATAACTTTTTATTCTATAATTCGATTATCAAATTTATCACCAAATGATTCCATATAGTTAAAATGGATCATAACTAGACTGGCCCAACTCTAGGAAAGGCTGCATAGCCTGGAGCAACTTCAACTCGTCAGATTTATGAAGTGGCACACTCGTGCCTAACCGCCTCCCCGGACGCACATTACCCCTTTCACGTCTGTCGAGAATGCGGCTTGCTCACTCTGTAACAGCTCACGGTTAGTTATGAACAGGGCACAAGTACTATGCTCATATATATTTTGTTAGTTAGCATCATAATATAAATACACTTAATAATATTTATATCTAGGGTAATATTACTTTCAAATTAAATGTATAACTTATCAAGAACATATGTAAATGCTCTTCGAACCTTCGATTTTTGCATGTTGGCGTACGTCTTCGCTTCTTCTACAAAGACCTACGGGTTACTATCCTACGCTCTCCAGTCTACTGTCTAAAATATGCTTAAGCTGAACTAACAAACACATGATGATAACCCATGTCTTCAATTCTGTTGTTAAGACAAATTTTTATTAGTTAATCGCTACCACTGGTACTCCAATCCATTTGACTGGACAATATTTGTGATTATTAGAACCATAAACAATTAATGGAATAATACCTCATTTACTGTAAACAAATAAATTGATAACAATCGATGCAGTTTGTCTGAAGTAAATCCAATTAGCATTAAGATTCTATACGTAAATGGCAAATAATTGGACTTTGCAAACCAATCTCGGATTCATTTCTTCGCGCTGTTGCTAGAGTACTGAATAAGATAGCGTGTCTCGATACGAAATCGTGACATCGTTGGTTGGTATAAATATAGATTTGTATAGGATTACCGGCGGTTGCACGTCCCGGAGTCATTAAAAGGTACAATCGAGAAAATTATCCGTCGCCCGGGGTGTTCTCGCTCGTAAATTCCTCCGTTTTATATTACGAAGTCTTAAATCTGTGCATAAAATTGTCGCGGGCGAAATGAGAACGTCTTTAATTAGTTGCGACCACTGTGTCGTCAGTTGCGTCGAGCTGAACACTCCGCCCCATCTGCTCTCCAGACCTCTTCTATCATTAGTTTTAAAACTCCCCGCAAAGAACTTTAACGAGATTACTCAGGGAACACTTTATAGGTCATCTCGAAGGATTTATTTGAAAGTGATTAATTAAACATTACGCATTTGTTCAGATTAAACGCAAGATACTTATAAGTGTATATTCTGAAACAAAGGTTAAGTATTACGAAATGTATTATACTTAATTAGATTGAAAACATTTATATATAATAGTTAACTAAATATATATAGTTAACTAAATTTTAGATTCATGCTCTAAAAATCCACATGTTTGATAAATACACATTAGAAAACAATTCAATTAACCTGAATTTAAGAGATGCTACATTAAAATTTTCCTGACTGTAAATGCGCGGCGAGCCCACAGAGCACTTTAGATTGTATAGTTATTAGGGGGACCTTAGGGAACCACTGTAAGCTTATAGCGCACTACTGAACATCAAAAAGCGTATAAAACGCACTTCGTTTCATAAAGTTCCATAACATTGGCTTTAGCTAGAAAGCGACCGACTTAGTTTGATCCTGGTACGTTCAAGAGGCGAGCCACCATATACCCAAAAGTCCTTTAACTAGGAGGAGGCAGAAAAGATCATTTAAAGCCGGTCTCTTTATGACCATTTCAACCCCACAACAGTATTAGCGCGCCTCGCATTTGAATTGAGTACATCTCTCGAACTACAGGCAGTAGCTATTACATACAAGCAGCGTTTTCTATTTATCATATTGTAATGCCTTCCATAGAAAGTATTATGTCCCATTGGCTTAAAGAAGAAATGGTCTTGCCGACTAGTTTTCATAAACTATATGTATTCTGTAACAAACGCATATTTTCTCTTCTTTTTTTTAGGGTATTTATTTACACATTTGTCTGTTAATAGCTATTTATTTGTACGTTAAAATAACATGTGGGTTTATTGTAAATGTAATGGAACAAATCAAATTTTAATATCCTTAATCTCCAATAATCAAATTAAAACAAACGCAAATAAAACCATCCCTATAATTCTGGAGACCTAATGTTGCCCACAATTAATTGTGACAGGGTAAAAGCTTTGTTCATTTCCCAAATTAAATTTGGAACGAACTCTGTATCCAGATGAAAACAAAAAGGAAATGAATAATTGTCCCATGTTTATTACACGACATATACGTATGCATACTTTAATGCGACTAAGTTATTTATGTAACAAACTTTGCTATACCGAAGGTGTTTGTCATACGACTTAGTCCTTACATTTTGCCACACGGTAATGAAACACGCGACTCTAGTTTTGTAAGGAACTCTTCTTCGCTTTTTGTCGTCGCCTGAAAATGCATTTCTTACTATTGTTACAAAGGCTTTGGACTTCAAGAATGCTGTAATGCTACCTTTCTCTTAGAGATTTTAAGCGTTTTGGATCTTACTACATAATATGTTTAGAATTGCAAAATAAACATCAAGTCTTGTATATATACATTTAATAATGTACTTTGTAATTTTATCAAATTAGACCTGCTTCTTCAATTCTGTATGTAGGAGATATTTCGAACACGGAGTGGCTATCGACGCGCGAATCTACGTCCGACCGAGGTGTGCCGTGTGCCGTCATTGTAAGAATTCGCACATTTTATGTCGTAATAAAAATCGCAAATAAAACGTTGTGAGGCGGACGGAGTCAGGTCACGATATGCCCGCGGCAGAGAGCCGTCACCGCGACTTGAGAAATTTACGGGCTCTTCAAGAGCATCGCTTTCAACAGATCTGGATGTCTGAATCTAAATTGATCTGTTGTATGATTAATTATGAAATTTTCATCTTGTACTCCAATGTATAAGTTTGCCTTTATTATTTATTATCTTTATATATCGTGAAATGGATGATGATGATATATACTAACCATCAAATTATAAAATTACGTATAATCTTATCAATCACCACAGACCAATATATTTCCTCGATATCAGAAATAAAAATCCTTTTTTATTTACAATTGATTTGTAAATTATTTATTGTGCTCATATTGTATCACATTTAACTGATAGATGTCAATTAAAGCATCAAATTTTTTTAACCAAGCGACACTTACAACACAGTAAGTGATACGCTCCTCATAACAATGTAAGGGCTAGTTTAGATATTTACATGCCTTGAGACGTTAAATTTAGTGTGGTAAGTCTTTTTTGCCGGAAATCGTTTAAGTAGGTAGGTATCATTACAGTTACTATTTCTGCCGCTAAACAGTATTTTGCAAACATTACTGTATTAGTTCATTTTAATGGCGTTGTACCTAGTGAGTTACTGCGGTAACGACACTTAATGTCTTAAGTCTTAAGACGACGTAGATAATATGGTGCAGTGTATACTGTCATTAATAACGCCACGTTGTTACGGGCAGGCGTATCGCTTCATGATCTGCATAGATGTCCTATGCTGAACTTGGCCCCTCCCAAAGATTCTCAGATCAATCGGGTAGGGATTCAAATGGGAGAATTCGGACATTTTCCCATCATGCCGGCCCAATGCGAGTTGGTGGGAACCAAAGCTTCGTTTTTTGATTAGCAACGTGCACCAGGAGCTGGTGAGGTTAGCTTGGATGCCGTGAGTTGTTGTGAGGGAATCCTTACACCCCGTATCGCTTACCATCAAATAATCGTTTGGCTTATCTCGTCACTTCGTAGTATAAAAAAAAAGCAATTGTGCAGACAGTAAATCTATTAGATATTTCCGTTGTATTATATTTTATTTAAAAAATTTTTACTCAGTTTCTCTATTCATATACATTCTATATATAAATCTTAAAAAAGCTTTCGATTAATGCTCTTCTATATATGTATGTACGGTACTTGAATTAAAATATATATTTCTGTATGTTTATGTACACACCTAGTGTTTTTGTCGAAAGCGAAGGTGTAATTCAAAGGCAATAGAGCGAACCAACTTAATTTTCAGGCTCACCGCAGATTCCTTTGTATGTAACATCGTCAGATTAACGAAGTTTGAACGTAAAGTACCAAATACGAGGCCAAGCCATGGAATTGCTTTTTAATGTCTATAGTATATTTATATAGACCTAGGACATGAAATAAACATTGATGTGTTTCTCTTACGTTTATTCCCAATAGATGTTAAAGAGAATAAAGTCTGTTTATTAATATACATCTTTTAATTTTTAACAGATTTAAGAAAGCCTTTCATAACTTTGTAAAATATTTTTACTAATTAAAGTATTAATATTTTTTTAAACGAAGAAACTTCGAACGAGCGGGACGTCTACATGGTGGTGAAAGATCCGTCCATCCATAACAACGTGATGTAGTTAGGATGCTGTACACTGCAACACAGTGTACTCGACGCCTTTGAAAGATGAAAATTGAGATCATACCCTAGAAATTTCGCTAGCTACAGCTAGCTCCCTACAAACCTACACACAAAAATTTTTGCAAAGTACGATTTGGCGGCAGAAATAGGCGCTGCGGTGGTACTTAGATGGTCTCAGACAATAGAGACTTACCACCAATAAAATTACCCTGCTCCATATTTAAGATTTATATACAATTTTACTACTATAACATTGATTGGGGACGTTATAAATACATAACTAAAACTTTCCGCTGATAATACAACAGAAATTCTGACTGCTGTGTCGTGATTGATTCCCTCAAATTAAAATAGAGATTCATAGAATTTTAAACGTGGAAATCCTCAACTATTATCTCTTATACAAAGCAGCAATGCTGTCTTCCAGATTAATGGAAAAGGCATTTACTGACCTACTCCTCTGTTTTTTACGTTGAGTAAAAATCACATTTTTGTTTTTTGAATTTGCTTAACACGATAGGCCACTTAGTACTCCGTGTAGTAGAAGGTCGTAACTTAGGACTGTTCGATACTGCTGCCATATTGGCTCGTTCTTTTTCGTCGCAATTTACTGCGCGTCGCCGCCGGGGGCCTACCGCCAGCGTCCAGAGAAGATACTCACAGATTTTTTCACATTTTGTTTGCCAGTGGATCCACTGAACCCGGTATTTATGTTACCCGATGCCTGCTTGTGCGAATCGCTAACAATGCTCATTTGTATGTATTTAAAACCACACACAAAATGCCGCCGATATTTCACCTTTCACCAAGCACCGCGTAAAGTTTTGATGGTTGATCTCTGTTGCCGGAGACCGTCTAGATAGATGGCACCGCAGCGCCTATTTCTGCTGGCAAACAATTGTGAGCAAACATTGCTATGTTCCGATTTGAAGGGCACTGTAGCTAATGTACTGGGGTAAAGAAACTCAACATCTTATGTCTCAAGGCGACGAGCGCAACGTAATGGAGTGTATAAGATACTAACCAGCGCCACGTCGTTATGGAGCCCACCCATATCACTTACCATCAGGTGAACGTCCCCCTCGTCATGTCGCTTAACGGAATAAAAAAAATAGATACCATCATAACTTGCGCCACGTTGTTGGGGCAGCCGTATCGCCTATCATCAAGTGGACATCTCGCCAGTCTCGTCGCATCGTTCATTAAAAGAAAAATTTTACCATCATCAAGTCAGTTTCGCTTAAATACCTATTATACTCATCATTGTCATTTTCAAATTGAAGTTGGGCAGAAGAAAACTTCCGATTCTGTGCCGTTCGTTTAAGAGTAAAGTAATTACAATTTTATCTACGCATATTTTTCAAAAGATAAAAGACAATTAATAGTTTATAAAAATTTTATATTTTTTTAGTGTTTAAATAGTGTTTGTTTTTTCGATAACCACCTGTTGATGTATCTGTTATTTACTAAATTACCTGAATTTAGTACCTTAAATTAAGTGATAGTAAACTTTTAACAAATAGTACATAAAACTCGAGATATATTTCCCTAATGAAATATTTTTTCTGCTATTCACGTTTTGTAATTTTGTGTTAATTATATATGATATAATATACATTGTAGTATGTGTATAATACTCGGTGTTAATTACATTGAATAACTGATACTTCTTCTGTAAAAAATTTGTTAAACATTTTATAAGTTGACCGTGACCACGACTTTTTAACATTAATAAATGAATAGCTTAGCCACCGAAAGCCAGAGTAGATGTTACAATGTTATAAAGTTTAGTCTTTTTTTTTTCATTTAACAAGGTAGATCTTTGAAATTGTTTTCTATCGGATTCTTAAGTTAGATTCAGCTTTGTAGTCGTGGTTGTTTACTACGAAGTTTCATGTTTTGAGCTCTTTTGTAAATACAAATTTGTTTCGCTTGTAAGATACTTTCAGTTGTTTTAGACCTTTTAAACTTCACTGAAAGAAAATGAAAGAGAGAACAGTAACATCGTCGCCTATAGAAGAATAAACGTGAAATAAAGTTTAAGAGAAGTACGGAACAGATTGTATAGTGTAACTTTTTCTTTTCTTTTTTGGTATTATTTTAGAAAAAGTTATCTTTTCAATATATATTAGTTCTTAGCTGTTGCACACATTAGGCAGAAAAAGACAAAACGATTCCTTTGATTGCAATGTATAAGACTGACGTAAGAAGAGTGTTATTCGATTTTCAGGTACTTTCTTCGAAATATCATCTGCCGTAAAGTTATCCCTAGTTATGCGCATGTTTTTTTATCATAAACTAATTTTGGTATTCCTATTTGGGCGACGCATTCATACTTCCTTTTTGGAAATAACTATACAGAATATTTATACGAAGAACAGAGGATGCCTCTAGTTGCTTGTTTCACAGTTTAACATTGTTTTCTTTTCGATCAGTCGCAAACTAACGTCTGCTTTGGTCCATATCGTTTCTCTCGGGACCCTGTACTTGTGTATCCTTTGTGATACGAAATAGAAAATCCGTTAAACATCAGTACATTATAAAATTTCATTTGTTATAAAATTGGGAATATAAGTATTATAGAATATAATTACCGGGGTATTTAATGTACGTCACGTCACACGTCACTATTTTAGATTTAAAAATTTTAATCATAGTGCTAAAATATTTGATTAACATAGGCTATATATTCAAGGCTAAAAGTTTAGTGTGGTGAAAATACGATTAGAGCGAGAGATTAAATGGGTATTGGTTCATTGCATTCATGGATGAGGTATTTGCGTGGTGCGGATTTTAGTGCCAGATGCGCCACTCTCCACGTATATCACCAGCGCCTCTCTACCCGCGGTCCCAATTACTCGTTTAAATCCTTGTCCACTGTAATTGGATTGGGCTGGCAACCGGACTTGTTGGCATTTTAATTGTGCTATTGTGACGGCGGACATCGCCCGCACCCTTGCAGCGACACCGCACCGATAGACGAACGTATTTTTTTCTCTGACTCTTTACTTATACGTTGAGATTTACGAAGTGCCACTTTGAACTATTAGCGAATTGTTTTCACCTTTAGAAAATCTTGTTCTGCAAAAGCCTTTTTAAATAGGATAAATGTGAGAAACACTACGATTAAAGCGTGAAATATTTTGACAATGGTTTGAAATCGCGATGTTTTTGGAAACCGAGACATTAGTGGAATGGCTGACACTTATTGTGAAAAAGGTTTCGAAGAATTGAAGTGTGTCTTCAAATTTAGAGAATTTCGAAAGGGTCGGTTCGGAGAAAACTTTTTTATTTCAAACATTTCCATTTACATTTCATTAAATTATTTTCACATATTAAATTATGATATCTCACTAAACTGTTACTTATATCTAGAATGAGTTAACGCTCGATTATGATCAAGTTATTAAATGTCGTTGGGGCCGAAAACGGTGTATTGTGCTCGGTGAGAATACTTTACTTGTGATATATTAATAGCCAGAATATAGAAAAACTGTATGGCGGGTATGACAAAAACATACCATCATATAAACTCCACCACGTATCATGGAGGTCCGTGTTAAAATGCAGGCGCCAAATCTTTGCTTTAATTAATAGACAGTGTTTATTTAAGGTGTCCAACAATTGGCACATTTTTGTTATCCTTTTCTTTACTTTTGAATAAAACATGCAGGGCGCTACGACCTTTCAGAATATATTATACAAATTTTAAATATAAAAACAAAACTTAAGTGACAGGTACATAAATTCTTAGTGTTCATTTTAGTTAGGAAACTTTTCTTTGATGCCAATCGCAAAGGCGCTGTTTAGCCGAGACGGTGAAATATTCGTTTTTGCATTCAGAATGCTGCTTTGATCTCTAATCGTAAATCTGATTGTTGACTTAATAGAGTTTTAAAGTTTGTCACTCATCTCCATTATATTCAAAGAACTGTTTATCTACGTTAATTCAAATTTTAAGCCCTAGTTAACCAGTGCCAGAACTTATTTGTCAATTTCAATCCTGAACTGTTGAAACTCCTTGTTCGTCTTTACGCGCCATCTCTTTTGTATACCCTTATTCAGTGTTTATTATCGGCACAGTTTTATCGTCGGTCCCGGTTGTTGTCGACTCTTATCTGAAATTGTATTACAAACAATTTACATTCCGTCCTTATAATGGAGAAGAGTAAGTTGTACGGGACTAAGTTATTCGCAATTTTGCGCTTAACATGCTGAAAATGGACTTCGGTCAAATAAACTCTTTGTTTCTTTGTTTTAAAAATCTTTCGCATCGTTTTGAATTTGAATTCTTTTCCCGTCTTCTACGAAAAGGTATCGAATGCTTCGCCTTTGTATCACTTTTTGCGCGATTCTATATTTTGCTCCGATTCAAACAATATTTATGACTGCCATTCTAACTTTTGTTAATGTCTGTGAACAATAGGCACTTGCTTATAAATAAAAGTTATGTTTAGACGATGTTACATTGATAAATATCGAATCTTAAATGTTTACATATGTACATGGCATCAAGATTTGTATTTGTAATCTGATTTATTCAAATTATACTTTTGGGTTTTTTTGTAAATATTTTTAACGACCTACTTACTATTCGACGCATGTCGATGCAAAATTAAACGATAACAAATATTTTAGTAATTATATATATCAAAATCCTCCACATGAAAATGGCCACTATGTTACTGTGATTCAGCGTGAAATATCTATAGTTAAGATTTATAATTGGTATTTGACTGAGAGAAATCTAAAATCGCAATGCGCTAAAATGAACCACAAAATTTTTGGACTAAGTATTGAAAATTAACAAGCTCAATCAGGACTGATACTTATTTAGAACGAGTACGTTTTTATAAAAATATGACGACGAGATATTATTTATAACAATTTTTAATCAGTCATTTTCAATTAGTTTTGTTATTGAGTAGAAAGATTATTGTTATCGGCCATATGTTTTGAACAATCTTTAGTCGTTGTAAACAGAATTCGCAACCTGCAGACTCCGCTCTGCGCCGTGCTTGTATTGTACTTATCGCTTCGTTTCGATTTCAAAGTCGACATCTGACGCTACATACATAAATAATGTGGTTGTCTTTAACATTCTCGACGATTCTTTCTTTTTGAAAGTTAAATATGTACATATAAATATGAATAACTGAAAATTAAAATTAGTACACAAATCTTTAGCCCGAATTATTTCATCGACAAAATGAAAGTCTAAAATATGAGTACTTCAACAATACTTTTTTTCTACTACCTATACACATTTGTTTGTCACTGTTTAGTATTGATTTTATTAATATATTTATTACAATATGTATCATCTGTTATAGTATCAATGCCGTGGTAAAGTTATTTAATTATGTTTTAGAATTTTTTATACCATTTAAAATTTTTGTATTACCCACTATTATTTTACAGGATGCCAAAGTGTTAATTCTATTGTATGCTCTATTTGTAAGTATTAACTCAATAAAGATTGTATATTAAAAAAAAGTAATAATTTGTTATTATTTCATAAATCTTTGGTACAGCATAAACCTATATACTCCGTAAAATGGCAACTTTTTTCCGAATTTTCTACTGTTAGATAAAAAGCTTTATAATAGAATATTTTAAAAAGGAGCTGTTATAATTCAGGGGATAAGACAGCAAAGATATAATGAAATAAATTTTAGGACTTAAGAATTATGTAACGGCTAAAACTCTTCCACTATAATTACTTTGAAGTACTTATCTTGAAATACCCTTTACCTTTATATATATTCTTAGCCACAGATCGGAATAGATCAGCTTGTAAGTTTTATTTATTCGTAGAAACGTCGAGACGAACAGAACGGCACCCGATGGTAAGAGATACGCGTTCCCATAATAGTGTAGTACATGTTACGATGATAAAATATGTTCAACATTGTGCTCATCTCCTTGAGAAGTCTAGTCATCGCCCTAGTAACTTCACTAGGTATAAGGCTCGTTAATTCAGATCAGGGTAAATTTGCACGCTAATTTCAGCAACAGAAATTATAATACTATCTATAGTGTTTTCACGTACTCGTCGTTGTCGGTGCATAAGCGAATTTGATCTGAGCAAACTGACAGTTTTGAATAGGTCACATACATTTTTATGTATGCACTGTTGCTTCTGTAATATTTATTCAAATTTAGAAAATCTACTGAATAAGCTGTATAGTACGAGGAACGTACCTATTGATCGTAGGATTAAATTTTTCTGTGTCGTATCAAACTCATTCATCACTCTCATGAGTGACGATAATATCATTTCAATTCATCAACTATTGGTATATAAGCTAATAAAGTTAAGTGTAAATAAAGTTATAAGACCAAAAAAGCACGTTTATTTAAAAAAAATTACACTCAATCGATTCCTTAGAGCCTCTTTGGTGCCGTAACTGAGTCAGTACTTAAAAGGCGCAAAGCTTCTGATTCGATTATTGTCAATCAGAACGTTCGTCGCTAAAGGCTAAGACGTCGTTAAATAGAGTTTCTCATTTATCTGAAGCTTAACCTCATAAAAGTTTTGTAATAAAGAACTTTATACTTCTTCATCAGCGAGTTGAAAACTGTATGTAAACATTTCCATTTTTCATGTACAACAACGTGTGATGTCTTATTACCTTATCATCGTTTAATGAAATACTAAAAAACCCTTGCTGTAAGCGATCAGCGTTATGTATAATAAAATTATATTATAACTAGTACATTTTTATAGACAATATTTGCTGTATGTTATAAATTTGTCTTATATTCTCTGTGTACTTAAATGATTATTAAAAACTTTAAAATTAATAAAATATATATTTAAATAAAAATTTTCAATTACTCTAATAAATCAATATTAACTGCATACAGTAAGTGCAAAATAAAATAACATTTCGTAACTGGTCTGTATTACAACAGCACTTATTACTACCACAATATGTCAATGTCTCTTAAGGGGGGGGGGGGGTTATAGCTAGTGAAATTACTGGGATAACATTAGGTTTAGACTAACTTTTTATATCTCAAGGCGACGAGCACAGTGTTGTGTAGTGAATATCATTGTAGCTAGCTACACGTTGTTAGTACAACCTTCAAGTTAATGAATGTTCTGCACGATCACACGAATTTTTGTACAATAAAGAAATTACAAACTCTCAGGATATGTTTAAAATGATTATTATTGTGCTTTTAAGTAAAGGAGAGAAAAATTGATAATAAAAACTGTTTCTTTTTAGTCATTGAATGATTAAACTAAATTCAATACCGACTAACTACATCTGTTACTATTATTTTCCTTTATTAAATTCTGCGTTCTGTTATGCAGTTGGATATTGAAAATCCAAGACAAAAAAAAAATTGTTTCATTTATAATCCATCCCCACTATTATTGTCATTTATCGTGCGGACTTAAAAATATTCGCTTTTTGCTATTTACCTAACTATTAAATAACACTGCAGAATGATTGTGTTCCAGTAAACATTGTTCGCAAATAACAGGAGAAATTGTTTTTGAACTACGAGTATAAGCAAGAGCGGACGTATCGTGATTGTAAATAATACACATTTGGTCCAGTGCGAAACATACGCTATAAATGACGAGCAATTTTCACGTCACTATGCACTTTGTCATTATGCATCAGAATCGTGACGCCTCGAGACAACTTGCAATTATTATGTATGTAAAAGAAATTCTTTCCGACGTTCAACATTGAAAACTGTGCAGTGGTGTTAGTTTAATTTTTTCAATGACAATATTAATAATTACGGTTAACTAATGTTTTTAATCTCTTTTTAAGTTTTCGTTGCCTTTAAGAAAAAAGTAGAATCCAGTTAGTATGAAAACTAGATTTAAGATTATGTATGCCACGTTATAGCAAAATGTACCAGTTATATATTCACTTATACATGACATCACAATATGTATATATATGGGACTGGCTTATATATTACCTAGGAGACGTTGTGCTCCATAGACGGCATAAGGCCCGAAGTTCACATTATTATAACGAGCTGGCGGCGTACCGGCTTGCTGCAAAGCAAACTGTGCCCACGGCCACGCGAATAACCGACACTTTTCTATAATAGCCCTGATCAGGCATGCGATAACAAGCCGACGATAGCTGAACCCGTATTTTATTTATATATTAACTCGTTTTGTTTTTCAATAACGCTTTTTCCCTAGCGCATCGGAAATTTTGCTCTTTTATGGCAACGACGCTACGCTATTTATTTACAAAGATAATTATCCGTTCATAATACAGAATATTAAAAAGACAAATTTAAATATCGACTAACTATCAATAGCATAAAGCTTATCTCTGAACAAAGCTGGTATGTCAATAAAGCATTTTCCTCGTTTAACATCGTGCTTTAGTTTATACCTTTGTATAGATTTTTGGATTAAAATGTATGTTTCGGTTACTAAATCTAGCCAAATATGATGTGGGGTGTCTTTAAGAAAATAATGAATAGGCTGTTACTAGGTTCATACACTTTACCACCGTAGATCACATCCACTACTTAACACTGGGTGGGATCGTGATCAAGCACACTAAGCTTATTAATTAAAGAAAAAATGTCTGGAATGAATTTCATGAATCGAAATACATGTTGCAAATCTGAAATAATACTACGTCTTAAACTTGTGTATTTAATAAAAAACCGTTTTTTATTTTATATATGTCAGTACGTATAAAGCTAAATTTAGATTGTGGGCAAGTGAGGATGAGCATAGAGGGACCCCGTGGCGGCGGGTTCATTAAGAAGCCGCAAGCGAGGCCATTGTTAACGTTTTTAATTCACGTGTCCGCCGCACGCGACTTCCGCCGTGCTCGCCGACTGCTGGGAAATCTCGCTGGAAAATTAACGCCACAATTTTTAAATCTTTTTTACTCCTTTGCGAGGCGCTTCCATTTTATTTATTTCACGCTTCGATCGCCGTGCGTCGTTTAGTTAATACTTTTATTTTCGTTTAGTTTAAAAAATAAACTTATAATTTTCACTTTGCGTTTTGTTCCTCCCCCACTGTCCTTTTCGGTACGACGGCGGCCGGGTCCTGTTGATACGTGTGAATTATAATGATTTCTTATATTTAAGTGAATAATGCTAGTTTAACACAACGAATAATTGGTGACAGAAACAGGAGCTGCGGTGTTGTCTATAAAAACAGAGCAACAGAACAACAGAACCCTAAAGACAGAGCAACAGATCAACAGAATAGATTATAATAGGTATTTAAGCGAAACTGATTTGCAGGTGATGAAATGTAATTTTTTTATTCAACGAAGCGACGAGAAGAGCGGGATGTTCATCTGATCTTAAGTGATACGTCTGGCCATAGTAATGTGAAGATAGTTATACACTGGACCATGTTATGTTCGTCGCTTTGAGACATAAGATATTTAAAACGCTCAGGACATCTGTCACCTCAGTCCTCCCGTATTCATAAGTGGCTGTAAAGCACTAGAAATTTTAGGGTAATAAATATATAAATAAACCCGATCAAATCGTTAAAATTTAGTTCTATTGAACGGAACATGTTCGACTCTTTGAACGGCTTAAAAATTATTGAATTCACTAATTCACTTTATACCTAGTCCGGCCATAAGTTCTGTTAGAAATTAAAATCCATTTTTTTTAATGAAGTAATGTAATATTATTAAAGTTTATATCTACATATTTATTAGTCTCAGCAAAAAAAATTTTTTTTTGTAAGTGGCCTTCTTTGGCTTTTATACAGGCCTTTAATCTGTATGGCCACGAGTCTATGGATTTACGCAGTTTCCAAGGGAAATTTCTACCACCGCCACTGCTTGTTCCAAAGATTATTTAAGTGACTTAATGTCGTCGTGTCGCTTAGAGCAAGCCATGTCCTCTAAAACTGACCATAATTTGAAGTCTAAAGGGTTGAAGTTTGGGCTAGATGAGGGCCGGTCTTCAGCTCTTATATAGTCCGGCACGTTGGTTTCAAGCCAGGCTTGTGTTGTTGGTGCCTTGTGACTAGATGCAGAGTCTTGCTGGAAAGTCCACGGTATATTTTTAAAAACTGTATTGTTGAGAGGTTTCACAACATGATCCAAGACTGTATCTTGTTACACTTTGGCTGAAGTTTTCACTCCTTTTTCACAAAAATGTGGTTTTGTGACTCCTTGATAAGACACGCCCCACTAAACCATCACTGACGCACAATCATGACCACGTTACACTTGAGCAGTTTCTTTAAAACTGTGAGCGTACACTTTAAAATTTTGATTATTGTAGTGTTCTTCAGTCGTGAAAATTTTTTCATCGGTAAAGAGTATATTTCTGTGCCTTTCACCTGCGCATCGCGACAGAAGTCGTTTTGATCGATCCACTCTCTTTAATTGTAAAGATTGATTTAGGGCCTGTCCTGTATATCGACGATAAGCACCGAGCTTCAGGTCTTGTTTTATAATACGCGACAGAATCTTAGCGGGAATTTTCATTTGTCGCGATAAGATTTTTGTTTACTAATGATGTTTCGACGAATTCTGGCTTTAACAGCCTTTGTAGTTCTAACAGCACGCGGCCGCCTCGATCTTTTCTCGTCTTCGACAGGTTGGTGTATCTGTTGATAGTACGATATACGAACATACGGCTGATACCAAGCTTTTAAAGTGTCTGGAATATAACTGACGGCTCTATACCCACTTTGTGCAAGGCGATCATTGCAATCTTATTTTTTTTAACACCCCATTCTATATTGTAATTTGATAATGAACACTAAAAAATTTGTGAAATGGCACAAAATTGAAACAAGTTTTTAAAATAATATACGTGTTTCAAATTCAAAATAATTAAAAAAAGAAAAGTTTTTATGTAACAGTATTTATGGCCAGACTAGTTATAAATTATAACATTACTAGCTGTTCCTTTTTCACTTTGCTGGCCGTAACGTAAAATTGAACTTGAAATTTTTTTGAAATATTCTTTGAAAGCAACCGGAACCGCAAATTACATTTTATAGCAATCTTTACTATAGTAACCGCATAAATAATTAGACATAAAAATGTTTATAATTATTAAATAGAAATTCTTGAAGAATCTATGAAATTCAAAATATCAATAGCCTATAATCATTTCGCGTCGAATGCTCAAGTTCCCGTATCGATACGTACACTAGTTTATCGGTGATTGGCGAACAAGGGAAACCCATTTTCATTATATATATATATAGATTAAGATTAAATAAGGTCTTTAATTGAAATAACCAAGTGCCAATACAAATATTATGTTACATTGTTATTTTTTTTTTTCATTATTATTATAACAAAAAAAAACTTAAATTGAAATGGGTTGATATCAATTTTGTTCCATCAGCTTATAATAGTGAGCGCGGCGCGGCAAAAAGTTTAATTGTTTTGATTGTTATAACACAAACACGACCGCACGGTCTGCTCTTGACAAGTTATCGCCATAGAAAAGCGTTCGATCTTAATTAGTTTTCACATCTCTCAGCGCCAAGTGCGATACGATCTCCCACTTGTTACAATTTGTTTTTCTTTGGCACAAAAACTTGATACCCTTTGTTTCACTGGATTTTTATTTGGATGCTCCCCTGTGATGTATGGTGATTGGTTCCCTTGTCCCGCCTTGTATCTTGTTTATAATCATAATAATTCTTTCGGCTTTATCCCGTGAAACGAAGTTACTGACACCTTGTTATTCTTTGATTTGGATAATTATTGTTTTTACGTTATCTAAATAAGTCCAAAACATCCTTATTTTCGTTTGTTGATTAATTACTCGAATACTTTTTCGATTAGATGAATTAGTGTAATTTTCTTTCTTTATATCAAGTACTCGAAATATAATTATTTCTGTATAGAAACGAATAACATAGTTTATAAACTAAATTATGTATAACTTTTATAGGTATATTAATAACTAGTGAAATTACTGGGGTAACGAGACTTAACACGTCGACACGATCACCACAATATGGTAAAGTTTATACCATCCTAACTAAGCGCCACGTTGTTATGAGGCATACCACTTACCACTTACTACCAAGTGAATTTCTCGCTTGTTTCCTCCCTTAGACGAATAAAAAAGAAACTTATAGATGTAATTAAACAATCCTTAGCTTTTCGAACTATCGGCATATATTTTAAGGATCTGAATGAAAAATAAAACGGCTTAACGAAGATTGTTATTTAAATTTAAACAGAAACGCTGGGTCGGATCAAGTCTTAAATAAATTGATTTAATTGCCATCACTCGTTATGGTTACGAGTCGGCATCTCGTTAGTTTTTTACGGCATCTGTTATTCTTTCGTCCAATTTAATATTTACTGCTTGTCAAATATTATTTGGTTCGTTACGCCTTCGCTGTTGCAATTTACACTTATTATTTTTATTTGCGGGCTGCCTTCGAACTTATAAACGCCAATTTAGCAGAATGCGATATTACTCATGGCTTATGTAGTGTTTAACGGTAAATAAAAGGCGATTTTTACAGTATTGTCAATGATATTGCGAATTTGTAATTTTGATAAATATTGATATAAGACAATAGTTAGTCACAAACAGAATTACAATTACAACATAAATATTTTTATTCTATAACGGAAATATATTTATTCTTATCGTAACACCTTAAAGTAAAGTTACAGAGGGCGGATATAGTGCCACAGAGGCATTTTCTGCCAGTCAACACGGGGGAAGAAATAAATTAAAGTAAATAAACAAAATACACACATTTACATTAAAATGTAAGCCACATATATACACACACAAATATAAAATAATGGTAAATTATATTTTACATCTATATACACCTAGAAATATATTACAGTTCTAAAGTAGAATAAATGTAAAATATATATTATAAATTAGTACAGGTATAATATAATAAGGTTCTAATTTATAGATTTTTTTTAACAAATATGACTTTTGTAGTCCTTTAAATGTATGCATGTTTGGTGCTTTCTAAATATTTACAGGCAAAGCCCTCCAAAGGAGAATATACTGCAATGTAAGGAAAAAATTTAAGCGATCAGATTGGTTTTGTGGGATATGAATTAATAGAACAGCAGTCTTGATTAGATGTTGAATAGAATTGAAAGATACCCTTGTTGTTATGTGTAAGTTAGTTTCTTTAATGTTAGGACTTAAGTGCATATGGATATGTGTTGATTTAAGGAGATTGAGGGACATTCCGGGACGGATACCCTTTCACAAACCATAGCATAACTAAACTTTGTTTTTTTTTTTATGTTTAGTGTGTGTAAATATATAATACAGACTAAGATTAAATACCACAGAGGAAGTGCTTTTTCTTAGTACTAGTATAAGTATATTTACTGTAGATCAGTGATGATTAGATTACATTATACCAATTTTTTACATATATTTAAACGTTTTGCACATGTTTTGTTTTTGGACTGAAACTACTGTTGGCCCTACATGTCAGATTTTCAGCGAGGTCAACAAACACCATTTTTAACGATGCGTGATTCTTTGCGGGCACATGTAGTAGCCGCGGCAGAGCAACCGAGCGCCGGCCGCGGCAAATTGAAATCCGACCGAGTGTGAAATGACTACGGACCGCCTTCCTGTCACTGATAGTTTTGTTAAGGTTATGACATTACCAGTATTCATCTATTCCTATGGTTTCTTTCTATATCATTTTGCAATTAAATTATATTTTCACAGTTGTATAACACGCAAATCTACAATTCCTCGCTCAAGTGTTAGATCGTCCAACCGAATTACTATTATACAATAGTCGCATGTTGCGTTTAAACCTATGACTTAAATGTCTCCGTGGTGCTGGTTCGATGCCGAATTATACGTTGTGGAGATTGGTTGTGGGAATATATTTTCGAACCCGACTACTATCCATCATATATGAAATCTACCGCGATAACAACGTTGCTTTATTCCGGCTGGTCACATATGGAATGGAGAATTCTGGTTGAGCACGCTCCACCATCCACACCAATCTTGTCACTTAAAACCTTGTGATAGAGAGGTCAAATATTAGCTCATAGTAGATAAAATATGTACAAATATAAACAAGCTATGTTAAATTATAACATTATGGATAGGATTAGGTTCATTGCACATTAAATTTTCCAATAATAACAACAATAAAAAAATTTTTGCCGATGCCAACAAAAAAGTTTATTGTACATTTAAGTAATGATATTATTTAAAAAGTTTTATGTGGTGGTGACAACAGAAAAAATATATGTAATCTGCAACATTTGTCTTTAAATAGTACAATAATTGGAATTCAGACCACCTCATAATTACAAGACAACAACTGAAGCAATTACATTCAGGTACAAAAGGATAACGTATTCACACTTCAACGCGACAGCTGGGATGCGAGCGCTGACGAAAATGAGATGGTTACTATGTTACCGGTTACATTTATGACACGCGATCGTTTGTGGTCTCTTTTATTATTGTTTTTTTTATACTCAGTAAATTAATTTGTACAAACATGTAGCACACTGCGGTTTGTATAAAAGAACGGTGGTAAGTTTACTTCGCGATGTTCGTGTCATCTTCCAATATACTTTAAAATTTTATGGTGGCCATATAATTAAGGGCAACATGATCAGATCTATAATGGAAGGAGCATTCCAGGAGATCACTGTAAAATAACAGTTTAGGTGTTAAAGTGAATTGGATGGTAAACTTTTAATCTTTCTTACAAGGCATAGTGATCTTCTATTCCTGTACCTAATTAACAGTTTATTTGTTAAGGATATTTAATGTTAATGACACGATGAAAGTAATATTATTTTTTAAAAAGAGTTCGTTTGTTACATTTTAGTCAATATAATTTAAAGAAATTTGGTTTTGTTAGTGTGGAACATAGGTCGTTAAACTTTTCGGGTAATATATTGAATGTAGTAAATATAAAATTGAAAATATTGCGTAGTGCTATTTTTCTAAAATGTCATCTTTGCTTTAGTTAAGACATTATGAAAATAATCTGTATTATAAGTACCTTCGCTTGACTTTTTTACCGAAAACTAAATACTTTGGTAATAGTAAATTTACATAGAGCGGTTTGTAAGATTTGTATAAATTTATAAGAAAACCGATTTTTCGATCGAATCATACAAAGATATAAAAAAGTCTCTAGGAAAAATTTATTCTACAAATGCTAACTTCACAGCAAAAATTTTAAATACAATTCAGTACACCGAAAATTTAAAGATACAATAAACATACTCTACTCTTAAGAGCGACTCGCTGTGTTGTTTATTTTTTAATCAAGCCTCTTTTCAAACTATTAACATTTTACTTTTAGAATAGGTTCTTAAATATTTTTACGCCATATCAAAAATTTTGTGAAAGACACTCAAAAATGTAACGAAAGGGCAGGTATAATGGAATGAATAATATAAATGTTTACATAATCAAACAATTTACTCCTTCGTGATGACATTATTAACCTTCGAATTCTATCTCAATTTAACGATAGCTACCATCCAAACCTTTTATTGTCCTCTAAGCTACCATACAATAAGAAGATCCAACGGCGTTCGTTACCATTAAGGTAATTGTTTCCATAAAAAAAGTGGTTTCGTAATTTAGATAAGTCGGTCTGACCGACGCTGAGTAGCGGTTATATGTCTTAATTTTCGGTCATTTGATGGATAACAGAGCCCATTAGCGGCTAGTTGTTTTAATAGAAGTCATGAGTGGTCCGTGGGTTAGTGGCATCAATCAAAGCGACAACGCGCCTTATCAGCGAAGAGTGGCGTCGATTGATCGCGTCGCGGCACCTCTTATCAGTGAAAATAATTAGAGTCTTGGATGGAAATCTCTCTTTGGATGAGCAGCGTAAACTATCTTTGTTGTATCGCTTATCTCTCAAAGTATTAGCCGTGGAAACAAATAGGTTAACATTCATCGTAGTCAATGCGACAATATAAGTTTACATTTTAGTGCAAAATCCAAGTGATATTGCACTTAATTTTAAACGAATATCATTCCTCTTCGAAAAGAAGAACGTTGGAGCATAAACTGCTACATTAGTGCTAACAAGCGCTAAATCACAATGTATCGTTTTGATGTGATTTTAACTAACCACTACTATAAAGTATACTAAACGCAGACCGAACACCTACAACAAACAAAAACGCAGACCGAACACCTGATAATAGGTTAGTTAGAATGATAAATGTGCCCTTGATTATGAAAGTGGTATAAGTCGAAAATTTTAAAAATCTTGTTTAATGGTTATTTCATTTCAAATCCTAGTAAAATAATATAATATGATGTAATTCGCAGTATGCCATGAAAATTAACTTGATAATAATTGCTGTAATTTTTCGGTTGGTTAACAAAATACAATTACTGTTTATTTTGAGTGTTATAAGCTTTGGTAGAACAAATGGCTCAGAAAGATTTTATTTCTACGAATCAATTGGGAGAATCAACGATTAATAGAAAGAAAAACACCGATGGAGAAGCTGTGTTTTGGCTAAAAATACAATGGATCAGATTTGTAAAGAATACTCAATATAAGATGTTTTATAAAACTTCTTTGGATAACAATTCCGAGTTCAAAGTGTTAGATCTTTCACCTAAAAGAGGAAGGCCAAGAATACACGAAAATATTGATTTGATTCCATTATAAACAACCATTCGATCAATAACAAAAGAAAAACGCAACGATATGATCGATTTACTACCCTATATCTCACCAATTTTCCACGAACATTTTATTTCCCTAAATATTATAAAATAAATTGCTTGGTCACAATACAATGAATTTGATTATAATTTAAATTTTTTAATAAAATTTATTTTCCTATTAGCCTAAGTCATTCCGTTTATACCGAAAGTGGTATAAGTCATTTCAACCTTTCAAAACCATATTTCCTTCAAAAATGGCAATAAATTTCACAGTCATATTAAATGTTGATTTACCGACACTAATTAATTATCAAAATATTTCGTGCCATTATACAAAAATATTTTTTATTCCCTTAAAATGCCAACCTTTTAATGTCTCGAAACAAGAAATGGTAATCCATAATTTCTCTAGCCACAACGCCTTTCAATAGCTACACTATTATTTGGACAGCTTGGCAACATAAACGAATGTAGTGACAACTCCATACCTCTCTTACCTCACATACAATTATTACTGAACATTTGAGTTTATGACGAACTCTATAAAAAATATCCGCACAATTTGTGTCTTAGCTGAACATAAAGATGCATATATTGGGATATGGTATAATAAAAATAAAATTGTGTTTACATTTATAACCATTTATAACCAACTTTGACAGAATATTTTGAAACAATATGAAATATTATACTTTACAACTTTATAATTGAGAGCGCTCTAAGGTCTCGCCAAAAAATATAGTTTTAAAAAATTTTTACTTATTGTACAATCTTTGTGTGTAAAATAAATATACAATTGTAACAAATGTACAATTGTATGTAAAATAAAGATGAAAATTATCTATAAAAAACCGTGTAGCTTTAAAATTTTTTGAAACTTCTGTCTCGAAGCAATTTCACTCCTGTTATTTGGATCGTCCTTATAACAAGCCATGAAATTGTAGGGCAAAGAATGATCATCATCCAAACATAAAGGTTTAATCGTTGCGCATCGGGTGGAACTAATACGAGCGAAATGGAACAGGAGACGAAGCAAAGAAGGAAAATAATTTATCCGTGATCATGGAACAAAGGGTGTGCCACAATGGAACAAAAGGGGCTTCGGAACGAACCGGGTTGGTTTTCTGATGACAAGTCGATTGATGGAACTTTCTAGCATGGCCTACATACTTCTTTCAGTCGAACAATAAAGTTGCACTATTTTTAAGCTTTAATTATATTTTTATTAATTACTTTGACCTCAGTCAGTGTAATGGAAATGTAAAGTTCTAATGGCTTACTCATAAATGAACTTAACTTCTCAGTCATCGAGCAAAGGAAACAATAAAAATAATATTTTGTTATATCACTATAATAAATTATTTTATCAATATCATGTCATTATAAGATATTTTTGTATATAATATATTCGATTCAGCTACTAATATTTCAATTGATAATATTAATTTATATATATCAATGAATGGTGGTTGGCTTACCTTCAGGCAGGCAAAATACTTAATCTCCTATACGAGTATAAAAAAATATGATATATGTCTATTTTAATTTTCATAATCGTAGCTGTTGCAAAATATTGTACTTATTGTGATTTAATTATTTAAATTCACATACCTGATTTACTAGAGCGAAGCGGGCTTTTCAGCGTATATGGTAATAACGTATAATGATGAAACGGAAGTACCAAAGTATCAGACATTAATTGTAAATATCAGTCCCTACTGCATTACTCATTTACAATTATAATTAATATGTTTTGTTACTTTCAAATACGTTAAACTAAATATGATGACCTCAGGGTACGATATGGCTATTATATTTTTTATATTCACTGAAACCTATTGTCATATATCAACAAAATTATATTGTGTATATTCGTTAATATGTTTTTTTTTAATCGAGCCGCTTGGAGGTTACCATCTCAAAATGTCTTGCTAAGATAATATATATTCTCGTAGACCCTCCATGGTTGGTTAAATAAACAATTTTATGACTAAGTTTTAAAACAAAAGACGATAACAAAAGTTGGGGTATAGGTAAAACCAGCACACCATTGGAGATATTTTATACCTTGTGAATGAGTCTAAAGATTGTTCGTCTGTTGCCGGTGACCGTCTAGGTAGGTACCACAGCAGCGCCTATTACTTCCGTCAAATAGTAATGTGCAAATGTTACTATATTCCGGTGTGAAGGGCTGTTGCTTGTGTAGTTACTGATGTAACGAGGCCTAATATCCTACGTATCAGTCCATGAGCCCAATGTGGTATTGTATATATCATTCTAATTAGGGCCACGTCGTTATGGGCAGACATATCACTTACCATAAGGCGAACGTCTTGCTCATCTCGCCGCTGTATATAATAAAAGAAACTAGTTTCGCTCAATAGTATTTTAAGTAACATTATTTCACTACTGTGCGTTTGGAACAATTTTATGGTATGAAAGCTCAGTCCATTTACGTTGTTCGCGTGGTATTGTTGTGAATTTCTTCGATATACCCTAGGGAACTATCGGGTTACTCGATAAACCGGAGCGGACAGCGCGTGACGGTGGGGCCGAATTATGCTTCGCGATAAAACTTCGTGCCTGCAGTTGTTCGGGGAACTTTCAACTGGGGCATGCCCGTACTATTTCCTATTCATTATTATCGGATTACGGGCAGTCGATACGGCCGCCCGGTTCGCACGAACTGCGAGATATTTCAACATGGAGATTCCGACTTTTCCCGACATTCTGCTCTACTATCAATATACTAACATGTAGTAGTTTAAAAACGTGAGTTAATATCATGTCTATATTTTATATCGGCCTGTATCTTGCATACAAGTAATAAACTTCTTGTCAGAAAAAATATCTCATATACAAACCGTAGTTAATCCCTCCACCACTTTGCTAGCCGATAGAACTAGATTTGGAATTTAGGCATGAAATTTGTTCCAAGTATTCCTGCCCGGAGGCAACCCGCCGTCCCCCAAGCCCCTTCCTGTTATTAGTACCCCCGATACTCCGTTTAGGGGAGGAATTTTAAAAAATCCATTCTTAGATGGCCTCTAAATGGCAGAAACAATATATCTACCAAACTACTTCACATCTAATAGTTTCGGAAATTTCACGAAGAGTGAATGAGAATCTTTGGATATCTCCTACATATTTATGATTCCAACGCTACATATCAATATTCTGAGAGTTACATGTAATCATCAATAAAATTGTACCGTCTAGCTGTTCCTGCAACGATGATTACTTACAGTCCCCATATTGATTTTCATAATAATTAAAATTTTACAATAAATGTACATAGAATTAAAAAGAGTACCTGTTTGTTCCTGATAAATTTCATGTTATGTAATCTTTTAAACGATAATATGTAGTTTAGTACACAAAATGCTTTTTGTCTTCTAATCTATAATTATAATATTAATCCTATGTATTATGCCTGGACGCGATCGGATCACATTGTAATAACCCGCGCTGAAAGTCTATTTTATGAGACCGCCCACAATTTGATTGAATGTATACCAATTTTATCTACGAGAACGAAGAAATATAGTTTTTTTATAGACTGTTAATAATATTATCTCTACAAAAAGATTCATAATTTTTTATGAAATTTCGAAGTAAAATCATTCCTTCATAACAGAAAGGGTTTTTTCGAACCCGCCTTCCTTACTTACTACCCCTATTTTGTAAATCTGCCGCTATTTTGTAAATAGTAATGTTTGGTTAATGGTAAAGTTTTTTCGAATTTGCCTGGCAAGTTCTGCCTTCCGTTACTATAATTTCAATAAACATATATAGAAACTAGAGTATTTTGGGGGAAACACGCTGTACCATTTTTTAACACCAACAAAACACCACTAATTTATACTTATATCAATAAACAAACGAATGCACAGTGACAAACAACGCTTCATACGTAAGGACCAGTGAACACGGTATCTTGCCAATCTTTCGCTCGTAAACAAAGCTTTAGGCAGCACGACACCGTCGGAAAGTTTATGTTTCAACCATAAATCTCCTTAATGAGCGACTCGATCGTACTATGGATTATATCGCGGCTACCCGCTTTAGATATTTGTAAGATCACAACTTGTGCAGATATGGGGAGAGAAACAGAAATAAACTCAATTTTTTTTTGCATTTTCAACCTAACGAAAAGGTGAGAAAATGTTTGGAGTTTTAAATTGCAAATAATCCCTTTCTTAAAAATATACAGCAGTAAAAAGTATATTGACCCGTTTTTGAATTTCAAACATTTTTCAGGTAATCAAATGGGTGTGAAAAGTATTTTTTATTTTCCGAGAATACAAAGCGCGGTAGTTAAAACTCCAATTAGCTTATTATATATTTATTAATAAACGATTTACGTGTTAGTTACCCAATTATCGTTTTTATACAATTTATTTTGATTGTGGATTTACATCACGCAATGTGCACTAGTAGAGTTCGTTAAAAATTACAGTTTCACAAAATAACGAGCAGATTTTGAAGCGCGCTCGGCGCCATAGTAATGTGTTTAACACACGATTGCGGCACTCTTATAGAACTCCAATATTTTTAATTAAATCGGGTGAAGTGACACTAGAACACTGTTTGAAAAAATGTAACTTTTTATCTGTATTCATTCACTTTAAGAGTAGATTCATCTTCTAGTTATGTAACAGATTAGATTAACTATAAATAATTTTTAGTTTGTTGTATTACTTACTCATTTCATCGTTACATAATAATATCATGAAAAAGATTTATTGTTAGTATTAAATTAGATAGTAGCTTGTCTAATATAACTAATTGATATTTATTAATATAATTTACGTAAGCGTATTTCATAACAAATCTAACTAATTTTAATACTTAACTTATGTATAACAAAGAGTAATAGAATTTATATATTAATGGAGTTAGTCTTGTCATGACAACATTACCTCCGTCGATGTCAGTGCAAAACACAAAGGATTATAAAAGCGATATAACTATAACAGCAAAGATTTATTCTTGCCTATACAAATTCAACAAACAAGAGGGGGTATCGAAGATACAAATACAATGTCAGGTGAGCTGTAGATGTTTAAAATTGTTACAGTATAACATTTTCAGCAGTATCATTTAAATATTTGGTTTTACTGAGTAATTATTGCATGCAAAAATTTCAATACGTTGTTAAGCCAGTATATGTTGTTATGTAGTGTATTCGATGGTACTGGTAACTGTTGTAGCTTTGTTCTGGTTCCGTGGTGCAGTAGATAAATGTTTAATTAGTGAAGCGAAGGTTCATGGATATATTCCGGTAGTTTAATTGGTGATGATGGCAGCAATTTTTTCTAACCCTCCCATCACTCCCACAGCAATCTCTAGGTATAAAACAGCATTATTGTGTTTAAGCTGTCAACTTACGTTTGTGTATCCTAAACTTCCCAGATTATCTATCCTTTGTCCGTACCAACGTCCGAAACTTTATTTCACTACTTAATTAAATAAGTAATCGAAATCAAACAATCTTAAAATATTGTAATGAGTCTTGTTATAACCATCGTTTATTTACAAACGTTTAAGGTATAGCTGTGCGCTGCCTTACTCTGTACATCAGAGAGAATGCGTAGGCCAACAGTTGGTAATCCAGCTTAGTGGAAAAGGATTACTCTTGAAAGCCTAATGCTTCGTCTAAAGCCACTGTTACTTGATCCTTACGCCGTCTTAAAGCAGGGTTCAGTTGCAAATTATTGTTCACGCCACAATAGAAGACGCCGCACTGAATCCAACAATGCGTGCTTGGTTCTCAAGCCTTAAAAGTCGAATGCCATTATTAATGGGGAAGTTAAAGCTTTGGCATGCGGCGACAGATCTTTGTTTCTGTTAGCTCAAATCAAAATACGTACATACTGTTATCTATTGCCGTGTCTGTCTCATCCTTTTATAGTATACGACTTTTATGTTATTAATAAGAAAAATACTAAACTAGTCTTATGAGTTCAATAATATTTCTTAAACGATTCTTTGTTAGATGTGTGTATGTTTATTTGATCTAAAGTGATGCTGAAATTTTTATTTTCTTAGTCGTTTAAAGGACGATACATTTGCAATAAAAAGCATTACACTGTTACTTTCAGTGTTTAATTTGACGCCGTGCTTTGAAGTTTCAAAAGTCCGCGGACAGTAACATAGCGGTAGACAAGCCATTGTTTGTAAATTATGAAGATCGTGCACTTATCCCGGGTAGGTCAGAATGGGACACGTTAAGGCAAAACACATTCGTGAAGGAGAGACCGGACACCGCATCTTGGCTCGCAGTGCCAATTTATCACAAAATTTTATAACCCAATTTAATAATACCCTGCACCGAATTAAACATACGTCGTCGTCTGTACTACTTTTTCATTCAGTCGGTCGCCGCGACATTTATTGTTGCTGTGAAAAAAAGCTGAATTTTGTTAAATAATAAATAAGTATTCGTTGCGGGGAGCGCGGACGGTGCGAGACATGTGATAGTTTTTGCTAGTGAGACCGCGCGCCGGCGCACGGACCTGTTTTGTCAGCCTATGTGAGTCACATGCCGCGTGATTCTGTCACCATGGGAATGCTTTTAGAATGCTTGATTACCTTTCGTTATTTCAACACACAAATATTTGTGGGCAGGTTAGAATTGTCGAAATGTTAGCGATTTGAAATTGGCAAGATGGGCCAAACTGAAATGGTATTAGAATACCGAAGTTATCACACATTGTATATATAAAGATCTAATAGAGAGATTAATTAGATATAACTCTTAATTAAAATGTAATTCCTTTAAGATCATGTTGGTGCAATTAGAGATTTAGGCATAACATAATTAACGATAATAATATATTTGCTAATAATTCCACTAATTGTTGTATAAAAGAGAATTCTTTGTTATGTGTTTTCCTTGAAATTCTGAAACAAATAATACGGCATTCATACAAAAGCTGTCAACAATCTTGCACGGGATAAACTGGAAAGATCCTCCAGCATCCATTGTCCCGGCGAATCAGAGCAGGCAATCTTTCCGGAATCTTATACCGGGACAGTCCTGTCGCGCCGTCCTACCGGACGTCCCGGGACATCTGCCGGGATTATCAACTCGCGGACCACTATCGGCGTTTTTCCTTGTTTGTTATTAGCTCGTGCTTGTAACAGGAAGAGTATTGCAATGTTTCTTTTTTCTATTTTAAATCAACAGACAGCGCTCGATGATAGCGTCCCGCATTTGTTTTGATCTTGAGAGAAAAGGTTTTGTACTTACTTGTACTTTTAAGATAGATTTGTTTTAAGCTTTTAAGTAATTAGCTAAATGTTTATATGAAAACTTTATGACATGACATACACTAAAATGAATATTTGTAATAGTTGAGTCTTACGTAATTTTTTTTGATTTTTGTCTGTTTCTATATTCTTTCAAATAATAAATATATAAATAATGTCGTTTTGCAGATAATTTCCAATAATATCTGTTGTAATAAACATAATAATTTTTATCATCTAGAACATAGAATGCAAATAAGACCGGTTAAAGATTGCTAACGTTAAATAGATAAATGCTTCATTTAAATTACTCTATCTGTTGTACAAAATGCTAAACCGAACAGATATCTATCTAGAAAAACCGATAATGAAAATGTAGTGCGACTCGATAACGTGATCCAATTAGCGTAAATTACGAAAGTACAATTTACATATGTAATGGTCGCAGTCGATAACAGGAAAGCTTCTAAGATACGCCCGTGCTTAGATTATCTGCACTCTACGGAATTAGAGGCACGTTTTAACTTTATCCTACGCAGAATTGGTTTTGAACATTTATTATATAGCACTATAGATTTCTTGAAACAGGATTTTTGTTAATAACATCTTAACAACAAATTTACTCTTATGAATTACTCTAGATTTTAGCGTGACAATTCTGGTGGATTTTGTATGATAATTGGTTAAGAACTGCTAGAGACCGCATGGCTAACTACCTCTCTCAGATTGTACATCTACCTAATGTACCAGAGCAGGTCCCATCATCTTTAATATCGTTATCATTTAACATAGCATGAAATATAAGTGAAAGATAAACCAACTGTAAATAAAATTAAATACATTTTATTTTAATAAGAACAAATTAACAAATGAAGCTTATTTCTCTGTGGTCGGTTGTTGTGTTGAAATGCGACAATTTTTGTACCTTTGGTGAACTTGGAAGAAATTTTTTAAACTATCAAACCCATAACTTCCCTTTGTATTCCTTACACTGCTCTGACCTCTCTATGGCATGTTTTTATGGTATTATAAAATATTTCACAAAGAAGATCGTCCAATGCACACTTGATTTCACTAAGTTCCACCAAGTTTGATCAACTTTATATGATTAATATATAACAATCAATTCAAAATAATGAAATAATTTAATAGAGGTGCCACTGGACTCAAAAGCTCTAGACCGTTTTTTAGTTGAATTCATTACAAGATACATGTCCAGCAGAAAGGACGATATACTTTAAATATTTAAAACCAATCAATTTACCATTTTAAGGATTATTATTAGAAGGTTACGAGTAAAGCCTTTCCCTTTATTTTTCGTGTCAAGACGAGCGAGTTATTTGCACTTAAGTAAGTCCGCCGCCTTTGTTTACATACAATACTTTTTCCAAATAAAAAAAGAAAGATGAAGATCTCTGGGGGAGGCCTATGTCCAGCAGTGGACGTCTGTCGATTGGTGATAATGATGATGGTGATAAAAGAAGGCAAATATCTACGATGTTCCTGCATAATAAACTAAAAGGTTTATTGTATTTCATTTAATTTTCCTGGTGATAGGGGTTTGTTGCTATAGACCGTCTAGGTAAGTACCAACGCAGCGCCTATTCTGCCGCCAAACAGTAGGGTACAAACAATACAGTTTTCTGGTTCGAAGGGCGTTATAGCTAGTGTAATTACTAGGATAACGGGATTCAACATTTTATGTCTTAGGCAATGAACGCAATATGGTGTAGTTATCCATCCTAACTAGTCGCAAATTGATATGGGCTGGCATATTACTTATCATCAGGTGAGCGTCCCGTTCGTCTCGTCGGTTAATGGTATAAAAAAAAATTACAAACATATATGTAGAGATCTAAGATAAGCTCTAAATTAGAATATTTTTTTTTAAAGGTAAACTTAGTTTATTGCATTTCTTAGATATTGAATATTACTTGGTTAACTTTAGAATGTTTAAATATTTGCCGCCTGAAACAGATCAGCCACGAGGATTAGGAGCAAAACGATGAGCTGTTATCACTAATTGATTTTACATGTCCCACGGCGAAAGCTCAAACAGAAAATACTCTAGATTTTTGTTAACAAATGATTGCTACCGAGCGTATCGTTTGTTTTGCCGAGTACCGCGACGGATGATACGGCACGGCGTACGCTCTCCGCGGCGGCCTCTTTGCCACTTAGTGAAGCTCAAGCTATTTTGCTTTTATCTTTTTGTAAACTGATTTGTTGTGTTTGAAAATATTTAACTTGTGCGCGGAGGCTTAAATATGTTTTACCTGTACGTATTAATTGCATATCTTCCACATATTTGCTCGCATTACTTACGATAATCTATAGCTATGGCCGACCCAAAAGGAGAAGTGTTTATTGTTTAACGTGGACATTGTGAGTATTTGTTTGTCTAGCTTGTAGTAAACTCAAACGCTTAACTTATCTTTATATTTTCTTATTTGGACGTTGGTTCGGTCAGAGGTGTTCTTATCCAATATCATACTCATATATCACATCATCCTCACGTCTTTTCTAGTACACGGTAGTTCACTTTTTGTTGGATTTTCGTTTAGTACCATCTATTTATTTACTGTAAATAAAAACATTTTATTAATAACACTATTCTAAAATACTAGTTGAACTACCGAACATATTTTTTTATTAAATAGGCCGAACAAAACATTCACCTGAGGGACATACCCTTAACAATGTGGAGCTAGTTTGGATGATATTAACTGTACCATATTATTTTCATCACTTTGAAACATAAGGTGACTTCTCGTTATCCCAGTAATTTTACTAACTACACCGCCCTTCGAAGCGAAACACAGTAATGTTTACACACTACTGTTTGTTGGCAGAAATAAGAGCTGCGATGGAACCTACATAGATGACCTCTGGTACAACAGAGACTTTACCACCACTATAATTTTTGGATTCTAGTACGCTTTTATTGAAGAAGAATTCTTATCACTTTTTAAATTGGATTATTAAATTTAAAAAATTATATTCATAATGCGCCTTGCAAAGAAAGAGGTAATAAATCAGGTAGTCATCTTGTGATAATTCCGTTTAGCTTCTAGACGTTGTCACGCTGACGCCGGACGGGGAAATTAGCGAGTGCGCGAGGAGATAACGCTGACCAAACAGACGATGGTGTACATTGTAATTTTCTAGCGGAATCTTTATACGAAACAAACAATACAGAGCGTACTGTTATACGAAGCCAGTGAGGATGTTTACCTATCATCACATGGCGTTCAACGCCTTGAAAGCAAAGAAGTTAAAAGTCCTTAAACGTTTTGATTGAATTATAATAGCTGGACATAACAAAAAATTTTTTGTTATGTCCAGCTATTATAATTCAATCAAAACGTTTAAGGACTTTAAATATTATATATATATATATATATATATATATATATAATATTTAGCGTGTGTTAAGCTGATAAGCACACTTACAAATCTGTTTTTAGAGAAATGAATATAATCTATACTAATATTCTGAACTCAATGCAATTTTAAAATGACTTTGGCATTCAAAGGGGATTTACATGATCTTTTCTGGTCTTAATCTACCAAAAATTGCCTAGCTCAATTGGAAATGTAAGTATTATGTGACCCTCAGTGTGATGTGAAGGTCCTGGCTCTAAGAATCGAACCTGTGCTCTGCTGCACTACGACTGTGAAACGACAAAAGATATATGTCTAACAGTGGTTGAGATTACAATGACGATGATTATGAATATAATTGTGATAATAGTAACTAATGGTAAATTTATTTATTTCCAGCTTTGTCCTGTGTAATATTTTTTAAAGTTTTAATTAATATTATGTAATAACTATAGATTTTCAGTTCGCTGTTCGCTCAACGCTTAATTTTACAACATCGTTAAAGTCGTGGCGGCGCATCTCTCCTTCTAATTATGAACACCCGCCCTGTAAAACTCCGTGAAGTTTATACTTTTAGCCATCCAGCTTAACTCGTGAATTTAGTGAAAACTACAATTTAAAAATAAAAGTTTAAATATGACTATTATTCCATGAATGCATTAAAGCAAAGTATACTAAACAGTTTTGTAATTAATTATCTCAGTTCCGTTTGGACCATCACTATCAACTGTTGATAGTGCGATATACGAACATACGGCTGATACCAAGTTTTTGAAGTGTCTGGAATATGACAATCACTGCAATCCTGTTTTCTTTAACACCCCACTTTATATTGTAATTTGATAAGGAACACGAAAAAATATGTGAAATTACGCAAAATCGAAAGAAGTATTTAAAATACAATACGTGTCTCAAATTTAAAAAAATGTAAAAGTTGATAAAAAGAAAAGTTTTTATGTAATAGTATTTATGGCCAGACTAGTTATATTTAGTCTCGTTACCCCAGTAATTTCAATAGCTACAATTGCATTGTAACCGGAACACAGTAATATTTGCTTATTACTGTTTGGCGAAAGAAATAGAAGCTGCGGTGGGGTAATACTTACCTAAACGATTTCTGGCGAAAGTGACTTACCAGTAAGTAATACCTCAAGTCAGTGAATTACTTGAAAATAAAAAACGTTCAATTCTTTAACTTTCAATAGACCATTTGCATGCTTCCTCCTTTTTTCTAAGAAATTTCTCTTTGAAAAAAAATAGGTTTCTTATCTTTTTTTTTGTTGGAGGGAAATCTTTAAAAGTTACTCTGCTGCTGGGGGAAGACCAGGGTTATGCGGGATTTTTACCCACTAAAACCCCTCGGTGTTCATTCTCAATGAATTGCTGAGGCCTCCGGATATCCTACGGAACGCACTGGTGCCTCACTGCACTGCGCCTAAGCGCGTCTCAGGGAGTGTCGTAACCCTCCCCAGGTGCATCTCTTACCTAGAATAAACAAGAAACCACCTCGTATTTGTTCATACTGCCCATAAAAGTCTGCCAATTCAAAAACCCTTTTAGTCAGTTTTAATATATGCACAGTTTACTTTAATCATATTCTTATTAACCCGGGACTACAGGCCAGTAAGAGACGAGTTCTACCATTAGTAAAGTTAATATCTGGTTATATTACATATAACACTTCTCTTAAATTATATTACGTGAAAATTATACACGTGTTATTTATTAATCGTAATGATAACAGAAGCAACGGTTATGAATTTCAGTTGTTGCCCCACAAAGGGCTTTGTAAAGGAGCAGGCTGACTGATAACGCCAAACAAAAGGTATAAGACGGTGTTAAAGGCACGACGCGCGGCAATACTCCGACTATTTCGTGCCTTGTGTACCAGTTATCGTTTCCTGCCACTATCGGTTAGCTACGCAGCGAGTACCGGCCCTTAACTAATGTCTCCTTTTGTGACCACGGGGCCAGTTTAATCAGTTGTTTATATTATTGGCCGCGAATGCGAGATTTAATCATTACCTTACCATTTCTCATTGTAGCTAGTCGGGATACCAGCGGGTTACGTTCCCCAGAGATGGAAAATTTATACGGACAACGCAGCTTCCCGATATTTGTTTAGGATTAAAAGCTTCAACGGTGCGGCGAGGTTCACGATAAACAAATGCTACGTCCCCGCAAACTGTTGTTTGTTTAATTGTACACGCATGATAACGGTGTGACGAGACCGGATTTACGTACTTGTAAAGTTTCGTTCGACGCGATAACATTGGATATGTTGTGCAGTCATTTCACAGTTTTATCAAAATAAAATTCTGCGCACATCTTATACTGTATATTAGGAGACCGCTTCCGAAAATGATGACAAACGATAGTACTAATGACACCTTTCATGATGGGACGGAAAAAAATCGATCCTGATTAAAAAAAAAATCATATTTTTAAAACGTTTTATTTTTTTTTTAATCAGGATCGATTTTTTTCCGTCCCATCATCAAATCATTAGTATTATCGTCGGTCTTCGTTTTCGGAAGCCGGTCTTCTAATATACAGTATAGTACATACGCTAATTTATGATAATATTTCATGTGGTAAAAAGTACTGTATCTACGTTATTTGAACGCGTATGACCATGAAACGATAATGTTTGCTTTTTTTTAAAAGAATATTACAAGCAAATGAAGAGCTAACATTGTATTACTTAGGGCATTACATAAACTCAAAAATAGATCATTCTGTTTCTTTGTAATAAAACATCTGTTTCTTGTTTAAGTCATTTACAATTACTTTTGGTCTTGTTTCGTTGGAAATATTATTCTATTTATTTTTATTGTAAGCATTAGGTTATCCAAGCTGCGTTATTCGATATTGTAAACTAGTTACGCAATTATATAATTAAATAATTATTTATTTAACTCAATGTTTTTTTTTTCAGCTTCGTTACATTTAATTTCTACTATACTTACATTACACACTTGCCTACAACGACACTTTTTGTGGCATTCGTCGCAGAGAAATCTCTAAATGACATATGTGTTCCCATTAACATCAATTAATTAAACAGGTGATGTGTACAAGCATTAAAACTATAGGTATTTAATGCTTAAAAAATTTATAGCTTTTTACATATTTTTTATGTTGAGAAAATACCTTAACAAAACTGCTCTCGCGAAGTTAATAACATACGTCGAACTTCCACCGACTAACACCCCCAAACAATGTTGCATCTTCGTTTCGCTCTTATAATATATAACAATGTCTCATAGTCACGGGAACGCTTTCATACAAAACCTATGGATGTTTGAAATATCAAAGGTATCGTATGCGCCATGTAGAATATTTGATACGTTATTATAAGTGTGCTCTGTGACGCGTTTTAAACTTTAGTCAACGAATATGTAATTTATGTACAGCTGAAATAAGAGTTTTCAATTTAGGTACTTACAGTTCCTAATGTTAAATCAGCCGTTGTAACTTTATTGATAAATTATATAATTTAGGTAATGCTGCGGTTCGAGTGACGATGTTGCGTATCTTCATTATATAATGGAATTGCCGTCCATTCGTTAGTTAATTAAACACGATACGGCTGTCCTCGCGATCGCTGCGATTAATGACCTCAATTAAGCTAATCAACTGTTCGCAGATTTGCGTCCATTCGCATGCGATGGGCCTAGGTACGCGACCCTATGTTAGCCCAATTAACAATATACATATTGAGTGGTGCAGTTTCTCTATTAACAACTCACCGAATCATTATAAATTATACACTTTTATAAAGCAAAGATATCTTATAGCGATAATCATTATTAAAGAAATTCCTTTATTTTTCTTTTTGTTTCTATGGCGATCACACTATGTTAATAAATTTCCCTACTGAATTAATTCTAATACTTTACAAAAATAGTCCTAGAGAGAGCCTGAAAGTAATCTGGCAAAAGCTAGCTGAGAAAATCTCATGTCACATAATGTTCGTATTTTATCGGGTTGGTTTTGCGAGAGCGCGCCGCTTGTTCTCTCTAATTCCGTCCATTGAATTCAAATTGAAGAGTGAAACGTTCGCCACTGTGCCCGAACGGGTATCCGAACCAAACGCCTGGCTAATAACTTAATGCCTCTGGGAATAGGCATCTGTGAACAGCTACACAAGTTGCGTTCGTAGCTTGAAAAATTATTAAAACACTTAGCGATGCCTTTATTGCGGTACTTTGCCAATTGAACTCGCAGATTGTGATTTCTTTATGGCCTCCTTCTTGTAGGAGGCGTAGCTGAATGCTATTGAATTGCACCGCTACTCCATTTAGCGGGCGTGTCATGAATATTCCGCATGTGCGGCACATGCGTACGCTCACTGGGCACTATCAGCACCGTGGGTTTCGGTTTACGGCATTTAGCTGTTTAGAACGACGCAATTCAAAGCGAATTGAAACGTGGTAATGACCATTGTAGGCGCCTCGCATAAATGCTCTTATTTGCATCGGAACGTGCACGGTATTACGCTCAGTCCCGTATAGGAATGCGGCCAGTTCACAATTCGATTAAGTTTGTCCAAGTTGTTTAACGCCCTGTAACAGTAAATTAAATTTATTTCAATATTTCTTTGAAATACAAAAAATCTTTAACAAGTTGGCATTAGTTTATATAACACGAAAATTCAATATCAAAAAGCCGTTTAAATTTGACTATATGGACATATTAAAATGTAATAAACTCCTAAAATTTTCCTGTTTTCTAATCACAACGTCAGTTTCATTCGAATATTGTTCATCACACAAAAAGGCCGAGATATTAAGAACTCGCCGTGTTTATTTCTGTTCATGTATTGTTTAAGAATATTATTAATGAACTGGATTCTACAATGTCTGTCTGTGATATTAAGCAGACAAAACTCATCTCGGTCGACAGAGATTAATCGATTGGTGCCTTTAGCTATAAGAGCATCCGGAAAATTATGAGAGTTTTCCTATGCGACTTTGTTTTATTAAATGTATAATAGTACATGTATGTGTAATGTCAATACAGAGTGATGAACTTTTATATCTTATCCAGAGCCTTTTTTATGAGCCTTATCAGTGACCACAACGTAATCTGTGAATAAATTTTTAAATATTTTATAGCCCTATAAAGGTTTAATGACGTTATAAAATGTATTTTGAAAAGATACTTATTTAAATAGTAAACACATGCCTTTTTAAATACATGTACTTTCATAAGACATATATACATGTGTACAATACACTCATCTCATATGTGTGTATATAAGTTATAAGCATATGATTAACATTTGTTAATATCTTGTGAATCTTTTAAATGATAGTAAGTTGTCTTTCAGACGTTTAAACTATGTGAATCCCAATTATTTTACTTACAAAGGAAAAGTTGGACTAACAATGACACTTTATATTATAAGACGAGAAATTGTGCTTGGTATAGTTTGAAATAAGTAAACTAAAAAGATTGAATTTTCTCATCTTCGACTCATACAGCGCAAAGATCCGTTGAATTCAAAACTAAGCTTTGCCGGTGCGACATAATGTATACATATAAAGTTATTAATTTTTTTTTCATTTCAGTATCACGATCAAGAACTTTATTATTAACAAGAACCATAAGCATAAATTCAAACCGAACACAGCATGAAAACATACTCGGTACGCCCACTTCTTGCTTAAGGATGTATTTATTCAGTAGTTGGCTGCTACAATTATTATAAAAGATATATTTTATTTTCATTGCACGGAACCTTCAACCTATCCAGCTACGCCGGCCATTGCCAGCTATTGCGAGACACTGCCGTAAATAGGCGACGGAACATTGTTTATGATCCTTGACTCTCTCAGTCAGTTGTTTAAATTTTCATCCGTTGACATTTATAGGTTTGTGAAAATAGGTTACACCATATTAAATAGCCTTTTTATTGCGAAAAATATTTATGTCAGTCGCAAATTGTAAGTTATTCACCATTATGCTTCTGATTTTATGACTATTACAGTATTGTGGGACCGTGTCTAACTGAGTAAGAAGTCTAGGCGGTATCGAGTAGTATTACATTAATATATTTAGTATCTATCTAGTAAGTTCTTGGTATCATTTATTTAAAGTAGCTCCAACACTAATGAAACAAGGAACTGTGTCTAAACTCTGTCTTAAAAACATTGTCCTAACAAAATAACTTTATTCAAATTATTCAGTGAACTTATAGTTATACATAATCTTCTAAAAACTAAGATGTTTGAAAGGTATAGATATATTGTCTTATACTTTTAACTATCAATTATTTTTAACCACTTGTTTTATTTTGTGAAGTTATGACCGTTTCTCAGTCCCGGCAACCCATTTGTGCAAAAGCTTAATTTTAATTAGTCTGTGAATAGAAAATAGTACACGTAGCATTTTTAAGCAAAATAAGTAGAAAATTCTTTATAATTTATTTATATATAGTTTATTTGATCATCAATAACCATCATAACTTTAATTCTTCTGCGATATAACAGATTATAAATTTAACTCAAAGGTATACGGTGTTAAGTCTAATTGGTAACGTAGGTGTAAAGAGATTCGCACGTAGCACGAACGATCGCAGATTGGTATCTCGCGGGGCACAAAAGAAACGCTCAGTGAATAATAAGGCTTCCCTAGACGAGATGATGCGTTGTAAATGTATCGCGCCGAGAGTAATTCGCTTTGAAACCGCCATCTAGTTTAAGTGGCTCCATTGATTGCGCATACAACGTACACTCGCCGTTGAAGCGGCAACCCTGCATAAAGGCCTTTTAATATTTTCTATAGAATACACACAATACACTCTTTGTTATAAAAATTCTATGATTATATACAGTTAATATTATACATTCTCCGCAAGTTCAGAATAATTAGAGATAAATAACTTTAAAAACAATCAAATTAAAATGTTCAGATAAGAAACAATAACATGAAATTTATTAGTGACATTTCAAATGTATTGCATACGTAAAATAACCTTAAACGGCAGTTAGTATGAACTTAAAACAAAATGTCGAGAAACCAACACGGCAATCAACACAGTTACGAGATAATTAAGAAAACCTGTATATTACACTTTTAATTAAAATAGTCCTTTATTCTTTACGATGAGAGGAAAGCTTATTTATGTTTTTTTTTTTTCAAAAACCACTTATATGGTAGAGGTAGTCATGTCTATTTTTTTAATTAATAGAGCCCCATGTTTCACTAAATTCACACTTAATATTAAGCAGCGACAGGTTTTAAAATGGAAAGGACAAAATGTAGAAGTATGGCTTGTTCTGTACTTAAGAAAATCATTACCAAGCAAGGTAGTTCCATGTATTTTATTTTACTTTGTGATTTCGCGAATATTTAACAACGACCTTAGCATGTAATTCGTATCAACAGCGGATTGTAAAAACAAAAAACCGGCACCGGTTGAACGTCTTGATGTATTCGCTTTCTCGATTTTGAGAGGGCGTCGCTTGCAAAACGTCTACATGTCCACTAACGCGACGTATGCATTTACATACAAAACAGCGCTCACGAGCGGCCCCGAGACGGCGTAGCATATCTAATCGTAGCCCGACGCACGTCAATCAAACCACCGACGTAGTACGCGAGAGAAACACTCTGAATCGTCGGCTACTTGATTCCGCTATCGATTAGTAACTCGTAATTCTAGATTTTATCTCCCATCGTGCAACGTTAACGATCATCAATAATGTAAATTAGACTCTATATAGATAATATTATTTTAACTGTTGTTAAATGGATCCGCTTCGAGATGTGTTATTCGATATAAAACGTTCTAGTTTTAATACTAATCCTGGCAAGGCTTTGTTTGTCGCTTTCTACCGTAACACTCGATTAGAGGTACTTCTACGAGAAGTGCTGTCTTGAATTGGTTGTCACGGAGAACATGGTACATAATAAATAAATGCGCAGGATAAGAAATCTAAGGACTTGTTTTTTCTTATTAGCAAGGGAATACCTATACGACAAGTAGATATTTTTACTCCGATTGAATCGACTTCATGATTTGCAGTTTGCTCGGGATGTTATCTAGCGTTTCATCTGTTCCGGTGACGCGCTGATATAGTTAGACTAATGGCTTGCCGTTGTGTCCGGACGCCAGTTTGTTGCGTTCAAGCCGCGATGTATTATGGCGCGATCTGAAACGATCGAGGTCTGTGTACACCGTTGGTTATATCTATTAATATGAATTATTCAAATGTTGTTTTTATTAATAATCTAACAAATTATCTCAATGTAGGAACGTAATTAATAAAATATCTAAAGAGATTCATTAAATATTATTAGTAACACGTAACTATTAAGATCTAGCCGTATTCATACAAATAGTCATTAGAGTTTAATGGCTTATAGTTGCTTTTTTTGTATGTATAAATGTTGATATTAATTGTTTCAGCACATAGAAACTTACTTATACATACAAAACAATTAAACTATTGTAGGTTTTCCTAGGTCTTTGGTAGGTACTCTATATTCCAACCTGCTTGATTTAAACTTTGCTATTCATAGAAAATAAGCGATCGAATAAAAAAAAAAGGGTAAAATAGTTGTTCGTGATTTTATTTAATATAAAGTAGGAATGTAAAATTGCTTTGCGTGCAAATTCACTAGGGTCGGACAATTTGTCGCGCTGAGTTTGCAATAGCATAACTCCGGGGGCTTATTAACTACTACTATTGATGCAAAATGAGTAAAATATGTGAAAATTGTAAACTCTTATCGGTATTTGTTATGTGCTATATATACCTTAAACACCTGTAAAGTTACACGGTTCTAATAGTCGTATTCGTAATCAATAATTTGTGTAAGCCTAATGTGTTAATCTGATTTAAAACAGATATTTGATGAATTCATTTTAATCGACGATCATTGTTGTTACCATACAGTGCAATGTTTTGTATATATTCATACAGTAAAAACATTAGATATTGGGAAAAGCAATATAATGGACTAGGAACATAGGTTTTAAATTCATAAGTAATAGGACCGGAAAAAAATAAATTTGTTTGCATAGTACGTTTCCAATAATTTCCTAGTGTAATTATTTATTACCTACCTACCGGTATGTATATATTACCTCCTGATGGTAAGTCACTGTTGCCGGAGACCGTCTAAATAGGTACCACCGCAGCACCTATTTCTGCTGCCAAATAGGAGAGCACAAACATTACTATATTCCAGTTTGAATGGTGCTGTAGCTAGTGAAATTACTGGGGTAACAGGGTATCTTGTGTATCAAGGCGACGAGCGCAATGTAGTACAGTGTCCTAAATTAATGGCATGTTATTATGGACAGGCCATCAGCTGAACGTTTCGTTCGTCTCGTCGCATAATAGAATAAAAAAAATATCACATTCATTTAAACAAACTGTAACACATAATAAATGCCATTATATCGCATGCGTTATAAAACTGAACAGTACGGAATAGCCTCTCTCGGGACTTACGCGTGGGTCCACGTTGCATATTTTGCGAAGCAGCGAGCGTCGGTCTCCGGGCCCGATAAGCCCTCTGATTTACGGTTTATGAATGCGATACTTCCGCGGGCTCAGCCGGCAGATTTACACGCTTTAAACTGTACTAGTTGCTAATCATGGAGCGCAATACATTGCTTTTTCATTTCGCTAAAAGCTCGACTACTTTTATTATTCAACATTTTTGTTACAATATTTATACAGCACTAATTACTTAGTGGACCTTTAAAAATTATCTACATTTAATTACTCATTAGTTTACCTTCATAAATTTTTGTAAGTAATTTAAAATATTTTATCGCCATAGAAGTACTACTGCATATTTCAGACATGTTTTTATACACGTACTTGGTATTTATTCAGGAAATAAGACTTAATCTATATTTTTATGTGTAAGCTCTTGATATGTAGTCTGTTGTCTTCTCACAAAGACCTCTAAACATTTCCACACTTCTCTCTCTTCTCGGTTTTCCGAGTCTATTATGTACCAGCAGCTTCATTTCGTCTTCACATTATCTTCTCTATCTGTATTGTTTTTTATTAATTTTTCTCTAGTTTATCGTAGTACGTGCCGTGTCCTCCTTCGTCACTAAATATGTTAACCAATTGTGTTTTAAGTGTCGTTATACTTTTAAATTTCTCTATACAAAATCTGTTTCTCTTTTTAACACCTATTACATTTCTCTTCACAGTACTTTTACATATGACGATGTTATTTCAGACATGTTTATCATAAAATAAATAAAACTAATATATGTATTTTCTAGCAAAAATGCAATAACTTATCGAATTTATCTTTTTTCGGAATATAGCAGGTTAGCGATAAAAAGTGTTTAAACAAACCTCAAGTAACCATGCATTTTATTAAGTCATCGGTGTTAAATTGTTATAGGATAAAACATCAACCAAGTAGGATGATGAATGCAGGTGATCATTAGCCACTGCACAAATTGCCTATATACTATTTCTCCTTTAGTCTCATATCCGACTTGTCACAGGACCATTCGTTATTTATTAATGCTATTTATGTACGACGTTACTAATCTGTTCAGCTATAATCGTAATACGGTTTGCGTGTAATGCAGCTAGACCTGTATCCAGTAACCCCTGATAAAGTATTATTCTGAAACAAGTAAAAGGTTGGTTTTCTTTGTTACGATTTGTTGCAGCAGGGCAAAAGTATAAAACAATTAAATTTTGTTTTGTGATAGTACGTTATTATTATTATTAATCAAAAAATTTAACTACATTGTGTATTACTTACTAGGACTATTAGGACGTGCACAGAAACGTATTTATTATGTTATAAAAAGTGATAGACTCATTTATTAAGTCGAATTAGCCTAGTACGTTACTGGGCATAGTCATACAAGTCTATTAATGTTCACTATTGAAAATAACCTGGCAGGTTTATGTTTACTTAAATCGAGGGTAGAGTGACGGTAGGAATTTCCCTATACGTCTCCGACTCAGGGTTACAAGGTGCAGCACCGTTAATACTAGACTATAATAATGTTTGTTACCTATTGCTAAGCCCATGCGATTTTACGTAGACACGAGTTTAAGTATATGATTAAGTATTATACTCAGTAATTAAAACGTTCTACAACACATTGATCTCAACGTTGTTATTGAACATGCTGAACCTAATCGATACAATAAATATAACCTAGTATTTAAAATCAAGAAATATAATTTATAAAAATTAATATAATTTACTCAAAGTATATCCACACATAAAACTTCCAAGTGATCTCAAAACAAGTGATAAATCGTCGAGTACGACTTGCAATTACAGCAATCTGAAGCAATAAACACATCGTTAAGCTCTTCGTAACGTTTGATGTCGATAATTAAACGTGCTTATATTCAAAAATCAATCCATGTGACACAGATAAGATGTTTGCTTCAAAAATGCTACGGGCTACAAATCCGATCCACTGTAAAGATACATCAAAGTGTTTTCGACTACAATAACTTACCCAATCGAGCTAAAAGGTCTTTGAAGTTCCTTTACAGTCACTGAGCAAATAATTTGACAATTAATTGTAATTGCGGAATTATTTGGAGCAATAAATTTCAGCTAAAACTGTAATAAACCCTCGATTATATTTTCAAATAGATACATACGTCTGCTATGAAATAATTTCAAAATGGGAAACGCAATCGAAGAATAAGAAAAATCTTTGAAATGTGGGGCTGAACCGATTTTCTTAATAAGCATAACTCACTGGACTGTAGTTCTAAGCTTAAATCGATTTTTATATATCAAAGGTATTTCAAGTAGGATACTTCAAATTTTTGTTCTTTTCTCAGTATTATAGGTCCATCTTCACTTCCATACCTAAGGTAAAATTCCCAACTTTCATTCTATACCCATCAAACTGAAATGAACTTCGTTCACCTATTTGAGAACTGTACCACAAAGATGTTCTGGACAACTTTGAGTAACGTTAAAAAAACTCTCAAATATTATTCGTTGATCTTCTCAAGTATCAATTTAGAAATGAGGCTCTTAATATGCTCCCTATTTTGAGTAGATTAGCATTAAAGCATCACTGTGCTCTTAAAATATACATAATCAAATCAACAAAAGCTTACTTCGCTCGTCAAATATTTGTCGCACGAAGTAGGGTGCGAGGCCAAGACAAGCTTTACGAGATTAGCGAGAAACCTATTTTAATGCAAAATAATTCGTGAGGCAATTAGGTTGCCAGGGAATATTTAATTTAGCATTCCGTTCACATTTTGTATACATCTATATATTTAAAATTTCTCTGATATAAACAAGCATTTTCTTTTATGCAACGAAACGACGAAACGAGCCAGACGTGTCGGTAAATAATATGATACAGTAACTGTTGCTTTCTTCAAAACAAGATAAATCAATCAAAATCAGCTTACCCCGGTCACTAGTTACAGTGCTCTTAAAAAAGATATATACATAATTATTTAACATAACAAATGGTAATTGCCGGTATCATCTGACCAGAGATAGTCTGCAGCACAAAAGATTTTTTTATTCTACGAATCAACAACAGCGATGGTAAGTAATACGCTTGCCAATAACAATGTGGTGCACGTAAGACTGATATATTCAGCACCAAATTATGTTCATCGGCTTCAAAGTTAAGATGTTAAGTCTCGTAATCCCAGTAACTTCACTAGCTATAACGCAATTCATTTTAAACTGGAACACGGTAACATTTTCATACTACTGGAGAATCTGTGTTCGTATCTATTTAGACGGTCTCCATCAACATAAACCTACCACCAATAAAATTAACTTATAAATTAAAAAAAGAAGAGAAAAAAAAGTCACTTAAAAAATATTAAATTAAGCAAGTTGACAAGTTCTTGCATGAATTTATTATCATTTGACTCTTGACGGTAAAACTTAAACAAAACTTTTTATGTTCATAAATAAGATGACTTTTTTTGTCAAATACAAGCAAAAGAAATTCCCTTCTTTTTTTATCTTAATATACATCCGTACTTTATAAACTTGGTATATAAAGGAATAATTCAAATATTCAATGGATATACTTGTATGATGAAAACCATGTGTGAATTTGATTGAAACATTGCTGGTTGAACATGAATGGGTTGTAATGTACAATTGTACATTTTTCGCCGTGTATCTGTGCCTATCTCGTTTTACCAGTAGCCCATTAGTCGTCGCTACTTTATTGCTTTGTCACAATATATCTGATTTGCCTGAAGTAGCACAAAGGCAGGCCGGCGATGCGCGGCCGACGCGCACATTTACATGGCAAAATCTTTTCGTCCGTCGTTATGTCCATCACACGATAAAGACGTCCGACGATACAACTATCTGATTTCGGTATCTTATTAACCTTTTTAACTTATCCTTTTGTATGTTGCGATCAAAGGACCGTAAGGAAACAAGTATGGTATGAAAATTTAACATTTAAGAAACTTTTATAAAACAATAGGTGAATAATATAAATATATTTTGTTATTTGATGAAAATTCTCTTAATGTTAGAGACAACATTACTAAGATTTATTTTAAAAATACTGCTAGTAAATTTGCACATTCCACTCAATAATAGTAGAATGTCTTATATGTCGCGGTTCTGTAAACCTTCAACCCGTTGTTCACATTATTTCATACTAGACCTATTCGCAGTTTCTATCATTGAGAGAGATCATTATTTCGTATTCTAACATTCGACACATTGCATCATCCTAATTCTTTTAGATTACTGGCGCTTAAGACTAACTTAACCTATTTTTATGATTATCACTGGTGCATGTAGAGACACAATTTCTTTTGTAAATACTAAACTATGCATAGTTATTTGAATAAAGGAAAGTAATACTAAATTACAACGCCTTAGTACATTTATGGACAGTTTTTATTATAGTTTACAGCTTTTCTTACAGTACAAATTTATCTCCTACTTTTATTTGCTAAAATTTTTAGTTCGACATATAAATGTTTCTATAAAAAATAAAACATGTAAGTTGATCCTTTAAAATATTTTAAACGTAGATGCACCGGCAGGTTATCTAATTTAAAGTACAAACAGACGATAATTGAAATTCCACTAGGATCTTAAATTCATTTTTAATTTAACGAAACCCATGGTATACGAAATAAGATAAGTATTTACTTTATAAATTTTATTAAAATGCTAAATCTATCCAATTAGCACTAGCGCGTAGTCTGCTTGATACTGGGTGATGGTACTCTCGTAGACAGACTCTTGGAATAATTAGTTTAACGTCGAGTGGTAGGGAATTTGCTCGGTGTACAATATTCGTGATGCATTAATAATTGTTTGATCATTATAATAGATATATGGTTGTGGTTACGGTACACTCGAAAATGACTAAATGAACTGAAATTTGCAATAAAAATTTTCTCTTACAAAGAATTCTATTTTAAATTGATTTATTATACATATTGAATGGTTAACCACAAAGGGTTACTCATAAAGACCATACAAACAAATATAGGGGTTTAACTAAGAAATTACACATGTAAGATATTATTGTAACAGATTACGCAATCGTTTTTGTTATGTATACATATATAGCAGTATTAATGTTGCAACGTATTTTTGATTATAAAAAAGTAGATTACAAATAATAATCCAGGCGCTGTATTAACTAGTGTTAATGAGAATATAGAGAGTCCTCTTCTGTTATCTTGGTTGTTTCATTTGTCAGACGTAATGAACGTACCTATGGAGCTAGTGCTGAATGTATATAACGCAATAAACATTATTTTTTATCGCCCTGACTTTATTTCTAACATATAGTAGATACATAACGATGTAGTGATATAGTTTAACACTGTGTCTTAGCTTTCATAATTTTTATTAAAATTTTGTTTCAGTGACAAACACTTTCCGTATTAAAGTTAAATTGTAATAGTTGCATTGTATAGGGCTGTTTGTTTTATTAAGTAGAATCTTGATTACATCTACCCCATGTGGGATACGGATACAAATATCCCCACTGTCATTAAAACATTGGCGTGTCGTAAAAAGCAACCAAGGGTAGATAACTCCACAAAAAAGGCGACAGTTTTCTTTATCTTTTCGAACTTTATCAAGATTTTTCTGTAATCTCTTTACCTGGTATGATGAGTATAGCCCTTGTTCGGACGCCTGATACTGACATTGGACATTGATAAAGTTAAATGAGTACGACAAAGACGATAAAAAGTAGAATTAAATATATTTGTATGATATTATCAAACATTAGGGAATTGATGTATATATATTTTTTTCATATTTATTTAATCACAGAAAAGAAAGTCGAAGATTATCGGTAGAACACATACAAAAAAAAGATATGTTGAAGCGTTTTTTGCTAGAAGACAACCAATTAAATGCAGCCGCGGTCACTTTGTACGATAAATGGCATCAAGATGTGGGCCCTCGGCGCGTTTATTATCTGATATCTCTTAAGTCGTGTCACGTCGAATGAGATCGTCGGTGCGCGCCCGCCTAACTCGGATAAATGATCTACTTTTAAATAGCCACTTAATGGCGACCGCAAACAAATTACGCAGTAAGGTAACAGGAGGCCGCGCCGCACCGCGCCGCACCGCGCCGCGCCGCGCTAACTGCGCCGCGTCGGTCGGTCGGGCGGCGCAGGCAGCGTCGGGGACGTGTTGCCTTACCGACGGTGTCGAATGACTAATTGTTAACTTTTATCGTGTGGGAAAGAAGAAACCTTTCCAATTGTGTCAACAATTTCTAAATTTCCTTAAACATTTTAAATTCACCCACATCGCGTTTGCATTAGAACTGTAACGTTATTTCTTTCATGTTACGTATTATAACTTTTGTATTGGTTTATATAAAATTTAAAAATCTATAAGTAAAACTAGCGTTTTTCACACGTCCGAAATGGCGGTATCTGAGTATTTCACTATATACTCGGTTTAACTACGCTGCTCCTCATACGCAGACAATTTACAACAGTTTTTATATAAACTACATTAAAACTGACACAGTTTGATTTCGCTATTAAAAATCCTTTTAGTCATAGCAGGTATTTTTATGAGTGATCCAAAATAAAAAAAATATCGACATTTTATTAATAATGTTAACATTTAAATTAAACCTTTAATTATTCCTGTATATTACAGATAGATACTTTTGGTACAGATTATTTATTATTTTATATCGTGTTCCAGCAGTTTTTAATACATTTACAGCCTGTGTATATTAACGAATGCCTCGGGCGGTCATCCAAAAGGAATCTCGAATCGAGTTTTTGCCTGGTAGCGATTACTGCACGCCGCGTTGCGCGCCTAGGTGCGGCTCGGGTTACCACAGCCTTTTTACTTATTTATTTATACCCATATTAAAGTTAACTCCAAAATAAATCATAAAAATTGGACCTTGCAGTTATTCAGGAAGATTTGACTATATTAAATGTAAAGTCTCTAATTTTAATATTTTTTTGCTATTTACTTTGGATCTACTTACCTCTTTAATTAAAAAAGTTATTTACACTAAAGAAAGTATCTTGTAAATAAGTACAGATAAACATTGAAATGAATTGAAATTCAGCATTTTTATTGTCCCTGATTTTCTGCAGCTCTTTTTCGTACGCACTCTAGGGACATTATCTCTTGGCAGGCGAAAACATCTTCATTTGACTGCGCAGTAAATGTAGTACAACGCTCGTTAGTAAGAATACGACAAAAATATATAAAAGAACCCTAGAGAAAATTAAGTTGTCTTCACCCTTGATTAATTCACCTTTATCAAAGCATCGCAATAAAACCGTCATTCTTTACTTGTGATATGACAGATCCGATATCTCCATTAGCTCGTACACCGTCATCATACCAAGCTGGCCTCTACGTGAATTGAAATAAAAATAAAACATAACACGTATCACGAATTTGAACGAGCGCCAGTTTCGTACTTTGTATCAATTGCCGTGATCGAGGGTCCAGCAGACGCGCTCATAAATTAAAATCCATCATATTTGTTTTTCGTACGAACAAGTAAATAAAATTCCGATCGACGGAGCGTAACTTCGCGCAGTACGTAATCAACAGTTTTATTCGGCGATACCTCTGCCTTGATTTTGAGCTTCATCCTTTCCACGAACGTACCTCGTTCTTCATTTAAATATCTGTCGACTTCGGATTCAGTTGACGCTGATTAAATTCAACTCGTCTGAATATTTTTATTGAGCAAAGTTGTATTTGGTTTTTTTTTTTCATTCGAGTTCAACAGTTTTTATAAGCCTTTGTAACGGTTCGCCGTCATTTGATTTTTGAGACCACAGAGGCGCTAGTTAATGCGAAGGTCAGTAATTAACTCACGAGATCAACAAGCCGCTTAATGCTAATGGGTCCTTTCCACGTCAAAGGTCTGAGAGGCGTCGGAGCGCGTCTGTCCGAATAATGGGGCAGGTTATGCCCTTCATGGCCAGCTGTCAGATCCTCGACCTTTTCGACCCTTGTCAGCATCAATCGATTAGCTTAACGTGTAACATTAATTCGTCTTTATACTATTATCTCAAGAGAACTCCCAAATCTTAAACTCTTTCAATGTGATACTTGCCCTCGTACAACAATGTAGGGAAATTGATTTTCCTTACGTGGCGCATCAACTTATCGATTTCGTGACAGAGGAAGCGAGGCTGTTATTTTTATAGTCTCCATGTAACAGTATGTGCGGTATCCGTTTTTGCTTGCGAAAGGTTTTCGTGCTCGTGCTTATTTAGCGTAATTTTCGATGCGCGTTTTGTTCACAGATGCCATAAAGTGAACATAGGTAATATATTGGAACATGGGCCAAAATAATGTAATGTAAGCGTATCATTACAAAATCTGCAAAACAAAATATGGTTTATATTATAAAACCCAGTGAGGTGAGATATAAATGTAGATATCGAAATAAAAAACCAATGAAAATTCGTCCGTTGAAGATTTCACTTACTAAAATAAATATAACAAATGTCATGTAACAAATTACAGGAACAGCAATAGAGACCGTTCATTATGAATAAGTTTATGTAATGCATAAAGTTTACGACTCAGTTCTGTAGTTTTTGACATTTCATTTGATATAGTTGGCAATAAAAAGTGACAATAAAATTATAGAACTAATTTCTCTTTGTGTAACGAGAATTTATTACGTAATCCAAATGAGTTGTAAAACATACCGCCTGTTATGTTATTATGTGACAAATCGTTGGTTTTAGCCACTGGAGCAGTCATAACGAAATAGTAATGGATAAATTATGCATAAAATTTGTTTTAATGCACTTTAAAACTTTCTAGTTAATGAACGTGACATTTTTCTTACACGAATATACATTTAACTGTTCCCTTGTAACACGAATGTTCCCCTGGGTCGATTCCGTGGCCCGTCAATACCAGAGTTTTTGTAGTGACTAAGTTTCGTCGAATTCGACTAACCATTCTTGTTGTCAATCCCATGCTATAATAGAATTACTTTGTTACATATAGAAAATCAATACAAAGTATTCTTGGGTGACGACGCTTCACAATCTATGTTGCCTCAAAATCGAGTAAAATTAAATGTACCCAACACTTAACCTCGATCGTATTGTACAAAACATTACACTATTTCCGCCCTAAGATTTTTTTTTTAAACGAAGTTTAATTTATCATTGTAGGAAAGTAAAACTATAAAAATGTATGAGGGAATACGAATGACATCGGGAATATTAAAGTAAAATTTAAAAAATGTTGCTGCGATAATACTTTCGTTATGATATATTTAGTTTAATTTATTCATCAGATAGTTGAGCAAATATTTTCTTAATTAAGGGTAAACATTGATCCAAGTGCTGTGAATTAATCAAATATGAGCACATCGTATCGCCGACATATAGAGCGTTAATTTTTCTGTTGACAGTATCAGTTATGCCAATATGAAAAATATGGAGTGCGGAAGATCACTGATTAAAATTGAAATATTTAAGTATGTAATTACAAACTGTTTGTACAGCGCTCGTGTTGTAAATAAGATTTAATTGTGGTTATAATTTGTTTTAAAAACAATGATGTATTTTATTAAAGCTTTTTTTATTTAATCAAACGACGAGACGAGCGGGGCTTGATGATAAGTGATACGCCTGCCTATAACAACGTTTATACAAACAGGCGCTAGTTAAATTGATATATACAGCACTAAATTGCACTTGTCGCCTGATACTTGAGATGTTGAGTCTCGTTACCCCAGCAATTACACTAGCTACAGCAGCATTCAAATCCGATCACAGTAATGTTTACATACTCGTGTTTGGCGGCAGAAATAGGAGCTACGGTGGTATCCACCTTGACGGTCTCTGGCAACAGAGACCTACCAACGGTACAAGAGCTACATTTATTATAAAAATATAATACAAACTGGAACGTGTAGGTGGTCGTTTAATTAAAGATAAGTTATACGGGGTGCCCATAATATTAGTTATATTCAGGAATTTAAATTACAAACTCTTTTATGTATATCGTTATGCTTAAGGCACCGCGTTTCTAATTGATCTCATTTTTATTTATTATTATATATGAAATGGAGGTAGAACTTAATACGAAATCTACATTTTGAATATATTTTGCTATATTTACAACAAATAGGCATAGATGTGTGCCAGTATAACCGAGTCTGATCTATCCTGGTGTCAAAAATTTTAAGAAAATTGAGTAAGCGGTTAAAAGGGATTAATAATTTTTTATTATTCCACAAAAAGACTAGACCAGCAAAGCGTTCGCTTAATAGTAAGTGATACGCCCGCCTATAAGAAAGTGACTCTACTTTAGATACACTGCTCCATATTATGCACATTGATTTGAGACATAAGGTGTGAAGTCACAGTAAAGTTCGTACATTACTGTTTGGCGGCAAAATAGGAGCTGCGGTAATACCTACGTACATGGTCTACGGCAACTTAGACCTGCCGCTAGTAAAGGTGCAGGCAGGCTAGGCAGCGCCATCCCCAGACAAGTTACAATAAATATATTGGGCACAAAGTTTTCATGGACAAATCCGATTCATAGATGATATGCTGTATGCTGCCGAGTGTTTGCTTTTAATTTCTTTTTTTTTTTACTTTTGATGATATTATAATTGCTTTTTTTTACACACCTTAATAGGAAAAGAGGTCCCTTAATTATATCTATTTGTGTTCAGCGCTTCGTAAAATTATTCAAATAATGTTCGAGGTAACGCCGCTTTTGTAACGAATTGCCACGTATTTTCCCCTGTGTCGTGTTTATGGCCGATTGCGAAATAAAAGTCAAACATCGTAAATTCAAGTTCCCGTAGCATAAACAAATCTTATCTTCACAAAAGCAAGGCTTATCTGAAAACACAACATCAATATTTCTAAGTATTAAATCAGTAAATTTATACCTTATAATTCGGAATATGGAACTGCAACAGTTAACAGTAAAGTTAGCATTACACCGAAAGGTTAGCATTACACTTTATTAGTGGAGGGTGCAAAAACTCAATGTCTTTAATCCACAAATACAATTATTTAATGAAAGGGTATTAATATTTACTATAGTGTTTATTCATAATCTTTACTTACCCTACATGATTTTTATCTGCAAAACACTAACACTTAAGCTTTACTTGTGGCCGCGAAGAGTGACCGCGGAATTGAACCCTTGACTACCATGGTTGACAAGGCTAGCGTCTACCCGCTGCGTTACGGAACTAGATAAATATTAATGTTTTTCTTAAGCAACCCACAATTAAATATCAGAAAAATTTATTATCATAAAATGGTAATGGTGTATAATTATCCGATATAGACGTAATTAAACCTTTTTAACAAATGATTATATAAATTCAAGCAAGTTATGATCATTTTTATTATTATCATTATATCCCTGCCTCTGTTCCTACTTATATAAAGTCTCTGTTGCCAGAAACTATCTAGGTAGATACCATCACAGCTTCTATATGTACCTCCAAACAGTACTGTGCAAACATTACCGTGTTTCCATTTGAAGGGGGTTCAAGCTAGTGAAATTTAAAACAAGACTCAGCTAGCATCTTGTGTTGTTATGAACAGGCGTATGTATCATTTACCACCATGAGAACATCACATCGAATAAAAAAAAAAACGGTCGCTACATGTTTGCTATTCCTTTCTTTTATCAACCGTGACAACTCATAATCTGCTTCTTTTAATATATATCACACAAGCTCTCCATATTAGGTAATTAAAATAATATTCGTTCTCTTTCGGGATGGTTTAATACAGTAATCTGTAATATATAATTTTCGGATAATTTTAAGATAAATATGATCAAATTGGTAGGATCAGCTTATAACATAATCACGTTATATATTTAGTCGCACTAGATCCTAAGGCTTTAATGACGTAGCCTAGCGCACGGTCTCAAGATTGTTGTCTTAGAAGGAAGTTGCGGGTAACATAGTTAGTATCGGCACTTTCTTTCGAGTGAATTATGTTGACATGAAAACCGGCGAACTTCGATGTTTATAATATGTAACTGTTACGATTTTCATTGCTTTTACAGTGATTTATATTTCATTCCGATATAGTATTAAATTTTTTTTAAACCTATAATAACAACAACTTTTTTCTGATACTAATAAGAAATATACGTGTAATAATTTTAGATATTTAATACAAATCCTATGAAACGGTATATTTATTTGTGCGTGGTAATAAACACTATATCAAAACTATTAGTAGAGAGCTGCCCAAATCCATAAATTCAAATTAACGACGTACCTTTATAATTTAACTAACTAAAAGTTATAATGACATCAACAAAACACGTTATATGATTTAGTGACAAAGATGTTGACTACATTTGTTTGTAAACAATGTATTCCCATAGTAGAAAGTAATGTTTGCGTGGGATATCCAGCACACTATCAAAATGACGCTCGAGGGACCGAAATGTAATTATACACGTTTAATTTAATCTACATTACAGACTAATCCTGCTAAAATGGCACAATAGCTGGCACAGGACTCGGCACTATTCGCGGTTGCTTCCAGCGCGTTGTCGTGTTCTGCTTAGTGATGTCCGTTTCCTAATTGAGATCTTTATCATAGAAGAATATTTACTATTTTCACGTTGGATATATTTTTTAATTCAATGAAGCGACGAAACGTGCGGGACGTTCACCTGACGGTAAGCGACACGCCCGCCCATAACAACGTGGTGCTAGTTAAGTTGTTATACACTGCATCATATTGCTCTCGTCGCCCTTGAGAAAGGATGTTAAGTATCATTACCCCAGTAATTTCACTAGCTGTACTCCCTTCACTCCGGAATACAGTAATGTTTACACACTACTGTTTGGCGACAGAAATAGGAGCTGTGATGGTACCAATGTAGACGATCTACGGTAAAAAATTTTACACAAAGAATTTTATACAAAGAAGTGATGTACACTAGGTCGTCCTCAATACGCCGCTCCATATCTTTAAATTCTTGATGCTATCTTTACACAACTACGAGTACATTGTGCTCACTGTTTTGAGACTTGAGTTGCTTTACACTGCCTAATAAATTTCACTACCTACAAATCCTTTTAAGGTGAAAGATAGTAATATTTGTATATTACTAGTTACTTTGACCGTGTCTAATAAAAACCTCTACACCATCCATAAACTTTTGTATATCTGATCTATACATTACAGTGTGGTGTTTTTAATATTAACATTTATTACTACTTATGTATTTTTCAATAACTATCTCTGATTCAACAGCTTCTGTGATTTAATTATTTAACTTCTACCTAAAGGGCTTGTTTGGTTGGCGTAATACTGTAATAACCAACTCTGCACCTCACAATTATCTTACTTATTTACCAGGGTTGCAATAGAAATCGGTTTTGACCATTATCATATTAAAAGTAGCAGATAGTACAATCAACAGCGTAAAATGTTAAGATATTTTTATTACAATTTTTACTAGAAGTGGAGTTCTGTACTGTATATTATATACACAAGAATCTTTATTCTCAAGAATGAACTAGTCCAGCACTATTCGATGCATTCTGTTCGCGCAGCCGGTTGTGTAGCAAACTGGGCTAATATTCTTAAACGGTTACATTGTCGCGGCTGCAAACTGCCAAAAACTACTGACGCTCTTTCTGCAACACAACACGACTCAACCTGCAAAATGGAAATTCGTAAAGCTGTTAATTGAACGCACGAGTTTTATGTTCAACGTATGTAATGTCAATTATTATTTTATACAATAATGAAAGATGAGAAAGGAAACATGAAAACTCCGTACGGATATGTCTAAAATATTCTTAAGATTATATATACTTCTTAGTTGAAGAAATAAAACGAAACTCCAACGTACAATTAGAAAAGCTCCCTTTGTTCACTTAATGCTTGATATTCTTTTGATTTCTTTAAACTACTTTAAAATGAGCATCATTTCCTAGACTCCATAGAGTCCGTACGATATAATGAAACTAATTTAATGGAGTAAGAAACTCACTTAAAGTTATTAAAACACTATAAAGTGCCTTGCAGTCTCGCTATCAAGCTAATTGAAAACAACATTGTAGTGCCCACAGACTCGCTTCAACTTAATTTCTAACATAAGATTACTTTGCCGTTTTTTATACATGCGCCGCCTTTGCGGAGATGTTCTTTATCGAATTTTATTTTTATTACAAACTATTAAAAAACTTACTCAAGACTTGTTAATATTTTTTGTAACACTGCTGCTCAAAATATTTTTGTTACATAAAAAATCGAAAATTTGTCAGTGTTACTTGTTATTAACAACAATGTAAAAAAAATTACAAAGAATGAAAAAACATATAATTATGGATCTCATAAAATAATAAATCAGCTGTTTTAATGATCAGCAAGTTGAAATAGATAATTTAATAATAAAATAATAATTGAGCAAGAAAATACAAAGAGTGCAAGAAGTAAAGAAGAAAATAATAAAAAGCATATATTGTTTGTTTCAGTTCGTAATGGGTATTCCTGTGTGCCAGTAGCGTTATCTGAAGGTTTGGACATCAGGTTGGGTACTTCTGTCACAGAAATTCTCTATGGGGGACCAGGAGTTACAGTGAAAGTCCACAATCCTAGAACTCCGAACCAACCACAAATTTTTAAAGGTAATCTATTCCTTTGATTATTAAAAGCGTGTATGTTCTGTATTGTTAAATCCCAAAAATTTTAATTATGTATATCTAAGAAAAAAAAAACAGTATAATGGTAATTACGATAAATGGTTCAATATCAAACCGGCTCGCAGAGTTATGTGAAAAAAAAAACAATTTTTTTTTATTTTTATTTTATATTTATTAAGGATATTATTGAGAATTTTAATTTGAATTTTTGAATTGATTTAATTTGAAAATTTTAATTGAAATCATTGCAAAAATCGTTTTATTTTATCCGGCCTATTTATCCTTGTGTAACAGGTTAAATATTTTCGTAGTTTATATTTAACCTTATAAAAACCACGTGTTCTAAAGGCTGGACGCCGCCTGAGAAACAACAAAAAGAACACGAAACATGAACGGCGACAAATTAATGGGCGTTATGAGAAAAATCCACAGCGCCGACGGCGGCACATCGTCGCTTCTTTGTCGCGGAATGATTTGCAATTCTAACACGTTAATTTCACTTTGACGTGGCGCAAAAATGCGGGCTCCTCGTTGACCCGAACCGCTGTCCCATCCACCCACACTGCGCTCGGAGCCGCTCTGAATTTGCATACAGCGGAGTCAATTGCAAAAGTGCCAGATAAACTCTAAAGAGAAGGCCCCGGTCCCCGTTACTGCCAAGGTAACACAAAAAAGAACCACTTCCTTTGAGCACGGCTACATGCCAAAAATATCGTTCCTCATGAATTTCTCTTTCAATATTCTCCCTGACAGCTATCGCGCTGCAACTTACTGACCTGAATAAAGCGCTTTCAGCATTTAACGTTAAAGATATCGTAGAAAAGTTACAGTTCCGTTTATTGACAGACAGTTTTTAAACTCCAAAAGTTCTAGCTAAAAATCTATAAAAGTTTATTGCATTTAAAAATGTAGTATATTTTAAACCGCATTTTAAAGATAAAATAATAATTTCTATTTACAATGATATATAATGTAGCCATGGGATCAAATCAGCATTTTTATGGTCACATTTACTGTTTACAAGAGAAGAATTTTTTTTTAATCTACATTGAGTAAACATCTAATCCTAATTTCACGTGATGTTACGTGACAACGGGACCGTGGATAACGAACAGTGCTAGCCCACAATACTATGGTACTTCTCTATGTGGACTACTGGAACAACAATGATCTTATGTCAACAGACTAAAAATGAGAAGGTGGTCAGGCAGGCGTGTTTAAAAATACTCTACTACCGGACAAACTAAACAACATATGGTTCCGAAATCGAACCAGAGACTGTATTTCTAAATAAATGGTTAGCAACTGCCTTACGGAGGCAATTAAAAATTGTCTTGAAGATCTTTCATCATCATCATCATCATCATCAGCCGATAGACGTCCACTGAAGATCTTTACACAATAAAAAAAGACTTATGCTCATAAACTTCACTTGGTGACTGGTGTCATCATTGTCGCTATCTCTTTGTTTTATTCAATTTTATACTACATTATTGGTGGAACTATTTAAGTGAATTAAAATATACAGGGTGAAAGGTAATAGGTGTAAAAGATCTGAAGGGGCTAAAGTATAGCTCGTATCTTATCTATCTATGTATGGAATACCCCATCCAAAAACAATGGTTCTGTAGTTATTCATTTTTTAAATATTTTTCAAAAAATTCCCGATTGTCTAGGAAAAAATTCGATGATTTTGTTTCTTACTTATTTCTTCACAAATTTTATTGTAATAATCATTTTTTTATTATATTAAATTAATAATCATCACTTACAGGCTAAAACTTTTAAATAAGGTTCTTTGAAAGGCGTGACAGTAAAAAATAAGGCGTCACACTTACATTTTTATTTAATACTAAAAGAAAATTTTATTTATAAAAATACGTACAAAGCACATAAATAAATACCTGACTGCAATACCTATCCGACAAGGTATAAAAAAGTACATAAAGTTTCAAATAATTAGGAAAAAAAAAAACACTTGTAATAAAAACAAGTACCACGAAATATCAAACTGTAGAGACTCATAAAAGTAGACGCCGCGCCGACCCTTAATTTGACCCTTTTATTGTTGTTATTACACGTGCGAAGTTATTGTAAAGAAAGTACATAAAGTTTCTAAAAAAAAAAAACACCTTTTTGCTGAAACTGACGGCCACGGTTCCTGATACATGCACGAAACCTTTTTCTTAAGTCAGATTGAGTGACGCCGTGTGAGCAGTTCTCCTATTTTGTTAGCAGCGACGACGATGCGTGACTTTAAATCTTTTAACGAGTTTAATTCGTGTCATGTACACTAAAGATTTCATGTGACCCCGTAAGTAATAATCACAAGGTGTTAAATCAGGACACCTTGGCCACGGTGTTGGTCAGCCTCGGCCAATCCATCGGTAAGGGAAAGTAGTGTCCAACTACTGTTTTACACTGGGACGAAAGTGGGCGGGACAACCCTCATGCTGGAACACTATTTCTCTTCTGGTTTCCAATAGCATATTCTCCAGATAATTAAAAAAAATATTTAGAAGAAAATCTTCGTACGTCTCCTCATTTAAATTGTTGAGCAATAAGACTGGGCCTATCAAGTAAGTATGACTTATGCCCATCCATACGTTTACGGAGAATCCTCGCTGATGAGCTCTTTCTCTAATCACGTGGGGATTTTCACCTCGCACAGCACAATAATGACTATAATGAAAAGTTGTTATGCCGTCTCTGTTAAACTTCGATTCATCAGTCCACAATATTTAGGTGAGAAAATTATTATTTTCTAAGTCTGCATGCAGTATAAAATGGCACAAAACTATCCTCCTTAGGTCTTCTCCCTCCAGGGCCTGGACCGGTGTATGATGGTAGGGTAGAGCCTTGCCGTATGCGCAGTAAATCACACTTTCCATTCTGTTAAACCCAGCAAACTTGCCACGACCCTGGTTGACGTAGTCGGGTCTATAACAAAATAGCCTATGATTCCTTCTTCCTCTTCATTATCGTAGATGCGTGGCCTACCTGTGTCATGTCGCCTCTGTTGAACGCTGCCAGTTTCCCTGACGCGTTGATACGCCACAGCAAACACTATGACTTGGTAGGTGACGATTTAGAAAACGTAGCTGATATTCTCTTCGTGCTTGTAAAGAATTTCTATCACTAAGTCTATAACAATAGAAAATGTGAGCGTATTCTTCATTACCGTAATCCGCCATTGAAATTAAATTTTTTGATATGGAAAGGAGAAACTATTCAGAATTAAGAAGAAAACGATAATGTACGTCCGACCACGAAAGTAGTTAAATTTTAACTGTCGTACTGACTCATTACCTAAAAATCACATTGCATATGTTTTACAATGAACTTAATATCTAATACGACAACAAGAAGCTCGCACGTGTTACAACAAAAACAAAAGGGTCAAATTAAGGGCCGGCGCGGCGTATACTTTTATGAGTCTCTACAGTTTGATATTTCATGGTATTTGATTTTATTGTTTTTTTTTCTAAATTTTAGAATCTTTATGTACTTTCTTATATCTTGTCGGATAGGTATTGAAGTCAGGTACTTATTTATGTGCTTTATACGTAATTTTATAAACAAAATTTTATTTTAGTATTAAATAAAAATGTAAGTGTGACGCTTTATTTTTTACTGTCACGACTTTCAAAGAACCTAATTCAAAAGTTTTAGCGTTTAAGTGATGATTATTAATTTAATTTAATAAAACAATGATTAAACAATAATTATTACAATAAAGTTTGTGTAGAAATAAGTAAGAAATAAAATCATCGAAGTTTTTCCTAGAAAATCGAGAATTTTTTGAAAAATATTTAAAAATTAATAACTCCAGAACCATTGTTTTTGGATGGGGTATTCCATACATAGATAAGATACGAGCTATACTTTAGCCCCTCCAGATCTTTTACACCTATTACCTTTTACTCTCTATACTTATAAATAAACATGTTTTACAGAACTCTGATTGATTTATCGAAAAAAATCACCGTTATCATTTAAATACTTGCAGACTCGTAGCACGAAATCTCGGTTAATGAAAATGGGCGTTATATTTGCGACATATACATATAATTCTAGAGCTAGAGCTGAACGCCGTTAGCCAAGATCAAGTGCAGCTCTAATGCTGATTGCTAGCTTTTATAGCATAACACTCACATTTTACGGCCTTTTTTCGCACATTCATAAAAGTTCCAATAAACGTTAACGCCGCTCGCTGAAATGCTGTTTAATGAATGAAAATCTTTTATTTAACACTGGTTGAACCGGCCAATTGTTGTGTACATTTATATCATACATAAATTATTATTTCTGATGCGAAAATTAAAGTATATCGCCCAAATGTAAACATTATGGTTTTTTCTGTTTCAAAGAGGATTCTGTCAAGAATCCTTAACAATAATATATTATTTACATTGTAAATATATTATGATTTTTATTTGTAGCCGTGATAGCTCAGTGATGCCGTGATAAACCAAATTATAAGGCGGTCGTAATAAAGTGGCGCGGGTTCGATTTTCTATTTTTATTTTATTCAATCGAGTGACTAGACAAGCGGGACTTTCACCTAATGGTAAGTGATACGCCTGCCCATAGCAACGTCGCGCTAGTTAGGATGGTATACACACATTGCGCTGGTCGCATGAAACAGGATTTTGAGTTCGTTCGTTACCTCAGAAATTACACTAGCTGCATCATCTGTATACAGTAATTTTTGCACACCACTGTGGGCGAAAAAAATAGGTATTGCGTTGGTACGTACCTAGACAGTTTCCTAGCAACTGAGAACTACCACCAATTCTTATAAGGTCAACTCAGTTGCATGAGCTTGAGAATAGGGTTGTGGCGTGTATCCATCACCACAAGAGTACCGTCGCGACGCCGCTCTGGACAGACTTTCTTTGTTATTCCGTCATCGTCCTCTCACCTGGCACTCGAAGACTAAACAACCTAATTTGTTGGTTATATTTATAAACAAATGTTGAGTTATTAATTTGTTTATTCATACAATACGTTGATGGAAACAAGAGCGCGGTGTTGTGTCGCGCGTTTAAATAATCAATTAAGTATAAAAGACTGGACGTCTTGAAGTAGAAATCACTTTCAGATTCCTGAGACAGCGGAGTTAACTGTAACTGTTAATATTAATTTTCTTTTACCATTGTAAAGTGAATTTTAAGAAATACATGGGTACTATTTGAACCACGCGATTTCTTTACAAGAACAAAACTACACAAACCCACATTGGTGAACCGGACGTCAGCTGCAAATAAGGCCATACGATGAAAAAAAATATTGTGTGGCAACTGACTTAAAATCAACAGCTTTCATTCGACATCCAGAAATTCGCACTCGGCCAGAGTGGGGGATTAGGCTTTGACTCTCTCCTTGTTAGAAAATGGGAACATTAAGAGGACTTGTTTATTTTAATTTGTTAAAACAAATCATTAAAACGGAACCGCATTATAGAAATTAATAAACGGCACTTTCAATAATTTCCGCTTCAACTAGCCTCGTTATTGTCCGCCGTTTGAGTAGAACGAGGTCCAGATGGAAAGTTTTAATACAGCGCTATATTGTTCCAGGTGATGTGGTTCTGTGCACTTTGCCGCTGGGAGTGCTCAAAGTTGCAGTGGCGAACAACGGCCAGAATCAACAGAACTTTGTAAAATTTGATCCGCCACTGCCCGACTGGAAGGTACGTAAACTCTCTCATAGTCCGGCACGGGTTAATTACGGACCGAGATATTTTTTGCAATATCAAATGAAAATTGGAGAAATATTTTTATTCGAGAAACTTTATTATATTATATGTCAGACTGCTGTAAAAGCGACTTACGCAATTTTTTGTTATAATAAAATCACAGTTATTGTGTAAGATCGAAGGTCACTTTGAAATAAATCTCAAAGTAACCTTTAGTACCTTTAATGCGCATATCACAAAAAGAAGAAACAAAATTATAAGTTACATATTTTTTATCATCTTATAGCATTTTTTAATTGATTTATGTAGATTACAATGTGTTAAGAGACCGTATTTTAATTATTCATTTGTTATACAAAGTTAGTCGTAATTAAAAACCATTATCTTTTGGAAAAATTGGTGGTAAGCAGCATTATAATACTCGGTACGGGAGTACTACAGTTTCTACCGCAAAACCATAATCCACAAGTGTATAAGAAAATTCTAAAATTTTATTATTTAATTAAATTATTTGTTTACAGGTCGCAGCTATCAAACGTCTTGGTTATGGAAATTTAAACAAAGTGGTCCTGTGCTTCGAGCGAACATTTTGGGATCCCAGCGCCAATCTCTTTGGACACGTCGGGACAACGACAGCCAGCAGAGGTGTGAGATAGTTTGATAAGCCGTTTGGTCGATACACTATATCTACGTTATACCTATAACTGCAAATGCTCCTATTATAGTGAAAAGGAGGAATCACAACCATTCACCAACAACTCAAACACCTTAGGAGATTTTTGGATATTTGAAAAATCTGTACACTTACATTACAATCTACGAGAAATTATATGATTTATTAATTACTGCTACATATAGTTACAATATGCATAACAGGACGTAACTGAGACTTTTGTGACGGGAATGAAATAACTAAGGCGATAGCTTTCTGTCTCATTCGAACTTTTCGGTAGCAATAATCTAATTATATAAAATAAAAGTCTCCACCGATCTCTAGAAAATGAACGGAGCTCAGTTTGCTCTCCAAGGATACAACTCGTAAATTATTTCCCGGCATAAATAGTGTAAAACGCAGGAACAGCGGCCGCGACGCGATAACGAATTAAAAGCTGAATAATTTAACGCTTCTGAGGGACCCTAAGGGGTACTCTTCGGCGATAAATCACTATCACTGCAACGAGTCGAGACATGCTATTTTTTACGTTATGCTTTAGTACACCTTAGCTCTTTGTTGGCTAGCTTCATTAAGGCCCCACTTTAGCGATGGGAATACCGGAACAATGTACGACGGTCCTTGAACTTTTTTTTCTTCGATACCAATTTAATGCTTTTGGGATATCTGATGAATGCTATCACCCGGCGTTTCTTTGCAAGTTATGTGAGAACATGTGCTTATCGCAGCCTCTACCTTAATGTGTGCAAAAACTTAAATATGGTCCAATTAAGCTCATTAGTACCTTTACTACAAAAAATTTACAATATTTATTTTATATACGTAAAAGATGTATTATTATACCCTTATATTTAACTGTTGGCAAGACTAGGAGCGTTTTGGGACTGCCTAAAATACTCTAACTTTAAAAACAATAAATATATTATTAACCTAAATACAGCAATCGAGTAGTTAGAGAATCAAAAAAAACGTACCATCTCCAACTACAGGATCAAGGACTTAACATTACAAAGTATTTAACCGCTGTGCTACAGGGAGGTACTGCTAGATTAGATCATTGTGTTACCATTCCACTTTGGTTTGACTTTTTTGAATGGGATATTGGCAAATGTTTTCAGCTTTGTATTATTCTTAACTTTCGATTCACTTGTTGCAGTTTAAGGTTTTTGTTTATATTCCATATTTTTGTTAGGTGAGCTGTTTCTCTTCTGGAATCTATACAGTGCGCCCGTACTGTTGGCCTTGGTTGCGGGCGAGGCGGCCGCGGTAATGGAGAACGTCACCGATGACGTCATTGTGGGCCGCTGCATCGCCGTACTCAAGAGCATCTTCGGGCACGCCGCCGTGCCACAACCTAAGGAGTGTGTCGTCACAAGGTATCGTTTCTAAAGCATTGTAATATGATGGTCAGATATTCTGGAAATTACTATGATATTCAAATCTTCAACCTAATGACTTCCAATTGAGTGAGATAGATTCTGTAAACAGGTTTGTTACTTTTTGTAACGCTTTCTTTTTTTTCTTACGTCACATAATAAACAGAAAAAGTTTTATGGCTCTATGTTACGTAAAGTTTTTGTTGTTATTACTGATTTTTTTGATTAGAAAATAGAGATAAACGAATATTTATTCGTGCCACCTATTTAGTTTATTGTAAGCCACTTTATGGTGTCGTTGTCATATTACCTCTTTTATCAGGAACTAGACTTTATGATTGTGATATAAATTGTTTTTTTTTTGTAGATGGCGCGCGGATCCATTTGCTCGCGGGTCATACAGCTTCGTGGCGGTAGGTTCCTCGGGCACTGATTACGACTTACTGGCGGCACCTGTACCTGGCTCGCCTGGGGAAAATAGGCTGTTTTTTGCTGGTGAGTTAATTATTTTATAGCCACACATAGGCTTGGCATAACGCACTAAGACTGCATAAAAGGCGATAATGTGAATTTACACAACCATAACCTGACATACTTATTTACCTTTTAACTCCCGGACATATTTTGAAAACTTTATTTTAATACCAGAAACAAAGACAAATATTTTTAATTCAATGTGGTTAGAAAATTAAAGAGTTCAAAGTATTAATCAGATATGTTATAGTAATGGGAAAGCGCTGTTACAGTATCGTGTTACACATACATAACATTGTTAATTAACACTAATGGGTTAATAGACGTATCTCACGTTATATACACGACATTTATCAGTTTTAAGAAATAAGTCTAACCAACGGTCTAGTCTGCCGATTAAAAGCCACACAACGTGCGATGGAGAGTTGTAAGATCGGCATTTTTATAAGACACAATATCAGAAATTCAAAAAGAAACTAAGATGACGACTTAGCTCTTAAAATTTGGTAAGTAGCATTGGATCCACCACATATGTCGTGTCAGTGACAGCCGATGACCGTAAGGAGCACTCCCTCCAAATGGAGCGACCGCTTCATACGAGTAAACGGAAATCGGTAGATGCGAAAATCTGAGGACCACATTTGGTAGAAATCAGTGGGTTAGGACCTATATCCAGCAGTAGATGAATAAAGGCTGATCATGACGAACGAGTCTTTTAATATTTATCTTCCTAATTACTGTTACAGATTTATTATGATATTCAGAATTTGTTCGTCACTTTACTTAAACATCTCCGCGAAATCATGAATGAAGGAACCGAATAACATTTTCCTTATACGCTTTCTATTACTTCCGATAAGGAAAAAACGCTGTATAAGGCTCATAAAAAGTTATGTGAAATATCAAAATCACAGGAAATAATTATATTGATTCTGTTCTTTTAGCTTTGAAATAAAACAGGAAGCAGAGTTTGAAGATAAATTATAACAAAACAATTGGTATTTATAATCTTGGGAGTCATTATAATAAAACATATTAATTGCTCATTGCTTGTCAGTTGAATTGTAATTAGTGGTGCGTTTCTCCTACAGCTCGAGATTATTTATACGGTCTTACCATCAGGTGCACGTCCCACTGATCTCAAATAAAAAAAAATATTCTGCTCATCTCGCCTTTCAAACGCCACCATATCGTCATTAACTGAAAAGTTCAAATGCTAGACCTAAGTCTGTCTTGGTCTGTACCACCACCAAATAACCCAAAACCGACCACTTATACATGCGAACTAAGAATCCTTGTTATATAATTAAAAGAGCTGTTAGTGAATTATGTATTTAGCTCGCGGATAACAGATGCACAGCCCTGAGTCCGATGAAGCTGTTATCGTTGTCAAAGATACTAACGGCGCAAACTTCATTAAAAAAAAGTATGGATCGACTTTAAACATACATTGAAATAATCGTATATTATTAATTCGTAGGCGAGCACACGATGCGCAACTACCCAGCTACTGTGCACGGTGCATTTCTCTCTGGGCTGCGGGAAGCGGGCCGCCTGGCAGATCTGCTGCTGCCGCACTCACCCTACTCCAACCACTAGTGGCAACACCGAGCGCACAACCTGTAAGGTACAGTTTACTTTAACACTTTTAAATCAACATCAAAACAAGCAATAACCGACATGTATTTACATATACATTTATTAATATATGTTTTGATTGTTTTTATTATTGTATTAAATTATTACTTGTTTTTGTATGACGATAGCACAGGAACTTATTAAAGAAGGTAATGAGTTTAACATCTGTAAAAAATATTTCCATAGCATTTAATTTTTTCAATGTCACTTTACGTTATGTTGTGTATGACTTATTTGAAATAAATCTTTTCCATGTATTTTATAATTACACTTAATTTAGTGCTTTCATAATTTTTTTTTTCTATTTATCTTAGCTCTAAATTCATAAATAATATTATTTTATTTTAACATATAACATAAAAAGTCTTTTATTCTTAGTAGTTAATAATAAAATAAAACTATATTTAATATATGTATATATAAATGTGTATGTGGGTATGTGTATGTATATCTACGTATAGATGTTTTTACGTTTATTAATATAATTTTAGTCAATTATTAAGCTACTATCTTCCACAACTTCTCACCTCACCGAAGGTTAGCTGGTAGAGAATGCCAACAGTCATTAAGCCGGCTGTACCTTTTGTATACCTCTCTGTAAGGTTTTACAATAAAGAGAAAAACAAAATAAACTTTACATTACTTAATGAAAATTTAATGTGAACTTTGTAGTGAATGTAATTAGGAAATATTTCTTTTATTTACGGGAAGGAGCTATAAATGTATCTTTTGTGGTTTCTAAACATAAAATGTATAATTTTTTTTTAATATGAATAAGTAAATGCATTATCCCGAATGCGAACATTCACCGGTACTAAATAACGGCGATAAAAATGGCTATCGGCAGTCCGTATCGAGATGCTGTAACGGTCCACCTCTTCGAGCATGACTCCGCCCGTGTTGATAGCGCGAGTCGTGCTTTGCTCCTCTCACACTTTATCTCGAAAATGATTTGTGCATCCGATTTCTATGGACACAAAGCAACCTATTATATGTTATAACTGATAGCGACAAGTAATTACCTCTTTGACTTCCTCCTGTTTCCAAGTTTAAAAACTCTGATAATTTGATAGTTACAATTTCATTTGCTTTTGTTTGTCACATGTTTAAAAATTATTACCAATATTATTAACAACCTTATTTGTAACAAAAAATTATATATATATATTTTTTTTTACACCGTAATCCACCACCACTCGAATCCGGACTGAAGCTACATCAAATATCTTGACATCGATCGGTCCTACGGTGCCAGCTTCCAGCGGTTGTCGACTTTCACCAGGTCGTCGGAACACCACGTGGAGGGCCTTCCAGCAAATGCGTCTACTGTTACGCTACTTGTAGAAATTAATGGCTCTTCAGCCATCAATCCTTCGAAGAAAGTGGCCTGGCCGTTGACTTATAATTTTAAGCAATCTTTTAGGATATACATTTTAGATTAAAATGTGAAATTATACATAAGAAATCATTATTATTTTCGTACAGATACCAATAAATAAGCTTGTTTCATAACGTCATATATATAACTTATATACCATAGTGTTATTAAAAAGAGAGCAATAAAAAAAGATCATTAGATTTTTTAAATATCTGTGATTTAATGATTGAGCCTTGATTGGTTTAATGATTTGAATTTGTCGTTAGAATGAAGTGATGGGACACATCAGAACCGGATCTTACAAAAAACTTCCATTAATGTGAATTTACGTAAATTTAAATATATGCGGTGGAATCGTTAATAAACAATCTGGATATTATTCAAATTTTAATTAAATTGGAACAGATGAGAAGCTGGTTAATACGAGGCATAAAGAAAAGTGAACTGGTTCTGATGGTACTGATGGACGGCGCTGTTGAGACATTAAGACATTCTGGAACATAAAATAGATTAAGACGTCAATTTACATTGTTATTAAAAGTAATTAGAAGATACTAGCATTAGTTAATTTTTATACTTTAGATATAGTGAAAAAGTTGAGGTTTTGTGTTGCAATCATATAGTTGTAATTATTTGTGTGCATTTGAATAATTTTGTATGAATTTAATATAAGTATTTGGTAATAGTATTTTAGTTTTATTATAAATCCCTTCATTATTTTGTTTTTACTGGTCAATGGATATTTATTTTGAGTAGGGCAAAACGTCAAAGAGTAGTGTTGTTGTTTCCGTGTTCTGGACTGAATGGCGCTGTAGTTAGTGCAATTACTGGGCAAAAAAGTTGTTTACATATTGTAGCGCATAGCAATGAATATAGTGCAGTGCAGTGTGTGCTATCCTAACTATCACCGTATGGTTATAGGCAGGTGCATAACTTACCATCATACGAACGTTCCGCTCGTCTCTTCACTAGAAAGAGATGTATTTCATGTAAGTGGTTTGTTAGAAAATATAAACATATAAGAAATTCATAGAAATCGATTGAACAGTGATGCAGTTGATAAACCCTGAACCCTTTATCTCGCTGGCCTAATAGTTAGAGCGCGCGGCCTTCATTCCGAAGGTCGCGGGTTAGAATCTCGGCATGTACCGATGACTTTAATATTTAAGTTATGTACATTTATGAACTTTAGTTATAAGAGCAAAATAGAAACCGATGAAAGGAAACTTTGCGAGGAAACCTGCGCGTGAATTAAACTTTATTCTAAGGTGTGTGTGAAGTCACCAATCCGCATTGGGCCCGCGTGGTGACTATGGCCCCATCGCACTTATATTGAGAGTAGACCTGTGCCCCAGCAGTGGGGACATAAATTGGCTGCTATGGAAGTTTGGTGGCAACTTTCAGCTGACAGCGCAGAAATATTTTTCATGCCTGAATATCCATCGACATCAATTTTTACTCACGTCAGACGAGCACATGATACAGTGCCATGTATCTACTAACAACTGTGTTATAAGTTAACTTCGCTTAATAAGTAGTTTAGATAAACGAACATATATTTTTATACATACACTTATATTAAATAAGAAAAAAAAATTTTTTCGTCGTTATCACTATTGGAAGAGTGATCGCAGTCATCACTTCAGGTGTTGGTGGTTTGCTCCACAAACATTTATATACGTGTATTATTATTAATACACGTATATAAATATTTTTTAATGTATTGTAACAAACAATGTATTCAGATCTAGTTATTAACCATTTGCCACGAACAAAATTTTTTTTTTGTAGGTATAAAATGTTCCTTCTCACCTACCACAGCATCTCCTCCACAAGACTTGTCCACAGCTCTCACAAGATTCAAGCCATTTATCCTCTATGCAGACCAAGCGCAACTTGACAGATGTCTCATCTGTCCTAATACTGATGGTAATGGAAAATATCCGTTTCCTCTCGATGATTTCCTTCACTGGAAAATCATTGGTAATTCGCAGTGGGTATCGGACCGGGTGCTCTTTGATATCAATAATCTTTGATATACATATGTATAGGTCGTAATTCCTGGAAGCAAAATTATCCTTTAGTGATTCCTAGTACACCATTTTGTATATAGTCGTAATAGTTCCTTTCTGAATTACGTATATTGAATCAATATCCGCGGCATTGCCTCACAATAGGCCATGCCATTCGACACAATACTGTCAATACTGTCGAAATAGCCGACGATAAACTGAAAGTGCAGTATCTACATCCGTTAACTGTCTTATTTTTCCTATGGACTATGCTGAGGAGGTAAATCTATTCAATATCTTTTATATATATATACGGAATCCACTGTAGTTTAGGATGTTATCTAACAAAGAAAAGCATCATTTGCCATATCCATTAGCGCTTTTTCATAAGTACATCAGTTTTAACTTTAGATTTGTAATTATAAATCTTACGCATTTCGACACATCTCTACTTTACTAAAGATTATTAAAACTAAACTAGTGCACTATATTGTTGATAGCTTTCTTTATTACAGGGGCGTAAGGGGTCCCGCACAACAACTCACGGGACTCAAGTCAACCTCACCTGGTCATGGTGCACCCTGCTAATCAACAAACAACGCTCTGGGTCGGCGTGGTGGGCAATGGCTCAAATCCCGCCATATGTACCCCTACTACATACGACAGCCTACAGACGCCAGTACCCACCGGTACCAGAGGCCATGCTGACTGTATGTAGAGATCTTTGAGGGAGGCCTATGTCCTGCAATGGACGTCTATCGGCTAATGATGATGTTCATTATTAAAATAATGATTAATATATACTGGTCGATTTAGTGCAAAAATTTGAATAAAACCGACATAAACTTCTCATAACAATCTTCCACTAGGTGACGAAGATCATTAATATAAAAAACATAAATATAAATTCCATCTTATGAACAAACAAAGCTATAGTTAAACTTGCTTCTTAATTTTTTTGTTTTTTTGTTTATTATATATACTCCCAATTAAAATATTTACTAAGTTGTTAATGAAGCCTGCTTAATATTAATGTCAACGTTCGTACTCGTTCCACATGACACCTGCACCTCTATTTGAACTTGAATAAATAAAACTTGGAATAACATCTTGTGCAACACGTTATCTTCCTCGCGCTTGCACAATGAAAAGAGAGAAGGATAAGTCGTGAGAGAGCATTCCCATTGTAAATTATTGCCTTATAAAGATCGCAAATCAACATCCTTATTTGAAAGGTTACTTGTGTCTACGTCGGGTATAACGCTGAGGTAGTTTATGGCACTTGAATAATTCCCGTGTGGAATACGAGCGCATTGCAAATTTTGCGTGATTTAAAATACATATAACATAACAATACTTTTTAGAAATCTGTCTTATTTTTGTGAGAATAGTAGTGTGACAGGTGGTAGCAATTAAATAAAAATATCCGGAGATCACGCTAAATATCGTTGTTTGGAATAGGCATGCGTCCAGCAGTGGCCTGCTATAGTCTTATAATCATGATAATAATCCTAATATACAGGTAAATTAATTTTATACTCAGTATGTACATAGACATGTACTATACGCTGCTAAGGAATAGCCAATGTAAAAATTAATACAGAATATAATCAACGAATAATAATGCAAACTTCTTCCAGTCATGAAATATTAACAACCGGAAACGAGAATTAATGATAACTAACTATATTTATTATTAATGAAAGTTTATATTGATCGGAACCGAAAATCCGTTATAATTATAACGCAATTACGAGAAGCTCGATTTATTGTTACACTAAAACAACAAAAGGAATGTTTATTTATAGTTCTGTGTTTAGGCGGGGCGACTGACGGATTTATAGGGTCTTTTAATTGCCTTTTTAATTATATATTTTTTTTTCAACAACTACACTCTCGGTAAATTGAATACGGGCCTGCGTAAATTCTTCTGATCTTATCTGTCCATTTTCGTTAGCAGATAACATTACCTCGATATTAAAGTAATTACTCTTTTAAAGTGCACACTTCAGGCTTAAAGACAGTAAAACATTATTAACATTGCTTTTCTTGCGAATCGTATTTGACTAAGTTCTGAAGAATTTATAAAGTAGTAAAACGAAAATATAAGTTTTAGTATTAACTTTAAGTTAAAGAGGTATCTTAGTAACGGTAGGATATATACGCTATCATTACTAATGCACCTCAGTAGTATAGGAATTTAATATTGTCATATAGCGATATAAATTAGTTTTGATTTTTTTGATTTACTAAGTTACGCCTTTATTGAATTATCTATCGTCGGTTTGTGTTATGTTATTCTGTTGTAAAAATAACTTGATTACATTACTTGTATAATAAAACGGCTAACAGAAGTTTCAGGTTTTTGACTTAAAATTACATTGCCTTCAATAAAATATAGTGTACGTAATATGTACAGTGTGTCGAAACGTTTGTAGAAAATGTCAGAATAATCCGGTGGCCTCCGACATACTGGGAAATAACCTGCCTCGTATTTGCCAAAGCTAAAATACCTGGGTTAGTTGAGGAAGCTTCTAAAGAGCCTTTGCATAGTTCGATGGCCAATTTTCTCAATTGGGAACATTCTAACTTGACACTGTTCAAACTGGAGGCTAAAATTTTAAGCCACACAATTAATTATATGTTGTTGTATATTTATCAAATAAATCTTCTAATATACTTATTGCGATTTGTATTTTTTATTTTTACTTGACTGTAGTAGAAAGAAAAATTTTAAGCTGTGATATTTTTTCATTCCAAAATGTACTTCGATATCTAGACTAGTTATTTTTCTGCTTACTAAAATATTTACACAACATCACAAGTGATACTACACATTCAATAACAATGTATTCCAGGCAAATATTATTTACAATGCAAATAATACTTTTTTTTCTTATACATTAGGAACCAAACTGCTTAATTTTTGTTTTTAACAACAACTAAACAATAAATAAATATAAATTTAACAACTTAATTTAGAATTAATTGACTCAGGATATACCAATAAATTTTTACTCGTTATTGTTATACTACAGTTTGTTTAGACGGACGTTTCACACTCGGAAGGCCTAATTTTCTAAAACGTTGGAAATTAAACTCTAATACTTCAACTTAGGGTTAATAATGAACTAATTTGGCAACAAGATAAGGCATTACTAGAACATAATCTGAGTTTACTAGCCCACGCCCATTGATTAACACGGCCGATAAAACGAGCCTTAATGAAGTATTTTTAAACTTGGCGTTTTTTACATTGTTAACTGACCGTGAGCTGAAGAACAGTGAAAAGGAGTCGCTTTAGTTTAATAATATTCATTACTTTTTTTTTTTTCACTTCTCTAAAATATATTACGAGAATTTTGTAGTTGAATATGTGCTTTATTTTTTTAATATATTATATTATAATATAAACATACCAAAATACAGCAATACGTTACATATCGTTTTAAACTTACTGTTCAAAGGTTTCTATTTATATAAATGAGCTCTATGCTTTTATTGCTTTTGTTTTAATGTTTTTTTAGTGATTATAATATATGTATATATTTAGTATGTATGTATATATACAGTGTGTATGTAGATTATAATATAATATAATAATATTGTACTTTATTAATCAACTTACGAACCCTTAAAGTCAATAAACCATTTGAATGATTTTCCTGTAAAAAACAACTTGGAACCTGCTTGATTAAATTTTTTAAGTGTAGAATGCTGCTTGTTTAAATTAAACTGGCATTGCTTGGTTAACATAAAAACTAAATGACTGTTTATACGGCTTTTATACTGCAAAAAACAAATTTTAAGTTTTTGTATATTTTTTTGTTTTAGGAAATTTCCAGAGCGGCTGTAGCTTACACAATGTGGTATAAAACAGGCGACTGTTACATAAAAAAAATTACGATGGTAACTTAAAACTAAATTGATAATTATATTCATTTTCTTGGGTTAGTTTTCATTACTTGTAGTCTTTTCGGTTATATTTGCTGTCAACTGGTGATAACTCATAAATGGCTCTACATTTTGCTTAGTTATAAGCTAATGATTTTCTGTAATAGCCGAGAGTTCTCTTTATGAATAAAAAAACTATATTACGTTTTGGTTAATCAGTTCTTTTAGTTTCATGTTTTATGGAAAAAACATATTAGAGATCTTTTTGACATGAACAATATTTTTTTTTCATTCTACGAAGCAATAAGACGAGAGCTCTGTCAACCTGGAGATACCTAGGTATTATTTTATGAAACTTCAACATTGTCACTTATTATTTTATATGAAATGTTCTTTCCTAACTTCCTATTTCATTAAGAATTTTTGTATAATTTTCAATATATTTTATCATTAAATATTATCTTTCGCTAATGTTCAGTAAAGTAGTAAAACAAGAAATGTGAGTTACACTCGACCTTAATTTTACGTGGTGTGCACGAAGATATGAGAATTGACAATGATGGTGTATGGGAAAGGATGCTCGTCCTCAATACTGTAGTTCTCTTTTGTATGTCTATCGATATAAAGAAATATTGTCACAATAATAAATTGACAATAAAGGTGGTAGCTAAACCCTAACAATTTTCAAATGTGTGTGCGACGAGTTGCACAATATGTTAACCTGATGGTAAGTTATACGCCTGCCGCTAGCAACGCGGCGTTAGTTAGGAGGGTATACACTGCGCCACAATGTGCTCATCGTTTTGAGGCATAAGATGTTAAGTCTCTTTACCTCAGAAATTTCACTAGCTACAACGCTCTTCAAACTGGAACAAACGCTGCTTACTTACTACTGTTCGACGGCAGAAATAGGCGCTGCGATTGTACCTATCTAGACGGTCTCCGGCAACAGAGGTCTACCACCAGTAAATACTATACTAAATAAATAAAATAAATTAGTTATATTAACGGTATAGTGTCTCGTAAACAATATAAAATAATAAGAAGAAAAACTCTTATTCTATTCAATGTCTTGCCCTGTTAAAAGTCGCTCCATTACAATTAACCCTACCTCGCCTCCTAAAAAATGGCGGCGCAGCCAAACTGACAAACGACGAATTAATATAGGGATCCGCTGCCATTTATATCAAGTTCCCACTTTCCACTTTGTACTCACGACGTCCCTTCCGCCCTTCCAGTAATTATGCATCAAGATAAAAGTTTCGGCTGTTTGCTTAAGATTTGTTAGAATACAGTAATTAGTAATGGACTTCCTCTGCCGTTCGAAAAGGTGCTATTACAGTTTTAAGTCTTAAAGCATGTACATGAATTAATGAATTAAAAATCATGCTTTTTTTTATTCTACGAAGGACGAGACGTACGGGACGTTCGCCTGATGACAGTGATACCCCGCCCATAACGACGTAGCGGTAGATGGGATGTTATACACTGCACCATATAGCGCTCGATGTTCCTTCTTTTATGTAAGCTACTGTTCATAATCCTATAAGTAGACACGAATAACTTAACACCTATAAGATTGTATTATTCATCTGTTAGGAATTATTTGCAGACACTAGTTCTATTTTTTTTTTATTAGAATACAGACTAATACATTAGTATAAATTAATAATTAGTATATAAAAAAGCGTATGTATTTTGTTATTAACTTCAACTGTTTTAGTATTACAGATTGAGTTGGTTCAAAGGTAAAGTTGCTTTTATATAACGATTGATTTCGGTGAATACTCGTGTATTGAATCGAGGATATTCGTATATCCTCTCTCCGAACTTGATCATCAACGCTGCTACGAATAAGACGATGTCTGGCTTGTTGCCAAAACAAACTAGCCTTATTCTAGGCAGCCTGCGACACATGGAAATCATACTCATTTTCTGATCGTACACTTTTACTACTATTTTAGAAATTAATTTCATAATCAGGTCTTCTGTAGTATTAATCGATAGGACGACTCTTTATTTATAATTCAATCTCCAACTTTCTTTCTACGGTCATATGGAAAGACTGGAATATTTTGCAATAGAAATTGTACCACATCGTTCCTTTAAACTTTTACCTTAAGATGCCCTCTACTTGTCATTTATTAAAATGAATTAAATTTATCAATAAATAAAAGTTTGAATTTATTAAAAAAATCATAGATGACAGTATTAAAGGGCAGAATAAAATTCCTCCTAATTATGATTTCTTTATGTTTTAAGTAATTTTTGGGATGATTCTTCGTGCGAGTGTTCTGTTTTATTTGAATAAATGCTTTTTGTGCTCAATAAAATATTAACAAATAACCTTAACGCCTTGTTAAAGTATCATAGCAATGTCCCATTTTCTCGTTATATTCTTATATAAATGGAAGGAGTGCAAAAGCTTGGTTATATTTCAGTATATATAGATTTCCGAATCGAATACCGTTAACACTAACAATATTTTTATGTGATTTTTATTTGTTTACACTTATAATTTTATTATTAGTTTGGCTGCCTCCTTAAAAACTTTTAAATACTTTTATTTGGTAACAAAATATCCCGTTATTTGCTTATTCGCAAATAGTCAGAAATTGTTTTACAAAAGTCTACAATCTGAACGATGTAAATGTTATTACCACGACACCAGTGTTAGTAGAAAACGCCATAATAAAACTTGATATGTTACGATTTTGATAAATGTTAAAAACGTAACAATAGTTAATAATGAAGTATACACAGATTATTTAAATAATCATAATATTTAAATAATCTCTCAAAAGAAGTCTGATGATAAAAGAAGTTTAGGATTTCTTAACGGCTGTCCCCTAGACACCAAATATAAAAAGTGCTGCACCCTAAGGTATCGTAAACCTGGTCAAAAAAGTTAAAGCTAATCGAACTGAGAGCATTGACTTTTAGTTTATATCATCATCATCACCCTGCGACAGACCACGTCAGGCATATGTAGTTTGGATAACCAAATAGCCGCCCCGTGCCTTAAATATATTTAAGGCACGGGGGCATATTTAAGGCATAACAGGCCTTAACGCAATGACATATTAAGTTCAAGTTAATGTAAAAAAAATTGACAGAAATTTTTTTTTCCGTTCTGCTCGTTTTCCAATTTGCAACGCACGATACAACCTTATGGTTATTTTTAAAGAATTCGCTTTCTTCTCTATTATTTTTAACAATGCAAAGTACCGCATTGTTATTGTAAAGTGTATGATCAGCTGGGTCAAATGTCAAGGTAAGAGCGTGTTCATTGTCCTTTGATACACCAGGTATGAGTGACACGTAATTAGCGAATCCGACGGACCTAATACTGTTCAGAATATAAAGTACCAGTTGGGAGAATTATCACCATTTCTATAACAGTGTTCCGACAGTGTTAATGTCTTTCAATTTATTCTCATTAAAATCAGTGACTCTTACAATGTCACTGTTTTCATTAACTGTAACCATTATAGTTATAATCATTCCCAACTCAAAACCAGAAAATTCAGAAAATCTGGTTCTTTCTGCGTCAGTCGTACAACACTTAAAGAAAACTCCAACAATTTTTGAAATAAAAGATGATTTATTGAAAGAAAATGGATTTGATAAAAAACCACCGAAAGCAAAAACAAAAGTTTTAAAATCGTTAAGAATATATAATAATATTAATGATCACAATGTAAATGTTCCAGCGGTCGTAAACAGTTATTACCGGAGATATACAAAAGGTGAACATCAAATCGAATCGCCTGTGTTAGCTGATCCGGAGGAAGGATCCACCGAAGTGTCTACAAAAGTGAGAAGCTTCAATTCTCATTTCTCAACCGGCTACGGTGGAAATTCGAATTATGGATCTCTTACTTACCATCATCATTCCATTGGTTTTGATCCAATCAATATTGTGGTATCTGTGTCAATTCTATCATTTCTTTTACAAGCTCTACAAGGATTACTAGCAAGATTTAAGTCACCAACGACCGTGGGAGAAGCCAGAAGTTTGAATTTTATTTCTCATTTGTTGGAAAATTTTGATAACAACAACTTGAAGCCTCCCAATACATACAAATAATTTGTTAAACAAATTATTCTATTAATTTCTTTACAAGTGTTTTTAAAGTTATTGTTTTATGATTCTGCTTTGAGAAGTTTATGTTTGTTACGTCGGAATGAACCATAATTTCGAAATTTATTTACTATGATTTATTTTCACTTACTCCTTTTTTTTATAACTATAACAATTGCTACAACTTATGGATCTCATAATAATAAAAAATTAAAAGCACATTGTACAATTTAGTTTAATCTAGTTCTCTTCTACTTGTTTAAATTGCGGTTAATGTCGCGTAGCGTGATCTTTATTACATTAATATTTTACGACTTATAAAATTGAATTAAAAAGTTAAGTATACTTAAATTTTCATATATTTGAGTTTGGCTTGTAAGTTGTCTAGAAGGATAATTGGTCTGAAGCCAATCCCTCAAGCCTGTGTGTGGCGCATCCTCTTACTGACTGAAGAGGCCTTTAGGCTCCCCTTAGCTCTTAATAGCAGGGACGAGATCGTATGCGGGTTTTTTTAATACTTTATAGTGTCAGTTATGTTTGTTTTTTTCACGTTAATAACCTGATTTAGAATACTTGTAAAAGTTTTTATTGCTTATAAAAAAAAATATTGTTAACAACTTCATAAAATTATAAATTAATTAAAGAAAACAATGTAACAAATAGACTTTAATATCTTAGTATGTGAACGCACTACATACATAAAATTATGAAATTGGCGAATTATAGGTTCTACATTCCTGTAAAGCAAGCAACTTTTAGCTGTAATGATCGCTTATTGTTATAAAAGCTTGTGTTTTAAGAATTATTTTTAAACTCTAAACTCTAAGCGTATTAGACAAAACCGATCAAGGTTAATGTTTATATTGCGTGTAAGTTGCGCGCGCCGAATAAAATAAATAAAAATAATTTTATAAAATGCCATCTGTTGACAAAATATTCAACTATTAACTATGTGCTAGAAAAGTTATGTAGGCGCCATCTATTAACTAATAAAATATAAATTAATTTTTTTTTAGTTTTATTCTAATGCACTTTCTGTTGTTAATTATCACCAATACGTACAACTTTACTACTACCACTCACACTTCAAAAGAATAAGTAAGAAATGGATAATCCCCTCCTTAACATTATAGAAAGTAACGTTTACTGTGTATTCAACTTTTTCTAGTTAGAGAAAATCTAGGGCACTTTAAAGCTTGCAAACAAAACCTTTTATTATGCTAAATATTTTTTTGTCTTAGGATATTATAAATGAAGTTAATGAAATCCTAATTAAATAGTTCTAATTTCACTGTAATATAAATTGTATCAAAGGCGAGAGAGAAAAATAATTGAAATTAAATTTCTTAAAGTCTAAAGATAATTAAAATTTTATTCCTGAACATTTATTTCAAATTATTAAAAGTTACATTTTAGGGTGTAAGTACTTTTTGTTTTATGCATTTTTTGGAAATTTCGTTTTAAATATAGTCTCAAATACGCTGACCGAAAAATGTTCTTATAAAAACCCATTATTTTTAAGAAATGAGTAGTTCTACTCATCAGTAATGAAACACTTCTTGAAAATATTTTTGGAGTTGTTTTTGCGGCATTTATTTAAAATGTAACAAACTTAAATAAATACCTAAAAAAATGTTAAATATGTTTACTTTCGAATATTAACCAGTATGTTACTCTCCACTAATAAGGAGGTCGGGAGGACTAAATCACTGGAGGCCGTTTAATTTTTTTTATCATTTTTATTTTTACATCTTAATTTACCTGACGGAACACGTCGGTTGGACTTCTTTACGGAATAAGAATTTTAATCTTAAGCATTTTCATGTTAGCTCGGGAAGGTTTCAACAAAAATCCTCTTATTATCCCCGTCAGATAGCAGACAAGACCAAGCTCGTGTGCGTCGGTGACCACATACTCGACCTGTTTCGGACAGGTTTTTTTTTATAGGAAAGATGAGCGAACGAGCGAACAATTCACCTAATCGAAAGTGTTCACTGACTTACCTTCGACAGTCGCAACGCCAGCGGCTCTCGCCAGCATCTCGGCTGCATTGCCGACCTTTAATAAAATGGTATGCTCTTCTTCTTGAAGGCCCCCATGTATTGTTACTTTTTACATTTCAATTTATATAAAAAGAAATAATCTATAAAAAAAAATAATATTCCAAACATCATTTCTATTGTTGGCATGAGGGATTCCGTTAAGTTAATAAAGATTGAAATGAAGGTTTGAGGCGCGAAGCTAACTAAAAAAAAATAATGGAGATAAAATTACTTTTACGAATATTTGCCAGTGTTTTATGATGTTTTAATTTTCAGGAATTTTCTACATCATTGGCATTAGAAATGTTTGAATTATACATAAGACAAATCTGTCTACAAATTTGTAATATATATGCATACAATTACTAATTTATATTTTACATATATAATGGCCACCAACGGCTAAGGCCCAATTCCCCTCAATTCCCCATTTCAAAGAACTTGGTGGGAATATTTAAGGAAGGCCCATGTCCAGCAGTGGACGTCTATCGGCTGATGATGATAATACTTATTAATTCATATTTTATATCTATATACTTACCAATTTATAATTTATCATTGCTTAATGATTTGTTGAAAACTAGCTGTTCCTTCCCTGGCAGTAAGATCCCTGCAACTCCCTTATTATGTAAAAGCTATGCTTAGCTGATCTCTAAATGGCAGAAGCAATATCTCTGCCATGTTTTGAGTGTCTACGTGTAATGGTTTCGGAGATCTTGGGATAAGTCAATGAATCTCTGGATATCTATATATATATTTACGTTAACAGTCGGAATGATAAAACATACATGAAACATTTCATAATTAATATCATAAATTATATTGTGTTATATATAGTTAAAAATGGCCAAAGTGTCTCCGGCCTTGTTTCCGGTTCCAAAAATGTATGTCACCTTACATATTCCGGTGCTAAGTCCTGTGACGTAAGCTAATGCAATGCGCCGTTGGCGTGGATTTCGGGGCCCGCATAAACTATTTACGGATGAGAGGCGCATTGTGCCCCCGTACGTAAGAATTTTTAAGCCTCTGTGATTGTACTTACAACTTACGTAAGCCATCCCTGAATATATTACAAGGCTTTTTGGGTTTCATAAAAATGTAATAAATGTAAAAAGAATTTCTGTTACAAACAAAAAACAAGATTTAGATACCAAAGCGCCTGACCTGCAGTTCAGGCTATTAAAAACAGGACTAAGTTAAGCTCTACCTGTCGTAAAAGGCGACTAAATCTGACTTTTGGTTCCAGCTCTAGCAGGTGGGCGCCTTCATTGTCCATTAAGCGAGCTTGGGTTGGATAACAAAGACGCGATGTTCTCTTCCGTGTCGTAGCTTAGCGAGGGTGCCGAGGAGAGGCGCTGGTTCTGTAGAAGATCCCGCAGACTACCGCAACAAACAGAGGATAACCACTGAGGGGGTACAAATTCCACATAACTTTTTCTTCCCTCCAGGAGCAGGGTACCTTTAGAAGATTCCCCCGCAATGACAAAAAGGTACTAAAGTGCCCTCGAGGTGAACGACAAATACGATGTGGTCTCATGTTTATCGTAGTACATCGAGGGTGCTTTAATACGATCCCTGTGTCGTAGATTCCAATACCCCTCGCAACGTGCTGGGGGTAACCATCAAATGGGGCTTTAGTAAGTACAAATCCTACATAAGTTTACCTTCACCTAAAAGCCAAGTCAGAACTTTTGAAGATTTCCGCTTCCGAAAAAAAATTATTTACACACAATTGACAATTTCCATTAAGTTGTGAATAAAAAACTAAGTTTGTATATCTCTGTTGAATGAATAAAAAGGCTAACATTTCTGAGGCGGGCTATGATTAAAGGAAGGGCTGTAAAGTGACAATAACAAAGAGAATTCTTTCATAACAGTGCCGACTTTGTTAAGAGTGACGACAAAGAAGGCCTTATATCTTGATTTCAATACTGTGTAAAACTTATACTGTCGTTGAAAGTCAAACGCGTTGTGGTTCCGTACAAGGACAAACAAGGCGTGTTAAAGTATGGTCATAGCTCTGGGTTTTGATATAAATTATTCAGCTACACAAGACGCCATGTCTCCGTGTCTATAATACAAATTCTACGTTTAAAATCATGTCTTGGATGGAAAATCGTGCTGATCTAGAATACCCTGGCTTGGATATAACAATAACAATAATAATAGGCTATTTATTTGTCTAAAAAATGTTGATACTCGGATCATAGCAATGCTCCTATGGCAGCAGTTTCACAATATCTTAGTAACAACTAAATCGACGGTTTCAAATAACCACTCTGGATTCGTAATGACGCTGGCGTTGAAGGCCTATGCGACTCTTACAGCTTATCTGACACTGGGCTCGTGGACCAGGACCCACGGCATGTTTCCAAAAAAAATGTGTATTACGTGGAGTGTACTTATCAGACTGTGGATTTTCACGATTAGTGTTTGGTTCTTGGTTTATCTGGCGAATCTACTCGGTCGTCGAGGGCGGGCGCGGACCCGTTCCCAGACTACCTTCGCCTGTATCGGAGTCTCTGGGTAATAAACACTACCACCAACTTACCTCCACAACGTATAGACCCGAAAGTGAGCTACAGATTTCCGTTTTAAAGCAAGCAGTTAGCTACTGAGCTACAGAGCCACATATTAAACATTTATTTATTCAAATAATTAGTTTCGTACTTCAAATAGCTATAGTCAAAATAAAACACACTGTTCATAGACCTATTAAAGTAGAATTACCTGTTAAAGATTGCAAGGAAAATTATGTTTAGGCATATGTCTATTTTGTGTTTTAAATGAAGATGATGAATCGTTAAATATGAGTGAGTTTATAACGTTGATAGTAAATAAAAAAATACGATTTTGTGTTCATTATTAAAGTTAAACAATATGGTTTTAAAACAGTAATGATGTCGGATAGCAAATATAAACAAATTTTAATATGAAAAATCATAATATATACCTCCAATGAGAACGGAAACTTGTCCTCAATAGAGTTAGATTAGAAGGAAATAACTTTACCAAATTTATCGTGACGTTTATGTGAGGAATTGTTTGTTTCGGAATGTTTTTGTTTAAGTTTGACTTTTGTGCTTGTTTCCAAGTTGAAATTACAGCTTAAGAACATTTGTTTAAAAAATCCATTTTATTTGCATAAGCACTTTTATATTTTATTAAATGTGATATTGGATAAAACAATATGTAGACCACGATTTGACTCACACAGTGAGATAACTTGCCTGGTAGACTGGAGAACTGGTAAAGATTGCAGATTGCAGAGGTTCATCAATGCGGACGGTATCAGATCAGTCACGCTAGCAATCGATTATATGTTGAGCTGTGGACAACAATAGCCTGAAATGGATATATATCATATAGTTGCCCCATGTACCTTCACTTTAATAACCCTTACAGTAAGCTTACGCGAAGCGCTCATTACTGAACACTAATCTTCACAACAGTCGGTTTTAGTCCCTCTTGGCTTTACCTTAAATGATTAATATATAGTTATTAAGCATCAGACGACGACAATAAATTAATAAAGTGTTCTCAGTTTAGTTTTACTATTGCCAATGTAATCGGAATTGTAATGAAGTACAGAAAGACAAACTAGGAAGAACCTTTGCTATTGTATTATTAGCAGGCGTTACCTATTTTTTTTAAGAATGAAGTCTTAAGGTTCATAATTTTTTTAACCTCCACGCATAACTATTTGCATGAGGTTCTGAATTTAGTATTTTTTATGTTTTTTTAAGAACGTATATTTTTATACTGTATTTCATTGATATCAACATTTAGAACGAAACATTTCGATTAAATGTGTAATGTTCGTATAAATAAAAGAAATCATTGATTGCTAGAGTATTACGAGATCGAAGTCAGTACGGTGATCACGACAAGTCACTGAAATCTTCAGTAGGTGCTATTAAAACATAGCATTAGAGGCCCCGGTTATATTCAGAATAGAAATTCCGCGACCAATTTGAACTCCGAAAACTACTACTAAGGGATTTAAACTTGAAAAACTCTAGTCTTCTGCCAAAAAAATTAGCCTCTTTACGAAGATTTTCTCCTCCAACACTCAGTACTTAAAAAAAAACTCTTCTAGATTGTTTTTTTTTTGTTCAGAAGTTTCTTCTCATAAATCATAAATGTCATACTATCAAGCTAGTTATAAATATTAGTTTCTTGTTAACTATCCGTCTAAGCCTAGCTCAGCTTGGATTTACTTGACAGCAATCGGTCGACGAAGGGATTTGGAACCAACCCAAAGTAATGTTTCACAGCCGTTGCTCAATGCGTATCTCTGTTTTAATCAGTATGTTTCTACGTTAATTCTTGCAGCGCCTCTTATATAAGTACCTGTGTCCTACAGGCGCTATTCATGTCAATTTTCTCACATTTGTCACATTGTAGTCATTTTTATTGATATAAACTATCAAAGTCGAAATATTGTATTAAATTTTTTATTGTCTCGAGTGACATATTAAGATGAAATAATAAACTGGTATGAGAAATCTGTTGCCAGAGATCGTCTAGGTGGGTACCAGGGCATCTTCTATTTTTGCCGCCAAACAGTAATGTGTTAACATTACTGCTCTGGTTTGAAAGGCATTGTAGGTCACTACTACCTAGTTGTAGAAGTTAGATCATAATTTATAATTTCGTGAGTTATTGGTGTAACGTTACGTTCTTGTAGTTATTATATATAACACTATATTAACTGTTAGATCTTCACCAATTTTAATATAAATATTGAAGCACTATAGTTACTAGAGCGCCTGCTATAAATTTTATAGCAATTAATGTTTCGTGTATATTTGCATTTGTACTTCACTTTTTTAAAACTACTGGAAGACTACATTATGTCTTAAGGCGACGAGCGCAATGTGGTGCTGTATATATCCTAGCTAGCGTCATATTATTCTAAACGGAGATTTCACTTATCATCAGGTGAACATCTCGCTGGTCTCATCGCTTTGTTGAATAAAAAAAACAAAATTATTGAAATTGTATATATTTTACAAAAAAGTGTTTGATACTTATAACGATAACTTGTTATCAGTACGTGAAATATATTTGATGTTACTTCAATACAATAAGTAAATATTTTTATAAACTCGGCATTTTATTGTTTAGTAAATTTATTCTGATAAGGTATGCCATGATTTCTTGTCGATACCTGAAGTTTTAAAATTTCATCTATAACTTTAAATCTTCGTTTAACATTTTTAGCTAAGAACATTTCATAGATTCACATTTCAAACAAAACTCATTGCATAGCATAAGCCTCTCGCAACCTTCTTTCGTAAGCCAAAGCTGGCTTTCTCGTGGGCTAAATGCAAGTTATTTATGTCTACTAAAGTTAATTATAACTACTTAAGCTCTTGTCTTTTGAATATACTAGATTTAACAGGACGTTTCTCTTTACTGAATGTTGAAACTCATTGAAACAATTCCGTGCCTCTGCCAAAACACACATTTTCGAAACTAAATTATAATTTTATTGGAACTGGTTTAGTCAGCAATGATTTCACAGAACAATAGTGACATACGCGTGATTGACGTATTTTTTTATATGCAATAGTAGTAGTGTGTGATTGGTTAAATTCCCAAATGAAAGTTAGAATTTTTTTTTTATATAAATTCACAATACAATTTTGACGGCGACATGTGCGGTTAAATGAATATGTAATTCAATCAACTACGGATACGCCAGGTGTCACAAAGAAGTGTCAACCCTTTGCAACTAACCGTCCCGCTGCAATGAGTGACAGTATTGTGTCCCCTCCATTGTTATTTCACCGTTCCGACTGAAATGTGATTGCTTTGAATTTTTATATTTACTTTTGAAATTGCAACAAGGAGCCTTACAGAAACGTCACCGCGGTACCGAACGTTACCGTTGATAAAGATTTCTTCTTTGAGTTTTTAAGACCGTTTCACAATACTGGCCGTGCGTATATTGATTTATTCTAGTTCGTAATTATCTTAATTGTGTCTGATGTATTGATTCTTAGTTGTTTTATTAAATATTATTCTATATAACTATATAAAAACAATAAAACAATATTTAAGTATTATTACTTAAACTTGTATTTTGGATTCATTGGTGGTTAAACACCAAGAAGGATGTCGTACTAGATGATCTTATGCTATAAACTTTTCAAACAACTTCGAAATACTCATATAAATGTTAATTATTACTAGTTGTAATATTTATAGTACGTATTAGTTACTGGTGGTATTTTTATTATTTGCTATTATTTAAGTGTGAAAGTGCCCTTACGATTTACTTTAAAGTAAGACGTCTTTGTGCCAATTCGACAGTGGATTATTATAAAAGTGACATAAGTTGTTATGTTTACTTTAGTAAATTAAAGGATTATGGTGATAGAAAAGATTAGATGCAGTCTTGTCCATTTCCGATCGCTAAATGTGGAACTGCTGAAAGGCCCAAATGTGTGCATTAATATTATCGAGTAAACTTAAAAAGTCTGATAGGTAATTATCGAAAAAACTTAAGTTAAATAATAATTAAAATGCCAATAAAAGTTTTAACCAGAATATATAATTTTTTTAATTAAGTAACCTTAATAATCTTAATTATCAGACGCCAGTGATGGATTATCTAGCATTTGCATAAAGCTCTTTATCAGAGCTTGCCTTAAGTTAAATATAACAAAGGGTTATAGTCAAATTAAAACTAGAATTGTTTTATCTACTCATTTAATAATTCTGAACGATAATGGTTTGAAACGTTAAAAAGGGTTTGAGATGAATTAACTTATGATCTTAGAAACGAACTTATCGTTCGTCTATAGGAATAAACTAAAATATGAGACCCGTTAATGAGATGTTTAGTAATGTTAGCACAGTGACATAGTTTTTTTAAAAAAAATATTAACATATTGATCTATTATAAGTAAAATTAATCACACACGACACACGATCTAATATTCAAAACTCTCGTTATACAAAAAGTAATAATTTTCGTTAGATCAGCGATTAGTTTAGATGGGTTGGCCTCAAATGAATATCAATATTAGGGCTATTTGAACACATGTCACTCGTTCATTTTATCAAACTAACCAAATGTTGTCCAACCCTTCAACACAATCTAAATATAAAGGAGATGAAATTTGTATGTTCAATCTAAACATTCATTAGGTAATTTCGAATGAAACCGGTCCCCCCTTTTTTAAAGTGCTTAAGCTAATTATAAAATACATTGCTTTGCGAGGGCACAAAGCTTGCATATTGCTTTATCCCTACCTAGTAGATAATAAGTTAGATATCGGGTTGTTCCCCCTTTGAATATTTTCGTTTGATCTACGGACCAAGTGATGTTCTTGCAATAACGAGATGATATTCTACGATACGAGGGCAGTTATTGATGTTTTCTATCCACAATTTTATCATTACATTGTACATTTCTTAATGTTGTTTAATATAAAATTAAGTATAAATTGTAATTAAGAACTAAATTCTTTTTTATAATGAATGAATTTATTGTTAAATAATATAATGAGTAAAGTTACATACAAGCGAGCAAACAAGTTAAATAAATGACTGGTGAAGAATAATATGTTGTTTACTTACTTGAAACTAACTTGTACCTACTTAGAAAGTAAAATCCTGTAGAAAATAATAGCGCGAACAACCTTTCCTGACTTGTATCTAGTTATCTGTTATTTCTAAGTAACTAAAATGGAAACAGCTTAGGTTGGTAACATTTAAGAATGGTAATGCTGTTTACCACAGTTTTTAGCTAAGCAACAAAAGGGAGCACTGCTGATGTAGTCAGCGTTGAAATGTAATGCTTGACTCTATAAAATTCATGATGTGAATTTTTACTTCATTACCTGTTTTTACTAGAAAAGGTTAACTATTAACAACAATACACTGAGTCATACTGTAAATAATCTAAATTATGTTTATTATATAATTGAATGATTATTTCCGATTTTCTCTCATGTTATTATTAAGAGAGCCTCCTTTGTCCAACCGGTAGTAAAATATAAGCTGTAAAGTTTTCATAAATCGTAGTATTCATGAAACTCCTCCAATCGCCGACAGATGTGCAAAGTAAATTTAACAAATATAAAAAAAAACAACCGTGTACGTGTTAAAATGATAAATGGCGCGAAATGTTAAAAAGTCGGAGACGGAAACGTTTCCCGGTCTCTTTGATAAGAGCGCCTAATATTCCCTCAAACCGTGAAGACGTCAAAGGCCGCGCTCGAGACGCACTTGTCTATTTGTAATTGAATATGAAAATCTTTTCAAGATATACGAGGGGCTTAAATCGTGTAACACCAAACTCCTGTGTGAACTGGAAGTGACTATTTTTTACATAGTAAATATACAAATTTAGTTAAATTTATAAAGTTGTTGAAATAGCAACATTTACAACTAAGTAAAGGAGTTATATTTGTTTACATATAACTATAAAAACATTTAAAGATTCCTTAAGGTCATCAATCATAATATTATAGTGTATTTTATTGTATGATTCTATCATATAGATCACCAAGAAGTCTACCTAGAGAGAAACTAGTGCTATTAGTTTTTCTGCCAATTAGCTTTAATATGCACCCATTTCTGTGTAGTTGTTTAAAGAGGGTTATCGTTAATAAAATTATTGGGATTATAAGCTTTGACATTAAAATGTTACTTTAAATTTGATGAGATACTTTACATTCAAAGAGATTAAGCTCCTCGTTTTTAATAAGAACAGCAAAGGTGTGGAACAATTTGCCGACCACAATGTTCCATCCAAATATGACGTGGGTGTCTTCAAGAAAAGCTAATTAGGCTATTATGAGGTTAGTGCGCTGTACCGCCACAGACAACATCACCGCTTATCAGGTAGGATAGTGGTCTGCTAACCTAATCGATTTATAAAAAAATCTAGTTTAAACAACTTCATGAGCAGCTCGTTATTTCGAGCAGCCACCAACAACGCAAATGTCAAGCTCATCTCCTGCGAAAACTAATAGTAATAACATAGAAATATGTAATGAATTATTGTATTAAAATAAAATAAGATTAAAAAAATATGCTTTTTATAAAAGGTCATATCCAGGAAAAATATTTCCGGCACAAGCTCTTACATTTGGAAGCTTCCTGCACTGAGCATCGGCACTCGTTCACGTCTGGAGAGGCGGCGGACTCTGAATAAAATGTGAGGCGCTTTTCACTTGAATTATATTTTTTTATAATTTGTATGCTTATGAATTTCTGAATAATCTACAGATGTCTGAGAACCGAACTATTCTGTCGCCTAGAATAATCTGATTTACAGAAATATTTCGGCGAGGTTTACTCGCTCTAATTGAATAGAGCAAAAAAAAATTAATCTAAACCTTCTTTTTCAAATCTTCGTAATATTTTAACGTCCTTCAGACGACATGTCCAGAGCAATGAAGGGCGACATCAATGCGTACATTTTAATCAAAGTTAACTGAATATAAACGACATCAAATTGTATTGAAAATAAACTGAAATACCGAAAATAAATTTTGTATTTATTGCGATGTAAACATACAGGCCTATGTCCAGTAGTGGACGTCTATCGCCTGATGATGATGATGAAACATACATGTCCTCATATTAATTCACAAACAATAAAAAAATTCTGATTGTTTATGATTTTACTCTACATCAAGTTAAATTTATATTCAATTCCACAGCATTTTTCTTTCTATGTTTCAAAGATCTTTGACTCAAATCATCACCGTTAAAGAATACTAAACAATTACCTTAAACAGAAACCTTATTCGGTGCTTTGATTTTATTAAACAAAAAATTACGTTGTTGGACAGAACACTTGTTATTTAACATGATTAGATTCTTTCACTAGCCTCGTCATCACTCCACATCAGTCTACTAGCAGTCAAACCAATTGATTTATAGTATTCAGTGTACGTCATTCCATCACCGACTCAAGCCAATCTGTATTATGTTCACTATTTCGTAGTCTTTAGAGATTACTTAAAGATACAGTTTTAAACTATATTATATAATATATTGATTACAAACCATTTAACAATTAAGGTGATGTTATAAATATATTTATAAATTGGAAACGTTTCGATATTTAAAGAGTATTTAGTGATTGTGGAACAAATGCCAATAATTGTTATCTTAGCAATCCGCCTGACCATAATGGCTACGCTTTCGTACCGACTAGTGACTTTATTTACTTTTAACCGATTCCCAGGTTTATATCTTCCCCGGTTAAGCTTTGAATAAATGCGGTACAATAACAATAAAGCGGGATTTATCCACAGATTGCTGACATTTCTTCGAGACGGGGCAACCGCATAAACTGGCCCGAAAGTATTATTAAAAAAGCTTTTTGTATACCTCGCCTGGCGAACTGATCCGAGAAATCCACTAAGAGTATTTATTTAAAAGAAAATCGAAAGGTTTACATAGATTAGTTACAATATAAACAAAAAAAGCAAGTAAGCTTTGCGCTTTACGGGGAAGGACAGTCCTAACAAAACTTGAATAAAGCTTCAGGAAATAGTATATCTGGTATTTTTGCTCTTTTTATTCATATATCGTTGTTGTTTCTTTAATATAAATACGAATATTCATGAAAAGTTCAAAATAAAATAAAATATTTGTATACTAAACGTAAAAAAAAAATCTTCATTATCTTTTTGTATTTAATACTCTTCTTTATTTAAATTAGTTTTTAGGTACAAAGTAAAAAACTTAATTACAATTTTACTATAATTATTTTAAAGAGACTTAATATCGTATGTCTCAGAGCGACGTGAGCAATGTCGTGTAGAGTATATCATCATAACTACAACTACATTGATACGGGCGGTGAATCACTTAACATCTGAAGAAAGTCTTGCTACTCTTGTCGCTTCGTCCAACAAAAATCTGCAACTGAATGATGCTGCTAGCATATGACTTGGCTTTTATAGAAATTAATATAATCTTTAGTAATAGTAGGCTCGTATGTGAAACCATTATTTTATGCCATCGATGTAAAACAATGTTTAAACGTTAGATTCAGATTATCATTCGATATTGTCGATCGGTTTATTATATTCGAAGTACCTCGCTGGCCTAATGGTTAGAACGTGCAGCCTTCATTCTGAAGGTTCCGGGTTTAAATGTCGGTATGTACCAATGATTTTATTTAAAATTATCTACAGTTGTGAAGTTTAGTTACAACAGCGAAATATAAACGGTGAAGGAAAATATCGTGAGGAAACCTGAACATGAATTAGAATTTATTCTAAAGTGTGTGTGAAGTCACCAATTCGCATTGGGCCCGCGTGGTGACTATGGCCCATCGCCCTCATATTGAGGGTAGGCCTGTGTCCCAACAGTGAGGACGTAAATTGACTGTTATGAACGAAAATGAATTGTTGGTCGGTATAACAAGTATATAACATGCCAACACCAGTAATTTAGCGATCATTACTGTCACGTTATGTACTTCTCAAACAATATTGCAAATTATGTTACCCGTCAATAAAGGCAAACTTACTAGTAGGGGAGGGGGGAGGGATTTCACAATATTAGTACGGTGGCCGCAAGCTGTGTGCTTAGCCCCACAACTTTCCAGACGTTCGATCTATTGTTACCAAATTTGTGTGTTACCACATTTAAATACGTAGTCATGTCTCAACCCGTGTCCATACTAATCAACGGTTTTTTTTTTATTTAACGAACCTAAATAAAAAAAACGTGTGTTAAATTAAACCATTTCCTATGTGATACACCTTCCCACAGTGTCGCGCCAATTAACATGTATATACAACATGAATTACTTTCAGCTGTTATATATCATCAATATAACGTAAGACACTGCCAGATTCCATTTGTACCACCACCATTCATTTCTAAGGCTTCTTATCTTGCATAACTTCTATGTGGAATAATTTACCTTTAAAAGAAAGACTATCTCATTACTCCTAAAGCTGTCCATGGCAAACAGCTTTACTAATGCTTGATTGCATGTTTGATACTCGGGTCACAGTTTGTAGATTTTGATAAGTGGCAGTGGCTTTACTAAACCACCTTCATATTATAAATCTGTCGCCATAACAGCATCACTGTGTTTAATCTGCTCATTCGCGAATGATAGTATTGTGGACATGCACAGCTCCATCCACAGCTACTTTCTTACTTAAAATCGTGTGAAAAAAAATTCATGGATGTACAAAAATTATGAAATTTTTAAAATTGTGTTTCGTTAGTTTAGCCATTGCAAGCTTGGAAACAGTAATTTTTTTGTAATACTCCCTTGCAGCAGAAAAATGTGCTGGATTGTAGACCTAGACGAGAAAGAGAGCTGTGAAGTGATATGTAGTATGTTGACTTAAAAAAGAATCTCGTGTGTGTACAAAGATAAAATTCGGATGTCGTATTAAAGTGACTTGGAGAATACGCGGAAGTTTTGGTACAACACTGTATCCCTTATATGATACATTGCTCTATTCGTACATAGCTGGGCTTCGTTATTTAGCTACAATTTGTGACAGTTCGTTTGTTTTGTTCGTAACAGTAATCCCAAGTACTTTGTTATTTTTGATTGAAGCAAAGACGTAGTAAGAACGTCTTTGCTCCGAATAATAAGAGAGATAAGAGTATATGTAACTTTGTAAGTATCGTATATACCGAGTAATAAATTTCGGTACAAAGGGACAAGTAAACGTAGTACTTACGTACACTCGGCTGTTTGTTAAGACTGTGGTCTGTTGGGAAATATTAGTCGAGGCAGGCGAACTTGATTTTGTGCCAAAAAAATAAAACCTCTTATCTTGTTTCTTTCAGCAGTCTGTCTATTATATTTCCCCGTTAAATAAATCTAAAGTGTTATTATGGGCTTGTTTTTCCGATACCACTATTAGGTATTGCTCAAATATTATTATTGCATTTATAATTTCTATACAAATTTCTGAGAGAGACGAGGTGGGGGATTGTATTTATCGATTTATTATAAATTCTTTATAATTACAGCTTTTGAAAAGCGAGACTGTCAAATTCATGAAGTATAGTAAAAAGTATCATATTATTGATTGTTATTGATAACATGAAGCGCCTGCTCTTTCGAAGGTCGGCAATCATTAAGGTTACTTGCACTTTCGATAACTGTGTAAATTAATTGAATATATGACATATTGGTCATATGAATATGGTCATATGGAATCGGAGTAACACCCATAGTTATATACTACATACTGCGAGCTGTTGACGTTAAATTAAAAAATCGTGTTATGCTATAACTAACCTTTTTAGCATACTGTACTAAAAGCTTTTACTAATTATGGCTTAAGTCATAATATTGATTGACGTCTGACTTGATGGATCAGGTTGTAATTAATTAGCCTTCATTTTAATACATCATCGTGCTTAATACTGTAACGGTGCGCTCGTTTCGTTAAAAGTGCATTGAAATGAGTACGTTAAGAGGTTTTTTTTTTTCCTATTCATTTCATACGTTGAAAAGATATTTATAGCATGAATAATTATATGGTTAACAATTCGTTATATTATATACTGGGAAGTTATATTAAATTATTCATATTTTCTGCATAAATACATTAAAGCACGAAAACTTGTAAGATACGCACAGAATGTTGGTAAGTTGAAAATTTCGTACTTGGAAACAGAACCAATTGCTAATGCTCCAAGAGACTGTATTTTAGTTATTGCTTAAAATCTTAATGGATGGATGCTCTTTGAATAGTTATAGATTACTACGAGCACTTAAACACTGTAGATCACTTCGATTAAATAAGTAATACCTAACATTATTTTAAGACTCTCGTTTACATTGAACTTGATTAACAGTGAAGAACGAAAACCGATAACCTGAACTCAAGAATTAAGACCTTTGTATAAAATAAATAGCGCACTTGATATTAACAATAGTATTAAAAGTTCTCTTACAAAGAGACTATATACCCCGCTGGCCAAGTTTAGATTGGCGGATGTCCTCGGAAGCTGTTGTTTGTTAAACATGTCGCTTTGCCCAGAATTTTTCTCTTTAGTGGAATATCAACTACAGTGGAAATAGAATCCATTGCGCTTTAACCCAAACTAAGCTATCATCATCGTCATTTCAACTCAAGGGTGTCCACTGCTGGACATAGGTCTGTTAAGTAATAAAGCTATCACTGCTTTGAAAATATTTATTAAAAACAGTGACGTTACTACTACTTTAGTGTTTTATATTATTATTTAATATTAGCGTAGGTTATTACAAACTCTTAAAAAACAACCTGTTGCGAACTACACGCGGTGACTATATTAAAAAAGCGCAAGTTAGGATGTTTATACAGCACCATATATCATTAGCTACCGTTTGTATCAAACCGTAACAATATAATTTTAAATCAGTACTGCTTGGGGGCGATAATAAAATACTTATAATTCATGTGCCCTTATATATTCTGTATGCATAGGTTACGAGAACTATTTAAGCTACAAATTATCATACGTCAATTACTAACTGCATATTGAGTGACGTGAGGCATTACTATACATCAGTAATTAACAAGACATCGAGTGCGCGTTTGTTTGACGGGTACGCGTCTTGTTAAAATAAAATTGCAAGGAGAAATAAAATGAGTTTATTTAAACTTCTTTTGTTGCTGAAAGAAACTTAATCGGATAAAATAAGAAAAATCTACAAAATTCATATGCAAGTTTAAAAAAACGAGCGGTAACTTGAATATTATATCAACGTACTACTATAATGAGCAATGATGCATAATATATAATTTACTATCTACATATTTTTCTAAACGGTTACAAAATATCAGATTGAAGTTATGACCTTGAGAAATCAAATCTATTTCATTTAGTAATTTCAGTAAACGCCTTTTCGAAACGTAATATAATAAATTAAGCTATCAAAGAACTAATAAAAGGTAATCTATTGTCTATTTAAAAAAAATATATATAATTACAAAATTTGCGAAAAGGTACGTAGTAGTTTTGAAGGATCTGTATTATATTGAGTAAATTACAAAATTATTCCTGACGAATCTGAAAAATAGTAAATAAACGTATTTTTATATTTAAATCCAAATATTTTTATTAATAAGTTTACAGCGAAATACACATTTTCTTCCAAAATTATTAAGACAAACTAAACTCTTCGGTGTGCATGGTGTTTGCGTACGGTAGTCAATTACAATCTATTTAAAATATAGCCAGTGTAAGATCTTCATTAATATTTGTTTAAAGGATAGTGTACTAGACCTAAATCATTGTTTGCAGACAATTCCGTGTACCTCAACAGGTACGCCGCAGAGGTATCCATAATTCAGAAGCGTTGAAATCCTTTGGCCGCTGCCGCGAAACGGAAACTGAAGGCATCATTACAGGACAACATTTGAAACATTTTTAAAATAAATTTTGATAAAAATAATTTAGTTATTGTTATAAATCTTTGAAATATTATTGATGATAAACTGGTAATAAAAAACCGCTAAACACAACAAGTTCACAGGATTAACAGGAATAACTTCGACATTTCAAATATTTCCAATAATATATATAGGGTGGCGGAAAAGTAACCTTATAAAAAGTACCTTATAACACAGGTGATAAGGTACTTTTTATAAGGTTATTTTTGCGCCACCCTACATATCAAAATTAAACTACTATGTTATATTTTATGAGCAATATACAAAAAAATATATATATATTTATTTTATTTCCTCAACCTATGGACGTTTACTGCTGGACTAGGGTCTCTTGTAATATCTTCCACAAAATACGGTCTTGTGCTGGATTAGATTTAGTATGGTTCTGATTAATATGAATGCTAATTGTTAGGAGACGATTGGTGTGGAGATCTTTTGACGAGATCTATATCCAGCAGTGGACGTTTACCGGCTAATGATGACGGTTATCGATTTTAATTACAAATGTTATCTTAATTACAAACCTTCATTGATTAATTAGTTCTTCAAGAAACGTATTGAACTGTCCAAAAGGAGATTTTTTTTGGACTGTTGAAGAGGAATGAAAATCTTATTAGATGCTGTTGTGAGATAGAGAAGTTATGTAGGAAGGCTTATGTTCACTAGTGAACTCTGATAATCTGTAATGTTAGTTTTTTGTTTATAACAAATCGTGATATTTTTAAAAAACGCGTTAATGTTATTACTTGCGCTAACGTCTCAAGTAATGGCGTTAAGGCTTGAGACTCTTTATAGAGAATGTGTGCTCATGCTGTTATTGGTATTAACTGAATCAAATGCTCTCGCAGTTTATCACCTGCGAAAACTTTGTGATAAATCTACCGCTTACTACGTACCTCGCAATTAAGAGGGGCTAGAGGGCGTGGGCCGGGGGGCGCATCTCGGTGGTGTACGTAATATGTAACGAACGGGGGAGTAATAACATTTTATCATTGATCTGGGAACATTTATAATAATTACATCATACCATTGACAGGCCCATTAATATCTGATCTGTTCTGCGAACATTGTGGAAAATGGCATCTGTGGAGTCGTTAAATCATCATGAGTAAAAAATCTTTCTCATTTTCTATGATTATATTGTCATTAATATTTTATTGATTTCAAATTGTCAAGACATAAAACTAAAGTATTATATATTAATATTAATTTAATCATCATCATCAGCCCATATACTTCTACTGCTGATGTTTCATTAGGTTAATATGTACAATTATTTAAAGTCTTAAAGTAGAACTTTATATGCTGTGTAAGTATACATAGATTAGCGGTACCGATAAAACAAGTTTTTAACCGTTTTTCTATTAATTAGCAATATAGTTCTCATAATTCGACTTGCGCAAAATTTAACAAAAAAAAATTATTATAACTATACTACTCCTTTCCATCATTGTTCCTCGGCTGTAACTAATACAGCAGTAATCGCGATGCTCTTTTAATTAAAGCTTAAGAACTTTCTTTGCGGCTGTGCGTTTCAGAATACAGTACTTCATTTTATTTATGACGTCAGCAATCGAGAATAGATCTTATCTGTGGACAAGAAGTACTTTATTTGCTTGAAATGAAACATTGCTGTGCCGATTTCATATTCGATCCAACGAACCTTAATTATAAAGTGTAATTAGAACACTACGGAATCATATTCTACGTGTAATTAAACTTCCTATGTTTCGGTTAAATTCGATAGTAATCATAACTTAAGCGAAAGTAGTTGGAAGTAATTGTAACTTTGGTACTCGAAAACATTTTCATTAAGAACCGATACTAGGTAATTATACTGTTGATAATAAACGCACGGTAACATATTATTTATGTATTACATTTTGCTGAACTTGGAGTACCTTTGGCTTACATTATGTTAAGTAACAATAGGGACGAAGATTTCTAATTTTTTTTCAGTCAAAATATCTTAAAACAATTATTGTCATATCTAATTTACAATATGAGTTTGGTATTCTTACTACCGTTCCAACTACTCTATATTTGACCCTGAAATCAAATCAGAAATGCATGCACTAAAAATTCTACCTATCGATTTAATATATTGACATATACATAAATAGATAATATATTAAAAATTACAAGTATGTGAAAAGAATATAGGAAAAGGTTAGCAAGCTTACAGTAGTTGAATTAGTCACATCCAAATATAACCTATTTCCGGATTAGATAAAATTTTCTAAACATAAATATGTTTGTTGAGTAAACATGTTAAATTTCACAACATGATTCTTAATTGTTCACCAGTAGATCAATGTTAAATATTGCACGTCTACTAGCTGATGATGACGATGAGGAGCCTTTGGTTTACCTGTACTCGGTTATCTAGTCGATGACAGATGCTTGCAGATGCAAACAGTCATAGCGAAGTAACAAGAATTTTTAAATTACTTAAGCGAAAACTATTGTAATTTAAAAGTTGAAAAATACAAATGTAAAGTAACAAACTTTACTAAAAAGGATAACTTTAAACATAACATCAAAGATGAGTAAGTAAAAACAAAGTGAAAGCGTCCATGTTTGTTTCGTACCTTTTTTTGCGGAAGTCGGCGCACTGCCTGTAATGGATACCACTCAGTTGCTTAGCCGTTCGTTATTTATTCAACAGTAAGCAACTCAAAGTTAAACTCATTTCTTTTTAACGGTTACTGTGAGTGGTCTGCAAATTTGGAAATTGACCGAAGGTATACGATCTCCATTTTTGCTTTTTCCCGTGAACAAAGGATGTAGTCCCTTCTTAAAATCTGTAACGAGTGGTTCAGTTTCATTTTTATATTTAATATTCTATACATATTTCAAAGTATCATTTTAATAAAAAAAAAATGCAATGACAACAGTTAAATGAACATGTGTGCAGGGTATAGATAGGACTTCCTTATCTATACACTGCACACATTTATCCTTAGCTTCTTGTTCAAAACCAATCATTACTGTGCTTATTTGGAAAATGTATTAAAGCTGAAAGTACATGATTGTAAAATCGTTGTCTGTTTTTTAAATGAAATTGTTTACTTGAAATTCAGTTTAAGTCAGTCTTCATTAATTATTACTGATATAGTAATACTATTGAGTCCTGGAAAGTTTCGTAAAGGTCCCATGAACGAATAAAAGCTTATCTAGCGACTGCGGTAAGCACTTATAACATTGTTCTTAGCTTATGTTGTTTAAACAACGTGAGGGATGAAAAGGGTAAATCGATTTTATACTATTTATTGCTAACCTATAAAATTTATTCAAACACAATTACAGTAATGTCTGTAAGCAACTATTTCCTGTCTAAATTCAACTACGATAGTCTTACCAGTAATACTACCTCAGAAAAAGCCTAAGTTAAAGGCTTTGTTAATGTTTGTATCTAAAAATTGATAACGAGAATATTCTTGGTAAAATATGTGTTTCTATTTTTTTATCCGACAGTCAAGTATACTCCCCATTTATTATAAATTTTACAAACCAACAATTTATCAATAAAAGCTTGTACCAACGGTTTCGCCATGGGCCATCATTGAAGTATCCGATATCGTTTTCACTTATGGAAAATGTTACATTTATGAATGTTTATTAGAATTAATAGGTGCCAGGTTCAAGAATTAAATATCTTATAATAATATCAAATATAAATCATAGAAATGATTAAATAATAATTTTGTGTAATATGTTAAATATTGTCTAAAGTTGTAAATGAATTCAAATATTCATATGCTACTTAAGGTATACACAAAATAGAAAATGATGAATCTGTATATTTTTATAAGCAAACAATTTTAGGTAACCGAAATGTAAATTGACTTACATGAAATACTTGTGTCTACAGTCTACATTGTGTATTTCAGTAGATATTTTAACTGTAAATTATGAAAATAATCGTTAACGTTAATATTTTGAGATAGGTTACTACTACACGGGTTTGACATTACTGTTTCTGTTTAAAGTTAACATAAGTTAAATGCCGATAAATATCACATGAAAGGACATTGAAAATAATATCCCGCTGTAACAGAAGCTGCGATAACGAATATAAAACAAATGCTCGGAGGCGTAATAGTCTCGGAGGGCATTAATCGCAATAGTTTCTCCTAACAAAATAGCGAGTGGCAATAAAAAGTAAAGGCACTGCCTCTGTGCGGTTTATCTCCTGCACATAAATAGTGCCAAGTGGGTAGCTATCGCGGATCGGTATCTGTTAACGTTGCCCTGGCATTATTGGCCTGTTAGGTTGTTAATTGGCAGTTGCTATGCCCTTCCAAAATTTAGTTAGCTCCGTAAACTGGCTTCGTGGTGTGGTATATTAGCTTATTCTTCTGAAGTCGCGTGATGATAAATACTATCTCTTGACGCAGAGACGGCATAGACGGCAACCGTTTATTTCTTTCGCAAAACAATAATAAGCAAGCTTCACTGTTACTGTTTACTGGTTTAAGATTGATAAGCAGTGTTTAGTGATGACTAGAGCAAGAATAAGACTAAGAATTGGACAATCTTGGTTTTCGTATTGTTCATTTGGTCTTTTACTCACCACTAGCAGTTTCGTTACTAGCATATAGATATAATAGAGATATCATCTTCATCAATAATTGTATATCTCAAAATCGGAGACCTTACTTGTGCTAGATCTCTGATGCCGGAGACTGTGTAGGTGGTAACCAGCGGAGCTCCGATTTCTGCCACTAAACAGTTGTATGCGAACATTACTGTGTTCCGGTTTGAAGAGCGCCTTAGTTACTGAAATTAGTGGGGTAACGGAATTTAACATCTTATGTCTCAGCGTCGACCACCATGTGGTGTAGTGTATAACATCCAAACTAGTTTTACGTTGTTATGGGCAGATGTATCACTTATCATCAGGTGAAAATCTCGCTCGTCTTGTCGCTTCATCGAAATAAAAAAATTACTACAATCGGTTTTATTGTCGATTTGGGATCGAAAATTCGCTAGTTATTAAACCAAAAGAAATTCTTATCAAGAAACTTATGTGATAGACGCTAGTGATATTGGGTTTTTTATATGAAATGGTAATTTTTTTACATTTGCTTCAGAAATATGCACATAAACGTTGTTTCTTTTCTTTTTTCTATTATTTGTCCTACTTTAATTTTTAACACTATATTCTTATATACATGTATTTAATAACTAAAATCTATATGTATTTAGAGGTTGTGCATTAGACAAAGCCTAGATATTTTGAAATAAAACTTAAATTTTATGCATGTTACGTGTACATGAAACTTGAAACGATGAAGTAATATTTTCTTGGCACATTTAATTTACGTCTCTCGTGTGCTGAAGACATAATATTTAGTACAAATGTTCGTAACTTTCACCTAATTAATCACGAAGGTACGACGTAAAGTACTTTTGTTAGTCATGTAACGAAGTTTGTTAGTTAATTAGCGGAAGAGTCACATCAAAGCAAAACTCGAAACTTTTAAAGACCCGCCATTTTCTGCGGTTTAAACTTAACACACGACGTTCGTTATACATATATGTTTGTGCGTTTTAAATACAATGCGACATTGTCCAACATATTGTTATTTCTAATATCTAGAAGAGAAACGAATAGTACCGTGTCAATATTACTATTTTCCTTGAAGGCTGTTGTAGCTTGTGAAATTACCGGGGTAACGACGCTAACGTCTTGTTTTCAGACATCGGACACAATTTACGAGTAGTCCAGGGTATATCATCTTAACGAGAGCTATATTATTACATACAAGCGTTTGACTTAACATGAAGTGAACATCCCGCTCATCTCATCGCATAGGCTATAAAAAAAGATCTAACATTATTCCGGTTTACCGTCATTAAAATTATGGAACCGAATTTATAATTATAATAATTTACAAATATATTGCATTAGACGATTTTCGGCATATGAAATATAATCTAGTAGTAGTATACTTTAGTAATTTTACTACCTGCAGTGTCCATCCAATCGGAGCAGAGTAAACTCAACAAAGTTCCAGTTTCACTTTTCGATAAATTAATTCTAGATTTTTAGACTTCTTTGAACTTTAAGCAGTGTTAACGTTGCAGACCTTAATCAGCTTTATAAAATTACGATGTTATTGCAAAGCCAGAGCATTTTTAACCTATTTGTTGTGTTGTAAAATATCCCTGGCGTTACGTTACAGTACGTTAAAGTCAGCGGCCATTTTTATTAAATTAAACGCAAATATGGATGAATGAAAAAATATTTTCCTGCTTTATATAATATGTATGAAGGCGGCGCGCGTCCATGCAGCTAACTCCCTTTGATTGGAATCTACCGCAGGCGGCGATAAATGAGTACTGCATAACCATAGAATAACAAATCTACTTGATATGACAGGCCGAATTTAATATAATAAATTAAATATTAATTACTAACATATGAATGATGGTATAGCAGGAGACGTTGGGCCGGTTGCACTGTAGGTCGATTGGAGAGGCTAATGTTCAACAGTAGAGAGCAGTTAGCTATATTATTAAATTAGCTAAAGTACATTTACTAATTACAGATAAAGAAAACTAACTAGAAATAAGTTTTTAAGACATTTTCAAATACGTTGAATATAAAATTGCGAATTGAAATAAAAAAGGAAAATTATTCTTTATATAGTGACAATTATCTCGTAAATGAAGATAATTGTTTAAACCATTAAGTAAATCCTATAATCAAACTTTATTTAAATAAACATTAAAAATTTGCAACAATAGTTTTTTGTTTAAATATTTCGATCAAGTCAGTGGAACTCTTAACTAAGTAAATTGGTTATGATAATGACGACGTATGATATGGAGTTGAAAAACATATTATAGGGTGGCGCAAAAGTAATCCTCCTATCAGAAAATGCTATAAATTTTGCCTTGATGTAAAAAATTAAAAGACCAAATAAAAATAACCCACAAGAAGAATCAAAGTTTTTCATATTTTTTTTTAAATTACAGTCAAAAAACATCGGAAGGTTATTTAAAAAAAAATTTCTTCTTGTGGATTATTTTTATTTGGTCTTTTAATTTTTTTACATCAAGGCAAAATTTATAGCATTTTCTGATAGCAGGATTACTTTTGCGCCACCCTATATAAACAAATAACTTTTTGTATTAATTTTTTTTTATTTATATTTTACTTTTAGTGAAATCATTTCTTCTTAAAGATGTATTATTACCGATTTTATTGTAACGGAAACTGGTTATCGAAATACAGAGATTTTTCTTAGTTTGGGAATCAAGGATTATATCTGTGTGCTGTAACATTTACGAAGAGAACATAAACGATGTTATTATTAAATTACTTGTATTTTAATGGTTATATCAAGAAATATGAAAACTATTCTTCCTTGTTTACTTTACTTGAGGGTATGTTAATGGTTTTTTTCAGTGATTCATAGATCTGCTTATGTTTAAGATCCCGACCCGCAATTAAACGCGACGCCGGCGTATGATGCACGTCGGCGCGCATGCGTACGGCCGCGGCGGCTCGCCCGATGGTATGCGATAATGTTTTCACTGAACCGCCGAGCTACAATGCCGATTGCAGTCCCTTATACACTTTTTAAAGGTCCTTAATTGACCACTTGCACAGTGCTCGGTCGTTATTGTTACGTTAATTATTAACGGGCACATACGCCTTCAGTCGTTTTAGACAATTTTTTATTAAGTTATAGCAGAACATTTGATCCTGACTAGTAACGATATTGATCACTTTCATTAAAACCACTAAAAAAAACGTCTATTTTTTATTATATGCGTATTTTCCTATGACTTGTTTGTAAAGCTTGTTGGAAGCGACGAGACGAACAAAACGTTCGCGTGATGGTAAGTTATACTCCTACCTATAACATGAAGATAGTTAAGACGATATAAAAAACACCACATTATGCTTGTCGCCTCGAGACAATGGATGTTGCCTTGTTACCCCACTAGCTACAGAGTCCTACGAACCCCAACACCGTAACGTTTGACGGCAGAAATAGGCGCTGCGGTGGTATCCACCACCACAACTAGTAATTAAACTACATTATTTGGTAACTACATATATATTATTCAATAACTAAAAACCTTTTATTTACAATGTTCACACTAGTCATGGAGTTTTAGTTGTTAACAGATGTAACCACAGATCATCAAGGGCGGTCCGGAATAACAAACGACTTTAGATTTTATCTCCTTGTTAGAAAATAAGTAACATCACGACTCACCATTAACTTTTAATTATGTGAACGGACTTCTGTTATATTTGACCGGTGAGACAGTAAAAAAATATTCCCCATAGGGATAAAGCTGATAGTTTCTGAAAAACTTCATAACACTGTATTTTTATCGCAGTTACCAAAAGTATCGTTTCAGCTTATTTACGATATCTAAACGTGCAGTCATGAAGAGCCTTACTATGAACTATTTTTGTTTTATCAGCTGAAGTGTACGGAGTGAAGAGTAATGTCGGGAAAACACGGGCATGTGTCTTCACAGCGTGCTTTAGCTGTGAGGGATGCGATGTGAGGGCGAGGATAAACGTATGATAGCATCGGAATATGAACGCCCGTGACATATAACCATAGATTTCTTGCGATTCTTTGATTTTTTTTATTGATTCTTTGCGCTGGAGCTTGTTTTGTAAATACTTTTGATTTTATCTTATGCATTTTTATTTTCATGATTATAAGCTATTTAGCATAATAGGGTAGTTTTTCTGGTGGTAGGTCTGTTGCCGGAGACCGTGAAGGCGTACCATCGCAGCCCCTTTTTCTGGCGCTTAACATTAGCGTGGTCAGATTACTGGGTCCCGGATTGAAGGGCGCTGTAGCTAAAGTAATTGCATGGGAAATGAAACTCACAGTCTTATATCTCAAGGCCTTTTTTTATTTGTCACTAATTCTGTGGTCCACAGAAATAACTTTTAACACAGAAATAATTTTATAAAATTATTAATATCGAACCAGTTTGCTTGCTACTCGCTAGTAAGTAAAACTGTTGAAATATTTTTAAAATATACATAAACTTAACTATTATTTGGCAGTACAATGTTTGACTTCAACTAGTTAATGTACAAACTATTACTTAAACGTTAATGGCGATGTTTTTAGTTAAAATACTGGGTAAGTAGACAAAACAGATTCAGTTGCTTTACAGGACTTTAAAATGTCGTAACTCACGAAGTAACAAGTTTACGTCCTGCTCATCTTCACTGCGACTTTTAAAGTTTCTCTAATTTAATCAAATGGTGTAACATTTAACTCTATTGAATAAAATTTTATATTATAACGAAAGGTATAAGTAAGCGTATTCTCGAACATTGTCGCTTCGGCAGCAAGTAGGAGATTGTTATCGTGTTTGAATGCACCCCGGCTTGCTGGGAGCGAGCTTGTCGATATACGAGAGCCGTAAATCTGGGTGTGACTTCCGCAATTATCAACTCGTTAGATGGCGTTTACCGGTGCCACCGCGTGAGATTTATAGAGAATAAGCAGCGTATTACTATTTAACGCTGTATAGCATAGTTGCATTGAAACACTGTCGTGCGTTCTTTAGCCTATCTGCTATTCGTTGGTGGTAGATCTTTGCTGTCATAGCTCTTATTTCCTCCGCCATACAGTAGTGGGGAAATAATATGTTTCAGATTGAAAGGGGTTGTAGCTAGTGCAATTTTTGCGTTAACGGGCTTCGATGAAAAAAAAAAATATTATTTGAATGAATTATATTCGTCAAATTGTCATTTCTGTCATATTAATAATTATATCCGCTTATAACTAAGTAGTCGTAGGCGGTTTTAAAATGCTACATGTACAAATGGTGTGGATTCGGTCCTCATTGAGCTTGAGGTCAACCAATTAGTTGGTAGGTATCATTGGGGCGTCTTTATTTTATTCTCTTTAATTATACTAACTATCTCTATTGAGATATCAAGCTGTTATTCTCCTCAGGCTTCTTATGTGGTGTTGCTAAATGCCGTATGTTAGTAAGAGTAACAAGTGAAGCTTTTTAGTAGTCTTTAACACCATGTCAAGGGCAGAGCAGTGGTGGACATAATCAAACCCAACCTTTTCGAATTTTATACGCAGAAGCTTTTTTTTTAGTTTTGTAATAACGACTCTGATGTCCCACAAAATGAAACTATTATATCAACAACATGAGAGAAAAATGCTTTTTACGAGTATAGAAAATCTAATTTACGCACGTATACTTTGTTTATTTAGGTTTATAGTAAACGTAAATTTTTGTTTCGCCTCTTAAATTAAATTAGGCGATAAAAACCCTTGTTTTATAGAAAACTATGACAAGTTGAGCAGTAAAATAATAATATTTCTCAACGGTAGTGTGTGCTAAATTTCAGTCGTAAACATTTACTACTACTATAATAATGCCGGGAATATTTCGTTTAATTCCGCATCACGGCTGGCGAGTTTCGAGATCTTTCCTCTCCCTCCTATCTATTGCTTAAAAATTTTAAACCAAGGCGAGCTGTAAAACTACCAAAGGAGAAATAAAAACGTCAGAGAAATCCATCGAGTTTTCCCATTAACCGTTAAATACTGTGCTTTTTTGCTGAAATAGTAAATAATCTATAGCGATTTACCTGTACTACTTACGTACGATTTGTGCTTAGAACAGATCTTTAATAAACATCGGTTTCTTACTTCTTTACCAAATCTTTTACATGAACAGTTTATTTGACATGTATTTATTTGGTTCGGGCTTTCGTGAGCGATTTAATTCGCGTAAAGTTTGCTTTATGTATCTCTGCTTCTACGATACATTCGAAGGAATCGCAGCTTCAGCACCCCGATATCATGCAAGAAATAAATATCTGATTTTCAGCGCAGACGGAGCAAATAAACCTTAATAGCATCTTAATTTGTCTTGTTGAATTTCAATGTGGTTTTAACTTTTACCTTTAGGTATATTATCTACATGTACAAATAAATAGAAAATTTGAAAATAGTGCAAAAATTTTTTAATCACCAGTTAAGGACATTTATCTCCCATTGGTAGCGCTGATCACGTGTCCATGGAAGCTGTTCTTGGAAGATGTTGGTTTTATCACGATGTTTTCCTTCACCGGAAGTTAAAGCTAAGCGGGTATCAACCCCGCTCCTCTTCGAGACTTATAGCCTGTACGATCGCCTTACAAACAGAGCTATTACAGCTTGCCATTTTATATTTCAAAAATTTATGTACGCTATGAATTTTATATAATCTCTTTTTAGAATTAATTAAATGGTTGATTAATAAGACTGTACAAGTATTTAACAAGCGGGCTCCATTGTATCCTCTTAAAATGGTGCTCGCTTGAAAAAGTACAATAAGTTGCGAAGAGTCGCCGGATTAAAGCATCGACTCATTCATTCCGGACTTTAATTATTCACTGTTTAAACAAATCGCAATAAAGAGCCCGCGTCAGTACGGCGACGGATATCGCCGTCCATTCAAATGGTAAAATAAAAAGGGCGCCGGAGCTGTGATGTCTTTCTATTTTCAGAACAATCGAGTTTTATTTTATCACTTAAAAAGATACTATTACATAGTTTTATTACAAAAAAGTAATTATAAAGTTATAGTAAATCAATTTCTTCATATTATCTTCAGTTGTTCCTCACCAAAAGAATTTTTCAGATAATGTATAGAACTGAAAATGACTGGCGGTAGGTCGCTGTTGCCGGAGACTGAGATAGCTACCGCAGCAGCTCCTATTTCATATTTAAAAACAGTAGTCTGAAAATATTACTGTGTTCCGGGTAGAAGGGCGCTGTAGCTAGTGTAATTACTAGGGTTACGAGGCTCAGCATCTTATGTCTTGGCCAGCGAGCGCAATGTGATGTAGTGTATTTCATTCTAACTAACGCCACATTGTTATGGGCAGGCTTTTAACTTACCGTCGGGTGAACGTCCCGCTCATCATATCCTTTAATTGAATAAAAAAAATTTAGGGTTTGGTACGGTTAGACTTTCCATTTTTTACATAGCGATTTTGAAATCATATACTGAGAAAGTATAGCACGACAGAAACAGCACTAAAAAAGACAGATTTTTTTTTAAACTAAATACAAATAGGTCAACTGGAATTCATATGAAACGTGATAAAAAAATTTATCCTAAAATTTTTAATGGTACATTCATTTTGATAATCGTACTTGAGTTTTAGATAATTGCGCATCATCAACATCAGCCGACAGGCGTCTACTGCTGGACATAAGCCTCACCCAAAGATCTCCGCATCGATCGCTTCTGCGCTACCCGCATCAAGATGCTTCCCGCAACCTTGACTAGGTCGTCGGACCACTTAGTGGGGGGCATGCCAACGCTGAGTCTTCCAGTACGCGGTCGCCATTCGAGGTTCTTTGGTGCCCATTGGCTGTCAGTCCTTCGAGCGGTGTCCTGTCCATTACCACTTGAGATTAGCAATCTTATGGACTACGTCGATGATCTTAGTTTTCCTTCGGATCTCCTCTTTCTGATTCGATCACACAGGGAAACCCCAAGCATAGCCCTTTCCATTGCTTCTGTTCGACTTGAAGCTTTTTCACAAGGCCCACTGTAAGTGGCCACGTCTTAGTGCCATAAGTCATCACTGGCAACACGTATAAAGTAAAGACCTTTGTCCTTAGACACTGCGGTAGTTGATATGAGAATATGCTGCGTAGCGTCCCGAATGCTGCACAGCCGAGTTGGGTTCGTCGATTGACCTCTTTTAAAAAGTTGGGCTTACCAAGCTAAATTACTTGTTCCAGGTAAATATTCGTCAACAACTGCCAAATTGTGCATACAATTGGCAAAAACTATTTTTTTTGGATTAACATAGTACTCGTCTTCAGGATGGATGTGCAGTGTATATCATCCTTACTAGCGCCACATTGTAAAGACTGGGTTGTAAACTACCTTATAGCGAATGTTTTTCATTTAGTCTGATTAAAAAATCAGCTAATCCAGGCCCGAGTTATGCTTAAAGATAATTATACACTTTTATATAGATATAGTAATATTTAGTATTATATCTGGTTTATACATTATATATAGTTTCTAGGAAATTATTTCTCATAAAAAATATAAGTTTCTTAGCGCCCCTGCCCACGGCATGTTGTAATGAGAAACGGTATCCTTTCCCGAGCTCTTTCAGGAATTATAAAAGAGCTCAATAAACTTCGTAAATAGCTTACTGAGTGCCTTGTTTATAATAGTGAATTCAGGTAAAGTTCAATCTGTTTTATTATTTATATATAACAAGAAAATGATGAAATCAATTTCTAATGATTTGGTTATCATAAAAAACTATTTTGTAAACTATCTATCTTTTGGCGTTTGTTATTGGTATATTAAGACACTATATCTCTGAATATAAAAAAGGTATCTGACGTGATCTGATGACGTGAGTAATATTAATAGGTACTTGGCTACATAACATAATGATTCGATGCCAAATTAGACGGCACACATTTACATGTCACTAGTAAACAAACTAAAATATGTAAAAACTCCTATTGAGGATTTATAATATACTTAATACAATAAGGATTTTATTGTCTTCTCTACCTTGCGCACACGAGAAGAAACTCTGCTCATATAAATCAATAAATTTTTTGTCTGGTTTTAAATGTGAAAAACGTGTAATGACCCATTTTTATTCCGCGTTATATGAACATCGTGTAACAATTTGAACCCGGTAGATATTTTTTAATTGTTATCTAGTTTCACTGTAACTTAGTTTATTAAACGGGCGAAACCGGGTCGAAACAATTACCCCTTGTTACGCTCTTGGCGATAAACTGCGGAATAATTATGTAATACCCCGCTCCGGTATTCAATAAGCCGATTGTTCAGCGCAGCGAGCGCCGCTTCAGGGTGATCAAGGGAAACTATTCCTAAGTGCCGCTCGCAAAAACTTCAGGTAATCAGTATGTTAATAGTGATAGCTTGACTGGAACGCACTTGCTAACTAATATCTTGCTTTATTTAGTCACAGACTATACTCGTAGTTTACCTGGATGAGGCAGTTCTAAAAAATACTTTATACGAAACCACAAAGGTTCTATTGTTATTTTAATCATCTAATATAATTTTCGAATATTTTAAATGTCGAGATGAGCAGGACGTTCACCGAAGACCATATCATTGTATTCCCCCTCGGTGATCATCCTCATTGTATTGCGGATGATTTGCATTGCCTAAGCAAGTCCATGGAGGTCCCGTAACACTCCTGCTGTGCTACAACAAACACGAGACCACCTTATTGTTGTCGTTCATCCTGGGCTTAGCGAGTAATGAGAACCTTCACCTTCATAGCCCGCAAACCTAAAACCCTTTTAATCGCGTTCTACGATAGGTAGGTGTCCTTAGTTCTATTCTTAACAGCCTCAGACTAAAGGGCAGTCCGACTACCAAGACTTACCACCAGTAAAATCTACTACATATTTTATAATTCAAGATCTTAAACATCATTTATTAACTGTTTATGTATATACCTTTTACTAACATGTAAAATCTTTTTCCGTTCTAATAAAATACAATATAGAAAAAAAAAACGTTTGTAATTTCTTTGACTTCGTGATTAGGTGGTTGAGGAAACCTGATAATTGATGCCAATCAACTGTGCAACTATTAACTGGAAGTTTATCTAAAACGCCGCATCTTACGAGCTCTGTGTACTTGCCGCAGTCTGGGATCCTTCTTTAATAAGGTCTATTAATTTAACATATTGTTGCAATAACATGACATTGATGTCTGAGGTCACCTTTGTTATATGCGAATTGGCAAAATATCATAGAACTGAAGTGAAGAAATAGAATGAGCAAATTTAAGATTAGTCATGAAATTTAAATTAGTTATATTTAATTTAAACGGTCCAGACTCATATAAACTAAACAAAAAATATGTATATATATTGTTGAAGTTCGTATCTGTATGTTATCTACATATGTTTCCTGCAAAATGTTTACTGCTTTCTTTAATTCATTAACTTAAGTATAGATGTGATAAAGTACATAGATGACACGAATATTAACTGGCAAGGGGTTAAGGGTACTTTTTTGTATAAACTTTTTTTTTAATGAGAGCTTAGGCTTTATCGTATAGTATTATAATAAAGAAGGATCTCATGAGTTTGTTGATATGAGGTCTCGTTTAAAGGACGGAAGAAATGTAATTTTCCCCAGATTTTTTTATTAATCTCCACGTCCCTCCTCTGAAACAAGAAAGTGACGCGGAAGGTTCGCGAAGACGGGGCCCCATGGGAAATCTTGACAAAAAGGTTCGCGGGCAAACAATGGAGACGGACAGTCTGTTTGAATTTAAATACTCATCAGACGCGCCCTGCCTTGCCCTTGTTTTAATAAAAATTTGTTAATTTCATTAATTTTAAATATTACAAAGTATGAAGCATTGCTGTTTTAAACCGACTCCTGAGTACGATCCATCGAGATGTAGTTACAATACGCCATAATCAAAACAAAAATCTGTTTACTCTAGTATGCTATCCAAGATATTCTGTACTATAATAGAATGTTCATCGTTATAAATGAGCGAAAATAAGACAGGAATGCAAGAATACCTTAAATAAACAAACCAATCAATGTTACCAATACTGGTACTCCGGCCTTCTCTTATAAAGAGAGAGTCAACGCCATTTATTTACGGAAGCTGTTCTTGTAACATGCCATTTCCTTACGACGTTTTTCTGCACTGAAACCTCAAGTGGGAATCGAAGTTTTCGAGACATGTACAACCTCCTTACAGACTGAGCTACTTCTGCTACTGTTTTCTTAAAAAAAAGACGTTAGCAAATATAAAACAAGGAAATTTACACAAGTAAAGCTGGTTCGTGGAGCGTTTCTATTCATAGCATGATGTGGAGGGTATCTTACTTCGTTTTTAGTTAAGTTTGTCGCCACCGACTGCGTCGTTTGTGCAGATAAGAAAGTCGAAATTATACGAAGTTAATACCATTTTGCATTTAGGTAAGACGGTATAAAATTTATTCGGGAATACTTTAACCGTCCCGCGTCCATTGCTCGTAATATTATTATACTAATGTTGGAACTTACCTACAAATTTCTGTAGAATCGAAAGCGCTCGGTACTTTTAAGTGGTACTTCGTTAATTAGGAAATTTACATTTTGTGAACTTTCCATCGACGTAGATTAGCTAAATTTAGTTTTTGAACAATGTTAAAAACTTAGCACAATTCATTAACAATTTGATTAGCGTTTAAATATACATTTATTTCTTATGAAATGACCATGAATTGTTAACTTATTTTTTGCTTTGCCATAAAACCGTTAGTTTTCCGTTAACTTAAAAATATTGATATTGATTTAACATTAAACAAAAAACAACATAAAATTTATAATTAATTGTAATTAAAATAATAAAATCCGTTTACGAAATTTAACAATGATTGTAAAGTATATATATTGAATATAATCATCATATAATGAGAAAAGAAAAATTATGTAACGTCCGTATTTAATGTTGCTTTCTTGCCTTTGTTGTGTAACATGTGACTTTATTTAAACATTCCTAGTAATTTTTTTAATAAATAATAGAGCTATATTGTATTTCTAATATGTATGGTGGACTGATGCGTTTAAAATATTTTTAAAAATCAAGTATGCTGCAACAAGACTAAGCTATCGCTAATAACTTTTGTCAAAATACAGTACTCAAATATCTCTACAAAACTTTTATACTTAAACAGAACGCTTAAAAAATCATTATAACTCAATAAAATCTCTACGAGCACTAAACTGAATTTACGATGTCTCCTCGGATTCAATAAGTAAGAAAATACTTTGGTGAATGGTTTTATTCTATACAATTCAGACTTGGTCATTCTATATCTTTGTACCGTAGTAATATAGGTCGTAGGTTAACCAAAGCTTTTATGGACATGAGTAAAGTACGAGCATATAGCGATTTTAACTGCAACACCATCTCAAGAAAATCTATTTCCATTTTATAGTTAAATTAAAAATTGGATATCATCATTCTGAAGTATCTTGTTTAAACTGACGCTTTACAGATTGATGAAACTATTGTATTTAAGTCCGGGGGCTACTTCTTTATATCGTCAAAACTATTTCTTCTGGTGCCTAAAAAGACCAGGGTTTTCTGGAACTCTACCAATCCAGGATCAACCTTGGGAACTCATAAAGACATCGTCTTTTTAGATGTCCGAAAAATTTCTTACTTAGAAAAACTTATAGAAACATTTTCGTTGAATTTGACGAATACGTTGTTTTGATAATGTTTGATCATTAAAACACTATTTAAACATTTCAAAATAAATGATTGTAAATAAGGTTTAATTTGTTAACTCGATTGGTATTTATAGTTTTGAATATACTGTCCTGTTATCTTTTGTGAAATAAATCATGAAATTTTAAATGGTTTACACAGCAGTATTGATGTAGACCAACCATCGCTCATGTTTACCCTGACTAGAGGTAAACAAATTTTAATGCACCGGCGTTTACTCCCAGTGATAATTGACGCTGATTCCCTCTAAAACCCGTTAAGCAATGCAAACATTTGCCAAAAACGCTTAATGAACCTTAAATAATTACTCCCAATTAAATTCCAAATTTATCATTGGATAGGTGCCGTACTGAAATTGTCGCCGCTATAGAAATACGAAATTAATGGTTTTGTTTTTTTGATTTCAATAGGGTATAATTAAATTCTAAACATTATTAATAATTATTAATGAGCTTTAAAAAGGATTTCCACGGAAGGTCAACAAAATTAAGGCCCAAAGACGCGTTGATGATTGATTGTTACTCAGGCAATTGGGTGTTTGAAGAAATGTAATAAAGAAATTTTCATTTTCTGTTTTAAATAGTAATAATAAAAATCACGCAGTTAATAGCAATAGTAATTACATTAATTAGTTACGTTTCTACTAAGCACCCAATTTTTTTTATTAAATCGCGCAACAAGATGAACGTGAGATGCTGATGGTAAATAATACGCCTGACCATAATAACGTGGCGCCAGTTAGGATGTTATATACTGCACCATATTGTGCCCGTCACCTTGAGACATAAGATGTTGAGATGCGTTATCCCAGTAATTACACTATCTGCATCGCACTTCAAACCGAAACACGGTAATGTTTGCACATTACTGTTTTGCGGCTCCAATAAGAACTGCGGTGGTACCTAATTAGACGGTCTTCGGCATTAAAGACCTACCACGAATATACTACCAGTATAAATATTAATCCCACTACTATTTTTTTTAATAAGCTGTAGTTAACTACACAATTCAACTATGAAGAATCATTTGAAATCAGTGAATCAATACGCGCAAAAAATTTGGAGTTGCATTATCCTTGTAGGATTACTTTACTTTGCAATAACTTAATAAACTCAATAAAACATCTTAATGGATTAATTTAAAAATTAATCTACTATTTTAAAGGTGATTTACATCGTAATTTGATTCAGAAAAATAGTAAGAGAAGCGACGTTTGAAGTTCGCTGTATAAACACGGGGATTCGTTATGTCACAAAGTGCCTCGCAGACCGGAAAATTCATTCGCCTAGTTTACATGCGGGCGCGCAAACATGTGTAAATTGTACTTTATTTTATTATAAAGACTAGGGCTGATAATTAATTACACAAACCTTGTATATATGATTTTTTTCTTTAATATAAAACTACACGCCGTTAAGGCAAAGAGTGTTTATAGTACCTGTGAATTGTTTATTAATAATATAGACAAGCGCTTTACTACGATCCTACCTGATGGTAATCGACGTTGTAGTCTTTGATGATAAAGCGCATTAGTCTTTAAGAAGGATATTTGCTCTTTTCTTAAAGAATCTCAAACCATACCTGAAAACACTGACGCCGGTATACCAAACCAATCCTTCGCTGTTTGTTAAAAAGTGAAGCGAAGTTCTATAAAAATGTTTTTAAGAACATTATAAAAGGATTAAATTTTGAATTGTCGTTATGTTATTAAAATATTAGAATTTACTACACGGCGATGCGTTATTCCTGAGTCAGCAACACATTTCTAAAGGTTATAAACTTGTTCGTCAATAAACACACGCCTCATGTTGTACGGGTGGTCGGTAACAAAACGTTGTACGATTTGTTGACACGCTATCCCTCCTGTTATACCCCCATAGTGTGTAAGTATAGAGGAAGTTAAATAAAGGCGAGTTGATTATGTACAGCATTGCCTGTGATAGTCCTTTGGCTTTGAACGTTGAAAATAGGAGAATTTCGAAGGTTAGGTAGAATTCTATTGCATATAAATGTTATATCTTTGATCTATCTATTACTTGTCAGATGCAAGGTGCACATATTAAAATATGTTATAAAGAAACAGAACCGATCAAATAAGTGGCACCCAACCATCATAAAATATACACACAGGTTACAAATAATAATATTTATATATATAATAAAAAAATGTTGTTAATCATACCAGAACTATGTATATTCGTGAGTTAGGGTTCCGAGGTACAAGCTGTGCATAGTTCAGCACTTCAGTAATATCACGTGTTTTAAATGTTTGTGAAAAATTTAATGAATAAATAAAAGCATAAAGCTCATTAATTGGACTTCTACTTTTATAAATGTTGACATCTGAAAGGCACGACCTAAATTTTTTATTAAATTTTCTCTTACATTCCTTATACTACTTATTACTATTCTATTATAGGTTCAAAAGGAATTTCTGTACGTTAATAAGGAATGGTTATTTTTTTCTCATTAAGCTCAATATTCTAACTTTTAATAAAAAAAAAAATTGTGATAATATTAGTAAACATTACATTTAACTATGTATTGGCTTTTATGGAAAATAAATAGTTTTTGTTATGGTATATGTGAGGATTTAAGTCGAAGGTTTGTCTCTTGGAAACGGTAAGTCAATATTCTTTTAATAATACATAAAAAATGTCTTGACACTTATTGTTATACATAATGTTACACATATTAATGTTATATGATATTTAATGTTAATGTTACACATAATATCTTGGCAAAAGTTTTGGAGTGGAGACCGCGTACGGGTCGCAGAAGTGTAGGACGCCGTCCTTCCAAATGGACCGATGACATCATCGTGGCGGTCGGAAGCGGGTGGATGTGAGAAGCTGTGGATCGCATTTGGTGGAATACATTGGGGATGATCTATATCATAGATAGACAAATCCTGATAATGATGATTGATGATAATACAAATGATATAGGGTTTAGTATAAAACTTGAAATTGTAATGAATCTTTTTAATTTTAAAAGGAATTGCGTATTTCCGAAAGTTTATTCACTAGAAAAGATAAAAGTATCTCTGTTCACTGATTGCTGCTCCAAATTAAAATTTATATTGGACACAAAGAACTGTTCTTTTTTAACCTTATATATAAAGAAAGGTTATGTAATTGCCATTTTGATCTCATAGACTACATGTTAAGATTTATCTTACACGAGGCGTCATTCTCTATTTTATTAATAGAGTAACTTTTCATATATTTTATTCGATTACTTATTTGTTCACTGACGACGGTATTTTGATCTGCTATTTTAAAATACAATACTTTATAATTAATCTTGTCATACCTGCTTATGTCTAAAGATTAGCTCTCAACAAAGACAAATATCGAGGTTTTCGTATAAGGTGGAGTAGTTCCTCATCGTATACGATGCCGGTATACTCTCGTTTGTAATACAACGACGATTTCTGTCTCTAGCACATTTATTGCTATATCAGTTCAGCATAATCATCCGATAGACGTCTACTGCTAGCTATAGGTCTCCCCTAGAGATCTCTACAACGATCGGTCCTGCGCTGACCGCATCCCCGCGGCTTCCAGGGAAACTCCGAGCATAGTCCGCTCCATTGTCCTTTTAGTGACTTTGAACTTTTTTATAAGGCCCACGGTAACAGATTATAAAAATTAACAATTTCAAACACATTGTACAATAAACAATTTTAATAAACGAAGCTTGATATATAAGTTTGTGATATAACATTTAAGAATATGGATGATAGTTGTATGGACTGTAACTTTCAAGTCGTTCAGTCACATTTAGTGAACGGCTGATGGTGGCCGGGTTCGTCGTGAGTTATCTGTCCAATAGGACAACAATAAATTTTCCAGCCACTGTTTGGTGATCACTACAAACTGCTCTGCGGTTTAAGATTAATTAGTAATTAGCCATGTTAATTCAGAATGGATTGTATATTTTTTCTAATGAACCAAATTGATTCTAGTAAAATAGATTTATAGGTTAAACCTTTTAGAGATCCGATTTATAGTTATTTTTATTTATTTGTTACTTTTCATACTTAAATTTAATAAGATTTAACGATCTTGTATATTCAATACATAAAGTAGTAGTATATCTACACTGATTAGTAATTCTAACTAAGCAACTTAATTGTTATTGTCTGTACATAGTTTGTTATTAACATAACCTCGATAAACAGAGTACTAAAATTTGATAATTGGAATTAAGGCCGTTTCCAGATATAACTAAACATTTCTGAATTCTCTAAAATGAAGTTCAATTTTGTGGAGAGCACGAGACAGCTAGTTTCATAATAATGTAATGAAAACAGACGTGATGTATGCTCCATCCTGAAATGAAGATGTTTTCTCGTTTGCTAAAAAGAATGCAGTAATATTTTTGGGCGCACACACTAGTACGACTGCATTTAATTTTCATAGAAGCTACTGAATATAAATTCATTTTTTAAATTTGTTCCCAGTTTGTAAACTCAATTACCAAAATTATAAAAAATGTTATTGCGTCTGCTTTGTGCAAGTAAAGAAAATTTAATTACTTAAAAATGTTAAAAAATTTACTTTCTGTGCAGGATAATAGTTTAATCGTGTTTTTAAATATAAATAATAACAATAAGTAACAGATTTTATTTTTAATAACACTTTTTATAATTTCATACGAGAATTTTGTTTGATTGGTTATTGGTGTCGTTTAAATAATTAAGTTAGATTAAGTTTATTATTTGTATAGTTTTTATATTGCTCTAATCGATCGTCATCAGGACCAAGCTAAAAATTAATAAGCACGAAAGAGCTCTGAACAAAGAACAAGTGCAGGAATTAGACGCTACAAGTTACAAAAACGCCTTAATCTGATTTATTTACAATAAATTATTTGTACAACTTTTTTCTGGCATTTTATATTTCTATCAAGCAATCCAACATCCGCCACACTTTCTTTTTTCGTATTGACACGTTGTTTGATCTATGCGTATCTATATTGTTGTAGTGCAGTGTAAATCACCCCACGATGATGATTAGGATGGCAATCTAGCGCGGACGCATCGGATTTCGCATCACGTCGTGTTGATTGTAGAACGGGAAACCGGCTGGCCGGCAGCGTTCCAATTACTAGCGACATAGCCACCCTGCGATACACCCCGCAAAGAATACGCCGCGGGCACAGATACGACACTACAATCATTATAAACCATGAAAACGGTTGCGAATGCATTCGTTACATTTTAACAAATCGACGAGACTAACGATAAGTGCAATACTTATTATGGCAGTAGATAAGATTATACACACTACACTACATTATGCTTGACGCCTGTAGGCATAAGATGTTATGTAATGTTACTCCTAATAATCTCTCTAGCTACTCTAGTTTTTGCGGCAGAAATAGAAGTTGCATTGGTACCTACCTAGGGAGTTTTCGGCATTAGAGTTCCACGTATGAAACAGTATTACATAACAAGTTATAACTAAAACAAAATAAATTTGGAGATAGAACATAAAAACACTTAGAAACTTGAAAGAATAATGATGTGATATGAATCACTTACAGTGATGTAATCACCTTTAAAAAAATATACAACATTCAAAATCATTAGAATATACTTCAAACTCATGCGTTAGTTTGAATATAGCTTAATAAAAAAAAATAGTACAAAAATAAAATGAATAAATAATTTCCTGATTTAGTGTTCGTAAGTCTATCTGTTCATAATTTTTTTTTTATGATTCTGTTAGATCTGACAGAACAAAAAGTAGCCTAAATACTTTTTAAACACGTTACTGTCTATATATGAAAATGTATCGTAACTGATTCTGCGAGATAAGCATTTAAACGGAAAAAACAGATAAGGACAAATTTTTAGTTTATGATAGTAATAGTAGATCACACAATTTTTTTTGTATGTAGTCAAATGAATTCCAAGGCTTCACTCAATAACTAATTGTATTAATGTTGCAAAAGTCAAGGAAAATATCGACAAGTTCCAAATACAGTTCTTGGATATCTGGCATCGATGGACCTTCTCTTGGAATTAAAGCTCTTATAGAGTTCTCACAAAAAGAGACTCAGTGTTAAGAGTACTGTTATTTTTATAAATAAACAATGTAAATTTAATTATCTATTGTATTACACTTCGCGGCATTTGATCTTTGTCTTTTCCCGCAAACCCCCAGCTCTTAGTTATCAGGACTTACGGGCTAATACCACCCGTAGGGCGCCACCCAATCTGCTGTGGCGCTTATCTCAATTTAATGGCTTCCGTATTAATACCGCCTTTGTCTAATTTGAGGATACTTTGGGCCGACTATTGTTTAATCGACTGGTAAAAATCGATAGGCTACGGTTTCAAGATTATTTTGGATTAAATTTAAATCTACATACAGAATTAGATCTGAATAAAGTGTTCACGTATAATATAAATTTTAAAGTTTTTTTTATTTAAGTAGTATTAATGATTACACAAATAAAAAAGTCTTATTCTGTTCTTTCTGGGTAATCTCTACAATAGCTGAACCGATTTTGTCAGCACTTATATTAACAGATAACTGATGCTAGAAACCGTATTTTATACAGTAAGAATTAATTGAAATGGTTTTAATTGTGTAATATACCCTATCTTAGAATTTATATAAATGAATTAATACTACTTTACTTGTAACTCACCCAAAGATGGCCTTATAGTATAGCAACTTGTTTATTGTTCAAATAATTTCGATCATAATAAATGAAATGTAGTAAACCTCCCTTCGGCTATATATATGTAGAAATAACATAAATACATTACATCGACAAGACAATATTAGCGGATACTAACTAGTATTAGGTACTTTATCTCAAAACTTTAGAATTTTATCTTTATTTCCAAAAATGTTATAAAATTTGTTACATCAAAATGTCCTGCTTTTCCATTCATATAAAAGGAAAGTATATGATTTTGATTACATTGTTAGAAATTAAATATTATTACTTTTTTATTGTGTTTTCGTATGATACAGCCGGCATAGACAAAACTATTCAAAGACGTTCAACATTAAGATTTATGAAGATTAAACTGTAATAAATCTTGAGGCTATCTGTGTTGAATTATAATGAACATGTAATAGACGTATATTTTGTTAAACCATATTTTTAATATCTAAAAAGTGATTCTGCTTTGAGATTGTGATACGAAGGGCCATATAAAATTTTTAAACAAGAGCCTCGTTTGAAATGCTATCACGTTTAGACTCATATCAAAGGAACGATATAATACTTTTCGTTTCCTGCGCTCGGGGAGAGGCGACAGTGAAATTGTGAGTCAAAGGCATTGTTTCCAATGTAGGGGTAAGGTCGGAGGAGTTTTATTGGGCACAAAGTACGTATTATTCACGGATCGAAAGCAATCAACCACGGACGGTGGACGGAAGCGGACGGACGCGGCGCCTCTGAATGCAAAGATATTTTTTGCCAAATGCGGGTCACTTTCAAAGGGTCCGTCTTATGAAGGGAAAAATTGAAAATCCCTTTTTAACACCAGGCCCGAATCTCAAAACGATGACATCATTAAGCCAGATTATTTTATTTCCATTTATTTAAAATTTTATTTACATACAATTCGAAATTATTACATAAAACTCTTATAGTTTACATTTATATGTATATATGATTATGAAGTATTTCTTTATCAAGTGTTCACGTTAGTTACGTTACGTTAGTTACAGATTAGATTTCGGAGTCACATTTTATTTTATTCAACCAAGCGACGAGACTAGCGGTACGTTCAACTGATGGTCAGCAATACGTCTGCCAATAATAACGTGGTCGTGCTGGCTAGTCAGATGATATTCATAGCACCACATTGCACTCGTCGCCTTGAGACATAAGATCTTGATAGCCCAGGAATTTCACTAGCTACAGCTCGCTTCAAATCGGAACAGAGAAATGTGGTCAGCGGTAGAAGTAAACGCTGCGCTGATAGCTACTTAGACGGTCTCTGGCAACAGAAACCTACCACCAGTTAATATAGTGCAATATGGTTGGTTGTAAGATTTTATCAAAACGAACAAATACTGTAAAGAAATAAAAATCTTCGGCCTATCATTAAATTCATTATAGTCAGCGAAAAATTAACAAAGATTAGTGAAATTAAGGGTTCTTCTACTTCTAAATTTAATTTAATTTTCTTCGATAACTAATGTTTCTTCTACCGGTAAATGTATACAAGTGCTTTCGCTTAATTCTTATACGTTTTATAGTCCCGTGTATAAACATTAGGCACCTAAGCAAACATCCTTAGAGTATTCCAACGGACTGCATACCAGACCCACCTTTTGTTTTATTTTTAGTCTAACGAACGATCACAGCACACAGTGCGCCGTAAAATTCTATAATGAGTTTCGGATATGATTTTTATCGCTTTCATTATTATGTTAAATAAAATTTATTTTCATTGTATATTATCTTACAAAAACAGAATTTTGTGTGCATTTGTTTGCTTACATTTTTTTTAATGTTTTACGTCGTTAGAAACTTTAACTTTGAAATTTCAAATAAAGTTTAGCAAATTCATAAAGCAATCATTTTCAGTACAAGCTGTTCCTTTTTGAACTGCTTTACTTTTGACTATTAGACTGCCTGTCACTTAAAGCATTGGAGAATCTCGTCGATTACCACTACTACTCTTTTTTATTATGTTTATGAGATGGTGATAGGTCTCTATCGCTGTAACCGTCTAGGTAGGTACTACCGCAGCGCTGTATCTATCTACTGCCAAACAGTATTGTGCGAACATTTCTGTTTTCCGGTTTGAAATGCTGTGGGGTAACAAAATTTTACATTTTATCTCAAGGCAATAAGCGCAATGTGGTGCAGTGTATACCATCGTAACTAGCACAATGTGGTCCCGCTCGTATCGTCGCTTCGTAGAATAAAAAAAATAATAATTTTATAGCGATAGATTGATATCAATGTTTTTTTGTTATATGTAGGAGAAAACTGTTATGAATAAAACATTTAGAATACAAGTATTATGTAAAGTGTTTAATTCATTTTATGTACAAATACGCGAGTTTTTAAAAACAGAGATTTAATTTAATATAAACAGTAAACATAATTTATATTTATTTAAAGAAAATTCTGAAACAAGCCAGAGCCGTTTGATTTATTCCACTATTACACTAAGAAGCGGCCACTGAATAAATTCAGTACTTAAAGTCCACCCGCGTTTGACTTGACTCTGTTTTGAATTCTACGTCTTTGCTTCCTCCACAGCAAAGATTGGCTCTTTGTGCAATTTATTTCTTGCATGCAACTTAGAACTTTATTGCATCCGCGCATACGACCGAATTTGGCTACGTTTAAATTAATCTATATATTTCATTTTTGAAACACAAATACCATGTCTTTACAATTTTTACGTGAAAGTAACATCTTCCCTTTATACTAAAGTGGACTTTAAAGTTTTTGCTATAAAATATTTTTTTAAATAATTTTCATATAAAGTTAGAAGTTATTTTTCAGTTGTGACTAAAGGCAGTCTCCAGTGGCATGATCTCGAAATCACCATTTATCATGCTTGTCACGTTGACCATCCCTCGTATAGTGCGGCATACACTTGCACGGGATATTGCGTAGAGACAACGTATTTATGCATTTGTATAAAAATCTACGAGAACTTAAATTTTATTTTAAATCAAGGCTTTTACAGTTAACAAAGGTTTAGAAAACTTATTGCGATGTTAAAGCTCCTATAATTTATTTCTTTTCTAGGGTCTCGGAAAGCTTTAATAGCAGCAAATACGAGTAGGTTTCTAAGAACGTATCGTCTAACAGCGATACTACGCAAGAAGTATTTTTAAAATAATTATTAGTATTTTCTTAGAATTAATAAAAAATGTTATTAAAACGGCAAATCTGTAGTATGATAATATTATTATAATACTATTCTGATAAAGATATTGAACTGTGGTAAAGTTAAATATGTTCAGATGGGTTATAAACGCAACCGACAAAGTGGTAGACTAAGTTTTGGGAACCTCTGAATTAGTCGGTAGCAACTAACGCTACTTTTTCTAGCAAGTCATGGTACGGTAGTCAATAGTTACTGAACAACTTTCCATCACGCACAACAACCCTTTGTAGGCTCACGCTTTGAGTTTCTTTCATTTGTCTTTGTCTTTCACAGATTTTCCTCAACGCATTCAATCCGTCTTTTTTCCCTACCTTAATTTATATAGTTGAAAGCTTTATATACTTAATCTTAAAACGTCCGTTTATCATTATGTGTTATTTAACATTTATACCTTTCTTTTATTTTTAATTAAAAGTCTTACTTGATTTATATTGACTTTCAAAAGTTACAATTTACATAAAAATAACTCTCGTAATAATTTTTAGTATATAAGATAATGACTGCATCATAGTCCTCGCTAGGATTCATTAAAAAACATCGGCGTGGTACGTTATCACAAACATCACAATTTTTGTTATATATTTATTTCAGTTATATCTTTGAGGACATAACACCAATTTTTACGATTTAATTATAATGTGATTAATGTAAATAGTATATCAAAATATCATAATCACCCAAACCGATATCAAATGATAGTCTATTTGATTGTCTTGAGAAGAAATTAAAATTCAAAACTTCTTCACAAACTAAACAAACGTTTGAATTTCACATTTTATTTTTATGATACGAAATGTTTTTTACGTTATCTGATTATTTATTAAGATATTAACTTACTTCAAAATATTAAATATACACGATTTAAAAAGTGACATAAATATACGATTGTTGATCTTTTTTTAAAGAAGTGGGATAACGATAAGGGTGTTTACATTTTTAAACTTTATAACACTGAGGCGCTAGTTTTTCACATTGACATATTAGATAATATCTAACAAACCGGAAAATAATACATTTTAAATACTTTTATTTAGTGTCAGAAATAAAGCCAGCAGTGGTAGTTGAAAAATTTTACTGCACAATATATGACAGAAAAAAATCCAATTGTTTTTATTTAATCAAGCGACTAGATGAGCTGGACGTTCACTTGATGATAAGTGATACGCCTATCGATAACAACGTAGCTCTAGTTAGGATGATATATACAACACTATATTGCGCTCGTGGCCTGAAGCATAATATGTTGAGTCTCGTTACCCCAGTAATTACACTAGCTGCTGTAGCAGAAAACATATACTGTCTGTCATGATATTTTGAAAGATCAATGCACTTACGTAAAGTCCTTGACAAGGATTCATTAAATTGTTAATTTTCTACGAAAGGTTATACCCAAACTTTTCTTAGAAAAGTCTCTTCGACCTTTTTAAATTGTTTTACCACATATTTAATGTTTGTATTAAATTTATTTTACTTTATAATATTATTAGTACTATACATTGGAACTACACACAAGTTTGAGAAAACTGTGTGTCATGATATTTTGAAAGATCAATGCACTTACGTAGAATCTTTGGCAAGGATTCATTAAATTGATAATTTTCAGCGAAAGGTTATATCCAATCTTGTTCTTAGAAAAGTCCTTTCGACCTTTTTAAATTGTTTTACCACATATTTAATGTTTGTATTAAATTTATTTTACTTTATAATATTATTAGTACTATACATTGGAACTACACACAAGTTTGAGAAAACTGTGTGTCATGATATTTTGAAAGATCAATGCACTTACGTAGAATCTTTGGCAGGGATTCATTAAATTGATAATTTTCAGCGAAAGGTTATATCCAATCTTGTTCTTAGAAAAGTCCTTTCGACCTTTTTAAATTGTTTTACCACATATTTAATGTTTGTATTAAATTTATTTTACTTTATAATATTATTAGTACTATACATTGGAACTACACACAAGTTTGAGAAAACTGTGTGTCATGATATTTTGAAAGATCAATGCACTTACGTAGAATCTTTGGCAGGGATTCATTAAATTGATAATTTTCAGCGAAAGGTTATATCCAATCTTGTTCTTAGAAAAGTCCTTTCGACCTTTTTAAATTGTTTTACCACATATTTAATGTTTGTATTAAATATATTTTATCTTACAATTTTATTAGTATTACACATTAGAACTAAAGACAAGTTTGAGAAAGAGAAAACTCTTTAACTAAAACTTTATTACTTGTCAAAGATATTTATAATTATTCTAGTTATTTTTAAAAGTTAAATGTCGTTCACTTAAAGTGTAGATAACTGTAATTTATGATCAGTTCTCTACTCCAAATGTGATAAGGATCCCCCAGAAAAAACAAAGTCGACTTTATTGGTTATTTTAGGACGAGCTTAGTGCGGAAATGTAATGACCGATCGATACCATTACATAGAACAGGAAAAAATTTACTGGTGCAGTAAATTTGTAAAATTAATAAAATATGTATATATACAAGAAACTGTAACATGTTCGAAAATTTTATATAAACTACCATGTTTCTGTCGAATTTAAAATTTCGATAGAAATATCAATTTCATTTATACTCAATCCGTTTGCCATAAACAATATCGTCAATAAAATCTGGTTGTAAGAAAACAAAGCGGAAACAGGCACAGTGGGTAACTACAAAAATAAAGAAAAACTGAATTAAGGATTCCACTGTGAATATCTTTTGGTGAAAAGGAGGCTAAAATTACGGTGGGCCGTGATTTGAATTTATTACCCTAAGGCTAATTTTATTTCAGTGGGATTCGGAATATGGCTCTGAGAGAGCGTCTTGTCCATTACGTAGACAATGTTGTGAGCGACGTCTCAGCTTTCCATGCCATCTTTGTACAATCAAAAATGGAGATATTTGTTTGTTTAAGTAAATGAATGATATACCTCGTTTGAATTATTGATATATAAGTACGAATGGAACAGAAGCTTAGTTGATTGATGTAAGTATTGATTTATATTTGATATTTGCACTTAAGGCTTTGCTAACATTGGTTAAGATTGCAACATTTAGATTAAAATTGTCAATACGATAACTATGCTCTTACAACTTGATAATATTTTACGGGTGAAAAAATATAACATTCGAGATCTCTTAACAAAAGCTTCAAACGACTATTGCGTATATCACAAGTGAAAAAAGTTTCTTGTATAGATGAAAACACAAAATTGAATCGTGTGCTAGTGGCCGTTTCCATTCACACATGGTGACGGTTTAATAAATTACTCATAAGACATTTTTGTATTATCAAGAAGATAACTTTTTTTTATTTAATGAAGCGACAAGACGGGCGGATCATTCAACAGATGGTAAATGATACGCTTGCTCATAACAATAAGGCGCTAGCTGGATGGCATTCATAACGCTACATTCCGCTCGTTGCCTTGAGATATTAGATGTTAGGTCTAGTTACCCCAGTAAATACACCAGCTACAGAGCCTTTCAAACTGAAATAGTCATTTTTGACTGCAGAAATAGGCGCTGCGGTTGGTACCCACCAAGGTAGTCTCCTAAGTGATTTATTTAAGAAACACAGGCTTTTACATAATTAGACCCCTGTGCTCATGACAATTGCATGGAATTGTTTCAGCTGATTCTGAACAAAAGGGTGTATACCTTTTTCTCTTGCGACTGTTGTATTCAAAGTTTACATCCGTAAATGTGAGTCCTTAATAATAAAAAAGCGGGGAAAGAAAACGCTCGGCGTGAAACAACCACTGTTTATCGGGAAAGAAAAGCGAGTGAGGCATCCAATATGCATAACGATTGTACTAAATTCGGACAAACGACTGCTCTTTTTATGCCGACTACAATTGCTTATAGCTACATTACTTATAATACAACGATATTGTTAAAGCAAATTGAATATTTTTTATCCTAATATATTTCTTTACAATTTCAAAAAAAAACCTCGACTCTTCGGTAATTTATGGGTTAAAGATGACACGATTTAAATTAATATGTTACCACTTAGTACGGGGTTAAGGTGAAACAATGGTAGGCGCCGAATGTGGTTCCCAGCAATTGTTTTCTTTAGGTCTGAGGGTATGTGGTGCTTTGACAGGCGAAGCACAATTTACGACCGCTCACCGGCACCGATAAAACGACTTTTGTCACAAGCCAGCCGGGAACACTCCGTTTACGATCAAATAAATTTCAAACACTATTATGATTCAAATACTTGCCGGACCTTCCAATACAAACACCCCTTATTCATAGATGTTTTATTTAAGATATTTACAAATCATTTTTTACTTAACATCGTAAAAATGAGGTAAACAATCCTATTTTATACAATGTTAAACGTTATTTCAATATTATATTAAAACTATATGAGAGTTGCCGACATGTTACTTATCATAATTAAAATGAGGGTGGATTTGTAATAACTTTTGCGACATTACTAAAATTTTTAGTTTTTAAAACCCTCTACTTATATTTTCGTTTTGTGACCGTCTAGAAGTTTTGTGACTAATTATTGGCGCTAGGTCTCTGTGAACGGAGACTGTCTAGGTAGGTAATACCGCAAGCCCCTATTTTTACTATCCAACAGTAGTATGCAAACATTACTGTGTTCCGGATTAAAGGGCGCTGTAGCTAGTGTAAATATATGGGTACTGGGCTAGTGTAAATATATGGGTAACGAGGCTCAACATCTTATGTCTCAGGCGACGAGCGAAGTGTGCTACAGTATATATCATCGTCTTGTACGTCTCGTCGCCTCATGATCGCCATTTCGGACAAATTTTTATATAGGCTATAATTTTAGAAATTTACATAAACTAACTCAATTTTTTTTAATTGAACTGATAATTTCAGAGATTGGAACCAGAATAACAGAACAAACACTCAGAAACTTAACAAGCTTCAGATTAACAGATATTTGTCTATTACTGAATATAGTATAAAAGAGGCCAGATTCACTAATAACTATTCTAAGATGACTGTGTCGTTGATTTATTCTATATTATGTATATTTTTTTCGGATATGAAATAAATGAATATTTGCTGATGTTAAAAACAAAGTGGTATGGGTAAGCTGGCGTTTTTAAGTTCCTTCAGAAGTGGCTTCAGATTTTCAGCAACTTTTTGCAGTGAAACATATCTCCAAGTGTAATATGTTTACCTTGGATATGTTCAATATTATTTTCCTACTACTTAAAGCTTTAAATTTAAAGGCAAATTTTGGTGTTAATTAATCTTTGGTTTCCGTATAGAAATAAAAGGCTAACTTTGTGTCAAAGCAGCTTGTATCGAGTCTGGGGTGAGCAAACATCGCCACTATAGGTCGGGGTAAGTACGGGCTAAAGTGTCTAGTCTGCGAAAGACCAGAGCACTTGAGGAATACAGGTGAGAGGATGGATCAAAGACCGCCATTGACCCGTTTGCGGTTGGGATGTTAACATTACGAACACCTACCATTGTAAACGTTTTGAAATATTTCTCGATTGTTTACAAATTTTTTGATGGATTTATTAATGAAAATATTCATTAGGTTATCAACGAGATATTCGGGCTTTTTTATACTGCAATAAAATAATAGGAATTCTTTGAAATAAAAAACTATCTAAACATATATTACTCCATTATTATTCCAAATAATATTCAAAGTCAACATTATTCATAATTACTAAGTATCTAAAATATGTAAGTATAAACGTAAATCGTTCATTAAGATTTTTTTAAGTTTTATGTTGAAACAATAGAAATATGGTTAACGATGATTAAATTTAAAATATCTTATGTTTTGTGAAATGTTCATGGTAGGGACAAAGGTCCAAGGGAGTGAGCGGTTTTAACACAACAAACTAGGTTAGCCAAAGATTTTACGTCAGACCACGATACCGCTGATCCTTTGAAACCGTGAGAGGTGCTTGATAACAAAACAATGAATTACATCCCTTACCTTTGCTCATTAATTATTTGTAAGGATTCTGATTTTATTAATATTGAAGGGCTTTATTAATATAACCTTGGGCACCTTCGCACTAATATACGTTGTACTGTTATAGACGTTATTTTATTTATCAAAAGTAATTTTTCTTCAAATTACATGTAATTCTTTAGAATTCCTTCATAGATATAAACTCTTGATGAAAATTATGTTTAACTTTGCGCCTCTTTTTAATATTATAAACTTCGTTGTCATTTATAATTACTTGACTACAAATAACTCTTACGAAAAATAACTGTTGTCTAATCAAGTTACTATCAATTAGCCATTTTGTTTATTTATTATCTATAGAATAAAATGGGTTTATTCATTCTATATATTTAGTTGGTTTAGTGTACGTGGCTGCTGGGGCACGTTTGTACTTGGTTGGCGGTGGAACCCAAGACCAGATCCGCCGCAGGGAATAGGGAGAGTATTCTCTTTTGGACTTTGGGTAACGGATTCGTGGGATCCGTTGCCTAGATGATGATAAGAGGCTGAGAGGAATGCGCGCCGTATGTTTCAGCGCGCCCTTACAGAGGTGGAAAGGGGGACAGAAGTTCTCTCTTCCTGAGATGGAGTTGGGCAATGTAGCCGGCGCTGGCGGAGTCACGGAGGTATGCGAAAGTGTTCCCGTGGCTCCGCCATATAGCGACAACGTCCGACATAAACTGTCTTTGCTCCTGCGAGACCAGGTCTGCAAAAGCCACGTAAAACAAAAAAAGTGTACGTACATACAGTTTAAGGTTATGTACATTAATAGTTTTTTACTTAAGATGTTATCATTTAAAATTTGGTTTATAATCAATAGTTTAATTTTTCCGAATGTGAATATGTCTTCCATCTCAAAACAATTTTCACTCTACAACGCAAATAAAAATAAAAACTTTACGTTTCTCATAATACGTTTCTTGTGTGTACAGCGTTGGGGTAAGGTTTCTGCAGACTGCACTGAGAGGTCTGAAAACACAAAGGGACCTTCTAGCAAACATGATCCGAAAATGTTGCAGGTTATTTCCAATATGGTCTCCTATTTCTCCTTCTTGTTTGTTTTAAGATTGGTTTACAGTTTGCAAAATTGTGATATAAGAACAGAGAATAATTTGATGTATTTTGTTGTTTGTTGTTTGTTGTTACTTCTAAGCATTTACATATACCAACAAATTACAATAATTATAGATTGTGATGTCACGGTAGAAGGTTTTCTTAGACATCAAAAGAGAGATACAATTTATATTTTATTTATAATCTGATAGAGAGAGTTGTAATTATTAATTCTGCTTCACATTCTCCGTGTAAGGGTAGTTACATATTTTTATTTTTAAACTCCAGAAATTTATAGATCGTAAAGTATTACGTTTGATTTCAGTGCACGGTAATTCGTGTGTTTAACGTATAAATCAAGGTGATTTGTATTTTAGTGCTTTACGTTCCTGGTCACGCATAAATTGAACTGGGCAAGGAAATTATGCGCCTTTGGCATCCACATATTGGAAATGTAGTTAGCTTTGCTCGCGACGTAAGAGAGATGGTTATTGCCTATCGTTTATTATATTTACTGTTACTTTAGTGTTTTTTAGAGACTAAATAGTGTTATATGTGAAGTTATTCAGCTCGATCTTTAGTTGTATATATCTGGTTGTCAACTACTGCATTGCTACGTATGTAAAAATAGTATCATTATTATCAGCCGATAAACGGCCACTAGTGAACATAGTTTACTGGTAGTAGGTCTTTGTTGTCGGCGATCGTCTAAAGTGATCTTTTAAGGAACCAGTGCTTCCTCGGCACCCTTGCTATGCTACAACATGGATGAGACCACCTCGTCTTCTTCGTCCACCCTGAGTTCGAATTACGGGCAATGAAGGCACCCACATTCAAAGTCCACAAAAAACGAAAACTCTTTTAGTCGCCTTCTACTACAGTCAGCTACTTTAGTACTATTCCTAATAGCCCAAGATTACAGGGCCACATTCCAGAGGGCATGGTAAAGAATTTTTAAAGAACTGTCAGTGCAAACCTTATCTAAATATTGAACTATACAATTAAAGTTACACGTAATAACCAATTTTATCCAACATTACGATCAACGATAAAAGAGATACAAAGATATATAATGATATATATAAATGGAACTTAATAAAGTACTGTAAGTATCTGTAGCAAGGGTTATTTGGTAAGCTTAATAAATATATAAATTACTTTAGAAACAAAAAAGGGGAAATGAAATCACATTTAGAGTGTGGTACCCATTCGTTATACTTCATAACGAAAGCCTTATCTAAAAGTTCTCCCGATCCTATCACGTCACTCGATAGTGTCAATAATGTAAAATTTTTTATTGTCTGATTTAGAAATTTTATTACTTGAAGTTGTTGCGTGGCCCATGTATGAGTTGATGGTGGGCGTCAGTGTTAGGGACACGAGAACTGTTCATATTGGTCTCTAACATAACCAAAGGATCTGTACTAAAGCTATTATTAACCTACATATTTGTAATTATTTTCTAATACAGTCACAAGTTCTTCAACATATAGAAATTTCTCTAATGCTAAAAAAAGAGTTTTCATTGTGATATTTTATTTTATATAGCAAAGAGAGAATTAAAATTTACTATAAAGAAGTAAATAAATAAAATAATCCTTTATTTGTACTGCAACTTATAACTACTACAAAAGTGACCAATAAAATCACTATAATATTAATTATAAGTTACTGCTTATGTGGTCATAATTTGTTACATACTGGTGAAGGGTCTCTGTTGTTGGAGACTATCTAGGTAACGACAGCTCCTATTTCTGCCGCCAAACAATAGTGTGCAAACTTTACTGTGTTCCGGTTTGAAAGACGTTGTAGATAATAAAAATACTGAGGTATCCTTAACATCTTAAGTGTAAAGGTCTCGCTCATCTCGTTGCTTCGTGATATAAAAAAATATTTAACTAAAAACATTCTTCATTCAACGTTTACAAATTATAATATTTTTAACTGAGAAGTTCAATGACTCTTTAAGTGCAGCACAAATAAGTTTTTTTTAAGAGAGTTAAAACTGTTTAATTTTTTTTATAGTTTGTAATTTTATTGTGAATTGTTTTATAGAATAATGATACTTTAATAATTTTGCTTTGTCCAACAGAATTGACCGTCAATTTGAAATAAAATGTAGGAATATGTATGAAGGCACTCAAAAAGATTTAATAAATCGGACCTGAATTTGCTCAGGTATGTTAAAAAAAAATTAAGTTCGTTGTAATGTGAGAGAAAAGATAAAAACAGGTCCAATGAAACTTCGCGAAATTAAGCAAAAGTCGAATTGGTTTTGTGTGGTTAATTTACGTTCCTATAAAGGGCTAAAAGTTAATGGCAATAAATTCGGCCGGCCTCGTTGTCTTGTCAATCTCGAACCAGATAACTTTTTGCGGTTCAAATAACTCGCAAGTAGCTAGCGACCAGATATAATTACGGAATATTCCAGTACGTTTTTATCACAATTATTAAATTGTGCCGTTCCCGCTGCAAGTGTAGTTAACATTTCATACATATTTTGTTAACGAGATAGTATCGAGCCACAGCAACTCAAGAAGTAATTAATAACTTTTTTATGTTTTTTTTATTAAGAGTAAATTTAAAAAAAGGTACGTTAATTAATCACTATCAACATATAAAATATCATTCAAAACATTGTGTATCTTATGTCCAAAGATACATAGTTTATATTACTTAATTTTAGTACACAGTAGTAAGTTAAGAACAAAAAATATAAAAATTGAGATGTAACGGAAAGTTATTGTAGACAGTCGACTATTTAATTAGTGGTTTAGATATTAATGACTAAAAAATTTTGATCCATATAAAAATGACATGTAAATATTTTTTTATAGATTCTCCTATCCTCTGCGTTATAAATATCCACAAGATGGTACTGCAGCATATATCTTTTATATCGTTAAACTTTTCGTATTCGTCTTTCTATTACATATAACATATTCGTCTTCAAAATATGTTTGCGTATAAATTTGAACTCGAGGAATACATTCGTGCTGTCCACTTTGTCATGACTTGCCAACATATTGCCTTGTAATAACTAGACTCTTATATTACCTCGCTGAATTCTATTATTACTATTCTCTACAATAATTAGTAAATAATAAAGATAAATAAGCAGAACAGCATCTGTAGAGTTTATCTTGTATACTATAAAACCTAGAGTCTAGAAATTCATTCAAATTTTACTCGTGCTTTTTATTGTGAAGATACAAATTACTAGTTTTATGTTCATTGGAAAAGTATAAATTTTTGTTACTAATATTTCGCTTCGACGGGTAAGGATCTAATTTAGTAACGTAGTTGTTATTTTGTGAAATAAATTGTCTTTGTTTATGAAGATTTTTATGTTTCTTTTCTGTCTACAAATCAAAACATTATTGCAGTTGTAAAAGTTTTAATACATCCTACCTACTCCGTTGTAACATATGTCTGTGAAAATAAATTTTCTATGATTTTATTGCGTTAGCTCAGTATTGCTATTGACTTACAATGTAATTACTATTTCTGTAGTGGATTCTAGATTTTGTATTAAATTGTAATCTACTCATTCCGATTTTATATCTGTTTAATCAATGTATAATATTTTCTACAGACGAGCTGTGATATAATATTATTACTTTTAACTATTATGCCTATGTGTATATCTAAATTTTAACAGGCATTTCAAATATAGATTATAAAAATAGTAGTTAGCTAGTTTTCAAAAATAGTTTTGATACCAGAGCCTTTTTTTTGCTGCTTTAGCAGTAATATTTAATTTGTTGTTTATAGAAGAGTGTAAATATTACTGTGTTTAGCTTTGAAGGATACTATACCTAATAAAATTATGTAGTGTTTCAAAGCGACTAGCACAAACTTGTGTAGTGTTCACATCATATGTAGCGCTACATACGAGTATACAGTTTGATGACTATGCTGACGATAAAGTAGCAAAAATAAGTAGATTACTTAAAAAATTGTGACTGATTTCTAATTTCCCTAGTAAAGCAACAATGTATTTGTTTTGTTGTAATTTTGCAAATCTCTTCTTTTTGTATGAATACATGCATTTTAACTTGTTTATAACCGTTTAATAGATTTTCACCTTTTTGTTAATTACTCTGTTAAATCTTCAATGTCTGAAATCATAACGCACGAAATTTTGATATGTCTTCTATAGTAAAACAAGTGTTTTTCAAATCAAAAAAGATATTTTTATTTAACTTAATTATTCTATATTAATACTTAAGTAGAAAAATTCGCAGAACAACTTTTAAAATATATTACTCTTATATTCGCGGCCAGCACTTCTAAAAACCAGCCGTGGTTGGTCTTTGAAATCGAAATCGTCTATTGGAAGTTGAAAACATGTTATAGATAGGTACAGGTCTAGATATTCTGGTCATTATGTTTAGCCCACGCATTCTTTATTAGTCGGAATTGCTACTAAACGTTACCAATGAGTGGCATGTCGTTGTGTATTTACGATATCTAAAGACTTGCACACAGCGCTGTGTCGGTGTAATAAAATGGAGGATAAATGGAGGTCGCAACCTCTTACCACTGTGGATACACTGTACACACAAAATTGAAAGTTAAGCATTTCTAATTTAAGTACGTAATATGAAAGACGAATAAATAATTTATTTCTTTACAACATACAGTTTTTTTTGTTTTTATCAATGTCAAGGTTTTCGAGGAAATTAGTTTGCGAACAGAAGTTTTTAGTATAAGTATACTTAAAAAATTATTATCAATCACGTTGCTTAAAATAAATATAAAATTCTATATAATATCTCTTATTACGCAAAATGCACAATGAAGATAGGATAATAAACACTGCACCACATTACGCTCGTCGCCTGTGACATGAGATGTTGAGTGTCATTACCACAGTAATTCCACTAGGTAAAACGCCCTCAAACCGGAACACACTAATGTTTACACACTATGATTTGGCGCGAGAAATAAGACCTGCGGTGGTACCTACCTAGCAACAGAAACCTACCATCGGTAAAACTATCACCAGTAATTAATACCATTTTTGTTCTGCGAGACAAGAAAATCTTACTCATTGACGGTACTTCAGATGATGTACATTGCACTCTATTGTGCTTGCCGCCGTGATACACGAGAGGACGAGAGAGAGAGAGAGAGTTAAATTTCGGTGTATTTACTGCAAATCTTTACGCCGAAACACAGAGATATTTGCACTCTATTGTTTACCGACAGATATATATGCTGCGGTAGTACCTAAACGGTATCCGGTAACAAAGACAGTAAATTATGTAAATTATTAAGTTCTTAAGGTACAAGTAAACAAATAATAGTCTGGATAAAATTTTACCTTAACTGCGTAGTATAGCCCTTGTCATCAACAGTGCCAGATCGAGCTTGACGTGGTGGTTAGCAAGCAGGTAGTTTTATTACGGTCTTATTAATAAAGACATAATTTTCATAGCAATTGCTTTTTCTAGAAAATGTTTATGTTTCCTATGTTTTTTCTGTTTTGCTACACGATCGGCTGGCAATAAAAAAGATCGTAATATAGAAAATGTTGAATAATGTTCCCCAATTCTCAAATGTTTGTTTATTTATCGTAGATAAAAAGAGCATATTAAAATTTATTAGGGGATGCGTCGTCTAGGAAATGTAAGCAGAAGGAAAAGGGATGTTAATCCGAAACTATTTGATGTTCGTGCTTCAGTTTTTGGCTGTTTGTTTATACGGCGTGGCACACTCCTGGGGAGGTCGGACGTTAAGACGGGGAGAGAGAGAGAACTCTGCAAGTTAAGTGAAGAGAAATATTTGCACGATGGATTACTTATATTGCCATTTGGAAATTTAAGACGCGCGTGTTTCATCAAAAGGTTTTTTTTATTCAAATTATATACCTTTAAAATATTCTTTTGTAATGTTTAATGATCCTAGTTTAAAATTTTGTAAATCACTAAAAATTTTAATTCGGTTAAGCTCTTTAAAAATAAGTTATTAAATTAAAAACCTTTTAATACGGAAAACGTATTATGTTTCCTAAGTCTTTTTTTACTCGATGAACCAACGCGACGAGCGAGACATTTACTTAGTATTAAGTGATATGCCTGCACATAACAAAGTGGCACTAGTTAGGTTGTTATGAGATCGTATGCTATAAAATGTTAAATCTTGTCATCGCAGTAATTTCATATGAATCAAATGATAAATAGCCTATAACGATCAAAAAACTATTTCGCGTCTAATGGTCATGTTGCTATGTCGATACGTTCAATAGTTTTTACGTGATTGGCGAACAAAGAAAACCCATATTCATTATATATATACTAGCTGTTCCCTGCCCGCTTTGCTGGCCTTGAGACTTGAAATTTGTTTGAAATATTCCTTGAGAGCAACAGATACCGCAAATAACTTTCTATAGCAACCATTACAATAGCAACCGCATAAATAATACGAAATGATAATGGTTATAAAAGTTAATCGGAAATAAAAATATGAAGGTTTTATGATATTCAAAAAATAATCTACAAATCATTCCAGATCCAATGCTCATGTTCCCATCTCGATACGTTTACTTTACACTTGATTGGCGAACAAATAAAACCAATTTACATTATATATGTACATAGGTATTTTGATAAATATATATACACACAGACAATAAATCATCATCATCAACGGATAGCCGTCCACTCCTGGACGTAAATTGCACCTCTCCATAGCGATCGGTCCTACGCTGCTTGTATCTAGTAGTTCCTCGCGATCTTACAGTCAGCATGGTCTCCGGTACCGCCGGGAAATACGAGCCGTCGTTTGTAGGGGTTCGTTTGGGGGATTTATGGGGCGTTCGTATGGGCTATTTCCCACCACGCTGGCCCAATGCAGGTTGGTGGGAGGCAGAAAGCTTTTTTGTTGATTAGTACGGCGCACTACCAGTAGATGAGGTTGGCTTGGGTCCCGGAGTGATTAGTATGTACGAGTATATGTATGTTGTAAGTATACGTATGTTTAAAAAATAGAAAAATGAATTAATTAAATGGAAGTATAATGATAAGTAGAAATATATATATTTCATTTAAGTGGAGGTCATTTAAATAACTGTTTTTATCACGGCCAGTCTGTTTGTATCGATGAGTTATAAAGCATCGGGTTAGTGACACATTCCACCGCAAAAACTGGCACTGGCCGTGATTGGAAACGGGCGTCTATTCAATAATCCATTAAACCATAACGCGTTAGTTTTGACAGACGACGCGTTGCGCCGCGCCGCCGGCTTGCATGACTGATGGCTGACCTGGCACGCCTGCCGATGCAGTGCCCGATTCCACTGTACAATACTGAAACGATTATTAATAAAATATGTATTGTACATTCGCTAACATACGATAAACGAATTTATTGCTACAAATTTGTCATTTGGTTGTTTTTCAAAATAGCAAAAAAAGACAACTGTCTTTTATTATTATATTGTCTTCGGACTTAGAATATCCCACAATAGAAAAAGTTTTCTTTGGTTAAATTGCATTAAATCGTGTATGTCAGCTCTGTAGTAATGGGATAGTAAGAAGAGGAAACAATTAAGGTAAACCCTTTCTGTTCTAATAGGCGACTAAAAGAGTTCTCGAGTCCGCGATCCGCGAGCGTGTAGGCACTCAAATCTCGATTAGCGAGCCCTAAGAGTGATCTAGTATTTGTCAAATCACAACGTGGGTTTTAGGGGATGTGTTTAGCCAGAGTACATAGGGGCACCGGTGCATTCCGTAGGAAATCCCATAGCACCTCGTAACGCAATGAAGGAGATCCACCACGGGGTGAAGTGGAATAGGAATCCCACAAAACCCTAACTTTTACTTAGAAGCTTAGGAAACATATCTTTCACAGATATGCGAGTCCTAGAAGTGGCCCCTCCCTCCCCTATATAAATAAATGGCCGTGTATGTCACAAGCTCAGTATCCGATGAGCTGTCTAAGTCGATCAATGACAAGCAAGCACTATACATCATAACTACGCATAAACTATTAATAACAGAACAATGATGTGTTAAATATTAAAAAATAACTTCCACAATTATTTCAAGTTAAAGATATTGTTTCCTGTACTTATCTATTCACTAATAATTTAGTAATATTTAACGTATTGTTAAAATTAAGGATAATGTCATTTGATGAGACTGAATATTGAAACGTTTTCTAGTAACATAAAAGTCGGTTTATGGAATTTCATGTCACTGAAAACTTCGCTGATTTTATGTTCATTTTATTTTTATATAGCGAATAGAAAGTGGAAATCGTTTTAGATGATTCCTATATTAAAGATAACTTTTCAAAAGGCTAAAGTGGAATTGACAATAAGTTAATGTTTTCGAGATATATCAATTAATTTATAAAACTATCTCCTGTTGGTTATTTTATGAAATTCAATAAATCTTTGCTATAGTCCATGATATTCGTTTGTCATAAATTTATAGTCCAATTTAATTTCAGAAATTATTTGCCAACATTTCCGAACAAAAGCTATGCGTGATTTTAATTTCATAAAATGTTTGAATAGGTATTATAACAATAGGAGGAAACCGAATAGCGACAATTGATGATACAATTTAAATATATTCACACGAAACGATTCTTAATATAATATGAGTGTTCACAAAGACTGTATATACTGGTGGTGGGTTTCCTTTAACGGAAATCGTCGAGGTAAGTACCACCGCAGCTCCTATTTCCGCCGCCAAGCAGTAGTGTGCACACATTACTGTGTTTCGCTTTGAAGGGAGTTGTGGTTAGTGAAATTATTGAGTTAACCAGACTAAATATTTTTTGTTTCAAGGCGACTAGTACAATCTGGTGTAGTGTATACCATCCCATATAGCACCACATTGTTATGACTAGGCGTGTCATTTCCCATCAGACGAATGTCTCGTTCGTATCATCGCTTCATTGAATAAAAAAAGTAACATTTACTTCATTGATTCGTCAAGCTTATCTACAACAATTAGTCTATCGTAGTTCAAAACAATTTTTAACTAAGTCTTAAAATTTATTTAATCATATAAAAGTAGGTTTAAATAGTTGTTTTACTTTTAAGTAGTAAGTTTGTAAATATATCAAATTTAGATAAGGAAATTGGGAGTTGTTGCTTCATGTTAGTTTTGCGGGAAGTTGCTCGGTTTGCCGCTACATTGTATAGCAAGGTATCGTAGTTCATCGTAATGCGCATAGCAGGAGATTCAAGCGCACCAATTTCTAAGTCCGTAAGAATACTATTTCATACTTACCCTATTTGCGAATTGCAGCGCTGATTCTAAAGTTTACGTGCGAATCCTGCGAATAAACCATATATTTCATCTGATTTAAGCTACTCGCTTGAAGAAAACTAGCAGTTACTTGTTTTATTAGTATAATAAAACCGGAAAATTGGTTATACGGCATAACTCTTGAAGTTATAAACTGTACCTTGTTTAATTTTGCATTTAAACTATAAACTTAATGAGAAATATGAAATTTGGAATAAATTTCAAAAGTAATTTTATATTCTTGATATTTTGTTACTTTTATTGAACGTAGAAATTTGATGTCTTATTTATAACTGATGAACTTTAACTATCCTCGACGCGTTTTTACCGCTTGCCTTGTAACAAGGAGGTTATTGGCCATGGATTTAACCGAACCATGGTGGAATTTGTTAGCTCATTTAGTTTCTATATTCATATTGTTAACCTGCTAAACAGCATAACTATGATTCAACTAGCAACATTAAAAAAGCATTATATTAATGAGATAAAGAGGACAAGGATTCTACACAATCTTTGGCTTCATTATCTCTTAATGTTGTGTAAAACTAAAGTGAAGTGATCACACAGGAGCAATGGGAATTGAACCACATTCTCTCCGAGTTTTATTATCGATACTATGTTTATCCTCCGTATTAGAAAATTTGCTAGTAACTGATGAAAATCAATTTAAAGGAAAGGAAATGAATTATTAACTTTTGTGGGCTTTCAAACTATGAATACAATGTGCTACACAATTACTATGTATAATACTATCTGTTTATTGTGAAGTTTACATGAATTCTTCATACCATAAAATTGGTTCGTCCCAAAACATGTACATAATACATGTCCGCGTTCAAATACGGTACAGAGCCGCGGTTTTACATACAATGCTTGGTGGGCGTCTCGCACCACTCCATGTGACTAGTTTACGTCGGGGGGTACGCTCGCGTCCGGTTTTTTGTTATTCATGTTGATTTTACGTCTATTATTATGGTAAAACATTTTTGATTTCTATACATTACCGTTTTTGGTATGCGACGTTCATTATTCATCGAACACACGGTAGCTATTCGTTTTCAAATGAATAAAACTGCTTATTTATTGCCGTTGGAAAACATAATCGAACAAATGGTCTGTTTTAGAAGGCTGTAATATAATTCTATAAATATTTACAGATTTGTATAAAAAAATTTTGATATGCGTTTTATTTAATAGATCGTCTATACTTACTATTGAAGATATACCCACCTACCTATACCTCACTTTTTATATACGACATTACATTAGACAACATACATAAACAACTTTTATTAGATTACTCGAATTTATTTGTGCGTTTTTTGAGTAATTGCATTTCAATAAATACTAAGTTTTGTTTATAGATAAAAAATGATATACACGATATTAAGTTATATTTAAGTAGAAGATAGTGAAAAGTGTTTGTTAAGAACGCTCCGTTTCTCATGTAGTCTCATATTGATAGCCATAAAACGACAATGGCATTATTACAGATTTACATTAGGAGGGTGGTAGTTAAGCGGGTTGCTCCAGTGACAGAGAAGTTGAGGAGCAAGAGGTTAGCGTGGTACGGACATGTTATGCGGAAGAATGAAGAACATATAACAAAGAAAGTAATGAGAATGAATGTGGATGCTTATAAGGGTAGAGGAAGACCGAAGAAAGTGTGGACGGATTGTGTGAAAGATGACATGTGTAAGAAGAGTGTGAATTTAGATATGGCGGCTGATAGAGGGATATGGAGAAATACATATTGTGCCGGCCCCACATAGCTGGGAAAAGGGCAGGAGGAAGAAGAAGAACGTGGTAATTAGGCGGGTTTGAATCAGTCCTATCACAGTTCATTCCTCATTACATACGGTACATTGTTACAAGGTAAACGGTTAGCCAATAATTCATATCATTGACGCTGTTTTAAACCTTCTCTGTAGTTCTTTGGCCGGATATTAGAGTTAATTAGTAAGATTAAAATAAATGATAATAAAAATATGAAATATACAAAACGATTTGCTACGACTAGCAGAATATTTATAAAGTGATAAACGATACGTCTGTCCAAAACAATGTATGATATTTACACAATACCATATGGAGTTCATTGACATGACCGTCTTCTTACCCCAATAGTGCAAAATATCTTTCTAACCATAATAAAGTAACTTTTACTCGTGTTAGTTGTAGATGGGTACCACCACAGCACCTACTCGTATTTCTGCGGAGTAGTATTCCGGTTTGAAACGCGCCGTAGTTAGTGAAATTACTAGGGTAACGAGACTTGGCATTTTACGTCACATGGCGAGTATAATGTGGAGCAGTGTATGTCATCGTAATTAGCGCCACTGGTTGGTGGCTCATTCTCCGCAATATATCCTAAAGAACACTCAGAAATGGCCACGCGGCGTGTTCAAGACCGAATCACCAACAAGCTTTACCCTATAGTTCATTCATTCATTTGTTCATTCGGTCGGTTAGTCGGTCGTTCTGTCGGTCGGTCTGTCGATCGGTCAGTTGGTAGGTCAGTCGTTCCTTCAACCGATCATTCATTCTTTAAGTATTAAATTGATTCGGTTGTTCGATCGTTCATTCGGTCGGTCAGTCGGTTAGTCAGTCGGTTGGTCAGTCGGTCGGGGTGTCGGTTGGTCTGTCGATCGGTCAGTTGGTAGGTTAGTAGGTGAGTCAGTCGGACGGTCAGTTGGTTGGTCAGTCGGTCGGTCAGTCTGTCGGTCAGTTAGTCAGTCAGTCGGTTGGTCACTTGGTCGGTCAGTCGGTCGGTCAGTCCGTCGGTCATTCGGTAGGCCCGTCGGTCGGTCAGTCGGTCATTCAGGCGGTCATTGAATCAGTTGGTCGTCCATTCGTTCGTTCGTTTGCTCGTTAGTTCGTTGGTTCATTCAAAACAAAAAATTACACTCTACTGTTCAGCGACATAAGCAGCTACGGGGAAAGAATCTTATTTACTGTATTTCTAGTGATTGTAATTGGGTACAATCAATTACAATCATCATTACCATCTCAACCGATGGATGCCCACTACTGAACAACAGATATTTTTTGTCAAATAGTTAGATTTATTTACACTAACCGCAATTTCTGGATTATAGCAATTTAATATCGCATATATTTTACGTTATTAATATTTAAGTACAAGAGTGCATGTTAAGTTCTCCTTGTAGCGGCTTGTTAAGCGCGGATTGTTAACGCTATTTGTGTCCTCGTCGGAACACATATTACATGTTCCATTTACGGTGTAGTGTTATGTAGCAATTGTAAGAGGGGTACTTTAGCCCGTTATGGTAACTGTGAAATATGCGAGGCTCTTTTGTACAATTCTTGTATTTTATTTTTAATGAGATTTTTTCCTTTTTAAATTTCTAAGTCTAGCGGATAACTTTGTGACTGGATTGGAATTTTTATTTTTGTATTATTTATATTAATGTATATTATTGTATCTGCAATGTTTTTAAAAATGTAAAGTAAACAAACTAGCTACTCGCCCGTGGTAAAAAGTAGCCGCTGAACAAAAACAACAATTGAGAAAATTTAGCTTAAGATGCAGTATACTGCAAATTTTTGGACAGAAAAAGACTTTAGTAGTTTATTTGGTTAAAGATTACAATCAAAGTGGATAATTTTGGTATTGTAATATTATATGGTTTATTTAAAATTGAAAATTTGTTTTTGATTTTAAATTGATAGGAAGTTGATTGAAAAGTGATATGAAATTGGCCAGTTTTTAATTTGTACGGTATTGCTAGAATCAGGTCAGAGCAAATAAATGGACCAACTTTATCAAATTATATTATCGTTTCCGGTGATGAACGATGATGACAGTACCAATCCGCATTTATCCTATTGATATTGCAATTTCAATATGCAATTTTCGGACGGTGGCGGAGGGTAATATACTTTGAGTACTTAGTTTTTTTTATTTTATGGTACCGAGCGAAACGTTCGCTGAATAATAGCGACTGCCATAATAGTGCTAGTTAGGATTATATATATCCAGTGCTTTTTGTGCTGGTGGCCTTGAGATGAAAGATATTTACATTCGTTATCCTAGTAATTTCAATAGCTACAACGCTCTTCAAACCGGACATAGTAATGTTTACACACTGCTGTTTGGCATCAGGAATAGGAATTACGGTGTGCCTACCTACACAGTCTCCGGCAACAGAGACCTACCACCAGTGAAGTGAGTTTATTGGAGTGGTGTATTTGCAAGCATATCACGTTATAATATTTGGGTTCTATTCTTAAAAGTATATAAATCACACAGTCCGGAAATACTTATGGCGGTTAAAGTTAAAAATAATGAAAACGGGCTTTGTTTGGATAACAATAGACACAATGTTTGGACTTGGTAGTTATGGTTTTAATTATAATAGTGATCTCAAAGGAGTATTTCATAATTGCTGACAAATCTTTTTTTTTTTTAAAAAAACGGCCAACCGAGCATTACCTTAAAATAATGGTAATCTATATGACTGCACATATCTTGGTGGTATTGGTTAGTGTGTTTCTTCAATGCACAACTGAAAAGCTGAAAACTGAAAAGCATCTTTAACTGGAACACAGTATATTTCTTTAGTTCTTTTTGACTGCAGGAATAGTCATTGGTGTGGTAAATACATACCTATACGATCTTTGGCAACTAACCACCACCAAATTGCACTACGTTTCCTCATTAAGGTTAATAGCATACATTATAAAGTCATAACTTTAAAGATATGTAAGTGAACATATTTTTGACACTTTCCTAACAAAAAGAATGATATTACATTCAAAAGTAATCGATATCGACGTTTCAAATACATTTTTAAGAGAAGATATACCATTACCCATCAGATGATATGGAATTACTTTTCAATGGGGCTTACTTAAATAAATACTGTTTATAAAATTGGTATACATTCGCTTATCTCGCTTATCCCATGCAAAGCCTTCCATTTAAATGCGCCTTACAATTGGTAGTCACTTAAATTCTCGTAAAATATCCGGCAAATGATACGTAGGCGGTGTTGCTTGTGGAGATATAAAAAACGGATTAACGTCTCTCGTGCTATAATCCATGTAAATAAGAGGAGATGCTTCTTCGGATTTTATACAGGATTAGAAATACATTTCATTTTGATACGTAAACTCACTGCCGATGTATGACGTTAATATACAAATGTTTATGTTTAATGTCTCAATTTTATGATAGTAAGAAAGAAAAATAGATCTAAATATGACATAACGCATTGTGATCTTATGTTTATTACTAATAAAGTTATAAGAACAATTCATAATTTTGTTGATACATTATTTGAAAGATGATTGGTAGACGTTGTTATACTCGTGAATATTTATATATTTGTTATTAGTTATTAAATAAAATTTATAGTGTTTCAAACAATTTCCGGCTAGTAGCAATTGTATGGAAATATTATTATAATTATATAAACATGAAGTTTTTTGTGCGGAAACCCTTTCCTTTTTATTCTTTTCTAAATTAACGAAAGCTCCAAACAGACAATAACAGTAACAGGGTTATTGAAATTAGTTTCATTTAAAAAATTGTAAAAATTTGTTAAAACTACCTAATTATTTAATTTCTTATTCAGCTAAGCAACAAGTAGTTTAATTATCGGTGAATGATGAATGAAGCCTGCAACAACATGTCATGCCAATTATGATGTTTATTTAGTTAGACTTTTCCTCGAAATAGACTTTTCTTCGCAGTAGACTTTTTCTCGTATTAAACTTTGCCTCACAGTAAACTTTTCCCCGCAGTAGACTTTTCCTCGCAGTAGACTTTTCCCCGGAGTAGACTTTTCCTGACAGTAGACTTTTTCTCACAGTTAACTTTTCCTCGCAGTAGACTTTTCCTCGCAGTAGTCTTTTCTCGCAGTAGACTTTTTCTCGCAGTAGACTTTCTTCGCAGTAGATTTTTCCTCGCAGTAGACTTTTTCTCGCTGTAAAGTTTTCCTCACAGTAAACTTTTGCCTAATAGTAGTAAGCACCATACTGATTTCATTGCGTAGGGGCTTAATAAAACCTCTCGCTACCCTCGACATTTTTGTACCTACATCTAGACATTGGGAATATAAAAGTCTGCAATCATTGAGTACAGATAAGAGAAATTAGAGATCCTAAACATATTTTCTTTAAAATAATTAAAAGATATTGTTACTTTGGAAATACACAAATTTTTTTTATTTAAAAAATAGAATATTTAAATACACTAATGGCTTTTATTAAATCGTAATTATAAGCTTTGATACATACAAATGAGTTGAAAGCATCAATAAAGTCTCCATCGACGTTCGTTCAATATCCGCTAACTGAATTAACATATCCAATGTTTCGTCTTAACTGGTTCCCACTTTTGAATTTCCTATTAGTGTTTACAAAGGCAAAGTCAATATGTGGTAGCCCGAAATTTTAATATTAAATGCCATACCTCTAGAACTCAAATAAGTCTTATTACAATAGCATAGAGCTATATTTCGCACATCGCTGTGTCGATTGTGAAACGTAAATCAAGTACGGCTGTCTATTGTTGAGATTTGTTTACAAAATGTCTGAGTTATTGACTTTGGCGTGAGAATTGGTTTCTAACGTTCGTAACGCTGGTAGGTCCGATCGATCAAACAACTGGCATACTACTGTTAAACACTTCTGGTGTCTAACTGTGTAAATGAATTGGTAAGCGCAGTTTTATTGGGCGATACGACATCTTCCATTAGGGTCTCGGCATTAGTAATAATTTAAGGGCACCGTGAATGTATAACGATACCATTCTATTGCGGTAATTGGATGCTGGTAAACATGAACACCTGATTTACTTAATGTGAAGTTAAATAATCTTCGTTAGTTCATCGCTTCGTTCACACAAATCATTAGTTGGATATGAACAGTCACATTTTTAAAAAACTTTCTCTTTATAACAGTAATAGGGTTTCTTTTAAGATATGTGATACGTCTCGTCTCTCCATAATAACCTGGCGCAATTTCGGATGATATGCACTGCACCACATGTTCGTCGTTTTACACATATGTTTAGTAAATCTTCTTACACCAGTTATTTCACTAGTTACAACGCTCTTCAAACCATAAGACAGTTGGCACAGTAGTCACACACTAGTGTTTGGCGGATGAAACAGTAGCTACTTAGACGATTTCTGGCAACAAAATCTCATCACCAGTAGATGATGATACGAGGAATGACTTAAACGATAAAGTTCTTATGGTATTATGTTACGTTTTTCTATAGGTCGCTCTTTGTCAACGGATATTGTCTAGATACCTATCTAGACAATATCAATATCAATAGCGTTGCTAGGGTATCTATCCTAGCAAGGCTAATATCTGTCAGCAGATAAAAGTGTACGGTTGGCCTATTCCGGTTTGAAAGGCGGACTTGCTGGAGAAATTATTAAGCCTGTATATGACCTAATATTTTGACGAACACATTGTATTGAGGTATCATTCTAACTAGAGCTACATAGTTGTTGACAGGCGGATAAGTTATCATCAAGTGAAAGTATCACTCGTTTCCACACTTATTTAAATGAACAAAATACCAATGTTTATAATATTAATTTTTTTTAGTAACAAAGAAATAAATTTTCTAAATGAAAATAATATTCCAAAGCAAGATAATCAACTTCATATATATTGTTGAAGTCTAAATGAGTCTATTATGCACCTCAAGAGTATTCGGAGTTAGTTTGAGCGGAAGCAAGAGTTAATAAGCGCCGCATTGAGTTTTAATTATACCCCAAGTGGAGTTAATTATACAAAGTTACTATCAAGATTTCAACGTGTGTTTTACTTAGATGAGCGCATGTCGTACCATTTAACTTTCATGATGGCTGATTAGAAATTTGACGATTTTCGAATTTAATTAGCATATGTTTAGATATAAATTTATAATTTATATTACATATGTATATTATTAATCGAACTTAAACTCATAATTTATTTGATAATGTTGATTATTAAATTGGATTATGTGGTTATCACTTAATCTTTAATCGTTCATTATTAAAGTCAGTACTTAGCGCTTTGGGGAAGAATTGCTACAAAACTTAAGGTTTGTCTTTTCTGTGATTCTTGAAAATCCCAGCATCTTTCAATTGCTTTATCTAACTATAATATATCAACAACGATATAAACCGTTTTAAAATTACAATCAATATATTAATAAATAAATCAATTATTGTGTGTGTTATTAAAACTATCTTGTAAGGAAAACTTCCAGTGACAGGAAATAGTGTAAAGAAAAAGATGATTTCGGAAAATACGCAAATTAACAGTCTCTCACTAGTTGTCTATGGACAGCGGTGACCATCAAGTGAAGCGCTCACCTTTTTACTGGTGGTAGGTCGTTGCCAAAGACCGTTTCATTTGCTAGAGAAATTACTTAGGTAAAGCGTTAACATTTTGTCTTAAGGTGACGAGCGCAATGTGGTGCTTTGTATAACATGCTAACCAAACATTAAAAATAATTATAAGTAATTTTTATTATATGTAATCATATATGTGCTTTGATTATGAATGTGTGTTACATATAATGATTGTTAAATATATTTAAAAAAAAAATTGTAGCTAGTATATACTATCTTAATATTATAAGTAGTAACTCGATTATGCAATCGAATAACTCAAATAAATTCAGGTGGAACTTTTCAATGTGGTTCGTGACCGTGACGATTATATTTGAAAAGGACTATGCGAAAGCAGACCATCTTTCTAGTTAACACTTATTTAACTTAAGATTTCACATTTTTTTTAATATACGTAATATCTTTATTACTTGTATGATTCAAATTTTGATATGAACATACGCTTCAATGTAATTTTGATTTCTCAATGTACGTTTGCTTCCTTAATGATATCTGTTTATATGAACATTAAAATGTATAACAAAATGTTACAGGTAAGGTTAATTGAATGAAATCTTTTACTTAGTGATTTTAATATTCACATCTTGTATAAACACGACTAAGTAGAAGCTCCTGTAATACGAAACACGTATATTGATTCGTTCCGAGTCTACATCTCTTAAGGCTGTCGCAAACAAAAAACTTTTTCGATTTCCCATTAGTGTCACTCGATACTAAATCATCTTCACATACTAAAATATTATATTTTTAATGGAAATGGAATACAGTTTTATTGAAATCTAGTGATTCTTATACAGGATATAATTTATTACATAAAAAATTTAGTTTTATCATATTTTTTACTGTTAGTTTAACTGGGTGGCTAGTGATACGCTTGTTGATATAAACAAGGCGTTATAAAAAGCACCAAGACAAGTGTTACTGGTGGTAGATCGTATTTCTGCCACCAAACAGTAGCATGCAAACATTACTGTGTTCCGGTTTGGTTGGTGTTATAGCTAGTGAAATTACGGAGGTAACGAGACTCGATATTAGGTCTTAATGAGAGGAACACAATGTGGAGCGGTGTATATCATCCTATGTTATCATAAGGTGAACGTAATTTTTTCCGTTTTGACTGCTGTTCGAAATTTTCAAAAAATGTCTCCTAGAGCGATCATCACATCCTTTCTTTTCAAGGACTAACAAATGTTTTGCATTTCAGGTCACTGGAGGGTCTAATATTCTGCACATCAGAACACGCCCTTTCTTTCACCAGTACCCACATTGCGGGCCTGCAGTTTTTGAAATTTGATGTTTTTCTTAATATTATTAATATTTTGTACTCTTTAAATATCAATAAAAACGTATAAAAATGGACATTAAAAATATTTTGTTTTTTTGCTGCGACTGGAAAAACATCTAAAATTCTGTACGACTAGCCTCATGGCATGCCTCATCACCTCGAAGTTTGCACATTGCAATAGAAACGGTCATGCGAGGACTGCGGTGACAGTCATCACGGAAAACCTTCAGCTTTTTAAATATTATTTACAGTACGATCTAAGAGGAATAAACTCACGTGTTCTTTTTTTATAACTGATGGACCCCACAACAAATCGACATCGTCACAATGAAACATTCGTTTGGATCTAAGTTTGTTCCATGTCATTACAACAGTTGAAGCGTACCAACGAGATTAATGAGATGAGCGTTACGAAATGGGTCCGGAATTCATATTAATTGTTGCTGCAACCGCACGCATCCAATTAACTCATGATACACTTGGTTAGTACGATCTGAGAATTCATTTTGCGTGACTGATTTAACTTACAACTCTCAATTATTACTCGCAAGTAGTGTTCCAGTTGGTAATGTTACTTAAATAGAAGGTATTTATTCTATTATCTAACTGCCTGCTGTCGTAGCAGCTAATTGCTTTACATGGTTTCTGATAAAGTTAGTGGTATTAGTTTTGTTGACAACTTTGACAGCTTCATAGGGTTCAGGACTTGCGGATGCGGTATCTGCGAGGTAATTTGTTACACAGTGAGCCTGTTCTCTATCTATCTACAATCATTATAGTCAATTTGCTGGTGGTCGATATCTATTGTCAAAGAATGTTTAGGTAAGGTACCAGCGCAATTCCTATTGATATCTTAGAGTACAATCTGTGTTCAGGTTTAAACAGCGTTATAGCTAGTGAAATTACTAGGGTAAAGAGATTTAACATGTTATGCCTCAAAGCGATGAGCACATTGTGGTGCAGTGTATATCACTCTAACGCCACTTTGCTATCGGCAGGCGTATCACTTACCATCAGGTTAACATATTGTGTCTCTTCGTACAAAACTTTGAAAGTTGTTAGGGTTTAGCTACCACCGCTATTGTCAATTTACTATTGTGACAACATCTCTATATTTCGGTAGACATACAAAAGAGAACTACAGTATTGAGGACGAGCATCCTTTCCCATACACCATCATTGTCAATTCTCACATCTTCGTGCACACCACGTAAAATTAAGGTCGAGGGTAACTCACATTTCTTGCTTTACTGCTTTATTGAATATTAGTAAAAGATAATATTTAATGTTATGAATTTATTGAAAATTATACAAAAATTCTTGATGAATACAGCACTTCGTTAGGAAAGAACATTTCATATAAAGTAATAAGTGATAACGTTGAAGTTTCATAAAATTATATCTAGGTATGTAATAAATGGTGCGCTATATACAGAGGAGATAAATATATGTGCATCGGCGGCAGAACCAAATGTTGTTAAATCTATGTACTTAGTATACCATACAATGATCTAGACTTTTCCATCTATGATATCTAATCGAATAGCATAACAAATATATTACTTGATCAATTAATGGTTATTAACGAGCAGAGTCGGTGACCTTACGTTATATACTAACTCCAACTTTTCTTTAGAAAGAAATTCTTCTTAGTCAGCTCAGAGAAGTAAAATGCTTTTATTTTATATCCTATTCGCCTTCATATAAAAGGATTATATTGTTATGTTTGTTTCATGTATGTGATAGTGCCTGCCTTCCTTACAACTTTTTTTCTCGTAAGTAACTGCCTCTGTTAGTGCTCTCTCGATATTAAACTGTGGCCATATTTAGTCTATTCAAATATACTGCTATTGTAATATCGCAAATGTAGAATAGTTTAACTGTTATGGAACAGTTAAAATATGTTATTAAACTAGTATTAAAATGATATTTTATACACATGATATAATGCTAAAAGGTTAGTTGGACTAAGAGTATTCGATTGAGCTTTTAGTAATGGATAATAGCTTATATGCCTATTTACATAATTGAGGTAAATTTCAAGATAGTTTGATTTTGCCGCACGACAAACTAATACAAGATAGTAAGTGGTAAAGTTAGTAAATAATGTCTTACCAAGGGTATAGACTTAAATAAGATAGCGAACAAGGGAAATGCTGTGGATTACAATTCCAAAAAAGTTATACTTTAACATGTTGACATTTTTTACGTCCTTCAAATTTACAGTCAGTGACGATTTCAATCCTATATACCTTATATTTAAAGACAAATTCTAACTCTGTTAACAGAAACAATTATCCCCAAAAGCAACTTTTCACTTAAATACTATTTTATTTACATAACATAGATTGATTTTTTTTTAAATCGTGTGTCTTGAAACCTGGGACTAGGATTATAAAAATAATTCTTATACATTATAATAATTATACGATCTATAACTACATATTGTAGATTTATTCGAATGTATACGAGATATAGAATGGTATCCAAGAAATTCTTAGCGCGGACGTAGATGTAAAACTAAAAATCACAGCGAATCGTTTACCTAACTAATTATACATTTTTATTTTTATCCATTGACATTAGTAATAACAAACAGTGGTGTCATCTCCTACAATAATATTACAATTGTTAGATATTAGATATATTACTTACGAAAATTCGATTAGATATTAGGATAAGATATACAACTTTGATAACTTAAAAATTATGTTATATTAAATACAATTAGTTTGATCATTACACTTAATTAACATACATTTTAAAATAAAAACAGAATCTTTGGTAAATTGGTTCGTCCAATCAAAGGTAAACGGACCGTATTGCTTAAAATTTACTACATATGTTAAATATACATATAAATTGTAGGTTATTGTAAAGGAAATGCTGATTAACATACAAATGATATAAAAATGTTAAAAGGTTTTACAGATAATAGATAAACATGTAGTTGTAACATATATTATAATAGAATAATAAATATCTATCGAAATGTGTCTCATTACATCGCACAGCTGCTTTAGTAAGCTTTCTATCGATTCATCGAGTCCGAAACGATGAACATTTTAGTAGTTCAGTTTCGTTTGTTAAGTAGACGGAATACGTTCAAACTTCACCCAGAAATGACGCATTATTCCCTGTTCATCATAAATATTAATTTTAGGTAAATGCGAGAAAGTTTCGCGCTCTCTTCGAGCCGAAGTAAATGCGGGAATATCAGCGAATTTGTAAGGAAATTTTCTATACTTCCTCAAGATATTTAAACGACTCGATTTGAATTAAGTTTTTAAGTTGTTTCGTTTATTTTTAACATAAATTTATAAGTTGAAATGGTCGAACAGATTATATGTAAAAAGTTAAAAAAAAGAAACCAATATTGAATTATGAACTGTATTAGAAGAGATTATATCTTTAGGTATTTTAACAGGCTAGACTGTTATATATAACACTTAGATATCTATACGACGATATAGATCGTAGAAACAGCACATAGGTATATACAATACATGTATTGGAATAGCAGAAACGAGGATATTATAAATTGATTTCATCTTATAGAGTCGATGTAACTTTAAACATTACGCGTCACTCGATTACTTTAGAGCACTATGTGTCCGATCACAGTAACGCTTCTTCGAATTCATCAAATCCATCGCACCATCAGTCACTCTCGTAGACCGTGGAGTTGGAGCTCTTCCGCCGGCTGTACGGCGAGCAGAACTCAATCCTGGTGTCCGGTAGCCAGGTGTACGCAGTGCGCTCCGAGGATGCACTGAAAAATAAGGAAAAATGCTTATGTATTTACTTAATTAGTAGGTGTTTACATGACAGCCTCTAGCTTAATTTGTGGTTCTAAAGTACAACAGTGTATATGGTACTAAAGCATTTGATTATTTAATACCCACTTCTATAAATAAGATACCATCAGAATTCTAAAACACTGTTGTATCTTCGGGATCACACTAGGTGAGGCTAAAGAGTCAGATTATTCTGAGCTAGCACGCTTCAAAATCTCCGGTGGTACGTTTCTTTCTCCGAAGACCGTGTAACAAGAACCGCAGCTACTTTCCTGTCAAACAGTAGTGAACGAATATAACTGTGTTCCGATATAAAAGGCGTTATAGCTAGTGAAATTACTGTCACAAGATTTAACATCTCATGTCTCAAGATGACGAGTACAAAGTGGTGCTGTATGGTTTTAGCAAAACGTATAACTTACTATCACGAGAAAGTCTCGCATGTCTCGTCGAATTGTTAAATAAAAAGGAAAACTGTCTTAGGTAGGTGGAATCGTCAGTAAAATTACCACCATTGTCACCATAACAGCATTAGGGTATACGTCTTTGTTTAACTATCAACTATCCTCCATAAATAAAGGTTAAATGTAAATTTATTTCCACTTAATAAAAACGCTACAGTTATAACGATATGCAATTAAAATAGTAGTTCATTAATAGTATTAAAACTGCTAAGTGGATAATATTAAAGTAATATCCAAGATTGAATTGTGATTGTCATGCACAATTATATTTCAACGGATGCATTTCACTCGATGCCATATATCCCGATTCGGCCAGTGGCGGACAGTTAAATCGCTTTAATTATAAATGAATGCCGGTCTATTTACAAAAGATCGCTTTTTTTATCGAAACTGTCTCATTTACAATCTGAAACAAATATTTAAAGCCGCCTGTAATATTACCAGTATTCTATTGTAATTGTAAAATTGGTTATGATTTTAAAACGGATCTAAAAATTTTAAAAATTTTTATTTATATTTTTAATTTTTTTTATTCAACAATGGGCTAACGCTTGACCTCAATTTCACATGTTAAATGATAACGACACAGTAAATAGAAAACCTGTACTTATCATATACAGTCAAACAGAATACAGCAATGATGACCGATTTACAATATGAGGGTGATATCTATTCACGCTGGTTTTAAAAAACATCACCAACCTATCTCCAGAATAATCTGGAATTGATCATGGGAACGTTTTATTATAAGACAACTCAGCACAACTTATTTAAAGATTTACAGTAGAAACCGCTTTAAACATGCTGAATTGGTATTAAAACGTTGCTGAAAATATTTAAGTAGCTAGTGTAATTACTTGACTGAATGGAAATATTATTATATTTCTCAATATGTATGAAGCATAGTAGAATAGTGGCGATGATGATAGCAGCTTTATGATTTATTAGCTACTTAAAAAACTTGTTATGTTTAGTAAAGATCGCAAAGCAAAGATTTGATCTGCTTTGAAATAAAGTTTTCGCTGAATAGTTATATAGTTTCAACTAAATGAGCCAACTTAAGCATCGCCTTGTTACACGTCCAATTAAAGTTTACAGCATTCAAAGCTTAACTTTCAACATTGCTTTTGTAACGTTCACGCTTTTAATGGAAATCGAGAGCAACATTTACATAGAGGCACACGTTCTCTAACGGAATACGTTCCGTGGGCTTAACAAAGGCATGCTTACGCGTAGACAAAGGTAGCGCTTTATGATAATAGTTTGTTATAAGTTCCCAAATATAAACCTTATTTTAGTTTCGGGAACAATGCGCGGTATTTTCCTTTTGATAACCACAATAATGTGTATCTATTATTTACAGAATTATTATAACTTTTAAAACTTTAGTTACGAGGGTAGAACGCGGTATCTTTACAATACGGAAGACTTTCGATGAGAAGAAATGGCTTTACAACAATAGGGTGAGAATAAAATATACGCTTAGTATATCATCTAGCGTATTTTGTAAATATATTACTATATCGTATATAACGTTTCGGTACTTTTAACGGTTAAGTATAACATTTTTATATAACCTTGTTCTGACTTCGCAATGTTAATTACACAGTTATCTTCAGTATATAAGTAAATGCTTATGTATGTATATTAGCCACTTTTACAGGATATTTACTAATCCTATTTATATGTTCCATGTTTATTGTGATTTATATCGTGTTATATAAAATAAAATTATATACACTTACAAGAAACTGCACCCTCTTGTTCTCTACTCAACCCTATGATAGATTGAGAGAGAGTGCCGTTTGGCATTAAATCCGCCATTTTGTGTATACAAACAAATAATTTGTTTAAGGTAAGTTGTAGCTATAATAATATCGTTTACCTTAAACCTTGCAACAAATTGTTAAAATTTTCTGTGTCCAAATGGACTTTTACAGGATGTACACAGATAACTTATTTTCTATACAATAACTTTAACTACAGTTATGAATTGATTATATATAAATAATTTATTAATGCTGTATAGAATAGTATGATTGTATTTACCGATTTCAAATGTGAACATTAAAAGAAAATATTATCGGAGCAAAGGTGCAATGTAAAGACATTCGCGCCTCCGAGTGCCACCTACATGCATTTGTGTAAACAGAAGCGATGTTTGACTTTGCCTTGTCTATACTCTGTTATTTTAGAGGGAGCTACTTCAGAATACAGGTCAACGCTATTGACATGCCTCCTTAATGTAGAGAAGTAATGCTGAAGTGGTATTGTTACCAATGCGCTACTATTACTACTTTTCACGTTCATCGTTGGAATTGACGACAAAATTGCCTCCACTAGTAACGTTTTGAAATAATTGATTAAATCCTTCATTTTCCTTATTATTCTTTTGTCTTACTATTTATTAACAATATTTTATATTAGTATATATAGTATAACAATATGCAGATTTGCTTAGAGAAGAATAATAAGGTTAAGTATAAACGTGCTAATTAATTTTGTTATTAACTTTTTTCCCTTTCACTTAAATAGCACCTTTTTCATGATCGTTTTTTTTTAATCCTTTCTTAGAGTTGTTTTCATTAAAGTAGAAATATATTATCGAATGTATTTTATAATTTTATTCTCTCCCTTACGATTAATAAAATAAAATATTTAGTTAATAACATGTATGTGTGTCTATATATATATATGTAAGTGTATGTATTTATATGTATGTATGTGTATATATTTATGTATATGTAAATGTAGGTGTATATATTTATATGCATTTTTAATATATGTATACTCATGTATTATATATTATATTGTTACTGTTTGATGCACCTACCTCATCATCTCTGCATTACCCAAGTTAGACTGGAGGATAATGCCAATGGCATTAAGTCCGCCTTTACACGTGGTGTAAAAAGGCAAATAAATAAATAATAAAAAAATTTACTCATCCGAGTTACGCCATATTTTATAATCCCGTTTTACGTTTTGTTAAGCTGTAGAAGACAAAATATTTTAATATTCGTGAAAATTTTTTTCTTGGATAAAACTAGCACATTTAGGAGTCTAAAAAAATATATATTAAAAATATAAATTGAAGAAATTAATTTCGGTGAGAAAAGATTGTCGTAATAGAAAGTTAACAAGACGTTATCTATTGATGTTTTTCAAAGAAACATCACGACGGCCGAAAGGACTATTGACGTGGAAGGTGGACCGCGTAGGAGAGCGCCTGTGACACCATTAAACGGAAATGAAGACTACGACGACAGAGCCGCGGCGCGAGCGAAATCCAATTTGAAATAAGTGCCTTCTGAATTAATCCGACCACTTTGAGCGGACCGGATGAAATTTCTGGTATTTTTCACGTCTAGCAATAAAAACGAGCCCTCGACGCCGGAAAAAGATGAGTAATTGCTCGCCCTGAGCTCTGAGGGGCTGTAAGGAATAATAATATTATGCTCATACGATGGAAACCTTTCGTAATCTTGACGCGCGAAGCGAGCAGCGAACAGAATGTGAATAAAAAGAACCAACCGCACAGTGAGCAAGTGGAATATGTATCCTTTGAAAGTGTTTTAAACTAAGCTATGTTTCTACATACATATTTAAACTTAACTAATACAAGTAGCCTATTTTATTCTTTGTTTCTTCAACTTATTTAAAAGAAGGTACAAAATAGGGAAACTAATGTGTAAAACAAATATTGGACTAATGACCCATATAAACAGAATTTTAAAACAATATGATGCAATATGTATTATTAAGTTAATACAAATACACAAAAGGAATCGTTTCAAATGTTTAAGAATCAAACCGTAACGCCCCCGCAATTTCCGATTCCTGTGACGGAGTATAGTTCTGAGCTAAGCAGTAATCGGTAATAGGAATGTTCCTAAAAAATTTCAAGTCTCTAGATTTTATGGTTCCAGAGATATCATGATGAGTCTCTACATAGGTGGAAATATCTTATATAAATAATCACCTTATCCATGTAGCTAATGTCCATTTGTTAATAATTTTTTTTTTCAGTCATTTTTATGGCATTACCATCACTATATTGTAAATAGATTGAGTTAGCTTTAAGGTATATTATAAAATATACTGAAACTGTTTTATTATAATTGTATTTTAAAGTACATATTTTATTGGATCCCTATTAAATAAATAAAAAACTTTAAAACAAGAAAGTTTTGTCAAAAATTGAGTACAGTAGTTTTAAAGACTACTTGAAATAGACAAACCATAGACTTTTTTAAATATAAATGCTTCATTTATGTGACGTGTATGTAATATTAAATTATGTCAACTCGCACTTGTCCAAAGTGGTAGATAAATGGATTTTACGCTTTCCTTGCGGGAGAAAGGGACTGATTATATATTTATTATAATAAAAATCGTTATACATTTATATAAGTTAAATAAATTATTATTTTTTATCTGTGTAGATTATGTAAAAAACTGTAACGTGTACTGGTTTAGACGCCTACCGACAACTAATAATATGTAACAGCACAGTTGCCGGTATCTGTAAAAGAACTGTCAGTTGTTCAGTATGCGACTTGAGTCGCTTGCGTCTTATTTAATCTCTCGACTGGTGTACGAATCCTTCGTGATATCTGGATGTATACTAACTGGCGACGAAATGAACTTGCGTATTGTGTGTTAATGTATCGTCTGATTAATTATTTAAGCAATCAAAATGTCTATCGGCAAATTATAGAAGTTCATTATGACGACAGACGATTGGACTTTGTACATAAAACGACTTGAGTTATATTTTATAATAAATGATGTCAAGGCAATACTTAAAGTGGACGACGTTAATCACAGTGATGGGACTAGAAAATTATGAACTTTTAGTGCAACACTGCACTTCGGAAAAATCGGCCACTAAATCTTTCCAAGATTTAGTCACTGTAATGAAAAATCATGTATAGCCGAAACGAAGTGTATTGGTAGAAAGGTATAAGTTTAGGCAAAGGTTCTAGTTACAGGAAGAATCACTCGCGACCTACGCAGAATTAATAAAAAATTGCATGGGATTGTGAATTCGGTACAGATTTACACTATAACATGAGGGATCAATTTGCATGTGGAATCCGAAACGAGATCATTTGGCAACATTTGTTCTGCTAGAAAACACTATCCTTTGCTAAAGTGTTTCACCTAGCTACATCCATGGAGGCAGCGGTGATGAACACAGTGGCAGTGAATAACGGAGGTAGACAGGAACAAGGAAATACAAGTGTAATGCAAATGAAGCATGGATCACACAAAAATTAGAGAAAGCGGAGGTCAGTAGCAGCGGCGAAAACGGTGCGGCGCTCATTTAGCAAGGGCAGCAAGGTTAATAGGAACGTTTACCTACGCTCTTCGTCTCGGCCATCATAGAGGATACGAAGATACCAAGCATATGGACGTCCACACAACTCTCTAAATTGTAAATTTAGAATGTATACGTGTCGGGCGTGCAACAAAAAGGAGCATCTGATGAGGGCGTGTCCAAGATTGCAGTCCGCCCAGACAGGAGCACAGTCACTTAATCTTGTGGGTGATGAAAGTAATAAAAGTGGAGATGGAATGTTCGAGGTAAATTGTAATGTTTTTAATATGTTTTTTTTTTAAATATCCTTCATGTGCTTTAATGATACCTATTTAGAAATGGAGGTAGATACAGGTAGTGCAATATCTTGTATAAGTTTTGACTATTATAAAAATAGTTTTTCCGATTTACCTATTGTAAAAAGTTATTTGATCATGAAATATTGTAAAGGTGACAAAATATACCCGGAGGGAAAAATTCACCCTATAGTGATATATAAAGGAAAATATGTAAACTAGAATTTATTCATTGTTCAGGGCAGCAGTATCTTACTGCAGACAGTGGTTACACGAATTGGAAATAAAATTACAAGAAGTGGAAATGGTGTGTCCTGTAAAATTTAACGTGGCGGAATTTATTTCCAGGTGTAGAGATGTGTTTGCGGATGGCATCGGACGGTTTGCTGGCGAGATGGTGAGTCTTCAAATTCGAGCTGATGCGCAGCCAGCCGGTGTTCATGTGCGCGCGCCACCTGGCGCACGTGCTCCGTGGCAAGGTAAGCGTTGAGTGGAGCGCCTGGAGTGTGAAGGTATCTTTACACCGGGCGAGTCGTCGGACTGGGCTACGCTGATCGTGCCAATGGTAAAAAAAAATGGTCTGATACGCATTTGTGGCTATTATAAAATTACCCTAAACAAATGTTTATGATTACCTTTTTCTGTTATCGCGTGTAGATTATTCGTTTACAAAATAACACGGGGGATAGGAATTCAGTAAAGTAGACGTACCGCATCATCATCACTACGCATAATTACAATTAGATGAAAATTAAAAAAATTATGCTGTGATAGCTACCCACAAGGGACAGTTTAGATAAAATATGGTATATTATCTAGTCCAAGTATTTTTCATCGGAAGCTGGAACATATATTTTTCGACATGCCAAAAGGTTTTTATTGTTCTTTTTTACTTTACGTATTATTAGAGGTCGGTATGCGTCTAAATCTCGGCTCTCTAGTCTCGGGCTAGTAACAATAGAACTAAGCTAAGCTCTGCCTGTCGTAGAAGGCGACTAAAAGGGTCTATGTGTTTCGCGGGCCTTGAGAGTGGGGACCCTTCTTGCTCAACAAGCGAACCTGCGTAGGACAGCGCATGACTCGGCGATGGTGCCTAAGAGGGTTAGGCTCCTCCTCAGAGACGTGTAACAGAAAGTGTAGGGGGGCACCGGTGCTTTCCATAAAAGATCCCGGAACTTCTTCGAATACACTGATGCAAACCAACGAGGGGATTTTAGTGAGTAAGAATCTCACATAACCCTGACTTACCCCCAGAAGCTCGGTATCTTTCGAAGATTTCCTCCCGAAATCAAAAAAAAGGCATCTGAAATAGGATATCTTACAATTAGTACTCGTACATTCAGTTCGTACTTTTTTGTTTTATATTTAAGGCTTTCGTTGTTGTCCTGAATAATTTAGGACATATTAATTTAACAGCATTACATAAACATAAGCACTCGACATTATTTGCGCCAACAATCTTATCCTTCGCCATCTGGTTTAGTTAAAGTTCAAACTAGATCACTTAGCACCCAGTGTTAACGCTTGCGTGAACATTTGTGACTCTGAATTATTAAGTTGGAGTTCGCTTGTGAAGTTCAATGGGATGATGTTTTGTTCTTCTACCTTACGTAACTCGTATCGACTTATGAACTTTAAACGCGAACTAAAAGTTTTTCTACAAAACAAGAAATTTCGTTAAGACAAATTGTTTTTATTAATATTATTCTCTTCTCCTCTTGCCCATAACAATACAGTGCTAGCTAGGAGGATATACACTGCTCTATATAATTCTCGTCGCCTTGATATATAAGATGAAAACTATGGTAATCTTCGATGATTTCATTATCTACAATGCTTTTAATCACACAAAAAAAAGATCAAAAGTGGATGAGGTTTAAATGTAAAATATTTTAATACCATCTTCACTGAAACACTTCCTTGTATTGAATTATAAATGAAAGTAAGGTAAAGATGTTATGAATGGGGGGAATTAACAAACAAGTTAATCGGGTAGTAATAAATTATGCACTGCCGGATTACCAGCGGTTTTGTGACAACTCAAATGTGTCATTAAATTTTAATGAACCGAGATTTAGTAATGTGGACCAAACCTTCCGCTAATAAATATTAATCCAATATATTTATGTGCAGCAGTATGATTACTAACTTGAATTTATGTTCGTTATTATATATTTATAGTATGTCAAATTTTAGAATTGTATTTTTACTTATGTGATTGCTTTATAACATATGTTAACGGGCATCTACAACATTTTGCAGTTAAAAGATAACTTTTTAAAGGCTATTATCATGGGAAAGAATACGGATATGTTTGATATCGGGAAGGCTATAAAACAAAGAGAACCGGTACGGGCCAGTCGGTGGCACAAGATGATGTAGCGAGAATTGCCTGTTCAAACAAACTTGCAGCCGAGGTGGAAGCCCTGTTGTGTCAAAATGTATTCATTTGTACGGCAAATGTAATGTTGACCGAAGAAAAACTTGTTCCATGGATGTAAATATTTGGACGGAGCGAGTTAGTGGGATGGAATCATCCATCTCTTGATTGTGTTACTCGTCGTGATTACTTTGTCTCGGTTTTTATGAAGTAACTTTCTTCTACAGCATATGTATATGAATACATTTAAATTAATTGAGCGTAAAATCAGTAAATGTATCTAAAAAGTATTTTTTTTATGTTGATATAAGATTGGTGGTAAGTTTCTGTTGCCGGAGATCGTCCAGGTAGGTACTACCGCAACGCCTATTCCTGCCGCCAAATAGCAGTATACAAACATTACTGTGTTCCCGTTTGAAAGGCGCTGTAGCTAGTGTAATCACTAGGGTAACGGGACCCAACATTTTATGTGCGATGGGCGCAATATGGTGCAGTATATATCATCCTAACTAGCGCTAGGTTGCTATATGCGGGCGTATCATTTACCATAAGGTGAAAGTCGGGCTCGTTTCGTCGCTTATCTGAATAAAAAAAATAATCTCGTGGCTGCAGTAAAGCGACGAAGATGAAACATCGTGGAGGTTTTAGTCAGTAATAATAATAATACACAACACTATAATAATACATAACATAATCAATCTATCTTTCGACGCGAAGGCGGAGTCAAAGACCCTTAAATATAAAAATTACCAAAAAAAAAAATGGCTGTTACGTTTCAGTAATTTTCAACTGGAGATCGTCGCGCTAAAGAAAAAACAGTAAATATATATATTTTTTGGACATTACAAACAATTTAATATAAAACACAAAATGTTTTGCGTGTTAAATACAGTTGTTTTGTTAATGTTACAAACTGGATTGTTATCAGAATAAAAACCTGAGAGGTTTTAGTTTCGCTTAATATTTATGAAAGCTTTTCAAAAGGTCACTCATTAATGGAAGCGATTATATGGGATGATTTATATTTATGGCACAATCCATATTTAAACCTTTTAGCCTTATTGATCGTTACCATATCGTTGCTATGGCCTAATCTAATACATAATATATAAACATGAGGTTGATAAACGTGTATATGTTTAACATATGTAACATGTTAGACATTTTTAAAGCGCCGCCATTAAATACATAACCGCTTTGGATTTCTTTACAACTTCGTCATAGTTCGTTAAGAATTAATCACATAGCGTGGCCAATCAATAAATACCTTGACTGCAATGAATGTTTTGTTTTGATACTAAAATCGATTCCTTTTGATTTTAAGGCCCGTAAAATTATAAATTGTTAAAAGGACCGTGCCTTTCGTACTAACGATAACATATAATGGAGTGATAATTAAAACTTTTTCAATTATTTCAAACCAACTAACCATATCGAATATGAATATATTTATGTTATGAAAGTAAACGAGTCGTTCTATGGAAAATGATCACAATCAACCATCATCAAGGACCTTGTAGATTCTGCTTTCAAACTTCAAAGAAACTATACAAATTTTTCTAGTCTTTTTTTTATTCAATTAAGCGATTGTCTTATCTATAGCTATGATTAGTTATTTAGGAAGAAATGCGTTTGTCGTATTTAGAATTAAATACTAAATGCAAAAAACACTGAATTATTGTTTATGACAAAAAGAATGAAAAATTATTGATTTTTTTTTTATTTATTTAAGCGAATAGAGGAGCGGGACGTACACGTGATGGTAAGTGATATGCCTGCTCTTAACAACGGGGCCTTCGTTAGAATGATATATAATGCAGCACATTGCGCTCGTCGCCTGATACATAAGATGTTCTGTCCAATACCCTACGTAATTACACTAGTTGCAACGACTTTCAAACTGGAACACAGTAATATTTACACACTTCTGTTAGGCAGCAGAAATAGGTGCAGCGGTGGTTCCTACTTAGACGGTCTCCGGCAATAGCGACCTACTACCAGTACTTTCATTGATCCTTCATAATTTTGTTTTTAATTAACTTTTGTAAACATTTTTCATTTCCTATTATTTATGCGGTTTCTATAGTAACGGTATAAAGAATCATTTGCGGTTGCGGTTGCTTTCAAGAAATATACTAATAATATTTCAGACAAATTTCAAGTTTAATTAAGACAGCTAGTATATATATGATAGATAGATACATGAAAAGATCATAGAATAATATTAACAGATTTAATATTGAAGAAATAAATAACATGATATGAATTTATTTTATGATATAATTACAAATGTGAATACTGAAACAAGTTTTTCCATTTTAATGACAAAACCTTTATCTAAGTTGATGCTGTGTAAAATGTATGGAAAAAAATGCAGGAGCAGTAACACAATGAATAAAAAAAGAATGGAAACAATGCATTAGCAGTTGCAGTGTCGTTTTAAATAATCTACGAGTTCAAGAAGATGTCTGCCGTTTGAGTGTTCTTACAAAATATTTTGTATATTCATGAGCCCCGAAGATTTAACTTGAAACAAATTTAAAAGAAATATTAATCCAATTAAGAAAGTTCAAATTAAAAGCTTTCGTTACGGATCTTCTTTTTTTTCGTTGGAAATTAAAAAAACCGCCCTTGGTGGTCTCGTCTATTCTAATTAATGTGAGGCGCCTTAGTTTCATGTACCATGGTGTATGTTATACGCCATAAAAGGAACTATTTTTATAACTATCCCAATCAATCGTTAATCATCTGAACATCATGTAAACTAAAAAAATTTTTATCTTTTTATGGTAAATAATTTTTTGTTTTTGTAATGTTTACTCTGAAATCGATAGTTTTTTTTTATCTATATATACAGGAGATTTCCATCTATGTAGAAACTCGTCACGATATCTCTGGAATCATACGACATAAAGACTTGAGTTTTGGTAAAAATATTCCTTTTACTGAGCATACTTTTGTTTAGATTTTACAAAATTGTCTCCCCTAAAAAGAGTCGCGGGGGTTGTTACTGGCAGCAAAGCGGGTGGAGAACAGCGAGTTGCAATATAAATCTATTTATTCCAAATAAGTTTGACGCGTAACGTTCTCTTTTCATATATTCATAGTTCCTAACTCACTACACAAAATATTATAAAACAAAATAATAATTTTTAATATTTTATTTTATATTATTATGAGTTTATCCAGAAATTTATTAAAGAAACGAGAATTTAAATTATTTATAGAAAGTTGTATGTTGAGTATTATACGTATAGAAAGTATAGGACTAGGTAAATGAAATAAGCGATTAAAGTTAAAATTGCTTTGTAAATAAAGAATCTTATAAGTGACATTAGCGTGAGCCGGAGCCGGCAATAAAAACGTTAGGAAAGAGTAATAGTATGTTATTAAGCGAAAAAAAAATCAAACGCTTAAATAAACTGTAATCCTCACGCGAACCCTCCGCAACCACCAACGGCCATAAAGGAGGGAGTGAAATGTATCTACGACCGGCCCATAATAATGAAACGGCATGGGAACAAAATTATAAACAATTCCCGAAATTCGTATAACAACCAATTTAGTTTATGGATAAACGGAATCCAAAATCCCCATGCCGGTAATTGTAATATGCAAGAACAGTCACATCGAATAGATGTGGGGATGATAAGAGTATTGTTTGGACGTGCATTATCTCTATGGTTACCTAAATTGATCTTCTACCAAGTTACTTTCAGTTCTTACATAATATTTAAAAAGTTAACTACGTTGGTGGTAATTTTTTGGAAATATTTAGCTCCCACCGTCACTATCAATCGCTATAGCATTAATGTAATCATACTAACGATAGCCAGAACATTCTGGACATAAACGTGCATCCATATACAGTCTTACTGTCACTTAGGTCCTGAGTAATTTAGTTCAAGTGTCACTAATTATATAGTGAAATTATAATTAAAGACCGACTAGGAAGTAACTACTGTAGTATCTATTCCTGCCGTCAAACAGTAGTGTATCGAACTACCATGGTCTGGTTTAAATGGCGCTGTAGTTATTAAAATTACTTTGGTAAATGTGTATAAACGTCTTAAGTAATGCTTCATTTTTAAGAGCAAGTGCAAGTTTATCATAGGGTCCCGTTCGTATAATGTTTTCAGTATTAAACATATATGAAACCTATATTAAACAAATAAATAAATTCTTGGAATTATTTACAGAAAGTATATATTTATAACAAAGTAATTTCTACATTGAATGAATGTTTTTAGTCGATAATAGTACCATTCTGTGGATTTGATTCAATCCGCAAATAGTTTGGAATAGTTACGAGTTTAGTAATGTGACTAACTGAACGTTTTTAATACACGGTATTTTTTTTTAACTTTTATTATTATTCATATCATATTACATCACATCATCAGCCAATAGACGTCCACTGCTGGACATAGGCCTCGCCTAATATAGGGGGGATTTCGGCCATTTCCCACCACGCTGGCCCAATGTGGGTTGGCGGGAGCCAGAGCCTAGTTTGTTAATTAGCAGGCTTCACCACGAGCAGATGAGTTTGGCTTCTACATAATATATTTATGTTTAATAATTATATAAATGTATATTATTATTAGAACCTATACAAAACCGTTTAAGATTACAAAGCTTTGTTTTAAATATTAAGATTTTTTGTTTTACTATATATTGCATTGAAACGTAATTATTAAGTTTCTATTACACATTATGATAACATGAGACGTAAGGTTTTGTGGTATCATTTATCATTCAATGAACTTGCTGCTCTCTGTGTAATATTTTATTTGGAATAAATATAAACAACTCACTTAATCCTTTCTTAAATGTACACTGCGAGTGCTCTTGGACTTTGAAAAGGGAGAGCTAAGATGGTTCATCACCATTCTGATCAAGTACGGATTAGCATTTTATAAAGCATGGTTCCTTGGAATATTTTCCTTCACCGAGAACTTAAGCTTGGAGAAGATCGAATCTGTATCTCCGAGTCGTATAGCGAGTAACAACTGCATTTATTATCTGAGGGAAATTAGAATGGGAGAATCACCGGTGGTACATCTCTATGGCGAAGGGCATCTAGGTTGGTATCACCGCAGCTGCTAATTCTGGCGCTAAACAGTAGTGTGTAGACGTTACCGTGTTCCGGTTTGAATGGATCTGTAGCCATTGAAAGCATTGGGATATCGCGAATTAACATCATATGTCTCGAAGCATCGAGTCCAAAGCGGTGCTGTGTATATTCTAACTAGTGCCAGGTTGTTACCATCAGACGAACGTGTCACTAGTTTGGTCACTTCGTCGAATAAGGAAAATATATAATTAATATTTATCGATATCGATTAAACATCGATGTAACACATGTCACAGGGCTCGGAAAGGAAATGACACAGTGCGTGATATGCGGAAATGTATTTAATGAAACGCGAGGGGTGAGCGTCGCTCGTGGGTCGACTACTGGCACCCACACGTACATACAATTATACCCCATAAACGCTAGAAGAAATATTGCATATTAGTTGCGAGAGAGTAATCAAATGTTTCAATACTATTTTTAATTTAAATAACCGTTTTAATGCATACATATATATCTATGATAGACTAACACGACATCAATTTAACGTGGTGTTAAGATTTGGCTATGGATGGATAGTCTAGAATATTTTGGCTTTTCTATGTTGACAACCGAAATAAAGCAATATTGTATTGGTGGTAGATTTAATTTAGTACATAGGCGCAATCGAAAAACCGTATTAGCAATCAAACTCTACGACATGGATACCGGTATCGAACCAGGGATAACTTTCTTACTAGGCAATCGGTTAGACATTGCACAATGAAAGTAATAATAGTTAAAACATGTATATAGTAGGAGGATAGTTATTTTTTTATTTTGGTTGGTAACTGGAGCACTTATTTCATAGATAACTTGTCCGCTATTTTTCCTTTTCGAAATAAACAAAATATTCCTATAACCCTTTGTTTTTTTATACAGAATAAAATTTACTGTAAATTAGTTGTAAATAAATATTTTTTTTTTATTCATAGTACATACTTTATATGTTCTCTAAATGGAAAAAAATAAGTAATATCAATAGCGATCAATAACGCGCCAGTCCCGCTGAGAGACTTGAATTCATTCAACAAATAGCGAAATTCGTTACAATAATTACATTTATTTCACAATAGCTGACACAGCTTATTAACGAATTTAGCAACATTTCGCCAAGCAGCTTCGAGGCAAACCGATAATTTAAGGGCTCGAACCCCGGGAGACAATGTCGACTATTCGATCGATTCGGTCACTATACAACTATTTCTCTTTGTATAGTCACGTGGTAATTTTAGAATAGTAATTTGCACCGGGGCCAGTCGGGCGATCTGCTCTTACATTATTAAGTGCTATTAAGCGCTCGAGCCCTGTGGCGATAATGTATGGATATGTATTAAGTCCAATTTTGCTATAAATACGCCTTAACTTACATTTTGCGTGAGTAAAAACTTTATAGATGAGTTACATTAACATCTGATCCAAAGTTTGGGAATGAAACGGCTTTAGAATAACTTTAAGCTGCAGTTTCTTGCGACCTATTTGCAGGATTTAGGTCTCCGTTCATTAGAAGTTTGAAGCGGTCCCTATTGTGTCTAAGTTATGCTGCATAGAATTTAGAAATAGTATTTTAATATAAAGCCATGAAATGTGAAACATATCCAGTTGATAGTAAGATAATCTCAGTAACTATTTAATATATGTCATAGTTTCATAACCTTAAGTCTAGCGCCTAATCTTATAACGCTCCCGGTCCAATAATCTACTAAGATTCATTATTCCAAATATAAGTTTGGGACCACATAAGTGGTGGAGTTTGGATGCTGCTGCCTGCGTTGCCATCCTGATTATTCATCTGACCATTTAATGTTGCCGTGGCTGGCTGACTAAGATACAAAATATTTTAAGCAAACACTTCACTAAACATCATATAAATTTAAGATCAAACTTTAAGCTATGGTATATTTCAAAATAATTCAGAAATAATATTGATTTTAATTACTATTTACATGCGATATTAATATATTTACTTATTTAACACATACACCGTGTGCTCTGAACGTGTTTCGTGAGAAAAGCAAACATCTAACATTGTAATGAATTACAACCCCGCCGATTCAATGCAATATAATGACCCATTTTTGGTCGTTAATAAAAAATAATTCGTGAAAAAAAAAACAGGCGTCATAAACCTTACATTGCAACAAAATATTATAGTGTAATAAATAATGGTACACCCCGAATTTAGCGATCGTTGCTCGGGGCACACGCTCGGCTAAATTTATGTACAACCCTACGTTTAAACTTGACGCTCAATTCATTGTAGGACATAAACGTTAGCACCGACGACGCAACACTTATTATTTATAACCACCCCGCATGTTGAATTAAATAAAAAAATAACACAAAGAGAGATTCGAGATTATAACATCTTTTCATGTTTAATTGTACACAATGGGTAAACAACAATAGCGGAGTGCTCCACACGAGTAACTGCTGCAGTCGCGTTCATTACAAAAGATAGTGCAGCACGGCATACATTTGACACGGCATCGATTTTGTATGCTCGGTGAAATTTAAATGATTAAAGTTTGACTGACTCCGGCGCGTCGCCGGCTGCACGTGAATAAATGAAGATATATTAATCCAGTCCGGGTTAAATTCGTTATTAAAACTGTGATTAATGACTGCTGTTAATGGGCTACAGATTAAGGAGCGGACTACATGCGAGTAAGTTTAAATTCTACGGCCGGCCCGTGACATAAAGGGGATTTATCTTCATCATTGGCGTGTTACTTTCGTCAGGCTCGGAGCGCGTGCATCCGAGCACACTTCACGGCGATGACTTAACTTTGAACATTAAGATTTTCGTCTAAATATCTATTGTTACAAAATGTATGTCCGAAGTTTATAATCATATCTGAAAAAGTATGGTACGTCTTAGTTTGTACGGAAAACTAAATGACAATAGTTTTAGTATATACTTTTAAAGAAGGTTGACAACCACCGAAAGAAGATGGCACTTTATGAGGAAGATAATCCCAATGTATTGTTTAATCTATTAATTCTTCTGTAGAAAGTTATCTATCCAACAAGAATATCGCATCTCCTTTTTTATAAACATAGGCGTTAAAATACAACTTAATGGTGGCAAGTCTTGCCGGAACCCGTCCAATTAGGTACCACTGCATCTTCTATTTCTGCCGCTAAACGGTAGTTTACTAACATTACTGTGTTCTGGTTTAAACGGCGCTATACCTAGAGAAATTATTGAGTTATTATAAATAAACCAAATGTATATAATAGCTTTGAGGCATTGGTTACAATAGGGTAATAAGTAAGAATTATTTTACAGTGGGATATTAAGATATCGCCTATTACTACTAAGTAGTTTTGTGAAAACTGTGTTCTTAAGAAGAATATCTCTTAGTTTAAATGATATCATACCCCTGTGTTTGAAAAGCACACACATGATTAATGGTTATTTGAGAAAGTAAACCATGTTAATAATAAATATATCTTTTTATAATTTTGAATACTTTGCCTAAGCGACAAAATATTTTTCGGTTTTCTTATAAATTCCTCAATATTATTGTACTTGTTATAAACGTAACTTATCCTTTTTGTACTAATATCATATGTTTTTAACAAACTTATTACAATTAAATGTATCTTCTTCACCTAAAGATTTTTAAGCTAAGATAGAGAAATAAAATAATACTGCATCAAAACGTTATAAAGTTTCTTGTATTGATTAACAGTTAAGTAAAAAGTTATTAATAACTTTTTAGGATCAAAGAATTATATACAAAATCAAGAAGGTAGATACCGTGTATTACCGACTCATTACAGCTAAACAGAATTTCATTTCGCGTTCAAGTTTCACCGCCTGCCAGTATACAAACAAAATTATCCTCTTTCATAGCCCGGAGAGTTTGCTACCCTTCGATTTTGTATGATAAACAAACTTATATCGGCGTAAAGTAAACACGACCGTAAATTTTATAGCGTTCCCGGTACAGGAAATGCTAAATCAAATCATTTAATTTTTTGCGTATAGTATCGTATTTTTTGAAATCTCCATAACGCAAATTACATTGCTCATATTACAAATTAGCGTTAAGACATAAGCACAAAATTTCTTTAAAATAGATCCACATCGATTTGCATTATTGGCACTGATTTTTATGTAAAATTAACGCTTTGTATTATTTCTACCATTTATAATGATGGTATATAAAAGTACGGATTTTCCAGTGAGCTACTCTTACCTAATTGAAACTAAATCTTAACCTTTTCTGGTTCAAATAGTTAGGCATCTTATAACATTACGAGTACATGACTCCGTCGACAGATAGAGAAAGATTGACTTGCGCCCTTGTTCCTATAGAGCAACACTGGTAAAATAGTGTCATGTCTAAACTGTTGCCGGTTTAAGTAGTTTCCACTTCAGTTACAAATATATAATACTAATCGCAAAAAAATCGTAATATTGTCATCATCGACATCATTATCACAATTCCCTTAATTCAGTTTTGGTTAATTTGTTATTTATATACATAATATGTAAACTCGTATATACATACTTCGACATTGTATCCGTACTCATAGTTTATATGTGGAATTATCTGTATTTATTTATTATTATATATTTATATACATATTATATATATATATACTATTTACGTGAAGAATGTATCAAGTGTGCTCTATTATATTATTCTTGCATCTACCTACAATATCCCTTGTGTTTCAGGATTGACCTATTACAGCATTAAGTCCTGCCCTATATACCCAAATCTTGAACCGTAGGAATAAATAAGTATTAATACGTTATTTATTAAATGAAAATAAATTCTATATCCATTCATATAGTCGTTGGTCATTTGTTTTGTATATCATTTTATAGTTATTTAAGTTCAAATTTTGGTACTTAACGTCAACGTTGCGTAAAATTATTGTTTTAAAATATGGTATCGTATAATACGACGTTAAGTTAAAAAGCAGTGCATTCGTGAGGACTGAAATTTCGATAATAAAATTAACATAATCAATGCATCGGACTCATTCCCGTTGCCTCCGCAACCGTTCCGAACTATAACGATGTGTATAGAAGTTTATTGGCAGCGCTCCACACAAGTTTACATATGTACTTAATGCACACGGAATTGAAATTAAGCATTATTTCATGCAAACGACTCCGTCTAACGACAATTATTGTGATACAATCTATATCGTAGCGTGTGCGGCTTTCCTTGTTGATTATTGAAATTGCCTCGCTTATACCCCCCACTTGCTACTACCATTTTCGTTCTTGCTTACTATGCTGTTGGAAGAATAATTTTCATATAAACTTTTATGTAGTTGAAAACTGTATTGGGAAATGAAATATCTGTAAAGTTTTAGAAGAAAATAATCACGTTTATTAATGTTTTCTTTGGTGTTTTTTTCTTTATTATGATAATATTTTCCTTCTTACCATTGACACATTAGGATAACATAGAATTAAATAGGAAGGGACTAAAGAACTTGCATCTGTTTACGATAATATTTTTTTTTAATAAAGGTAACGATGAGATGAGCGGGACGTTCACCTGATGGTAAGTGATACGCTTGCTCATAATCACGTGGTGCTGGTCAGGACGGTACATAAAACATCATATTGTGCTTGTCGTCTTACACATAAGACGTCAAGCCTCGTTATCCCTGTAATTACGTTAGCTACAACGGCCTTCTAACCGGAACATAGTAATATATACTAATGTTTAGTAATTGAAATAGGCGCTGTAGTGGTACCTACCTATACAGTCTCCCGCAAGAGAGACCTATCACCAATGGTATTACGAGGAGGAATCAAAAAGTAGTGAGAATGAGATAGAATATAATTACTATTGATAACTTAATAATTTATTTTTATACATAGTCTCCGAGTCATTCTACACACCGAGTCCGGCGCTTTTCCAAGGCTTCAATCCCTTACAAAAAAAAGTTTTGTCTTGGTCCTGCAATAAGCTCTCCATGGCATCCATCACCTCGTAATCGTCTTCGTACCTATTTCCCCTTAAGTATTCTTTAGATTTGGGGAACAGGTAAAAATCGCTAGGCGCCAGATCTGGAGAATAAGGAGGGTGGTCAATTAATTCGAGGCCAGCTTGTTAAATGGCAGCCATCGCCACACATGTGCGCTGGTGCGTTGTCGTGATGAAACAGCACGCCCTTTCGAAGTTTCCCTCTCCTTTTCTCTTTGATGGTATTCCTCAACTTGGAATTGAAGCTGCATAGCATCGGCCTGTAATAGTGGTTCCACGTGGAGCATAATCAATAAACAATATCCCTTCTGAGTCCCAAAATATTGAAGCCATAAACTTGCCAGCCGATGCCACGGCACGACACTTCTTCGGGGTCGGTGATGATTGCCGTTTCCATTGCGAAAATTGCTGTTTTGTCTCGGGATCAAAATGATGGACCCTCGTTTCGTCCATTGTTGCGAAACGAGACAAAAAGTTTTCAGAATCTTCTTGAAACTTGTCCAACAATATCTTCGGAATGTCAAGTCGATTTTGTTTCCGACTGTCGGTTAACATTTTCGGCACCCATCTTGCGGAGACTTTTCTCATATTCAAAGATTATTTTAATATGGATTGAATATTTCCATATGAAATGCACGTTTCTTGAATTAAATATCGAATGGTAACTCTTCGATCGCTCAATACAATTTTCTCGACTTTCGCAACATTTTCTTGGGTGACTGATATCAATGGACGGCCGAAACGATGTTCGTTTTCCGTGCTCGTTCTTTCTACTCGAAATTGAGCAGGCCACTTTGTGACAGTGGCATACAGCGGAGAAGACTCTCCTAATGTTGCCTTCAAATCGCAATGAATCTCTTGCGTCGTTAATTTTTTTTAACAGAGGTATTTAATAACGGCTCGCACTTCGTTTTTTTCCATTTTGGAGAACACGTTCCAACACGAAGCAAACAAATGACTACATTCAGAAAAAAACGAAAGAGTATCGAAGATTTTTTTCTTTATTAATATTACAAATATGTATCTAAGCTATGTCAGTATTTATTTTTTTCTTACAAACGATTAAATATGTCGTTCTCACTACTTTTTGATCCCTCCTCGTATATACACTCGAGAGCGATGAATCCGGGTCACTTAAAAAACCTATTATTCTCGGAAACTAAGAATGCTAGCTTAATGAAACAAATTGTGTTTAGTAGACAAACTAAATACTTCTTAATTTAAGCTATTAAAACTTTTTAGTTACTGTAGGTTATGGCATAAAAATCTAATTTGAAAAAGGCAGACTTTCGAAGACGGAACTATGAAGTTACTGCATTTGATTTTGCTTGTGTTTCTAATCTGTCATTTAAGTGGATATAATATGATTTATGCCCACTGATAGTGTTCAATATTTATTATTCAACCTGGAATCATGTCGCTTACAACTGAAGAATGCACCAGATTCCTCACAATGCTGGAAATCGGCCGGAGTCAGCGCGATACAGCCAGGACTGTCGGTGTGTCGCTGTCAACAGTACAAAGAGTTCTCCGAGGTTACGAAGAAACTGGCTCTAACTTACGTAGACCAGGAACAGGCAGAACTAGGTGTACCACAGCACTAGAAAATCGACACTTGGTGAACACAATGCTTAGTAATCGATTTCTCACAGGAACGAAACTTACAATCCAGTTTTGACGCCTCGGAGGAAGTAACCCAAGCGCATGGATAGTAAGACAACGACTTGCTGAAGCTAACTTGAAACCGCTTAGACCTGCAAATGGCCCTAAATTGAAGCGTGGTGATTGTATTCTAAAACTAAGATATGCCCAGAACTAAATTGGACTATTGAAGATTGGTCGAAAGTTATGTTCTCTGATGAATCAAAATTTATGCTCTACAAGCACGACGGAGGACACAGTGTGTAGAAGACCAAGGGAAAGATTCAAGCAAGCATTCATAGAAGAAAAAGTAGCCTACGGTGATAGGTCTTTACTTGTGGGGCGGAATTTCATCTGACAGTGGCACAGAATTGGTGTTCATAGAATACAGCTCTTTAACTAGCATAAGATATGTGAAAGAAATCCTTAATGAACACGTTGGGCCATTTATGGACAATTTGGGTGAGAATACTATTTTTATGCATGAAAATTTCCGACCTCATACAGGTTTTATTGTGAATGACTACTTATAAGAGTGTACATTACTCCTATGGAGTGGTCAGCACGCAGCCGCAGCGCGGATATCAACTAGATCGATCATGCATGGACACGGGACGAGCTAGGGAGATAAGCTCAAAATTGCTCTCACAGAGGAATGGGAGAATATTTACTACAATCATTTAAGAAACTTGGTTTACAGGAGGCAATACAAAGTATTAAAATTCAAGAAAATCATATTGTTGTACAAAAATGTCATGTTTTCTATTTTAGCTTTGAGGCGAGATCAGCAGTTTTTTTTTATATAATTTTTTAAAAATAAAAATTTAGTGACATAAATTTTATGATTTTCATTTAAAGGGAATTATATTGCCTAATAAACACCGTTTATTTTATTAATCTAGCATTCTTTATTTCCAAGATTTATAGGTTTCTAGGTGAGCTGCAATAATTGCTCTTGAGTACATATTTATATATATATGTATAATATTAGAATTAAACCAGTAAGATTTAAAAAAATAACAGCACCTAGGAATATTAAAAAATAGAGTATATCCTTTCAATATGTGTTAAATGATTCTGTTCAGGAATGGGATGTAAATAAGCTGCAGTGTTCTATTGTAATGACAATCTTATTTAATCAATTATATCACTAATATGATTAAAATTGTTAATTACTACTTGTAAATCTTTGCTTACATGTAATAATTTCTACCTCATCAAGACCATTGTGATTGTTTGCAGATGAAATAAGAGCATACGAGTATTGTGAGCATAGTGCTATTGTGCACGCTATTTCCTAAAATAATTAACGGGGTGTTGTCGTTGTGAATAGAACAGTTCCCGAGTTGATCAGTTTCGTGTCATGCATTTGTATGTACCGATACCGGTGTTTAAAACGGAGCGTTTGCAGACAACGGCATCCCTGAACTCAATTACACTGCACTGGGTCGCCTCTAAAGGAAACTCGCACACAGATGACGTTATGTGACTGGAGCGAAATGTCTTCAAACATATTCTGAAGTAAATTTTAAGGGTATCTACCCATTCAGTACCAATGAATTCAATTTGCCGAGAACATACATGTATAAAAAGAGACAACATTAAATTTTATGATAACAACAGTTTTATTTTTAGCAATTATATTTTTACAACAAAAAAGTTGCATTTGCAAATAGGATGCTTTTAATAAGAATATAACTTCCAATAAACCTGGTAGATAGCGGAAGAAATGTTCTGTTGATGAAGAATCGGGAAGAGGAAAAGAATATCTGGAGACCAGTTTTACTCAACAAAGCGTCGAGACGAGTGAGACGTTTATCTTATAATAAATGTACACCTGCCTGTAAAAACGTTGCGCTAGTTAGGGTGATATACACTGCACCGTGTAGTGCTCGTCGCCGAAAGAGTTAGGATGTTAGATACTGATACTGTAGGGATTTCACCGGCTACAACTCCTTTCAAATCGAAACACAGTAATATTTGCACTGTTAGGCGGCAGAAACGGGAGTTGCCGTAGTACATACCAAATCGGTGGTCTCCGGCAACAAAGACCTACCATCAGTACTAATATACGTACTTCGATTTGAAATATGATATAAATAATTAACGTGAGATCATAATAATTATGGTACCTGAAAAAAATTCGTGTAGCTTTGTTTTATTAAGAAAAATCTTCTAGAAGAAAATCACTTTTGAAATTATGTTCACCGTGTTATGTCGTATAAATAATTAAAGAAAATAAAAAAAAACAGCAGTGCTATAATAGTAGGACATGCTTTATACAAACTACTCATTAGTTACAGTAGCAATTAACAACGGTAAACAGATGCTTACGTATCCTCGTTGTTCTCTTAGCTCCATTTAATGTACTGCTATATGTACTCGTATATGCTATATTACCACCATTGTAGGCTTATTTGTTGTTCAATCACGTTATTAGTGCATTTCACCGCGCAGATTGCTTAATTACTATGCGCCTGCGAAATGATCCTCTGTCTACGTACAGGGATGTATCTGCAGCGATATAGTGTTGACAGTATCAAAGCTTTGTTGAGCCAGCTTAATTCCGGTTCATCGGTGCGAGTCCGCCACACTCAGTTACACTGAAACTTTGTTGTGTATTGTGCGTGGAGTTTTTAAAACTAGTATTTGTCTAGTACATGTACGGCTGCATCAATTTATATATCTGTAGCAAAATACTGTTGAATTGTGTGTTGATAAATATTTGTTTTATTTTTTCAAATTTTACATTTTTTTTTTTTATAATTAAATTTATCAATTTCACTCTTTTTTTTTAGTTCACAATTGAAATTGCTTAAAGCTTTCACATGTGCTGTTTTTAATTATGTAATTAGGTTCACGTTCTTTCCTTCTTAACGCTTCTCTAAAAAAATTTTTGCTAACAGCGTGTCTGTCATAGGAAGGACAGTAGATTATTTTTTTAAAGGAAGCATTGTTTAATGCGTGAGGTATCTAGCATCTGAGTAAGACAGAACAAACATAACCGTCGCCGTAGTTAGATTGTGCTTATATTTTATTTTTACAAAAACTAATAAAGTTATATAAAATTTGAAAACACTTGCATTAACAGAAGCTTCATATTAGTAAGACGAGGGATATATTTAGGTGAAGAATTATGAATTCACTTTGTCAAGAATCGATTGGCTTAGAACAATATGCAGGTGATGGCCTTTTGTTACTTCTTGTATATAAGAATATTTGCGCAATCTTTTATTAAAAAAGAAGAATATGAAATTAATAGAAATTTGTAAAGTGAGGATAGAATACAAAAGACATGACAAACTGATTGAGAGATTAAGGAAAAAAATGTTTACCGCCAATTTACGTTCCTTCTGTTGGGGCACAAGTCTACCCTCAACATGAGGGCGATGGGCCATAGTCACCACGCGGACCTAATGCGGATTGGTAACTTCACACGCACACCTTAGAATAAATTCTAATTCACGTGCAGGTTTCCTCACGATGTTTTCCTTCACCGTTTGTATTTCGCTGTTGTAACTAAAGTTCACAAATGTACATAACTTAAATATTAGTCATCGGTACATGCCAAGATTCGAACCCACGATCTTCGGAATGAAGGCCGCACGCTCTAACCATAGGCTAGCAAGCTACTACTAAGAAAAATAATATGATTGAAAAAAAACAGTTAATTTACGAAGAGAAAAGATCTTAATATCATTACGTACAATGACGCTGGTGCTCGTTAAAGTATGCCACAAATTCAAGTTAACTGGACTAATAAATTTATTGTACAGTAACTAGATACATTGGTGAACTATGCAATGCATCACCAGCATTGTTTCCATTGTTGTTTGGTATCTGAAAATTAGTATCACAAATAGTCATCTCTCTAGTGTGTTCCCGCCGCCTAAACAACGGAAGAGGTCTTAATACCATAGATCATATTTATACACTGCGGTATGTAATAAAAAAGGTAAAAGGATATAGTGTTTAACTTTTGAAGACTATGATTCTTGGATTCAATCGAAATTTGGGAAGTTTTTAATTTTCTCTAGCGGTCTCGATTTAACTAACGGTGCCTCGGTGCTGAAGTGTTTGTACAATAACGCTGTTATGTCAATCCGAGTACTGAAGCAGTACACAAAGGCAATCTCTATAAAGAGAAGAGTAAGACAGTGAAACGTTATACCTCCAAAACTGTTTATTGCTGCTCTGAACGACAAAGAGCATGCCATCAAAATAATTGGCTGACACTTCTCTCACCTCCGATATGCGGATGAAATTGTATTATAGTGTTATTGAAACGCTGGGTGACTAAGGGCGTATGTTTAAATACCTTAATTAGAGAATTTCAACAAGAGGGTTAGTCTACTTTGAAAGTTGTAGATGAGTATATGCACCTTTTTTTTATTTAAATTGAAATTATGTTTTACTGGTGGTATTTCTATGTTGGCGGAGTACGTGTAGATAGATATTCATCTCAACGTTTTTTCTGCCGCTAAACAGTAGTGTGCAAGCTTTACTTTGTTCAGGTTTGACGGGCACTGTAGCTAGTTTAATTACTGGGGCAACGAGACTCAACATCTTAAGTCTCAGGCGACGAGCGCAATGTGGTGCAGTATACGTTATCCTAACAAGCGGCATGTTGTTGTTGGCAGGCGTATAACTTACCATCAGATGTATATACCGCTTACCTCGTCGCTTAATTGAATAAAAAGAAAGAAAATCCTTTTGAACACCTACTCTTGCAAAGGTAGGTAATGTCGGACTTACATCGTCTAAAACCTTCACATCTTACCATCGTTGTCTTACGGCAAGATCACGGGAATATTTTCGCACACATCCGCGAAGTAATGTGCCTAGGTCAGTCAGTACACAAAAATAGGTACAACTTCGATTGGGAGATCAATCGACCAATTTAACTTGTATGGTCAGCGGAAACCATGTATTGGCAAGCGAATATCTAGTTAAATACAATTATAGTGCTTCTGCTATTATTGTATTTCTGCTACCAATCAAGTTATTGCTGTATTCCGGCGACGGGTTCTATTACTAGTGAAACTATGTTAAGGGGTAGCAACGTGGAGGGCGATGAGCGGAATGTGATGCTGTAAAAACATCTTCACTAGCATTACGTTTCTTTTGGCAATCGTATCGCTTATTTTTACATTTTTTATTCTGAAAATTTTCTTAAAATTTAAATGGTAATTAAATAATTCATTAAATAAAACCACACAATATTGTTCAACTGTGTAGTGTGCATATATTGCGTGTGTCTTGTGGAAGCATAATTTACTGTTTAACGATTCTTCGCAGTTGCTTGTACATGATAATGGGAAGCGTGGCATAAGTTCGAGAGAGGTAACTAAACAACTTCTTATTAGAATTTACGACAATGAACTAACTTTTGCCCCGCTTGAACTTAGCCGTGACGTTACGTGTAATGAAAACAAACCACGGCTGCTCTCAATTTTGATGATGATTTATGTTGGTCTTGCCAAATCGCGCACAAAGTTATTATTCTAAATAAAACTGAGCTGCTGTTAGACGGCTATTTTTGTATATGATGCAGTTTGTTAGCAATGATTTTTCAGCGTATAGTTTCGTGGCACTGACAGCGCTCGCTCCTGGCAGCTTTTGGTAGCACGTTAACAGGCGGTATAAATAACGTTACTGTCCGTCAAAAACTAATTTTGGATGTACGGAATCCAGTTTTCATTTCTAACTGAAACTGGATACTGATTACTGCATTGTTGATTCTACCATAAATTTTCTACTTTGAAATTATAATTATGATTATTTGGTACCTTACTTTTTACCATGGTTCATTACTCCAAAAGCTTTATAAGTCTTTCTTGGCTGAAATAGTAATAACTTCCTTTATTTGCAAATGGTACCATGGGAATAAAATTGTTATACGTTTTAACTGGCTTAAAAAAAAAGAGTTGGAGTAAATCAGTAAATTGTGAAGGCGAATCATCTAAATGTAGTACATAGGTAAAAAAAAGCATAATTAATACATCATCATGATAGTTTATTTTATTACTCAACCAAGTAAACTTCTACGGAACATGTGACATCAAAGTCAGTTTAGTACGACTGATTTGAGTCACTCCAGCTATTAAACAATTCTCTATAAATAAACAAGCGCCGCAGGGAAAATTGGATTAAATATGTGGGGTTGTAAATTCCTTTACGTACACAAGGAATGAAAAAATTGTAGTTCATATAGAAAATATTTTTATCAGAAATGAAACTGTAGCGCAAGTTGTAGTAGATATAGTCCAGGTGTTAATAACTAACAGTCATAAATTTGTATAGTAAACGTTGATAACGATTAATAACAGCGGAACTATACTTGGCAGTGAACCACGAGCCTTCCAGTAAAATTATAACGTATGGTCTTCGGCGGGCATGTACTCGTCTGCGCATATGTTGCAAAGTTAAATGTACGTTACGCACTGCCGTCCTCAGCACTTCATTGCACCATAAATTGTGTGTCGTAAAGCTGTGCGGCCGCGTGTCGCATCACTAAAATTTAAGTGTTTAATGAGAAATATAATTACCGGCAGTTACGTCGGTATTTACGCACCTGCGTATAACAAGCGACGTATAGGATAAATTTTATTCGCTCTTCTATAACTGCCTCTGATGTACAGTAGCAAATCGTGTCCTTTATAACGTGGAAGTAACTAGTCTGATTCTAAAATCATACGCCATGGAGTTTAGTTACTAGCAGAGTTTTTAGAAAACCACCTTGCCAGCTGCCAATCGATACCATAAATCGGTCGCGTCTGTTAATATATTAGAGCCAAAATGTTCTGAGCTACTTCGCTGCTATAGTCTTTATTATCAATGAATATAGTAAATTAGAAAATATATATTACATGTAATACCGCTCACAAATAGAGCATAAGATTACAGGGCAAATTTGCAAGCGCGCGGCGTTGTAACTCACACCAGCGAATTTTGTGATTTTGTTGTGTGCGGGTTGAAAACTTTTGATCCCCTGACATAAATCTCCATCAGAAAATAGGGAGGGACGTAACCGGCTTAAGCTTAACCGTGACTAGTGGCTCGAGCGCTATTTTAAATATATTTATAATAATGATAAAATATACTAGATAATTTCTATCTTTATTTATTTTGCAGTAAAGAGAGTTTTGTCAATACAACACAGTATTTGTTCGGGGCGCGTGCGGCGTGTTCAAATGTTGTTTCATATTTCGTCTCTTGTATCGAAGTTGTTTTTGTAAATAGATTTGTATTATCAGAGCTAATAATCGTTTTTTTTTTTTAGCTTTTGGATGTGGGCGTACTTCAAATATATGATTAGTTGGAAGCAGGATAATATTTGCATTTGGATAAAGAAATGGTTTTATAAAAAACTATAACAAATCTATATTTTTTTCAATTGACATTTACATCATTATCGCTAATACAAAATTATTAATATTTAATGTAATATACCGAAATGGATAACGTTTTCCACAAGAAACTACCTCCGTGGCGTAATAGCTGAACGCTCACCAGAAACGCTGATCTTTGGCTTAGTTTAAGATGATATTTAACAATATTTATACCAAAAGTGATGAAGCGGTGCAGAACAGTCTAGCTAAAGTATTCGTTACAATCACTTGAGTATAAATAATATAAATATAAGTAGCCAAAAATGTTTATCGCAATAATACAATATAAGAAGGTAAAAATTTATAAAATGTTTATTCCTCAACAAGTGTATCAAACGTAAAAGCATATTTATTATACACGGAGTTGAATGTCAGCATAAATTTATTTAGTTCATAGCATCAAATGTGTTCTCAAAAGAGAAATTTTCGTCTCCCCACATGCTCATATCAATTACGGTCGTAACCGTGCCACAATTTTGCGTTAATCATGTCATATTAACACAATACTTTATGTGTATTCCAAATGCTTTTGTTATTTGGTTTTCCTATATGTAATTCGAGGTTTAAACGCTATGGATAAGACGGTAAAAGATTAAGTTACACTTGAGCTTTAATCTAAACGGGAACTTACACTTCTTCAGCTCCGTACTTTAGAACAGAAAAAATATTAGATATACTTTGATTGGGAAAAGGTACTGTACGAATATTGTTCTTACGTAATCGATTAATACCGTAAATTAAATCTATTCGTAATAATGTAAAAAAATTCGTCATTAATGTAAATTATTAAATGTAGTTTAGTAATAATATACAACTATCACAATCGATTATTGCAATGGCTAACATTTCAAATTCCTGTTAAAACTAAACTTTTAATTAGGACGAACTCCGCTTTGACAATCTTTTTATTAACGTTTAATCAATTATTTGCCTTTTTCTACTATTGATTTATAAAAAATATAAGTATTTAAGTCATAAACTTAACGGTAATTATTTTCTGTAGCGAGATAGATGATAACAGTTAAAGAAAAGCTTATGCTAAAGTAATCTTTCGTACTAAGTATAAATGATCTTTAGGTTAACTGGTTTGAGATTATGCAAATTCTTTAACAAAAGTTAAACAAAATATCAATTAGTAATATAGTTGTTTTAAGGATAAGATGTACTTTTATACAATAGCTTATTTCCATGGTAGGATTAATGCTGTAGTCCTTTAATTAAATTTAATTTCTGCAAGTCCTTGTTGTAGCGCAGTTGGTAACACGAAAAAAACAAGAGTTAAGCTTTCGAATTTAAACTGAAAATCGTTAAAATTAATTGAACAAAAAAAAAAATCCTCTTTAAGCTTTCGATTCTTCATTCCATTGTCATCCCCTACGGTATATTATTGAGTTAATGGTATCATTTGGCGTACTTCGATTCTCCATAGACGCTTCGTCCTCGTAGTCGTTTTTTTATTCCTCTCCGTTTGACAGATATCGATGCCCTGTACATTGGGCCCAAATGTTGGACGGACAGCTCGTGGAAAGTCCTGGTGAAACGTTTTTCGTGTTTCAGTCGATAAAGTGTGATTTATCGTCTTTTTCATTCAATTACTACTTTCAGATCTGCTCTATACTTCTTGTTAATAAAATCTAATATGACGTGGGTTAAATAAGGTTAGCGTAGTTATGTGTTTTATAAGAGGGAAAGAATTCGGAATCCCTTAGTAAAAACTGACCGTCGAGCCAATGATAATGATTAGGTGACATGAGTGAACCTTTAGTACAGGGATTCAGTAATATTTGCAACTACTTCCATAATGTAACATGTTTAAAACTGAAACATACTAGTAAATATTATATCTATTCTTTTGGATCAATGAATAATTATTTTCGTTAGAGACAGAATTAAGATTGTGGATATGTATTAAATTTATGCAAATCGTGTACTCTGGTTTAGAAATTAAAGTCATGCAAGTATCTCTCCAGTTTACGATTTAAAGTGTCATTATGTAATTTCTCGTATACCCTTTAAAAAAGTATGCAAACGCATGATGAGAAACTCATAAGTATAAGTATACCTATTTTAGCCTTCCCAAAGTTGATCCTGGACAGAAAAATTCCTGGAAAGCGTGCACCTAGTAAACAACAGAAGAAATGGTTTGACGACATAAAGAACTGGACTGAGCTTTAATACCATTATTTAAAAAGAAGAGTTGAAAGTCGAATTAGTTTTATCAATCTGGTCGTCTAACTTCAGTTTGAAGCGAGCTCCTAATGATGATGATTTTAGCCTTGGTCGAAATATGGCATATGACTCGTTACATACATTCAGTATGGGACAAGAATTTTCTTAACATTTTACGCTATATCTTATATGATTCTTATTCACTATGTTCTACCAAACAGTCAAAAAATATTTCAAATATTTATAATGTTTTACTTAGAAATTACATGTTCAGAGTTAGTTATAAGTTATTCATACACCATAAACCTTTACTGTTAATAAATTACGCGTTAACTTGTCCATATACATAAATTAATATCTACTATGTAAATTGGGTTCAACGATATATCGAGTCGTAATTATAACCGCCAACAATAGAGATACCCGGCCGCATAATCGCGTAGTCACACGAATATGGGTGATCATCAAAGAATCGTGTACGCTGTAGATGGGATCTGCTTCGCTTTAGGCATCGTATATTTTAAAGCGAACAATTTCGTGCAGTAGGAACCTGGTGATAATATCTTTCAGTTGTACAAACAAAGGTATTACTTATGGATCGTAAATAAACAAAATATATTTTTGTTCTTTGTTTAAATGCTTAAAAATACACTGCCACAATAGAAGTTCTAACATGAACTGATCTTTTTGTCTTCGCTGTCGTCTCAACATATTGCTATCAATTATTATTAACTAATATTAGTTCAAACTGCTGCCTTAGTAAAGAACACCAATTTTTGTCGTGATGCTATCGCCGTTTGTTGTCTTCATCATTCCAAATATTATCATCATCTTGTACTCGGATGAGTGTACAATGCTGGTCATTCTTATCATCATCTCATATCTTGTAATGTATAAACATTGTAACGATAAGTAAATAACAAGGAATTTACGTAAGTAGGTTTAGGTATTCATATTTACTTCTGGTTCCTTGTTATCTCGCAATAGAGAAGATAAGTTCAACAAATCTCATAAGTATATCTTCCCTTAACCTATGTAGTTCTTCAGTAAAATTTTTTAATAGTTTAAATTATTCAATTAAACATTTAGCTATTAGTGATATGTGATTATTATAATCGTATTATATGTAACAAATTTCTTGGCTGTAGGCATAATCAAAATTGAGTTAAAACGTTTTATAATCTTTAGAGGACACGTCGCGTTCCCCAACGCAGCTCACATGAACAGGAATTAAATTACGGGCAACGGGCGTTGAATTTTTCAATGAATTCTTTAAAATTCTCTCAATCATTAACAAATGACGTGTTCTTTTAAAACGTACAGTAAACCTACAGTAATAACATGCGATTTTATCCGCACAGTTCAAAAATTTATTTTTACGCTAATTCCGCCGTTGTATGATGAAATTAAAGTAATAAATGTTCCGTTGTATTCTTTAACGAATATATTTATGTAACATTTTTTTTTACTATATGAATGAAAATATTAATTCTCAAATTTAATTTCATATTTTAGCAAATCATTGTAGATATTCCCAAATGGTAGAATTGTGTTTGAGAATATTTTAAATGAAACCACTACAGAGGTGTATATGGCATTACTACGCACCTTAACCTTTTTTATATTATAGCCAATGATAATAACATAAGAGAAATTGATTTATCAGTTCTGTTTTCTTTGATTTGCTTTAAAATTGTTATAAAAAATGTCGTCCAATCGTTTAAACAATAGGATAAACGTAAAAGCATTTGCTAATAAATTTCCTAACTCTCGTTCAAACAATTGAAAACTGCGAGATGTTTGCGGAGGGGGCTCTTAAATTTGCGCTTGTACAAGCAAGGCGAACTCTCGGGGTGAGTCCGACCAAATCGTATTTAAATTCCTCGATCCCGACACGAGATAAGCAAAATCACGGGTTAGGTTGAAAGGGTTAAGGAAACCTGCGGCGTGCGACCGCATAATTCCGTTTACCGTGGGGTGCTTCACTCCATAAACTTCGCGAAGATATCGGCTGCGAAAGAAACCACATACAAGCGAATTTTTTCACATTTCCTACTCACACTTATGAATAAACGCCAAAAAAGGTTAGTCGAACACAAAAAGCATTGTGGCGTTATTCTAAGTCTTCCCATGAACCGTTCCACTTTATTGACGTAGACATCCGCTCCATGAGCTGTTGATATCATTGTAATAGCGAAAGAAAACTTAATGAATGTCGGCCAAGATAGATGAACAGGTTTTATTCAGAGGAAGCATTAACTTAGAAAATGAGGTCTATAGAAGATTAACACGAGCTAAAAGAATAGAAATAAGAATTAACTACTGAATAAAGTTTTTATATCATTTATTGAAGCTGAGAAAGGTACAACGCTATTTTTTTTAAATAATATATTAAAATAAAAAAAATATTATTACTACAAAACAGTTTTCTTATTATCTTTACTGGTGGTACTTACCACTTCTCTGTTGCCAGAGACCATCTAGCTAGATACCACCGAAGCTCATATTTCTGCCGCTGAACAATAACGTGCAAATATTACTATGTTCCAGATTGAAAGGCGTTGTAGCTAGTGAAATTAGTAGTGTAACGAAATTAACGTTTTACGTCTTATGATGACCAACAGAATCTGGTGCTAATGTATATCATCGTAATCAATGCTAGTCTGTTATCATTATCAGGAAGGCATTTACCCTTGGGTGAACGTCGCGCTCGCGTCGTCACTTCGATGAATAAAGAAATAGTAATGAATAAAACGTTTATAATAAAATTATGAATATAGTAAAAGAAAGAATAGAATTGTGACCCAAATAAAATACAACATAAAAATTCTTGCAGGGTTTTCTTTGTAATAAACCAATATGAGATACTCGACATCCCGCGTATTACAAAAGGTTATTATGCAAATATGTTACGTTGCTAGCTGTCACAGTTTATTTCACGCACAGGGTTTTTTATCCCGGGGTCCGACCGTTATTTAGGTACCCTAATCCTCGCTGCTCCTACTCAGCAGGCAGGGGCTGCAATGGGGAAAAAGTAAAGGGTGATTAAAGATAAACAACGTTATAGGGGCTGGTGAGGCCGGAATAATTTGCAATTGTTCATTATTTTCAGCTTGAAATTAAACGTAATTTTATGCCTGTAGCAAGCGCCGAGTAGGGTTTATATGCTTAGAATTATTTCGACAGAGAAGGTTAATGCCTTAAGTCCTTGACAGGGTATCACAGTTCAAAGGAATTATTTACATTAATTTGGGAAATCGATAGGAGCGCGTTCCTTCGCAGATAGACCTTCGATATATTGAGAAGAATTGTGGATAAACATAATAATTTATACTTTTAAAATAGGAAGTAAACTTTAATACATTTAAAGATTAATTTATTTAGATTTAAAATTTGAAAAAGTTAATTTAGATTATGAAATATTTCATTACACGGTAATTATTATAATTTCAACTCGGTAATGTCTTGTGCAGGCGGTGCAAGAACGATAGGGCGTTGAGATCTGGGAGACACCTGTGTCTAGCAGTGGCCGTCGAAAGACTAATAATGGTGGATGTCTCGTCTCTTAAACTAGGTAGTCAGGAACTCGGATATTATGAGATAACATTGGTCAAATATATATATTATTACCTTGATTAGATAATCAGAATAAGAACTATAGCTAGGATTTAAAAGCGCGACGTTTATATGTTACCTGATCCTTATTTCGACTGTAATTTAGAGTTAAGTTTTATATTATTACGTTCATTTACACACAAGATGTTATAATCTAATTATGTATCAAGTTATCGGGGTAGTTAACTGTTATTTTAATAAATATATGCATTATATACGTTTTAGTTGCAGTTTCGGATTACACGGCCAAAGCAACGCACGTCGCATTGCGGCGTTTTCAAATGATTACTGATTTCGGTTGAAATACTTAAAATAAAAACACTAGTATGTAAAATTATATTAAAAAGGGTACGCGAACTATTAACGATTCTAGGATTATTATTCAGTAGCGTCATGATAGTAATTAACTTTAGTGATTTTTGTAACATCGGTTTGAAGTTAAATGAAATAAATCACTAACGTTTTATTGGTCTTCGTTAGTTGGACGTCTACGTAGATAATAACCCACCGCCAATGTCAACTGTCCAACAGTAACATGTGTTATGTACCAGTATCTAGCAAGTAAAATACATGGATGATGAAATGTACCATCACTTGACTAGTCACAAGTGGTAGGTATGTTTTCGGGGACCATTTAGGTAGATATCAACGCAGGTCATGTTTCACCCGTCAAACAGTATAGTGCTGACACTGCTGTGTACTGGTTGGAAGGACGTTATAGGTAGTGAAATTACTGAGGTAACGAAAGTTAAATTCTTATATCTCAAGGCGAGGAGCGCAGTGTGGTTCAGTGTATATCATCTTAACTAGCATTTACGGTTAGATGAACATCTCGTTCGTCTGGTATAATAAAATAAATTTGGGCGTATTCATACAGACTTCCGAAATATTTAGTATTTAATTTGGTTATGGTACATATACTCTCTCCTCTATGCAATAAATAAAAATAACATAAATTATATCTTTGTGGTTACAAATCATTAATTAAGCTGTATCAAACAATATTTCATTGAAAGAAAAACTATATGAGAAGCTCTAGTTTCATTTTCGCTTTGTGTAAAAAAATTTTCATTTCGCTACAAGATACGGTATTGGTTATTTATTGGACTATGAGCCACAATAGGCACCTAGATTTATTAACTTTTTCCGATGTGAATTGCCTTGAGACGATTTATTGAAGTACGAGTAATGAATGCAGTTGTTTGTCGAGCAGCTATTGTTTAAGCGCAGAGTTTCATAAACTACCGCACTTTATGTTTTTGTTGTGCGAAAACTTTATAATTGAAAATAAGCGATATTTTAAAACTTTTCCGTTTTTTATGTTGTAGGGAGGTTTTATATTTACTAAAAATAATCGTTGTTCCAAAGATTTTGATAGTATTAACGTAAAACAGCTGGTAGAGGTCTTTGTTGCGGAAGACCATCTATGTATTTAACACAGCGTCTTCTGTTTCAGCCGCCTGCTGAAGGGCATTGTATCTAGTGAAATTACTAGGGTAACGAGACTTAACCTTCTATGTCTCAAAACAACGAACTCGATCTGGTGCAATGTATGTCATCCTAACGTCACGTTGTCATATATACGAGTATATATCAAGGCGAAAATCTCGCTCGTCTCGTCGTCTCATCAAATAAAAACAAAAAATTCATTCGCATATAAACCTGCAATTATCTCCCGTGTTATTAATTTTTCATTCATTAATAGGTAATACTTTTAAAAAAATATTTCTTTAACAGTATGTTATAATAATGCGAAGCAGACCCTTCTTCGTGGAAACGATGTTAGAATATTTCTACTTACCTTATATCCTCGAAGTTTCATAGAAGGCGTCTAATATTAAATATCTCCCAGAAAAGTGCTTTTCCTTAAATTTTAATCAACATAGTCAATCAAAACTATCAATCTCCAAATAAAGCAGATATTTATTATTTAGTTATTATGTTGATAATAACTTTTACTTTCATCAAAATCTTATTATTAATGAAAGTATTTAGTGATCGACCTTCGAGATAAACTAATCTTCTGGTATACATGTAATATATAAGAAATAAATTAATATTTAATAGTAAACAAATTTAAATAGATTGTGTGATCTTTATCAAGCGGGAATGGTTTTCCGAGTGTTTTCATTGCATTGCTATTCATCACCGAAACAGCTCGGTCCAATAAAACTGGACGTTTGTTTATTTAGACTGTCATCGCCATCAATCCATCTTGTTTCAGTGAAGTTTTTTCAACATTTAAACTCTCGTGAACTCTATATATTCAGATTTTTAAAGTATGAAAATAAATTTACTAGTAACCCTCTATAGAAAACTAGCACAAGTAATTTAATAAAATATGTTAATATACTTTGGAAGTCATATGACAAACTTTTTTCTTACTAAAACAGACATTTATCAGTGATGAATTAATATTTCCAAGAAAAAGCTTCTACTTAGTTGTATAGGGTTGAACAAGGGTTGATATACTGTAATTTATATATTTTCTGATAATAGATCAACGTTATGAAACTCCTTTAAAGCTTAAGATAAAAGATCAAAATTTTTTATTACAGATACACGAAGCAGTAGTTTTTCGAAAAAAAATCTGATATAATAAAGCTATAGAATTATTTTTTTTTTTGTATGAAGAAGGCACATCGTGATGATGATGATAGCAGTAGATTTCTTATGCGTACCCTCTTAATAGTTGTATTTAAAATATCGCATATTTCACTGAACAAATGCTCGTTACTGACTTTGACTGTAACATTGAATTTATTTAAACTTTTAACGTTTTAGTTAATATTAAAAGAAATCAGAAAAAGTGTTAAACAATAGGAATTGCGGTCTTAATGCCATTAGAGGCTTGTACATTCTGTGGCAATTTAATCTTGTTATATTCTTGAACTGTAATATAAAGACAAAAATGTAGGCAGTGATAACGAGTTCTCCCCGTCTTTAAGATTTATATGTTTATGTTAATGTGTTACCGTATCGTGTTTGCTCTATCTGTTGCGATAAGTTGGAACCAAATTTTGACTTTTGAATATCCTTTCTATGAGATAAAACATCTGAGTTACAATCAAATTATTCGACTCGTATTTTAAAACGTAGTGTTACCGACCGTATAAATTCTCTTTTAACGTCGCCTCCACACCTATATAATTCTATTGCCGTCATTGATTTTAAAATTAAGCATTATACAAGTATTATTATTTAGTTACTTTTATCAGATTTAATCCTAACGTTTCTTCCAAGTTTAGTCAGGTTTAATCTCAATAGTTTTTTTTTAAGATTGGGATGAATGTATTTATTCATTATATAATTATATCTATATTTCATGTGGGGTAGATTTCTACTACTGAAGACCGTCTACATAGTACGCAACCTTCGCCGCCAAACAGTAGTGTGCAAACATTGCTGATTTCCGGTTTAAAGAGCAATGTAGCAAGTGTAATTACTAGGATAACGAAGACTTAACAGTAAAACCTTGAATTTCATATGCATTTTAAATATTTTAACTTGCACTTCATTGTTATTTAAACGTATCGTTTAGTAACAGGTTAACATTCTGTTTGTTTCTGTTTCTTTAGAAAATAAAAATGTTTTTGTTTGTTCCTTAAATATAAATATGTACTTGTACAAAAATTTATTATTATGTATAAAAATGAAAATTGCTTGTAATAGCTGTACAAACGTCTATGTATACGTGTGATTATTCACAGAGAAATCACGATGATTTACTTAGTGCGAGTTTTATTACTAAGACAAAAATAAAGAAAAATAAAGAGGTAGAGCAAATGTTACCCTAAATATCTTACGTACTTTTCATCACGTCGACACATCTCAAGAGACTAAGCTCCATGAATATTTTGACACGAATTTGCTTTACAAGAACGACGAATACATTTTTTCCTCTTGAAAATATTCTTACATATAACCTTGTCTAATAATACTGAGGTTGCATACTTATGTAAAGGGACGGAAAAATAAAAATCTAGCTTCGTATTCAGGTCTTGTTGAGAATTAGATATTTTAAAAATTACTTATTCAGTTCCAATTTTTGCTCTGTTGTGATATTTTGTCTTAATATGGAGAGTGTTGAAATGGATTTAACAGAAGACTGAGACCTCGTAAGAGTTTTTCAACAAGTGTGGAATTAGTGCACGTGTACAGCTGTCAAAAACTTAAGTCTCATATAATAATATTACCTACCCTCTTCCCGACTTAGTTGTTGGACCATCATCATCATAATTAGCCGATAGGTGTCTACGGTTAGGCATAGGTCTCCTCAAAAGATCTTCCGATTTGATCGTTCCTGCGGTAACCGCGTTACTGGTGGTACGTACTACCGCAGCGCTTATTTATGCCGCCAAATACTGGTGTGCCAACATTACTATGTTCCGGTTTAAAGGGCGTTGTAACTAGTGTCATTACTGGGGTAACGAGAGTCAACGTTTTGTCTCCAGCGATGTGCAATGTGGTGCACTGTGTATAATCTCAACTAGCGCCACGTTGTTATGGGCAGGTGTATCATGTACCGTCAGGCGAACCTCCCGATCATCTCGTCGCTTAATTGTATTAAAAAAACCGTCACCAGATCGTCGGTTCGTGTGGGGCGGCCTCCTAACACTACGACCATAGTTATACATATATATATATTATTCGGGGTTGGCATAGCCTTGATAGGCTAAAACCCCTTAAAATAACAAAGAATTAAAAAAAAACTATTACTTGATATTATTTATATTATCACGTTAGTTAGTACAACAACATTATTTAATTTGTATATTTAATAGATAAAGATAAACTTAATTTATTAAGTTTTGTATTTCATAGTGAAATTTGTAGTACAGCAAATTTTAGAATCAGACTCACGTAAAAAAACCTATCGAAGTGATGTTTGAATGGGTTTTTTGTTTTATTATACGAAGCGACGGGACGAGCGGGAAGTTTGCCCGCTGATAAGTGATACATCCGCCCATGACAACGTGGCGCTAGTTAAGAATTGCCTTATTGTTGTCGTAGCCTTCAGACATCAAAGGTCTCGTTACTCCAGTAAATTCACTAGCTACAGCGCCCTTCAAAACAGAACACAGTAATGTGTGCATACTACTGTTTGGCGGCGAAAGAGAGGCTGCAGCAGTATCTATCTAAACAGTCTCCGACCACAGAGACCTACCAGTACTTGACGTATAATAAAGTAAAATATATAGCAAAAATCATATTCGATATGTCAGTTAATATTTTGTGATAGATAAAACGATATAACACATTCGACCATTCAGTAATAATGCAATAATAGTAAGAAAGATAGTAAGAAAATGAAAAGATTTTTTTTATTTTGCATCTATAAACATTTGTATTGTTGTAACGTTTTGTTCATGAATTTAGGTAAACGATTAACATTAATACATAAAATAGTTATCTTGTTAATTATTCGTATAACAACTGTATACGTTGTTGTTTTTTTTTATTATTCTACGAAGCGAAGTGACGAGCGGGATGTTCACCTGATAGCAAGCGATACGCTTGCGCTACGCTTCATAGCCTCACATTGCACTCGTTGTATTGAGACATAGATATTAAGTCTAGTTACCCCAGTAATTTCAGTAGCTACACCGCCCTTTAAATCGGAACACCTTAATGTTTGCACAGTATTGATTGGCGGCACAAATTGGAGCTGGAGTGGTACCTACTTAGACGGTCTCTGGCAATAGAGACCTACCACCACTAATTTTTGGAGATTCTAATATTTCATAATAAGGGCTGTGTTTACTTAATCCGCCATTATGTGTAGGCGTACGTAAAGTTAACTATGTAAGTCATTTATGTTACAAGCGCAAGCCGTGTCCGGTCAAATTTACATTGTTAAAAATGATTTTTTGATTGGACCTACGGTAATAGCTGTTCGAATAAGGTCACTCATATAGAGTTGTTTTTAAATAAAAATTTTGTATTAAAAAAATATTACAAATTAATTCCATCCACATGATGGTTTGCGGAGAATCTGTGAAAGTCAGCACCACTTGAGACACAGCTGTTGTTTAACTGGAACCTATTCATACTTGTTAAAAACCCATACTTTAGCAAAGCTAAAACTTTCAGAAAAGTTTTCTACGGTTTGTATGTTACAAAGAATTTTCATTGGAATCTAATAGAGTACTGATTCCACCGAAGAACCATTTCAGACTATTTTCCATAATATACTCTGTAAAAATACTCGAAATAAATTTGTTTTAAACTAATCATGTAATATCCATATGGAGACTTGATCGATAATAATAACTATTCATCCATGAAAAATATTTTTTGTAGTAGCCGGCTCTATACGATATAATGCGAGGGTGTTGGGTCATCACTAGCAAGTAGGACGTCCCGCTGACGGTATGCTTACACATGTTATTGACCCTGCCCTTTTTGCTGCCGCCATATGGCGAAAGCAACGAATTTTCTTAAAAATTGCTTAAGTCTGATTTTCAATAACTATGAAAACTTATAGAACAATATTCCATTTGACTAAAGTTAAAATTATGCCAAAGGTTTTAAAACTAAAATTAAGCAATATTGTTTTTATTGCTAACTTAGATTTGATCCGCCGGATACAATAGATTTATCAATACATTTGACTTTTTTGTATATTTACAACTTTAATGTAAAAATATATATACAGTGAAGTTTAAAGAGACTTTTGAATTTTCATTTTAAAAATATATAAAAGCTATCTCATATAGTTATTTATATAATGTGACAGGTTAAAATGTCCCCAACGCCATTCTACCCTCGTCGTATCGTAAAAGTGTGGAGGGAATAATTTCCAAGGAAAGTGCAGCAGGTTTCCTTGTGCGGTACCCGTTACCAACATACTGCGCACCAAATCGTGGCGAATACTCCAATTACTCCAGCTAAACTAAGTTTAAGTTGAACAGTGGTTAACAGCAGGCTGAAATAATGACAATGATTTCAATAAAGATTAACTATTAATGAGATAATCTGAAAAATTTTTATATTAAAAAAGAAACTTGTTAAGCCTCATAAATTTCTCACCGATGCCTCCGCGGTTGCAACCTATTATTTTCACATTACGTATCAGCATATGGCAATACAATTTACGTGGACACGGCAATCACGCGAAATGACGAACTAAAAAACCAGCTCAAATTATTATCCCATAGACAAGGGTGGACGTGATAAAAACAGATCTCCTAACACATTATTAGGTAATTGTGCACCTCGCCGCCTCGCCGCCTCGCCGCCTCGCCCGAGGTAACGATGCCCCACCAATGTGGGGCTAACCAGATAGTAAAAAATTAAATTGGCTTCGATGTAAAAGCCTGGATATGTCCTTGTATCCACCGTGTAAAATATTATCTATGTAAATTTATACATTTTCTGTTTCTTCAATAATTACAATATTAAAGTTTATTTATTATTGAATAAAAGTTTTTAATAAACTTTTGATAGAGAAAATATCATTATAAGTATTTTTACAACTATCAATAAAATGTTATAGTACCAAGAATGTGATTATAACAAATTAAAACTAAAACAATATATCTATAAATAATACTAATATCAAATAGCTGGTGAACATCCACTTGCCACAAATCAAAAACCTCTTCTAAAGAAAGACATTTAAAAATACAAGATGATTCTTTTCTAATATTATATTTAAAGAGATTTATGTCAGCTGTGAACGTCTATCGGTTGAAACGATGACGATGCTGTTGAATAATATAGCTAAGACGTAGTAATATATATAGCTAAGGAAGTAATTTTGCAAATTAAAATCTACTTCATGGTAACTTCTATATATTTTACGTATAAACGCAATATAAATACAAGTTTTCCTGCCGAGAGATCACGTCGGTAGAGTATTTTTATTTCAATCGTGGGATAAGATTTTACCTTAATAATGACAGCTTGAATACAGCACCGCTGTTATGGGGAAAGATGTGCAATATGAATGTGGGATCTAACCAGAATTGGAATATACTACCAATAATTAAACTCCACAACATCTGGGTACCGCAGCTCCTATTTTTGCCGGTAAACAGCAGTGTGCTAACATTGCTGTGTTTCGGTTTGAAGGGCGTTGTAACCAGTGAAATTATAAGGGTAATGAGACTAATGTTTCATGGCGACGAGCACAATATGTTGTAGTGTACGTCATTTTAACTAGCACCGCGTTGTTATCGGCAGGCGTATTGCTTACCATCAGGTGAAAGTTTCGATCAGCTCGTCGCTTCTTAAAATAAAAAAAAACCTCCGTGATTCAAGACAAAGGCATAGCATACAGTGCATCAGGGAGGTTAGATAAAGTTTAAATATATATATTTATTTATTTGTTAGAATATATGTATATAATAGTGTAGGAAATATGTACTTAATATACATGCAAATAAAACAAGGACAATATCTGACATTGTGATTCTACCTCACGTTCCACTACATCGCTAACATCCTAGATTAATTGGAAGAAATTCCTATAGGCATTAAGTCCGCCAATTGAACGCTAAATCAAGGTGCCAATAAAGATTAAAAAAAAAATAAAAAAATAAAATAGATCATGTCCTCCCAATTTTTACGGAGCGCCGTACAGAAAGAACAGAAAGGCCGAAAAACAAGTTTAATAAGAAGGTGGAAGTAGAATATTTCTCTGTGCGGGAATTGTTAATAACTGTATGTTGCGGTCGAGGGCCGACGGTCGCTGGTCATCGACGATTCCCTTTTAATTTGAAGCCTGAACAGGAAAGGCAATGTTAACAAGGCGCCGTCTAATAACGGCTCCTCAAAGAACAAACAACAACCAAAAATGATTTCCGATTATTTCGACGCCATATGGCATACATCCGATATTTGAGCATGGTTATCAAAATTATAACTTTTTAATAATTTATGTGGGGGTTTAAGGTGTCTCGCAGAACAACTCACGGGACCCAAGCAAACTTCACCTGCTCGCGGTGAATTCTGCTAATCAACAAACGAGACTCTGGCTTCTACCAATTCGCATTGGGCCAGCGTGGTGGGAAGTGACCTAAATTTCCCCATATGAAACCTTACAAACGATCGCCCCTGGTTCCCGGTGATGCGGGCGGCACAGGACCGATTGATATTGGGATCTTTGGGAGAAGTAGGCTATTCCCAGCAGTGGACGTCTATCGGTTGATGTTGGTAATAATTTACGTATATATTTTTCTTTTAATTGGATTAAGCGATTAGACGAGCGGGTTATTCACCTGATGGTAGGTGATACGCCCGCCCATTAGGCGACGCTAGTTAGGATGTTATACACTGCGCCACACCAAGCTTGTCGCCTGAGACACAAGATGTTGAGTCTCGTTACCTAACTAATTACACTAGCTACAGCGCCCTTCAATCTGGAGCACAGTAATGTTTGCACACTACTGTTAGGCGGCAGAAGTTAGGAGCTGCGATGGTATCTACCTAGCCGGTCATCGGTAACAGACCTATGACGAGTAAAATTCAATTATATTTGTTCCGGATTGAAGTTGCAATTGCAAGTTGTTGCAGTGTATGACATTCTAACTAGCGGCACATTGTTATGGGCGGGCGTGTCACTTACAATCAGGTGAACGTCCCGCTCATCTCATTGGTTCATTAAATAAAAAAAAAATTAAGCAAGTAGGACGTTTACTCAGTTATATATCGATATATGTATTTGTGTTCTGTTTTGATACGATATATCTTTAATCTATATCTGAATATATTAGAGCAACGATATTATTGTAATCGCCACGAACTTTAGATTCGGATTGTCCATTTTATAGTAACTGTGCTAAACTGCCGTTTAAATTAAAACACAACAATTTTTTTTGTGTTCACTCTACAGAGTAAATTAATTTTGGTACATTTCTAATTGGCGGAGGAATGCAATAAGCATTAATAAAGCGCTACAAAATCGATCTGTTTTCTGTGAGTAAAACATTCGTATCACGAGCAGTATCAAGATTTTCATTACAAAAATATATTTTTTTTAATAATTCACTTATTAAAAAATTTAAATGCTTTGTTTAAAATATGACAATATTAATAATATAAATGCTATTTCTTTTACAACAATTACCTTGCAGAATGCTATCTACTACAACGAGATACGAAATGAACAGCCAAAAATAAGATATTAATATTATGTTGATATTGTTTATAATTATTCTAGTTTCTAATGAAATATCTGTATATAAGCCGAAGTTAAACGTCGAATACATTATTCCGTGTTTGACTGAAATGTCAGTGTAATAAACCATATTCGATCATAGATTTTGCATTAGTTACATGAGTTTTCGTATTAAACTACCTCCTCTATCGCCGTGAGGCCTACAAGCGTTATGCATATTAATAAGATCGCATGTTATTAGGTGGGATATGTTGTACGATCTATTTAGTATGCCCTTTAGAAACGATCCTTGCCTCACCGAGCTTGAGTATGATGTGTTATTAGTCAATAAATATTCATATGGAACGTAGGTTTCAGTATAATGAAGTTTGTTTTTCGGGAAATGGCTTATATTATGTTAATAAAGTCTGTGTGGTAATAGTAGCTTCACTATATATTTAGAACATGTTTAAATAAACGAGATGATAGCAGCTGGATGGCATTACCTTTAGATCATACCGTTGGTAATAAAAAAAACATATTAAATCGATAAAAACTAAATGAGATGTTGTTTACTTACGTTAATAGATGGCGTTAGTTACAAAGACAAGATTATAAAATTATTGACAAATTGTAAAATGAAAATCTTCGATCATAATTATTGTAAACTATAACGCGTAATAAGAGTATTTTTGTATAAAAATCTATTGTATATGAAGCTAATATTTATTTGTTCATATCTTCTTAAACCTTTCGTTTTATTAAGCAATAGAAATTCAATTAAACCTCTCCATCTGTATCACATAAATCACTGTTTCAAAGTACGATCGCACAAAACAAATTTAATAAGATTAAAATTTAAATTACAGCTTTAATTATAGGCTATCGAAGTCTTTACGTTTGATTATCAAAATTGTTTATATAATCGAGTAATGGTTTACATTTGTCTATATATCTTAAGATGTTTCCCAAGTAATTAGCTAGTCAAAACTTTTATCAAAAGCGTTAATGGAATAAGATCTTTTGACCTTATGGTATACATCAATGATTATCTCTAACGGGAGTGGTAACGTTTAATTACGTTATCAACTAATATTTTCAGAATAAATTTATTACAGATCTTATATTTTTTAAATTACTGTTATAATTAAAAGTTTTTTTTTTTTAAATATACAAATTCACACCTGGGTAAAGTGGCCAATTGATTGCTTTGACTTTCCTTGTGGAAAAATACTAGTCTGATGTATTAGTCCCAGTGGAGTGAACATTAAGATTACTTTTTATATATATATTATATGTATAACATCTATAACTTTTTTTGGCTTAAAACTAACTAATGAAGTATATTACGTCATAATTGTTATTGGTATTATAGTTTAAAGAATTTTAACAATTTTAATGTGCTAACAAATCAAACAAATGTAAAATAAACGATATGAGTTGGTATATATTAAAACGCAAGAATACATTTCACATACAAAGCATTTAAATGAATCTCATTTTAACAATTTCTTAGGAATGAACAACAATCATAATAATTATCACGCCATCACAACTCCAAGAAGGCTATAACAATAATTAAGACCGTATAAAGTTCTAACGTCACGAAACCAGTAAAGTTCAAACAAAAACACTGTCACCGTCGAGCTCTTGATTTCGATTTACGATCTCTAACCGCTGTTCAACATGGATCATTTTCATCTATTTCGGAAAACGTAAATACGTCGTTATTGCTATAGATATAAGGTTCGTTTACTGTTGAATATTGTATTATAAAACGCAACAGTTTAGGCGAGTATAAACTCGTATCAAAAAGATAAAGTATCAAATTCTCACAGGGCCATTACAGTATCAAAACGGAGATGCGGCGGCGGCTTTTTTTCTCTCTCCTCTAAATTTAACTGAATTATAATTATAAACAATTACGAGTTGATTTAATGAGAAATGAGAAATTGTATAAAATGCAACAGATAGAGATGGTGAATCAAACATACGGTGTGGTAGAACAGGAGACGGATACGAAGAACGCCTACGAGGTATCTTGGGATATACGATTCGGCGAGCGATAAAAATCGCCGGTCTTATTCGTCAGTCTTTTTTTAATTACAGAGGGGTCCGACATGTGAACCGAGGTGGCAGCGGCCATTGTGTTGGAATAAATACGACGGTTATAAATGATCGGGCTTCCGACATAGACACTGAGAAGGACATACGATAAAACAAGATTTGGATGGAAAGGGTAGGACTTTATATTCAAATGAGTGTACGAATATTTTGGGCACGTTTCTGTAATATTGTTTAAAACTATAGTAAGTAACGGATATTACATTTCAGTCAATGGTTTGTATCACAATGCTTCTAGTTCGATGATATTTTTGTTGCTATTAAAATATTCGAAATGAACTTTTTGTAACTCTCTTATTATAAATCTACCACCTTATCCGCATTGCTGTATTCCATGTACATGTATTGCTGTTAACATTTGAGAGCATTGTATCTACGGAGCCATTTGTTATGTAAGACTGAGAAATTGAGGTCAAGTTTTAGTCCATTTTAAATAAAAAACTTATGTTATGAGTAATGCCAATTATATACCATATCTTTTCGAAATCCTTGAATGGCTACCTCAATTTAAAAAAAATTGCCGATGTATGTTACTTCGAATCATAATTTGCTTAGCTTAGCAAAGTTTAAGGCCCTATAATTTAAAAATCTAAGTTACACAGCATTGGAAAAGACTGCACTATAATTTGATATGAATCTGTTTGGTTGAAATAATTGTTCTCTAACCATACAATCTTTCGAGAAAATCGTTATTCAATCATAGCCTTATAAACATTTGTATTTTTGCAAGTATAAAGATAAAATTCAATAGTAAACTTCATAATTACATATCTAAAGACAATTAATTTTACAGTCTCTTCCAAACTGGACCAGAGTGGAGTTCCGATTAACTCGTAAGTTGTACGGCACAAGTCGATGTGTAAATCACTCTTAGTCGTAACTGGAGACATCGCGCAGTTACAGCTTTTCTCCATTATATCGGATATGTTCTAAATCGAGAAACAATTAAATAATTAATGAACAGCAGTCTGTATTTCCGCCGCCAAACAGTACTGTGTTCCGGTTTGAAGGACGTTATAGCTATTGGAATTACTGGGGTAATGAGACTTAACATCTCATATCTTAAGGCGACGACTAAAATGCGATGCTATGTCCTGACTAACACCACGTTGTTATGTACAGTCGTATCATCAAGTGAACGGTTAGCTCATTTCGTTGAATAATAAAAAAAAAGATCTTGCTTTTCGATATTGGACCCGAATATGTAAACATACCTGTGATATTATTTTAGCATTATAATAAAGAATATTTTACGCAAGTTCATCATCAATGCCTATTTGGATCCATGTTTTGAGACATATACCAGTATTAGTAATGATAATAAAGTAGACAATTATACTATGTCACATTCAATAAAATACTATTTTATCTTTAATATACTAAATTAATATTTATTATGATCAGAGTTAATTTTTGTTCGTTCTTGATCTGATGTTATATTTATATAAATAACAATTCCAAACAATTTTCAGCTTTCATTCAAAATGTATTATATGTGTAACTTAATTTATTGATTTGTATTTACCTTTATTTTTTTCTCTTTGTTTAGAAGGAAAAAATTAAAGGATTTCAAATCGCTGCCGGCTCACTTTTAGCACAAAGGAGATTTGCCGGAGGGTTAACAAAATTGCATTTTTTCTTCACTTAAGCAAGAAGGTAAGAAGAGCCTAACTGTTGTGTGAACAATATCTTAGTATGAAAGAATGATATTTTATGATATATTAACTATTTAAAGTAAAGTTTAATTTAATTGGGTTTATAATAAAACTTGATTTATGGATAATGTTGAAAACTTATAAGAAGCTGAATTTTGCACGCATAGTCTTCCCAGTATAAAGTTGACTGTAAGTAAATATGTACATATAAATGGAGTTATATTTGATAACTTCAACACCTGATGGTAACAAATAGGATAACAAAAAAGTCTTGAAAGAATATGTACGCAAATTTTTATGGTGTTGGAGGTTAGTGATCTTTTATAAACGAACCTCTGTATAAGGTTAAAAGACATTTTTATCCACGACCGGGTCTTATCCAGGATTAGATAGGACATCCATCGTATAATTCTGTAACGCAGGACTAAAATAAAAGCAGGTGTACCTATGTGAACTGTTCGCTAAAAAAGTGAATTCAAAAACGCAATAGATTCGGGGCTATTGTAGAAAAAATTACAATAGAGAGGATATGTGACAGGCTAAAGGACCCGAACACAAAAGTTTTTGAGAGAATGACAAAAATATCAATTCATGTCCATATCTTCCTTATTTTTATGACATTAGGGTTTATTTTAGAAGTCGTTGAAAATTGTATACTAGAAATTTTAGAGCGGCAGTGAGTTATCGTGAATGACATGTTCAAAAGTGTCTCCGAGATAGTTTTTTTTTTACAACAATACGCTGTAATTGGTGGGTTGGGTACCTGGGTTCCGGCGGTATTGTTGTTTCACAATACATTTGGTTCAACTACAATGGGACCGTGGCTGAATTTTTAAGTAATTTGCTCACTCAATGCATCGAACGTATATACCGTGATATACATTTAATTAACAAGATTATTTTAAGTTTATAGTTATCTTTACAAACTATAGTTAAAGATTTTATTTATTTAAAATGTATTAGACAATATTCATTATTTGTTTTGATACTTTACTATCAGATGTATCTATTTCTCTGCAACACATTTTTCTTAACCGAGGCAGTTAGATACAAAGAAGCAATGAATTTTAAAATTTATAAAACAGAATAAGAAGCGGATGGTACATAAGAAATATACCAACGTATCCGTAACGGAAACAAGCAGGAAAACTATCAAAGGAAAATTATTTACTAACCTGTTTTCCATGCAAAGCGTCCAGAGTAGACATGAAACGAATAAAACAGACAGCATTAGGTTTAAGTATGTATGAAACATTTATTTTTTATGTTGGATTTCTTTAATCTTGTTTATTTAAATAATATATCTAGGTAAAAATTGCTTTATAGGATAAAACTAATTAAGTAAAGTATTAATTATTACCAATATTTTTATAAGATGAGACGAGGTAGCTAGAAATTCGTCTGGTAGTAAACAGTGGACGTCCTCTCTGTATAAATCTGTTTGCCGTCATTGTTATAACGTAGCGCTAGCTAGAATCTTTATACTGCTCCACGTTGATCACTAAGTTCTGAGAGAAGATATTATGCCATCTGAGTAATTTCACAACGCACGGTGCCATTTTAACCAGGAAAACAAATGTTCACACACTAGACCAAGTAAGTAAGTGAGATGGAACTAAACGGTTTAACACCCGAAGAGATGTTATGCGATTCCCAATGAGTTTGAACTTCCGGTAAAGATAAACATCTCGAGGACCCTATACATTCTAGGTAAATAATAGATCTCTTGGATTTGTGATAGTCGCCAGTATTAGCCAGGGATTTGATGGCACGGCCTCCATTCTCTTCGTTCCCTAAAGAAGACGCTTTAAACGGTCTTATTACTTTATGTTAAATTTGTTATAATTTTTATTAAAATCTTTATTATATAAAATCTATAACCAAAACTAAATTTCGTAATGCATAAAGTTGTCTAACCACAGGAAGTTGAAATAACATTTCATTCGAATAACTGAAATCTACGAAGAGCCCTTAATTCCGGTTGGAGCTTTTAGTTACAACAAAATTCGTAAACCACAACATCTGGCGTACCTTTTAACAGAATATTCGGAGATTGCATTTGTCTACTTTCCTTGCGAATTGCGAACGCAATTTAAATTCAATCACACTGCTCTAAGTTTAAGCCATCTATTTACTTGGCGAGGTAAGCGGTATTTTCTCTGTAGTTTCGTCGCTTCGTCACAAAATTGAGGAACTTCAACCAGTTGTTCTGGCCGTTTCGGTGCTATCGAGCTGTAACAGCTATTCGGCACAGATGCGATTTGCGAGACGAAAAGACATAAACTTAATTTTTCCGTGGAGAAAATGAAAACCTTTAAAGTCAACTTAAAATTTACATTACGTTGAGACGGAGACATACTTTCCAGATATCTTAATCTGTTCTGATTATTGCATCCAAAGTAAAGTAAAACATTACTTTAAAATGTTTTAAAGAACATGTGACATGATGAAATAATTTAGAGAAAATCGATGTTTTTAAATCTGAAATCGATATTGTCCGCCTTAATTACAAATATTTGATACTTTTTCTTATTTTCTCTTCACACAATGAAATATAAAATATTTCTTAGATACAGCACTAATATAATAGATTTCTAAAGTAGTTAAATAAGTAAGCGGAAAGGATTGTGCGTCAACATCCGGAGATTGAATAAACTTTTCATATTCTTTCTTCCCCCTTTTCCCTTTCTTCTTATCATTTGCAGTTTTCCTTGTCTGCATTGAAAGTGGATTTACGCCGTATAAGTTTGAGGAAAATAAGCCGTAATGGTTGTTTTCTCCCTTTGCTTTCCCTATAACTTCTCTTTTGTACGTGTCGCTTATGTTTACTTTATTGAAAGCGTTTGCGTTACTGAGATTTGCTCATGTACCATGCTTACTATTTCCATCTATGCAGATTAGCTTCAACATAAATAAAGAAAAAGGTTACGTTATAACCGTGTGTTAAATATTACCTTAATAACATCTTAGGTGTTGTAAGCCAGTGAAGATGGCCGGAGGAGGCGCGTTCCAATTAAGAATAACTAAACAATTCTCAATGATGGATACTTATATAAAACGGGAGTCGCTTAATAATTCAAACACATTACAGCATACGATTGTTCCCATTTCTTATTGTCTCTTAACGGGTATTATTTACACAGACGGTAGGCATACGAGACGTAAGTACTCCGCCCGCCGAAGAAATACCACGAACGAAATGTCTTGGCACGCTTGAAAACACTTCAATTTCTCAGTCCTAAACAAATATGTTACCGGTGTAGTAATTGCTTGCCGTATTTACACACTTTTATTGAATATTGCAAAGCAAATATTGTTTCTGTGCGAGTCACTTGTCTACTGCAGCTGTGGTGCATCGTTAGTCTTTTTTGTGTGCTCGGCTAAAAGTTAATTTGCCGTATATTTGATTTTAAATATATTTGCTTTGGGTTATCCTTACACAATTGATAGAAGTCTAAAGGATAGAGTTAAACTTTTAGAATGAACATTAGAAAAGTTCTAAACAACACGTTTTCATACATATATAATTTAGATTACACATATATACTGAAATGTTACCTATATAAAAAAAATATTTTCGGCATAATATATTAATAATTTTCTAGGTGGAATCTGAATATAATGTTTTAATCTGTTGACTATGAGAAATAAAAATTAGTTTTTAACGTAGTCTATGATTTAATTTGTTGGTAACATTTTTGAACCAGGAACCGCAAACTTGACTTCATCCCGCCCATAACAACACCCACTAACAATAACTCCGTAGATATATTATGAAAAAAAAATGATTGCGAAAACCGATATGAATGAACGGCACCTATAGTCGGCTCTCTAAAGTTACAGAGCTCTAAAGAGGCTACCGTGTAACATGAGATGTTAAAGGAAGCTTAGGCGACAGCCTGGGACAGTCTGAAAAAAAAAGCACTTTCAATCGAGCGCGAAAGAAATTCAATATGGTAGCGGAACGCGGATTAAATTTGCACAATCTAGTGGCGGAATCGACAGCTGCTGCCTAAAATTTTAATACATCTAACATAAACATTACGAATACGAAAACACCACATGAAGTATGTACTAGTTTACATTTTTTTTATTTAATAAAGCGACGAGATGAGCGGGACGTTCATCTGATGGTCAGTGATACACCTACCGCAACCGCAACAACGTTGTGGTAATTAGAATAGTATATACAGCACCAAGTTGTGCTTGGCGCTTTGAGACTTAAAATGTTGTCTCGTTACTTCAATAATTACACTATCTACAGCGCCCTTCAAAAGGGAACACAGTAATGTTTGCACACTACTGTTTGGCAGCAGAAATAGAAGCTGCGGTTAAACCCAGACGGTCTCCGGCAACAGGGCCCTACCACCAACAACTAACCATGTGCCTTGTAATTTCATTAAAACGCACCACGAAAATAAATTATACAACCATCATCCAAATATTTCTCATAAAATGATGAAATAAAGGTTTATGGTTATAGGGATGTAAAAAGCGAGGCCCCTTAAAATAATGGAAAAACCGTAAAGATTACGTGGCTTACATAACTCACTTAAGTTTCACAATAAATCTTTACAACTACCCTAAAATCTTTAAACAAGAAATTAAAACGAGAATATTGCTCTATAAAGAATCCTATCAAGTTAATACACCAAGATTATTACATTAGTATTTGTCGGAAAATGTATGTGAATGGTAAGTTTGTGGGCTATTTAAGCAGGATATTAAAATCATATTGTAAAAAAGTAATTACTACTTAACTATAATAAGCCTGTAAGAGACTAGTTACAAAAATATTTTTTACTCGTGGTAGGTTTCTAATTACGGAAGACCTTCGCAAACCAGGTGATTATCTCTGCCGCTGAACAGTAGTGTGTAAACGTCACTCTGATCCGGTTTGAAAGGCGTTATAGCTAGTGAAATTACTGGAGTAATAAGACTTAACATGTTTCATGAAGACAAGCGCAATGTGGTGCTAGGTATACCATCTTAACTAGCGCCACGTTATCGACATGCATATCATTTACAATGAAGTGAACGTTTCGCTAGTCATTGCCTCCTTGATGAAAAAAAAAATATATATTGTTTTGTTCCCCTTTTTGTCAGTATAAAAATCAGTAAGTATATAATAAGTGACTTCATAAATTCTTTTAAGACGCGTTAAGGTTTTACAAAAGCAGGTTTAGTGAAAAGATTTAAACTTACGTATACTGGAACATTTATTACGTCTGACAAAGTCTCCTTAGATAGTAACCCGAGACTGCTCGCAGACCACTAAAGGGGAAAACATTAGTGGGAGAGTGTAAACAAGTCGAGACGGCACGACAAACAATCAACCAGTACCCAGCTATTCTGGAAAATGTAATCGGATACAAAACGGTCCTGGTCGCCTCTCGAGAGGTCGTTGCGTCTCAGCCAACAGTAGCGGATCTCTAAAGCAAATTATTCAGAATTAAGCCATATCTCCTTGTGGGATAATAAACCTGGAAAGCTGATATTTTATACTACTGGATAATTAGAAAGGACCTATACTGAAAATAATATTGCGTGGAGTCGTAGATCGATTGGATGAAGTTTCCTATCGTCTTCACAATGATTCTGTAGAGGACAATGGTTGGACGTGATCTCCAGTCATCGTAGTACTATATGCGAGGGCGCTGATTATTACTTAATGCAGTTTTTTTATATTTTATTAAAGTAATAAAACTAAAGAGGCTACATCTGTGTTCTGAATGGAGATCTGCCTAAAGGTAAATCATAATATAGGAGGCAGGATTTTTTAATCAAATTATCTCAGAGTAACCAAACATAAAGGTTTTGAGTTTTCATATTTAATATTCAATATAACAACATCCCGACAGTTACAGATAACACGTCAGTGAAGCTGCAGCTTTTATTTAAATACTTTTAGTACACAGAATGTCATTATAACTTAATTGACATAGCTACTTTGTTTATAATAATTTTCACAACATTTTACATTGATAATATATATATATTAAAGATTATTTCGAATATTGATTTTAAATTTTTTATTTATCAAATTACATGAGTTATAGATAAAAGATGCACTTTTTACAGTATCTATGATATACTTTAGTTAGTTTTTATTTTTGTTGTTTTTACCTTAAATGCAAACATTTCTTAAGTCAAATTTAACAAACCTAGTTTATTTTATTCAAACTTCCTATAAATGATATTTTTAAATAATTCAAATTTGAACATTTTGTACAGTTTGACTATTACATTTTTATTATCCAATGGGAACAATTTTATCGAAATTTCAAAAAATAAAAATGATTCAGCAGTCTCTTTATAATGTCAGCTCCACTTGCTCCAAAATTGCTTCGGTTCGGGATTGAAAATGCGTTTTTATACTCATTCGCGTTGAACGTTGAATTTGTAAGGTAGGCAATCTGTAATGATGGATCACTGCGCTGACTCCTCCAATATCGAACGAATGATTACTCAATCTGAGGAGGTTCAATTTATAAGGGTACTTCATCTTGGTAATGATCTTTTTTCTCACATTTAAGAATTTTCACGATCAATAGAAGTATCATTATTTAATCATTCATTCATATAATACATTCGAAGAATCGTTTTTCTGTATAATTCTCACAGAGTTATTTTTTAAGAAAGAAAAAAAAATTGCCTAATAAAAAAGTACGGTAGACGGCTTGGTGACATTTCGAAGATCTTATCCGGGTTAAACGTCAGCACAATAAAACTTAGGTAAAAAACGATAGGCATCAAAAATTCGAGCAAAGGGGACAGTTTATAAGACCTTCAGTGTGACAAAAAATTCTGTAAATGCGCGTGTATTCATACTAAAGGATTGAAAGTCGGTCCTTGCTTGGGTGAATGAAAAAGCAAAAAAAAAAAATAGTTACAAAGAACGTATTTATTTAAAATGTTTAATAACAGAGCGGCTTATAAATCTAGCAGTGTTGTATCAGCATTCTTTTTTTACTTTTTGTCAATCTGATCTTTAGATATGATATCGCCCGCGGCTGTTGGGCACTCTCGTTAATGGGGTACCTATGGGGCCCGAGCCCGCATTATGTGCACACGGGCTATACACTCTGTCGGCGACCCTACGTGACAAAACTTCGACCCTCCCTACATTCAAATTTCTGAAGGAGCAATTGAAATCGGAGATCGTAAAAAGAATTAGAGCGGGGTCTTTTTCGAGCGCCCGTTTTGTTTTGTGAGCGTTCAAAGCGGGGCTTCCTTTGAATCCCGTTCAGCCATCGATGTGGAAGTGGGGGCAGCGCTTATTGGGATTCCCTATGACCTACCAATCGGCCGGTGCGACATTCACGTAATCTAATAGCTTATTAATAAGGGGAAGCCTTCAATCGGCCCCTATTTTTCTAGCCTAGTGAATTTTGAAATAATGGGCTCCATCTCGTTCGCTTTATTTGTTCGTTGTATCGCCGTCTTGTTCCTGCGGTGCGTATCGCAAAGTGGGAAGGTCGTGCGCGCGGGCGATGGCTCCGCCCATTAAATTTATAATACGATAAATGAGTGAAGTCGTGGCTCGTTCGAAGAACCGGCCTCGTGGATAACACGTAATGCCAGGTTGTTGCGTGAAAACAAACGGCAAAAAACGCGTAAGAGTGATATACGGCCTCTCATTGCGGACCTTTATGATCCTCGACGGGCTAATGTATGGGATACGCGGACCGCGGCTTCTTCGTACTATAAAAGGATAATTCAAATCAGCATTTGTTGCAACGTCCTCGCATTAGGTGTAATTTGCGAAACGTTAGCAACAAACAAGTAGTACCTTATATACGTTACTGAAGTTAGTACTTATACATACCTGGAGTTTGTATGCTATTAGTTTAAACTATTGAACATTACTAAAATAAGTAACTAATTTTTGACATACATTTTAAATATAAGCAGTCTATATATTTAAGATAAAAATTTCATTTTGTTAAATTCGGTCTTACAAGTATATAAAAAGTGTGATATGGGTACCGATTATAATGTTATTATTCACATTACTCGGAACAGATGTGTTGGGTAAAATCTATTTGTATAACCCATGGATTCCAAATCTTATCGTTTTTGGTTATACAGCAGTTATAAAAAAAAGACCACGAGAATATCGGACATATGGGAAAACAATTATTGATCAACAAATCATTTGCAGACGGAACTAATAAGAATGTCAGATAATATATTAAGACTGCAGAAGTATTTACTGGTGATACATTTGAAAGATGCTGTATAGATAGATATTACAAAGCTTCGATCAATAGCACAACATAAAGTTCATAACATCATTAATGGCTTATTTAGTTAGTTACTTATGAATTATTGTGATCATCATCATGAAGCGCTTATTTTAAACAGTTTTAGCAATGAGATTAAGAAAACTAATCCGATCTTGGTACATGATGATGTAAATGATAATACGCTGTGGGAAGACAGTAATGAGCGCAATATCAGCGTCATCTCATAGCAAAGGAATATGACATAATAATTTTTTATCTTATGTAAAAAATTATCGAACTCAGGGTTACTAATAACTATACCACCATGGATAGTAAATTTAACTAAAGTTTTTTTAATAAGCTTGACGGTAGGAAATGGCTTTTACACGAATACACCGTAACCGATTTCAGTCAGCGTATAATCGCAACCAGATTTGGTATTGTGGAAAAAAATAATCGATTGTTAAGAACAAAAACTTAAAGACCACCCCTGTACGAGCTTTTTTTAACGAAACCTAATCTTAACTAAGAAAATTATTAAACAATTTAGTTCATAGATGTATTTTTTAGGTTAACAGGCTTCTTGTGTTATATTTATTTCGTATTATTTTATTAGTTATTATTAGGCAATTAGAATATTTAATAATATTAAACAAAGTATAAATGATTGATATTTTAAACTTAAAAATTTTTTTTATTGCCTCAACTCAGACAAGGTATTCCTTACTTGCAAAAATTTTATCACAGTAACTTTTCTCATACAATTTTCGCATGTTCTTATAATTTGAGTATGAATCGCCTCATAAGTGATATTACATTCAATATATTTCTATTATAATTATATTATTTATATTTATGAAGAAGGAAATATGCATGTATGTATGTATTTTATAGTATGAACCGCTACCCCTACATGATGCCCCACATAAGGTAATGGACTTGTCATGTCTATGGTAATACGTAACAAGTAGATGCGTCATTTATCATTTTATTACTATATCCGAGAGGCTCATCCATAGAATACATGATTCCTGTAATTCCTTATCGTGAGGTCGAAAATTTTGATTAATGTAGAGGCGCGCCTGCTCTAGAACGGGGGAAGATACGTCCACCGGCGATTCCGGGTCAGATTATAATGAAAAATATTGTGTCCGCGTGATCACCGTGATATATGGAGTCATTTACTTTATCGAAATAAAAACAAATGTCCGCGGCAATAAAAATAGTTGCCGGGGAGAAATTTGTTATCTTCGTGTTAATGAACTAAAATTTCTCGGTTTATCAGATGATAGCCGGGGCCATAAATAGGTCAATTTTTATGTTTTCTAACGGTACTAATACATTCTTTAGACAAGTTTTACTATGACATATACGAGTTTTAATCATTTATTTCGTATATTAAACCACATAGATATAAAAAAACTAGAAAAAACAAAGTGCACGTAAAGAGCGTAAAGACAGTCAAAAGACAAGTTAATTTTCAATTAAATTATTTTAAAATAGATATACGAAGTTTATATTCATAAACCCGAAAATGATGGCAGGTCTCTGTCGCCGGGGATCGTCTAGGTAGTTACCACCGCAGCTCCTATTTCTGCCGCTAAACAGTACTTTGCAAACATTACGGTTTTCCGGTTTGAAGAGTAATGTAATTACTGAAATTAATTCCCGACTTAATGTCTTATATCTCGAGGCGACAAGCAGAATGCTGTACGTTATCCTAATTAGTGCCACGTTGTTATGGACAGGCGTATCACTTACCATTAGGTATAAGTCCCGTTAGTCTCAGCCTCTCATCGTTTAAACACGTATAACAACATTCATCTGATGGTAAGTGATATACCCGACTGTAACAATGCAGTGACAGTTAGGATGCACACAGCATCACATTATGCTCATCGCTTTGGGACAAAGTTGTTAAGTCATTAGGGTAGTAATTGTAGCAGATAGCACGTCCTCATATGCGAGAAATTTGATCTAGTTCATTGCGTTTTTATTTTCTTTTGTATCGTTTATCGCTAAAGATATTCAGAACATAAATTACAAAAAAAAAATATGAGGAAATAAACCGCACAAGCATTTCACGACTAGTTATAGAGACATTGTCCAAAAAAAATGGAAGAGAAATATTATCTGTACGTTTTCGAACTAATATTTTTAATCTTAGAACACAATCTATCACTACCATAGACAAAAAAAAATATTCTATTGGTATGATATGATTGCATGTAGCGTTTGTTTCCTGAGTACACCCTAACAATATACCTTTAAAACATATAAAGCATCCTGTGAACATAATGGAAGTGTTTAAAAACCCAATGCAAATAGTTAAAAAACATGAACACATCTCCATAAAGGAGCGAACGCGCCTAATACCATTTCGTGTTTCATTTTTGAATATGTGAACGCATAATTTTTGAATATGTGATGAAACTTGAACACACACAAAAGAAAGTACCTGTTTTTAAGCCGTTAAAGCGCCTACACGCGTACACTGTGACAAATACATTTCTATTGTAAAATGACAGCAAAGATACTGAATTAGACAGGTATGTTACTTGAGAATTACCATTTTGTCGCTTCCTGAAACGACGCAGAGACATTAATCATAATAACGGCATAATATAAGCTCATTGGTATTATATAAAGGAAGGTATCATTTTACCGAACAACAGCGACCTTAAAATGTTTACCTTTACCGGTGGTAGGTCTCTACTGACGTAAACCGTCTAAGTCGGTGCCATCGTTAGCCCTGTAGTCCCAGGCAGTTAAAAATAGGACTAAGATAAGCCCTACTACTGCTACATCAATCGATAAAATAGCGCCATATTGTTATGAGCGGGCGTAATACTTACCATCAAGTAAATGTATCGCTCGTCTCGTTGAATAAAAAAAAGGGGAATATAGCAGTAATGTTACTACATTACTTAGAGTAATACTTTCTTAGATGGTCCACAAAAACAGTCCTAACACTATGCAGCTATTTTTTGTTGGAAAATTTACCGGATCGGGTATTGTAATAATTATTATGGTATACATTACACTTCCACACGAATGATGTTTTCAGTTTTACAAGTTGCCGCATTGCCGGTGGCTGAACAGAAAATCCTATTACATAAAACAAATGGGTCAAGGGAAATAGTAAACGAACAGTTAAAAGACGTTTTGGCTTCGTTTCATTTCACTCTTAAATTCTGGTCGTAATTACAGTAAACGGTGCACATTACACACGGAAGCTGAGTTACCAAAGGAAATTGTAAGTGTGGTTGTACTGTATGCTTTTGAAGTGGTGACAGCAGTTCAAAAAAGATAAAAATTAAAAATGTTTTTTAAATACTTTTAATATATAAAATTTTTCATGTAATTGCATGAATTTTATGAAAAAGTTTATATTTTTTATTCAACGGAGCAAGGAGACGAGTGAGACGTTCACCTGATGGGTGATGATATGCCCGCCCATAACAGTGGCGGTAGTTCAAACAATATATAGTGCACCACATTGTGTTTTGTCGTCTTGAGACAGAATGTTAGGTCACGTTACCCCAGTTATTACAATAGCTACAGCTCTCTTCAATCCCGAACAAAGTAACGTTCGCACACCACTATTTGGCGGCAGAATTAGTAGCTGCGATGGTACCTATCCAGTCTCCGGCAATACAGACCCACCAACAGTAAACTTCATTATAGACATTGATAAATATTTGATAATAACTGATATCACATCATTTGAGATGTGTTGAAGGAAAACTGTAAAAGAATCTTTATGAGAAAGTCATTTGTAGTTATGGCTGTCTTAAAACTTGAATAATGTCAAGTTATACTAAACAATGTTAAAATATATTAACTGATAAAAGAACAATAAAAGACGAATGTCGGCAGTGATAATCGATTATACGTTTATAAAAGACCACGCCTGCCAATCACTTTGTGGAATAATGGAAGGTAGCTTGAATTTATGTGGATTAGTGAAGAGTTAAATAAAGCTCTCTCTCTCTCTCTTCCCATTTTACTTCCACTAAAAGAATATTCCCGTAGAATAAAATGACTTTTCATTGTTCTTGCGCACTCTTTTCTTAAAAGTATATTAATTGTTTAAAATAACATCACAATACTCAAAAATATTTAATTTTCTGAATCGATTTTAATGCAAAAGTTAAAAACAATCTACGCTATTTAAGTATGTTATGAGACATAAGATGTCTCATTACCTCAATAATTTAACTCGCTACAGCGTCCTACAAACCCGAACTCAGTAATTTTTGCATTGTACTGTTGTAAATAAAGAAGGAAAAGAAAATATAATAAACCTCAAGTCTTGCACAAAGATTATATTTATGGAAAATAATATAAATTGTTGCTAGTTTGTACTTTTTGTTTTTAACTTAATTTTCCTCATTGATTTCTCTTCTATATGCATAAAAAAAATGCTAATTAATTTTCATTTTGAATCATAATTTTAACTAGAAATGTAAGTTTAAAAGTAATCTCATGGTAACACGGAGTTTGCCTCCATTTTGAAATAGATTAGTTAAATGTTTCGTTTCTGTCGTGAAATATAAATCTTTTTTAAACGACTGCTAATAGTGTTAGGGTGGAGTTAAATATACTAAACGAAATGAGGAATTACACGGAAAAGTTCAGAGATCCTTCTGGTGTTCATAATCTTCGTTAAATTCTTTAAGTCCATACAGAAATAGTGTCACTAACACCTTTTAATCTAAGGTATCATCTTTATGGTGTGCCACAAAATTTCGGGTTACTTCGGTAGTATGTTTATTATTTAAAATATAAAATATCATGAATAATTATTACGAAAATATTTCGGATTTAGGCAGATATTTTGGTTCAAAATCTAAAATGAGGATAACTGAATTATTCTTGGCTGACGATGTGTTTAATAAATGAAGTATGTCATTCGAAGAATTTTTTTATACAATTGATTGACAAGACGAGTGGTATGATGAACCTGATGGTTAGTGGTACGCCAGTCCGTAACGATGTGGCGCTAGTGAGGATATACACTGCACCACACTGCGCTCGTCGCCATGAAACAGGTTGTTGATTCTCATTAACACAGTAATTTTACTGGTTACAGCGCCATTCAATCCGGAACACAGTAATGTTTGCATACTACTGTTTGGCGGCAAAAATAGGAGCTACGGCTTTACCTATCCAGACAACCGTCTGGCAACAGAGACCTAAAAATACTGTAAGAGTCAAAGGGTATCAACTTTTTTTGACGAGGTACTCAGAAGGTTTTCACTCATAAAAGTGACCTTTTTATGTAAAACTGAAGAAAAAGACTAGTAATCTAATAGCATAATCTTTTTATATTCGGCTTTCCTTTTCAGCATCATAATCATCAGGCGATAGGCGTTCACTGCTGGACATAGGCCTCACCAAAGATCTCCACATCGATCGGTCTTGCGCTGCTTACATCCGGAGACTTCCTGCGACCTTAAGACCAGACCGTCGGTACACCTTGCGAACGGCCTCGTAACACTACGGCTTCCGCATACGGAAGTTAGTTTAATTTTTTATTTCCTATCTATAATTTCGAGTTGAAAGACGGCAACACGTTCGCGATGTCACTACGCAACGAAGAAGTTATTCTCTCATGATTTTATAAGAATGTGCGAGAGAGATATGGTACGGAATAGACAATGGCATAGACAATTGACGAGGGTTAAGTAGACACGGAGAAACTTTTCATATGTTCTATTGAAGTATAAGAAATTTTGCGAGGCGTGAGCCGAATTTAACTTGGCTTAATTTTATACGGATATTGGCTTAGCCCTATATAAAACTTGCGTGAACGGAAGCGTTATGGAAAAGTTTATGTCCTTACACTTAGCATTAGTTTTTTAATAGCATCATCGGGATTTAAATATCGGCCTGTAGTATTAGTACGATAATTATATCAAAACATAAATTTGGATTTACAGAAAGAAAACTGCATGTTTAGTATAATATCTGAAACTGTAAATCTATTTTGACGGCACTTTTACTTATTATTAATTAGAGATATATATATTAGTTATTAGAGATATATACAGCGTAACAGACTATACAATATAATTAAGAAATGGAAGTTTATTTACAGACAAAATTATTACTTAAAAAACATTGATTATAAAGATTTTGAAGTGAAAGCAAACGTAATATATAGTAAATTATTTAAAACATAATATATTATTGTTATCGTATTATTACTAACGGATTCATACCAAGTTATTAGTTTCAGCAATGTTTATAATTCCTTTAATTATTTAATATATTCATCACAACAATGACTCGTTTGATGTATCTGTATTAAATTACTTTCTTTTGTCTAGACATTTAACATTATGCTGGATTAATTTAATTTCAACTTGCATATCATATGTATGTTCAACATAAGCCTTACATTATTTATCTGTAGTTTTTGCTAGATAAATTTATGCGAGCGACAGACAGAAACAAATAGTTTTAGATGTTGTATCCGAATAATATAAATATCGAGTTTAACTCGAACAAATATTCTTTTAGTACGAAAAATGTTTTTTCGCCTTCATTATTCCGAAGAAGTCCTATTCGGGTACCACCTATTCACCTAATTCTGCCATCAAGATGTATAGTTTTCAAGCATTACTGAATTTCGTTTTTTTTTTATTCCACGAAGCGGCTAGACGAGCGCAACGTTCAAATGATGGTAAATATTACCTGCCCGTAATAAGCGCTGATTAGGCTGGTATACACTGCACCAAATTGTGCTCTTCGCCTTGAGACTTAAGATATTAGGTCTGTTGACCCAGCAATTTTACTACCCACAGCGCCTTTCGCATTTGCACACCAATGTTTGGCGACAGAAATATGAGCTGTGGTGGTACATGCCTGAATAGTATCTGGTAACGTACGACCAGCGAAAAGTTCATAGTCCTTTTTAATTATTCCTGTGTTAAAAATATATAATTTCCGGCCTAATATAACAGTAGATGTATATCGAAATAGAAGTATATGGACTTAATATCTAAAAATATCGATAAGCAGTGCCTCGTTCATTCATACTTCAGTTGTGTCGCAAGATAAATCGTCTCGGCACACAAATAAACGCGTCGGAGAGGGAGGCGAAGGCAACAAAACCTCACGTATACCAACGTACGTACGTCTTAAAGGATAGCCATCGTAATTTATTATGTTCACCTCGCTCCGATCCATTGACTTTTGTGGTCGTCCGGAAAGAGTCTTTTGTCGCTATGTCAAGAGACCTAAGCGGCCGTGTAATATGAATTAATAAGCACAAAGCATCGTTATAATGCGTTTATTTGTCGCCTCGAATTCTTGAGGTTTCGATTTCATTGTCAGCGGACTATCTTTGTGATAGCCTTGGAACAAATTCTGTTGCGTGGCATGCACGAGCATCGCCGGCAAGGATTTTGATTATTGACAGCCGTGTATAAAACATACAGTTTTGTGACTAATATATATATCATAAAAAATAAGCTTAGATAATATAACTCTTATTTATTATTAATTATTACTCTAATGAAGAAAGGAAGGTTATTAGAATTTCTATTGAAATTACCTGTCGCATTTGAATGAAATTTTTTCTTTGGAATTAAGTCTACGTACCAGGAATAGGCTAAAAAATGGAAGGGAACATTCGCTGAATTTTTATTAAACATTGTATAAATGACGTAGCGTGTAGAAAAGCGGGTAAAGTGAACAAATGACAACCGAACCAAATAAAGTAGCGCGGCTGTCACCGAGTAAAATGGGTCGCCTACATTACCATGATTGCAGAATCTGGATAATGTTAAAGAGCAGATATGATTCTATTTTTATAGGAAATACTTCTCTAATGTTAGTAACTAGATTAAACATCATTTCTTTGTATCTTCGTGAAGTAATAACAAAGCATAAGGATCAATATTATTAAGTAAAAACTTAATTTCGGCTTATATAATCAGAATATATTAGTATTAATAGCAGTGATTTTGTTTTAAATATCCAATTTATTAGCTGGTACTGTTTGTAAATTAACCTGTTAATATGCCACCCAATATGTCCATAATACTTTTAGTCCCCAAACAAGAAAGACTTAAGGAAATTATGTCACAAAGGACAATAATATCCACCATTATAACATAACAAAGAACCAAAAGGGATCATGTCAAATGTCTCAACGGATTTATTAGAAGATTAAGAGGCTACAATAAAGTACTGAACTAAAGAAGCTAACGTCGCATGTGTTGAAAGATAAAAATAAAGCGAATTAGGGACGTCGTTATAAGTTTAAAAGTTCATAGCTTTTTGATTTTTATTTATAGAGACGGCTAAATCCTACTTATGAGAGTCCAAGTTATGTGAGACGGTTTTCGTTCGTGCTTACGTTGAAGCTTAATTCTAACTAACAACAAAATTCTTTACTAAACATTAATAGAAAAAAAAAATTAAAAAAATAAAACACTGCATAAGCAAATTTCAAGTTAATAAATACAACATATGTTTGTTTACAAATGTTTGCCGAAATTCTTCACGTACGTACATAAAATAGGTTTATGTTGACAAAACTTTCGGTATCTGTATTACAACCCGATCACGTAGAAAAATAGTGGCAGGCTTTACGGAACGATACGGGAGCCTCCGAAGTGGGGCCCATAAATATTTACAGAATTTTACGTCCACTTATCCATAACAATGGCCGAAATTGACTGTATCCTATCTCATTACAGCAGAGCGCACTTCATAAAATCTCTTCTTCGATAAACAGCAATTTTATCTGTATATGACATTTCAAAGATATTTAAGCCTTTACTATAGACAAAGATAAATAGTTTAAGAGAAATTTAAAAGAAATAGATATTTATAGCTTTAATCTTAATTGGTGTATAAAGTTATAGCTTTTGCTCTGTTCTCTTGTTTTAACTTTATTTAAAAGATTGGAATCTATATAAATAATGTGACATAAATTATAGTATCAAATGGTTAATTAGGTAAATCAAGAAGCTTTATATCCTATAGGTAATTTTTTTATCGTATTTATCAGTTCGTTAATAGTTGAGTTATTAAATTAGTAAAATGTGTGAAAATTATTAAAAAAATATATCATATAGTTCAGGTTGAATTTAATAAAATATTCAATCGAAAAATATTTGAAAATATTGCTGTTAGGTCCGCTCGCAGACGTTCTTGGTAGATCACGATGGCAGTGCTGTATTCTTTTGCCAATCACTAGTTAATGTGCAAATATTATCATATTTCCGTTAGAACGGCACTGTAACTTCTAGTTGTGAAATTAGTAGAAAATAATAAAATTTAAGTTCTTGTCAACAAGAAGAGAATCCTTTCAGATCAACTCCACATTATTGTGGTTAAGCTTTATATACTTTTAAGCAAATAATATCCCAAGCGTATAAACATATTTACTATTACTTCTTTCGTGCTGAATTCGTTTATAGAGGGTTTATTTGTAGATTGTGATGAATTATCCCCTAAACAAACTCATCTAAAAGGTTTAACCTCTAATTAAAAAGATACTTTTGCTCAAACATTAAGCGGTTAATTCGATTTGTTGGATATAATTTTAAGGCTTTATTTATTTTATAAAATTACCATACAAACAAAATCAGTTCATATGTTCAGATATATTTTACTATCAAATTAAAAAATTATATGATGGCCAATTAATTTTTTTTATACTTGTAGATGATTAACTTGTTGAAAAAAATCGATGTAGAAATTGAATTGATAAAACTTGTTGTTAAATCTTATTACAAAAGCATTATTATTATTCAACCATCAAGTTCCATATATTGGACAAAACCTTTAGACCTTTTTTGCTTGCAATGGGGAAACTACTTTATCTCAAATTTATGAGGAATTGACAGGGAGTCCGTGTGCTATTGTGGCGGTAGGTTTATAATATGATAGCAAGAGAAGTTCGACAAACCTTACCCTGGAATCCAACTAGGCACCTCCGTTTTACAAAGCATGCGCTCTACCACTGCCTGGAAGGCAGTTAGACTATTCCAAACAAGTACTTCTCTCCATTCAACAATACGAGGAGGAGAGCGGGGTATTTACTAGAGAACAAATTAACCCCAGTAAAGATAAAATACACTATACAACGTAAGTTCGTCGCCTTGATACACGTGACAATGTTAAAGATCATGTCATCAGATATATTTTTATTAAGTCACTATGATATACATAGTACTAAATTGTGCTCGTCGCCTTGAGACATAAGATGTTAAGTCACGTTATCCCAGTAATTTTACTAGCTACAGTAACTTTCAGACCGGTACACAGTCATGTCTGCACAGTACACAGTAGTTTGGTGGTAGATACAGGCGCTGCGGTGGTACTTACCTAGACAGTCTCCGGCAACAGAGATCTACCATCCGTAGAAATTTTATTTCTAATTATTAATATATTTTATTATTCTGTTGTATTGAGTTCTTATTATTTCAATTTATAACGTGAAATTAGTTAATAATATACTAAAGATTTGTCTCATCAACATAAATTCGCAAAAGCATTTTTTTTTTTTATATTGTTATGGATTCTTCAATGACATGTTATGCGGCTAGCTGTACCACAGCGCGTGATTGGGCGTGTCCATGCTCCTATATTTGGCGCTGTACTGGCCAAGACTTCCAAACGCCTAAAGTCAATTCGTGCCCATTGTAAGTAAAGTATGAGATCGTATGTTAGTACATCTTGAAAAGCATGTACTTCATAATCAGGTTTATTTTTACGAGTTCTTTTTAATCAATCTCACGAGCACAATACCAGTTCGTGTAAAGCATTCTAGATTTTTGTTTTACTTAGTTTTTATACTACCAAGTAAACAGTCTAGAGTCGTCTTACGTTGACTTAAGACCAAAGAGCATACTGGAAACCCTAAAGGAACTTTATCACGCCATTCTTATTTATTTTAAATGTAAATATTTTAAAAAAAAATCAAAAAATTTCTGCGGCGTATAAAAATTTATCAATGATCTATCAACAAGAATGTTCGTTATCATTTTAGAGATGTTTTAAGTCATCTCCAGATTAACTATCGCCGTGGAGATGCGGCTAATTGCTTGTCCTATAACACAGATCCCAGGGTAATTCTTTGAATAATCAAAGCCTCCGCACTAGTAGTTTTAAAAAATAAAACCTAGTTATTGCTGTATGAATATTTTTTATAGTTTCAGCGAGCTTTAGATGAACCAACAATATTTTTGCTTTGTAAATTTGTATGAAAAATATATGCAACGTATCTAAATTTCTAACGTTCTCTAGTTTTTTGAAATCAACGACACAGGAAATGTTTGTTTGTTTATTTCAAAATATTGATGCTTTCCGCTTTTAATTCGATGTGATTGTTAGTGATAAATTTCTATTATTTAAAGATTATAGATTGTTTAAATGAGTCTTATTCCGGCATTAGGTTTTAGTTTCTAATAAAATTAAACTTCTTATGGGCCTCGTAGAAAAGTTAATAATTCTTATAGCTACTTTACATATACAGTTTATTAAAGCTTCGATCGCGACAGCGGAATTTACGATCGAGTTCCAATGATGCTAACGAACCAAAATTTAATTAAAAACGTATCACACAAAGCGGGGGAAGTTGAACCGAATGTATATTATCATATACGGTTATCACATACATATGGTTGTATTTAAACACAAGCTCAACAAAAACAGTATGTACTATAATGAAAAAACAAAGGAAATAGAATTTTAATATATAAAAAAAAAAAAATTATGTAAGGAGATATGAAGAGTAGTATAGTATAGAGAGAGAAGAGAAGTATTACTTGATGTGATTAAGTTAAAGATCTTTTATGCAATATTCTCTTTAACCGGAAAACATTTCACATCAATTCAACATCGCTCGTCTAGAATACTCTACTGTCTAGTTGTCGTGCTAGCAGATTTACAAGATCGGCGTGGTTCGTGGCCACGAAATCCAACTTCCGGACCTCCGTGTGACATGGAAGCGGTTTAGCTACAGTCAAAAAATATTCCCAAGGAATTGAGAACTTCTATTGTGGGTTAAAAAGATGATAGTATATGTATCAACTTTTTTACGTTCATTTCTACGGTTTTATGTTTAATCAATTTAAAAAAAATTAACTATTTATTCATGATTTTTTTTTATATGTATAATTAATGATTAAAGTATAATATAAATTTATAAGCAACCCTTTTAATATTGCAATAGTTAATAATTAGATTATTAATGATTATAATGCGACGATTTGGTGATAATCGCGGGAGCACTAGGGATGCGAGCAACGTGGGACTGATCGATGTGGACATCTTTGGGGGAGGCCTATATCCAGCAGTGTAGGTCTATAGGCTGATGATGATGAATAATCATAATAAAACTGTAGAAAAACGGGCATACGTACGTGTTGCTATTTTATATCATGTTAACTAGCGCCACATAATTATGGGTAGGCGCGTCACTTGCCATCGGATGGGCACCCCGTTCGTCTTGTCGAATTTGTGAATAGAAAAAAAATATATGAAAAAATGTTCATTAATTCTTCAATATCAAGAAACATTCACAGAGTTTTGATGCAGAATTTTTATTTTGCTATTTTATTTCTACTTCGTTCTGACCCAGCAGCCATTTGATTTGGCAACGGTAGCGCTCTCCCATTTGTTTGCGTCCAGGTGTTGGTCTGACAAAACAATCGACCCTCGAACACGAGCTGAACGGAGGGTCCATTCATAAAACTGTATAAAATTCACCAAAAAGCGAATGTGTGGACTTACAAAAAAACGTCGTAAGAGCTCTTCGAGGCGGCACCCTCTCAATAGCAGGGTAATATTTCATAATATTAACTATTTAGGTTTGTGAAGAATGGGTGTGTTGTCGAAATTTATAATTGATCACATTGTATCAGTTTCTTAAGGTTATAAGGAACTTTTTTTTGTTATTTTTTATTACATCCGAACCTTGTAATATTTATAAGTAAAAGCAACGAATATACTAATAACTTTAAACAAAGGAGACTACGAAAGAAAATCGTAAATTTTTTCATTAAGATTGAGGTCGATTTACGGTATGATGTAGGTTCGATTACGATATACATATATATATGTATTTAGTCCGGGTTTTGTTTCGCAATAACTTAAGTTATACACTGATGCTAGGTTTTATATATGTAGCCGCATTTTATAATTACATAATACAAGTAATAATGGACGATGATTTTTGTTTAAAGTTAAAACTAGATCTAAAGATACCTTGCACAGTAGTACAACTTTTTGTAATGTTATTGTAAGCCTCAAGGAGTGTTTACAATATCACTGCAAGAGCGAAATTCACAACGCTTCGATACACTTCAATTCAATAATTACGTGTATATTTTAAAATTTGCCAAAGATACCTTTTGTTATCATTATCTTGTAAGTGGATAACCGTCAACAATGGACCTTCCGCGTCACACGACCGCCTTTAGAGAGTCCTGTACGTGTGTGAATAATTCTATTATTCGGCATCACATCTGTCAGAGAGCTTTGCGTCCGTAATTTTACAGTTTAATCAGCGTTAAATGCACACAGGGGCACCGCGGCATCTCGAGAAAAAATCAGAAGCCCCGCCGCAGACGGTCGCCTCAGGAATTCAACTTCATAAATCAACCAGACCTCGATAGTCTTCGCAATAAAACATGGTAGTGCGTTAGTAAAACGATCTTGCCTACAAACGGTGAGCTTCATTCGAAATGTTACTTTCGTAATAATTTAGGTTAGGATTTTATTATTAAATTAAAATTGTCAACATACGATGTTTGTTGTCAAATTTACGTTTGCAATTACTATGACATGACTAAGCGGCTGTAATATGAAAGAGATGTCAGTTCATCTATGAATCATACGACGGTGCTTTAAGACGAAAATTCATTCAAGAGGACATAAGGATACATATATATACATCGCCTATTACATCTCATTGTACATGTGCGGTGACCACTTACAGTGTAGAGGAAATAACTTATTCAAAGTGTACTACATTCTGTCTTGGGTTTATTGGGCTATTTAGGTAACTAGCTCTCTTTGTAATATTTCATCATAGAACACTATAGTTATAAAGTAATACATTTGTATATCTGATTTAATATTTTACATACCTGTGAGAAGTGAACATTTTTTTTGTTCAGAGCAGTACTTTCACCTTAATTTCGCTAGCTATGTTAAATAGTAATACAGTAGTTTCTACTTTGTTTAGCTACAAAATCTGTTACTGAGCTTAATGGTTTACCACTAGTATATGGACTACATGAAAAAAGCTGTTTTTTTTTATTTGTTAAGTTTTAGGTACAATAAATTAAAGATACTTTGGCAAATCGGTTATTTTAGTTTGTGTATAACATTCTCATCATCTCATCGTGATCTATCGTACTAATTTACATTATTATTTTATTAATTATAGAATTTTAAAAAATATTTGAGTTTTTTAGGAGTCATTATTTAAACTAACATGTACTTAAACGTACTAAAATTAAGATATGTTTGTATGTTGTTAACTTTTTCTTCTTTACCTAAATATTACCCAATTTTGTTCATTTAGTGTTGTTGCCTTGATCAATGTAATTCATAGCAAAATTAGCGTTTTTTTTTTCTTTTAACTATTCATCTGCGCATACCAATGTACTTATTTGATGCATAAAGAAACCTTTATATTAGCCTTATACGGAGACTATAAATACTTGTAAAAATTTCTTAAATAATAACTTTGTGGATTTCTTAATATTAAATAAATAAACAATAATTGTTTGGAAATCGGTACGAAACATCAATTAACTTGTTTATTATATGGTAGTTGTATTAATGGGTTGACTTCCCCGATCTCGTTCACAAAAACAGCAGATGCGAGCTCGGGTTGGTACATTATAAGCAGCATTATTAGTTTCTCGGTAATGTTTTGTTTTTTTTTTCCCTCTCTCTTTCGCTAACCGCGCGCAGTAAAACACCATCTGTGTACGGCCACGGTTCCGACCAGTCGCAATACATACTGCCGTTATGGTCGCGGAATTTATATTTCATTTAATTTACCAATAAGTATAAATATTTGTTTATAACTTTCCCAAATATCTTTGAATTCTAATCATTTGTAAAGCTGGTTAATTATCACTGTACTACCACTACCGGAAATTACGGCCTTCTTTTACAACAATCTGCATCAAGACTTTTTATCAACCACTCGGGCTGTGAAAATCAAAATATTTCAATAACATAAAAAATTTTGGTTGCCTCAATATATTCCTTTACCGGAAACGCAAGCTCAGTGAGATTCAAACCCGCGCCACTTCGACACGTATAGCGTTTACGACCGTCTAACAAACTGAGCTATCGCAGCTTCCTTATTAACTTACGAACAAGTCAAGAATTTTATTAATAACGTAAACATAGATCAATTAATGTGGAGATCTTTGTGGAAGTCTAAATCTATTTGTGGGCGTATATCGGCTGATGGTGATGATGATGATGGTGATAAATACATACTATCATTTATTATATGAATATTATCAGCATTCGAATACTTTATTTATGAAATGAAATTTGATAAAGATATGTAGAAAGACTAGGGTTTTTGACATGCAAAATTATTTCATTGAAATAAACATCTAACGTGCAGTGTATATCATCCTAACTTGCACGTCAACGTAATGGCCTGATGTATCAGATCAGGTAAGCATTATACTAGTCTCATTACTTTGTTCAATAAAATAGGACTGGTTACTATGAAGTTTACATCATAATGAAAAGTATACATTTTGTAAAAGAGGTTCAAGACCGTAGTATGCGTCGGCGTTGTGTATAAACCTGAGTTTAACTTAATTATAACACTTGCCTGTAGGGAGTTGCGATGTATGATTGTGTGGAAGGGGGAAGATTTATTGCAATCTTACTGAGTCGGTTAGTAAGCGTCGGACTTTTTGCTTCATCTCCACGCTTAATCACTAAATGATCGTGGCCTAATGCGTTATCGGAAGCGTTAATAACCGCTATGATAAATGCAATACTTTTCACAAATTGACTGAGATACACAATACAAAAAGTAGAATAAGTTATATTAATGAGAGATGATAAAAGAATATTATTTTATATATACAACAAAGCGAATGCACGATCAGGTCGTTCAACTGATGGTAAATAATACGCTTGCTTATAACAATGTGGTGCTATTTAGAAAGTTTATACAACATCACATTGTTCTCGATACGTTTATTTATAAGATGATAGAACTCGTTACTCCAATAATTAAACTTTATTTGGTATTAATTATAAATAGTATATGAGAAGCAACTATTCACGTAGCAGAATAATCTCGATAAGTTCAGTGGGGAAGATGTAGTCGAGCATTGATCTTTATTATATTAAAATAAAAATACACGTAACAATCATCATCATTCCCATCTATTGATGTCCACCGCAGATGTAACTATAATAATCTAAAAGGAAGTAGATGCAGTTGATTTGATTGGAAAATAGAAGAGTATTAGAGATCAGTTGTTGTTGATCGAGTTTCATCATCACATTTGAAAACATAAAAAGTAATACGCCGATGAAATTTAAACAAGGTGTTTGAAATTTTTATTCCACCTTCGACATCAGCCCACCGTCATAAATATTGTCTTAATTGATTACTGTTAATTTTACAAAGAAACGACCGCCTCCAGTCTTTTAATTACATTTATGGCGGTAAGAAATTATTTTTGACTATTCATATATATTACTTCACACATTTTAAGAGATAAGGCATCTTATTTATTTGGAGATAAGGTAGAAAAAGATATTTTATAAGAGACAGATAAACGTGGAAGAATTTAGAAATCGTTCATATTTTAAATGGATTTAGTACATAAATATTAAGGTTAAGGCTTTTAAAAGCAAGAATGACTCTTTTTTTCTTAAATAAATTATTATACAATAATCTATACTAAGTATTGTTAAAATGTCATAGATATGTTTCTGTTCCCACAACCCTCAATAATGAAATCAATTACATCATCTCATTTAATTTGAACCCTTGTAAGGAGAGAATACTTTTCGATAGAAGACCGCAGTCTGTATTTGTTATCCAATGTATTGACTCGTACAATTACAATCCATGACTTGTGCTATGCCTTTAATATAAAAAAAAACTATTGTTTCATAATATACTCTCATTAATCTTGTTGCTAGTGGCAACTATAATAATCTCTGACTAAACAATAACTCGCTAATGCAGTTACAACAATGTATTATGTAAAAATATTAGGAAAAGAATGAAAACGTAGTCTAAAGAATTTAATACCTTTAATAAACTTGCCGCTACTGAGAGTACCTAATTTTATTACTTTATTCAATGGAAATATTATGAATACTAGGTCCAAACGATTAAAAAATTCCAAATCTTTAATACGTATGTAATACAGTTGTATAAGTAAAATATATCGTGTTATGAGAAAATGTTAATAAAAAATATTCAAGTTTATCTTCTAACGATGATTTGTTATATTCTATTTCGGTTAGAGGAAGCGTTATTCAAATATGACGTTTTAATTTTCACTGTCATAAAATATTTTAATGAAATCTTCTGCATCTCATCTCCATAAAGAATCATAACTCATAAATTATGCCTGTTGACAAAATGGTTTTTAATGTTCCCCTAGTGCTCTTTCGTCATTCTCTAAAAACTCATTTGGAAGCGAATGCTCGCTAAGCATCATCTTTTGTTTTTTAAGGGCAGTTTTTTCAAGGCATCTTCATCATCAATCTGTTCGAGTTGAACTCTACTCATTTCCTTGTTACTTTCGTCCTGCTCTTTAGGGTGTATGCAGAGGGTAACAAATAGAGAATATATTATCTATTTTGTCTTAGCCGTGACAATAATTAATGACTGGATTTAAACGCTTCCTCACGCCCGTGACATTAACACAAATAGAATGATCTCCGTTCGCTGCTTCCAGCCCCTTTGATTCTGATATTTTTAGCTTAGCTGGCTCAACTTTTGTATAATAATTTGTTGACTGTACGCACTGTGTTGTAGCCAGTACTTTGATGTTTTGTGTTAAGAGGCGTCTGGTGATTTTCAGCTTAACAGATTTAATGCCAAGCGCGGTGTTGAATTTGTCAAGCGAATCTGTTTAATTCAATCACCTGATCTATTTTATGGGTAACACCAAATTAACACAAAAGGGGGTGTAACTTATTTCTATAAAAAGTAAAATGTGAATAAAAATAAAAATAAAAATAAATAATTCAATATACGAAAATATCTGGGATTTAAATACTGCGTTATTGATGTAAAAAAGCTTATCAAGTAACTCACAGTTAAAAACATTATTTTCTATTTGTTTATATTTAAATAAAATCCAAATACCCAGTTTTACCAGAGAGATATCAAAGCAGGGAATGTAACTTTTGTATGCATATGAAACTTTTTTCAGGTTTTGTGTCGTTTATCAGAAACTCTAGTTTCTAAAACGTAGATTGTGATAGATCTGCTATCTTATTGTCAACATTATTTCATATAGAACACTCACGTTACAACATAATAGTTGAAAGTTATCCAAACAAAAATTACTTGATGAGGATTATTTTCCTTAACGTGCTAGTTGTATATGACTCTCCATTCAAATTAAACAGACTTAGAGCTATGGATGAGCACAGTAAGGTGATAAATTCATTGATCTAGAGTAGGATCGTAAAACCAGCAGTTAATGCAAACGACACCCGTCGGGTGTTTGACAAAGAAACAATTGTGAAGTTACGAAGCAGCCGCGTGCTAAGCACTGTTGAGGGTGAAATGCGCTTTTAATACACACTCATTTGAAATTGATTGCACTAATAGGCGCTAAGTCTCCTTTAGACATTAGCAAAGCAAATAAGGATTGAACGTTTATCTATGTTATACTCATTCTGTTTATCTTAAAATTATATTAAAGCAAAATTGAAACGAGATTTGTTGTCTGTGATGTTTCATCTTCTCCAATTCAGACATTTATTAATATTAACAGTTTTATTTTAATTAATTCAAACTGTTAAATTAAAATTTCAAATTTTAACCGAGGGTTAGCATAATGATAATATAACCTTTTTAGTATTATATACAACTTTCACCAATTGTGTCACATCGTGTAGCTTAGTTTCTTATTTCATATAAATTTAATTTAAATACTCATACATAATTATTTTAAAAGGAGCCACAGATAATTAAAGTAGAGATGAGAAAGAGAAGTAATTGAACGCTAACTTTAGAGTTTTTAATATATTAAAAAATTATTTGTGGTTTGTGGAACATTACAAGACACCTATGTCCAGTTGTGGACGTCCATCGGTTGAAATGATGATGATGACGACACTTACATCATGATGACGATGAATATTTATATACTTCATTAAATTTGTTATATGTCATGGTATTTGCCAATTGACAATTGAAATAAATTAAAACTTTTGTGCTTGGACCAAATTCATTTCGTCAGATTTCATTTATTGCGGGCAAATTTCTACGCAATCTCTCCCCGCGGAGGTTTTGAAAAGAAAATTTAAATTATCAATTCTGTTAATAGGGCGCTGTGGGCCCTTTAACTCGGCAGTTAGGCATACTTTTAATGAATACTAAACTAGATTTGTGGCATTTTTGCAATATATGGCCTCTCATCACTTAGGGAAGTAGGCTAACGTTTTGATGAAATTTGCTGTACTGCACTGTATATGTTCACGGAACATTTTGTTTTCATTTAAATAAATTTGAATTATGTTATTATAAACGAAACTAATAGAGTAAATATTCAAAACACTATGATTACATTGATATAAAATGAGGATATGTTAAAACATTTAAAGACTGAACCGTAGCTGCACAAAACTCGTTGGACTACATAATAAAATGTAATTCTTGTAATTGGGACACCCGGTGAGATTTTTTGGACTTCCGAGAAATATTACATAGTTGCGTTTACCAGGAGTCAGACATCATCATATAACAACTAGATGAAACTTTCAACTTTTTAAGTAACTCTTAAAATAACTTACTTCTTTAAAAACCTCATTATAATTGATTTTATTAGCTATTTTTAACATTGTTATAATATTATCAAAACCTTTATCTTTAATACCCGGGAGTGATGTTAAAAATAACGCATAATTGAATAAATCCTTTATAATATGTGATTATATTTATTATTATTTTTTTTAAATCCTAACGGGATTTTTTGTAAATGAATACGATATATGTAATTTCATACAGCTATGAAATAGTTAGTATAATTGAATACCTCTTTTATATGGATGAATTCCGTATTGTTTGACCTCAAAAGAAACCTCATAAGAACAAAGTGTAGAGCCACCGCTCATGAGGAAGAGCGACAACTTATGCAAGTTTGCGGGAAGTTAATGAATGCAGATGCCTTAAGGCTTCACCTTGCCGCCAAGGCATATGTAAAGCAGTTCCTTTGTGAAGTTGCATCTGTATACACCAAACTATTCGATGAATAATTTAAGGATAATAATGATTAAAAAACCACTGTTGTGCTTTTCACAAATACATTTTCATAATCTTTTTTCTCCGTCAGAAATATCGAGAATTTTATGACTATTTTAATGGTGATAACATTAAAAAAAAAATTTTATTCATTTTCATTATTTTCTTTTATTTGTGCTAAACGTAATAAACTATTACAATAACAATACGTTATCTGTTAATACATAAGATGCACATCTGATTTGAATTTTAATTTGATTTGATATACTTTTTTGCCGTTTTTGGCTTTCGCTTTAGTTTCCATAATATTTCTTAAATTTATATTTGGATATATACTTATATATGTAAAATTAATTGTCTAATGATAATAAATAAACTGAAAACGAATCTTTCTTTCCCCATGAGTTCATTCCGAATTCTACCCCAGTTGTTATTTCTATCGTTTAATTACTTCCCTCAAAATGTTCATCTCCGTCCATAACAACCGAAATTAAATACGTGAGATCGGTTTTACTGTTGTTCAGTAACATGACTATGTAATTTGTCAAGATTATAACCCATGGGAAAAAAAATTCATTTGACAATGACATTGTCAAGTTTTTGCTTAGTCCCCGTATCTACGCATCTTTCGTAATAACGCGCCGTGTAGTTCGTAAATTACGTGAATCTCGTCTAAGATAATCACGATGTTAGGGAGACTGCACTATAGATGTGTATATAATAATTAAAACAAGTATTAATAACTTAAGACTCAAAACTAAGCTTTCTGTTAAAAACCTAAAGCGAATTCTAGAATACTTTGAACGTATTGTCATGAAAGACAGAGATAATTTAATGTAGTCGTTACCATCGAAGTGGAAGAGAAACGGCTGCAAGGCTTTTGTTCGATGCTTTGACCATATCTATAACTCGAGTCTCCCGTCTACAAACATCTCCAAGTAGCCGGAGACAAGAGGAAATGGCTTAACATTGTTAGAACAGTATTAATGGTCATGAACCTAATACATAAGGAATACGACTATTGAGTAGGAGATAGTTTAAGGTTTCTTTATGGAATCTATTCATAATGATGAGTTGACGGAACTCATCATTGAATAGATAAAAAGGTAAACTTAATGTTTTTGGACCAAAATTAACAATAATATATAAGTCGATATAATTTCTGGGACGTGGCCAGCAGTGGACGTATATCGGCTGATGATTATTATATTTATGATATTAAGTGCAGTTTATGTTAACGTTTGTTTTTTGATATAATTAGAAAATTTATTTTTTAACGTACACTTGAAGTACAATAAGTTCATTCACTATTAAAACATTTGTAATATTTTAAACATATTATGACAAATATAAAGTGCGAAGATTTTGGTTTAGTTGTTATTTACAAGTTTATTGATTATTATAGCTTCTATTTGCCGTTTCCCGAAGGAATTCACAATATCCCTAAACAAAACAAAATGCAATATATTTATAGACTATATATTTAAAATATTTCTTCGGAACATATCTCATAATTTTTTGGGTTATTGAAAAAATTTCTCCCACAGGTGCGGTTTGTGAACATGTTTCTTTAGTTACGGAACTAAATCATTATGAAGTTAACTGATTGCCAGCATGAGATAGTAGAGATTACTTCGTGTGTAATAAGAAAGAATTGTTAAGCAACTTAGGCATAAGTATATTTTATATACTTAAATATAATGTAAATAAAAAAAAACTCCGTGGATTGAATGGATACATCGTACACAGTACAAATATTCTTGATATTATTAATGTAACTAAAGGCTTGTGATACGGAATAAAAATAAAAAGTGCGTTATGATTTCCTATATATACGCGCATTGGATAAAACAAAATTTCACAGAGGTCTTCGCGTTTATTTAATTACTTATTATCCTAAAATTTCAAGTCATTTACAGCACATATCACAGCCCTGTCTAATGTGACAGACATTCTCACTTCACAGTTATCACAGAGAACCGAAAACTTTTTAATTATTATTTGTTGTCGGATCTCCGCAGAATGAGCTCGTTATGTCTTAAAGTTTTTTAGTGGTGTGTTTGGTTTACTGATTAAATTTTATTAGTAATAATCTGCTCCTAAGCCAGTGATATCAGTCAACCATTTCGAATTGAAGTTTACCAAATCTAATGTAATCGTTGGACATTATTATTCAAACGTTTACGATTTACTTTTCTTTAATAAGAACAAAAATTTTACAGATAGTCAAGATCCACAAACGTGGATAAAATTCAACAACATTTGTGTAAAGATCTAAGATAATCGGTTTCCTATGGAGTACAGCAATCTATAAGAAGTGAGAGTCAATGTCATTACACTCGGCTGAATGTAGGCTATTACTTGGCTTGATAAAATGTCGGTAACATTTTCATTCCGATATTCGATATAAATTCTGAACACAAAGCTTTTATATCAAATGCATTAATTTATAAGCGAATTCGCGTCTTCAAAACGAAATTATCGCATGATTTTATTATAACAGCATTCTCTAACACTCATAGTAAATTTTTATTTTAGGTTTAGTTGTGATGGTTTTTATTAAAACATTTATATCTATGAATGAAATGAATAATATCATCATCATCTTCAGCCGATAGACGTCCACTGCAATGAATAATTTAATGTGAAAATATTAAATTATTTAAAGTCGAAATATTCTAAATTTACAAGACAGGAGCAATATAGGACTTAGGACAAGCTTATTTAATATTAAAAAAATTAAAGTTTTACGATTTGAAAATTTCTAATGTGACTTTAGATAAAATGTTCTCTCGTGAAATAAAGACGATTTTACAAGAAAACCTAGATAGAAATCGTATTAGTAACGAACTAATGAGTATGGTGAAAACATGCTGCTTAACAGCGAACTCTAGTCGAATACGATTTTTGCAATACAAACAAGAAACGTTCTTTATAATCCTGCTCCGATGGATGAAGGCCCTCAGAAATACTATTTTGTTTCTTCTGATCGCTGGACACATTCTTCAATTATTAAATTCCACCCTTCAATACATTAAATGGGAATGTGAAACTGACGAACAATGGGTAGCCGTAAGAAATATGAATTTATTAGAATTAAGATGTACAGTTTTGCTATCGAAAAAAAAAAAATATACCGGCCTTATCGAACGTCGATATCATTTTAAATGGCGGTGACTTCATTATTAATTAATAAAAAGCAACAATGAATAATTCATAGCACGGCTTCGATCCGATATTGTGTGTAATTTATAGTTTAATTTCAACTTGTTTTTGGACTTGCAAGATTTATGATTAGACATTTATAAAATAATAATTTTTAAACATAATTATTGCATACTTTTCATGCAACGTCTTAGCTATTGTAGATTAATACCAAAATAATGTTTAAACCTTATTTAATTGAAAATAACTCCTAAGGTTTCATATGTAGATAGCCACGGTACCCATGGTTTTAAATGCTCGATTTATACTTTATTTCACTCGAAAACTACTCAAATATAGCGCTGCTTCATATAAATTTTTATAAGAAAAAATAGTCTCCATACCAATGTTAACCTAATCGATTAAACTGTCAGTTATCGAATCGGAACTGTAAAAAGTTCATTCAATCGATCGGTAAGAACGAACACAATGCGTGCATTCTCAACCGCACCAAAAGAATACCACTCGAGCTGCGGCGGGTGTTGTAAAATTTCTATTACACTCTAGAATCGTAAAGATGTCACTAGACAATAAGCTATCAATCATTCGGGAGACGAGGTGCCCTCCACTAGTGATTCTACGTGAAAAATAATATTACCGGGCTGACCCACTTTGAGAGATTTGCATTCAGGCGGGGCACAGGGCAATTTATCATACTTCATGTAGCAGCAAAAAATATTGTTCAGATTTTGCGTATGGACGCGGTCTCGCCGCCGCTACAGTATAGTAAATACTGGCATCAACTGAATAATGTCCAGATGAAACGTGCTATCCCGTTTGTCTTTTGCTTTGACCGAATTAACGAAGCACTTCAATATCAACACATTTCTTTTATTCTTCACATCGATTTTTGTTTTATATTCAACGAAACGACGAAACGAGCGGAACGTTCACCTTACGGTAAGCGATATGCTTGCACATAACAACGTGGCGCTAGTTAAGATGGTATTCATAGCGCACATTGCGCTTGTCGCCTTGAGACAAGATTTTAAGTCTCGTTACCCTAGTAATTTCACTAACTACAGCGCCCTTCAAATCGGAACATAATAATGTTCGCACAGTACTGATTGACGGCAGAAATAGGCGCTGCGATTGTACCTACCTAGTTGGTTCAACAGAGACCTACCACCATTTTGTCAATCACTTGTTTCAAAGGACATAATCAAAACGTATAGGTCTTAAGAATTATTGGACTATATATGTTTATCTTGAGCCTATTTTTAGTGGTACAATTGTAAGTAAATACACATTCGTTTTAATGATCCCACTGTAGAGCTTCGGGCCTTTTCCCGTCAAAATAGTCAAGACCCTTAAACACCACGTTGGTTTAGTGCTCGTAGGTGGATATTTCATTTGTATTGCTAAATTTCACGAAATTGTCTAGTTACTAATGATAATTGTTTTATTATTAAATTTATATTAGACGTACTATCTGCTGAGTGTCAGGGATGATTTTAATAAGAACAAAAATAGTCCCATATATTCAAGATATGACATAGATGTAAAAAAATGGTTTTGTATTGTTAGAAACTTAAGTTTACGAAATTTCCTAGCCGATAAAAAAAATACTTTTGGCGTAATTAAATTTTAATTGAAATTAGACCTAATGTATACTATGAGTAAATTTATAATAATTGTCAGCCACAAAGTATTACGAATAGTATTTATATAATAAAATACAAAAGTAATCCAATCCATCCTAAGTTATAGAGAGGTTCCTAATAAATCAAAAATTAGCCGGAGGCCATTTAAAAAGGTATGATCATTATTTGAAAGAAGTTTTAATAGTCGTTAAAAGTAGGTTCGCAATAATATATAAGAAACTATTTATAACAATTCCAACTTATAAAATATTCTGATTTAAAACGCGAAGTAAGTCCCGGGGGCAAATATTGATGAAAGCGTTTTGCACGGAAAGATTCTCTGGATATTATAAATTGCTGCCGTTCTTCCACGCATCTGTCGGCTGCTGGGAGAGTTTCTCTTAATTTATTTGCTACAGATTACACTACACAGTAAATGCAAACTTCGCACGAAACCAAAATATATGTACTAGCGTTAAAATAGATCATTAAATTAAAGTTCAAAGATATAATTATAAAATTAAATTTTAAATAATATTAAAACTAAGGGTACGTTATTAATATTTTAATGTGTGATGAAGTTTTTTTTTAATTTTGGTATGGACATCGATATACATATTATAAGAGATTTCCACTTATGTAGAGACTCATCACGATTAATCTGGAACTATAAGGCCTAGAGACATAAGATTTAGCCGGAATATTCCATTTACCCAATATAGATCAGCTAAGAACGGATTTTACAAAATTCCTTCCCCATATTTCAAGGATGTTACGGCCAGCAAAGCGGGAAGGAACAGTTGGTTTATAACTAAACATTGCAAAAATTAATTAATATTAATGAAACTATATCCTCCATATCCTTTATCTATATCTTTCTGTCTTGCTTCTTCATAATGACTCTTATTAACTCAGTCAAAAGTCAGGGCTTTATCTGTATACTGTGTATTAATTTCCTATGCTTTTAAGTGACAAGGAGACTGCAGATGGTTTAGTGTGCATGCTCAGAATACTTGGGCACTCTTATTTACGACTGTGAGAACATAGCAATGTTATTATGGCAGCTGATTGACAGCGTAGATGGTAAATATTCAGGCGGGTTAAAAAGACCCTTCTTATTTAGAATAAATATAGCGAAAAATTCACGGACACACGTATATTTATTGTTTTTTGTATTTTTCATGCCACTTTCCTTATAAATATACTAAAAGATACTTAAGTGACCCTTTATTTTGCCTAAAACCGACTTACAAGCCCTCCTTACATGTTAACCTAAATGGATCAGTGTCGGGCAGACCTTTGAGAGTACGTAATACATTAGACAATATTTTGCTTTATAGCTATACTTAAAATAGCTTTTAGGGCTTGTTGTAACTTGTCCGTTTAATAATAACAAATTATTATTAAAAAAAAACCATCGCACCTTTATAATAATATCGATATCATAATACTTTGTAACTCTAATGATAGTTTGAAGTCTATTTATGTCAACGAATCCACGAAATATGATGATGATGATGAGTTACGTAACGCAATCATATGTAACGCTTCATGCGGACATCGGCTAATGTACAGTCAGAAAAAGTAACACAAATTTATGATTTTAAGGTTTTAAACTAAAACCAGTTTTTTTGGGAAATTTATGACTAACATATTCTCTGATGATGTTGAGCGCTTGGTAATCATTTTGACTTTGACATTACATAAGATGTCTTTTAGTTATTTCTCTAGCTACAACGTTTTTTCTACCGGAAAATAAGAATGTTGGAAAATAATTGTTTGGTGGCAGAAATAGGATCTGCAGTGGAACCTACTTAGACGATTACCTAAAACGAAGACTTGCCACAAGTAAAAGAGATATTCTGAATTTAATGAGTACATACATATACAGGAAAATTAAGAACTCAAAGGGGTCTTTTTTCAATAATAATTATTTAAACAGTAATATAATAGTTCTTTTGGAAGCACTTTCTGTATGAATCTTTATAATCAAGTTCCTATAATGGTGGTTGTAAAATAAAGGCGAATTCTAATACACCATATCAATATGCAAATTAAATAAAACCATAGGTCCTTTTTACTATACAATAATTAATGCTCATGTTCTGTAGCACCTATTTGTTTTTAATTTAAATAGCACTTTTATTTTTTATATATTCAAAGTTTTCATTAAATACTTTGTAGACCGTACACGTCGTTGATGATGATTATAATAATTCAGCGTAACATCCAAGACGTCATTACCACAGTCCAGCAGGCGGGTACGAGACCTCTTTTCGTATGACACTGTATTATTATATTTTAAGTATGCGAACACATCTTAAATTATAATAAATAATTTTCCTCAAATTCATAATAATTTTCCATTTTACTCATTAAGAAAATTTATTCAAAATAAAGAATTACTATGGGTTTAAATAAGTTTTAAATATACACCTACCGTTTATAAACAGCCATCTTAATTTTTCCATAGCTGGGACTCAGATCCTTATTAAATGGAGACAGTCAAGATCACTGCCGCAACGCTGGTTAAGTTCGTGGGCATATCGTTTAATAATGTATATAGCAAAATATATTTCAGGTTATAGCTATGGAAGTAATTTTCACACAAATGGAATTCTCAGTGGAATGCTTATTCGCGTCTTATCAAGTTAAGGGATAGATTGGATGTAACGGTCGAGCACACGATGTTCAAACATATTTTGAGCACCACGTATCCTTAAATTACGTACACAAATCTGACCAGAAGCGGCCGGATCAACAACCGTAAGCAATAATCATTACTTACTCTCGTCTCATCAGCCTTGAAAAATGCTTTATTGTCTCGATTCGGATTGTTGTCGGCTTGTTACGGCTACAGAACAGAAATAAAAAGGCATAGTCAAAGTTTTATTACGAAATCTCACATTATCACTTCTCGATTCAAAGGCCAAAATGATTAGATTACTTTTCGACACAATCAGATCTTTGCTTGTCTGTTTTAACCTTCGATGAAAAAGAAGTATAGGTGTAGTATAGCGGACTTTAAACTATCAATGTTTATTTTTTCTGTGTTTATTTACAACTGTACAAACAGCTAGGCCGACTATGCGAGACATTCATTGGCAAATAGCGGAAAATGTAAGACAGTCCAAAATCGTTAAATTTCACAGGCTTACCTTTGAATCTGTGACTAACGCGTATTGCTTGTCATTTATTACAATATAAATAAAAGAAATGTATACAGATAAAATTTTAACCGAATACGTAATATTGAATATTTTTCGTTAGGCTGACGTAAAACAGACTAATCCTAGAAAACGTGCTCGAATGAGCACATTATCAGTAAAGCAAATCCCGTTCTTTGAACGTGGAAGAGATAAGCACGGCAATAATAAAGAGAATGCCCTTTATCAAAGGAAACAGCCCAATACAGAAGGGTACACAACGATCAAAATAAAACGTTACGAGTATTTTTTCAATAATTCTTCGCAACTCGCCTTCAAAACCCAATAAAAATACCCACACGAAACTGTTATTTCTTTATTGTTATGACAATACAGAACTCGCCTGTAGACAAAGCGAAAACCAGATAAACTCTATAGAAAGTAAATTCTCTCTTGAGCGTAGTAATAACTTTTTAGTAGAACCATGAAAATAACTTTTACGATTGTTAGGAATTAATATCCGAAAAACGGCTTAGCGGACCCTTATATTTTTAAGGGACAAGATGTAAGAATATTGCCAAAAGCTACCTTCAAGGTTTTCCCGAATTAATCTATAGACCCCTTTTTATGCTTGGAAATCACTATTTTAAGTGGTTTCTTTTACTATTAAAGTAACTTGCACATCGAAGGAATACGTTTTAAGTACAACGAAAAAGTATGAGATCTCAAAATAAAAACCTTTCAATCGTTTTCTTTGAGTATTATTTTTATATCCTTACAGCATAAAAAACGCTTAATTTCTCAGATCGGAATTCGATGTTATTTCCTTCTACCATTGTTTGCTCTACGATTACCGGGGCCCCGAATTGCCCGGTCAATGTTGAATTTTTCGTTTAACTTGGGCGGTTAAGAGGAGCAAAGCTAAAAGGGTTAAGACTCTGAGGCTAATCGTAAAGTGCCCACTTTTTCTCTTTCAGAAGTGGAAATTGTATTGCCGTTGTCTGCCTTTGTTATGTATTTAAGTGTAAAAGGTTTCATTGTTATAACCAGTGGCCTAAGAAATTCAATCTTGTGCTTAATTTAATGAAAGATCCGGATTTTTATTTGTGAAAGTTTTTAATCAAATTGATTAAATAAATACACACAAAGCGAATCCTTTCCCCTTAGTAATATCACTTGTTACAATGTCCTTCAAATCGGCACTTCTAATTTTCTATATGTCACTAACGGTACGTTGCAACTGGCTGTTCCTCACCAGTTTTGCTGGCTGTAGAATTATATTAGAAATTTAGATTTGAAACTCATCAGAAATATGCTCGCTCTGAGGCAACCTGTCAACCCCCGGGCCCCTTTTCATTTTTAATACCCCCAACTTTCTTTGAAGAAGGAATTTTGTAAAATTGACACTATGTGTCTACTTATTATTAACCGTACTTATCATGGGTTTATTTGTAATGACTGTTTGTGCCATAAATAAATAAAAATAAAATAAAAACTTAGCTCACTTCTAAACGACAAGAGCAACATTTTGAGTTCTTATGTTTAATAATTTCGGAGAGATGGGTCAATGAATACCTGGATATCTCAAATATATTTTGCTATACCGTATAAACGCAGTAAAATACATACATAAAAATACTAGAAATAAAAATAATAATTTTGCGAATGACTGGTAAATTTTGACGTTCAATAGGTGAACGAATTTTCCTATGTTTGATAAAAAGGTTTTGACTTATATCGATTTGTTTTTAGAAATTATTAAATGATACTTCATAAAAAAATCGTCACAATTACTAAACTCTTCTAACTGTAATATTTAATAAATATCGTTAACAAAATTTCATTTGTAAAAGAGACTCGTGACGTTAAAATTAAATTCAAATAAATCCCGCTCTGTTGAAGCGGGATCGTAATTTAATAAACGGTCCAACGTACACTTGTAGGTTACGAGTTTGCGGTGCACAACGGCACTGCACAGATCTACTGTACCTCACCCATGATTTAATTAAGCATCTAGTTGCTGTTTATGTGACTGTATGATTCAGCTTTTCTTGCGAATTTATACTTCGGAGGTAACCTTTCAATTGATAAGAGATTTTTATCAGAAATTACCTAACATTTGACCTGTATTTTACACAAGTCCTCATCGTTGTGAAGCGACCCAGTGTATTATATTTCTTATATAATATGTTGACAGGCAAAACAAAGCAGTTGTTATAATATAAAGTAAAAAATAGCAAACAAATTAAAAAAAAATCAGATGCGGATAACGGAATCAAACCATATTACTACAACACAATTGATTAGCTATAGGTCCATAGACTCTGCTCATAATTTTCTATATGGTTATTCTATATTGTTATAGAAAGTTTAAAATTAAATTCTAGTATAGTATATAACATCACATAGAGCCAATGGACTCAAACAGCGCAGGATCCTGTTTTGTGTAATAAATTAAAAGAGACCTAGGTCCAGCAATGGAGGACCATCGATTGAGATGATAATGACGATATCACACATCTCATACCACTATAATATTTCATACCAAATATATCTTTTGATTAATATATCGTATTTCACTAAGGGTGTTGTAAAAATATTTATGTTCCCATGATGTATATAAACTTTGAAATTCTACAAAGTAATGTATTAATACCAAATATTAAAATAGAGATATATTAGGATCTTTTATATATTCGTTGTGAAGATAAAAGCATTTCGGTTACAACGCATAAAATTAATCATCACATATCAACTGCTGAATTTAAACTTTCCCAAACGATAAAATAAATAATAAAAAAAAAATTAAAAACATTAACTACTGGTGGTAGGTCTCTGTTATCAGAGACCGTCTAGGTAGTACACCGTAGTACCTATTTCTATCGCCAAACAGTAGTGTTACTGTGTGCCGGTTTGAAAGGTGCTGTAGCTAGCGTAATTACTGCTGTAATGAGACTCAACATCTTATGTCTCAGGCGACGAGCGCAATGTGATGCAGTATATAACATTCTAATTAGCGTTATGTTGTTACGGGCTAGCGTAACATTTACCATCAGATACACTCATCTCGTTGCTTAACAAAACAAAAAAAAAATTTATTTCAAGTTATGTTTTTGGACGACCGCCATACTATTAAAATATCGTTACATTTATTGCAATAAATTGTGGAGCCATTACTCCGCTATTCGCAGCTTTAAAGTTCATATTTTATAAATTACGTAAAGCCGGTAGTTGACCCACTTCGTGATTTATTGTGGCGGTGCGATGCCGCTATTTATCAATGGCTCGATATTGGTTTGACATTGAAAGCGGACTGTGTCATGCAGCTTCCTGCTCCTCATCTAATCAAAGCCAACCGGTTCTGTTGCGTAAGAAACAATTTTATATGTACAGATAGAACCATCAAAGTATCATAATTTAATTTCTTTTTATTATAGCCATAATTTACATTCAAAAACATTGATGTATTAAAAAAAAATTTTTCTACACTTTCCCTTTTTACTATGATACCAAGTGTCGTTCTATCATTCATAGTTCATATCTGTTATTATGGATTACCTACATGTATGGAGGTACCACCACGGAAGTATATAAGACACTGCAATTAAGGTAATTGCTGGACTAATAATATTTATTATCTCAAGTTCAGAGACAATGTGCTTTGAAGTCGATTCCTGAATAACCCCGCATTGTTTTGGATAGAGGGGATTACTTATCAGATGGTAGGTTTAATTAAAAAGACACCAAGAGCTCCTTTATATGTACTTATTGCCCTACTCACTACAAGCGTAGATTTCTTGGAGAACGTTCGTAAAGTTCTTGGGGTGACTTCAACGAGCTGAAGATTTATGCCCTGAAGTCTGCTAATCCACCGTATTTCTATATTACAAAGGGTCCGTTAGGTTTTAAGCGATAATTAAAAATATAGCAACTTAATGCATCTATTGTGATTATTTGCTTGAAACACTATCATTATCAAACATTATCAGATAAACTTGAACTTTGGGACTAGATTGAGTTAGAGTGATAACTTCCAACAAGAATGTGTTAATACAAAAATGGTGCCTTTGTCCCACTAAAATAGACATGCACAGACGTTTGATTAAAATCCTTAACTTCTTGATAACTATGCAGGAAATACAGCGCATTTTCCCCCGATAGCATGTCTTTTTCTAAATAGGATGTGAGGTACTTCTACAATTTAACTGAACGCTATCTTCGAGACAAAATTATCAACTCAATTCCCGCTTATCGAGAATCGGCCGACTTAATTGTAGCCGAGTGCATGTTAGCTCCTTAATTAGTGAAAATACTCCAGCTTTATCGCTGCGTACATCTTTGATTTTGAATGCAATTATTGTCCTTCTGATAAATGGACTACTTCATTCATGAAACGAAGATTAAATGTTTCCATAGTGTTATAAATATTTTGCAGAAAAGTTTATCGAATCTATATTCACTACAATTTTAATTGAACACTGATTACGGCGTTGGACAAGGATTTAATAGTATAGTGGTAGTAGGGTAGATGGTTCGGCTATGTTGAAAGAATGGATGAAAGAAGATTAACGAAAGACGTATACAAGATAAGAATGATTGGACAAATCTGTGCAGGTCGACCTAGGCGGACATATCTCGATAAAATCGAAGATGTCCTAAAGAAAGGCCGGGTCAAGGGTATTCGCAACCGACGAGCATGCATGAAGACGCTCATGAAAGTGGAGGAAGCGAGAGAGGTGTGCCAGGATCGTAGCGAGTGGTGAGAGGTGGTCTCTGCCCACTAAAAACGAGGCGTGATATATGTTTGTATATATGTATTGGTAGTACTTGGGATTGTATTATACATTTCCTGGGACGAGTTACCTTAATATAGCGTTGCCTTGCCTTTTTTTATCGCGGTGGAAATCTTCTTATAAGATACCTTGCTTCTGGGGAGAAGACAAGGTGATGTGGGGCTTCTACTCACTAAAACCTGTGATCTCCCTCAGTGCATTTGGAGGGGCTGCAGGGTCTCCTACGAAACGCACCGTTGCCCCCCTGCACTCTGGCTAAAACATCCCACGAAAGGGTAAAGCCCTCCTTAACACCCACGCTGTGCTACGGCAAGTACAAGACCAGCATGCAATTACCGTCCTCTTAAGGCTCGATTATTGAGCTCTGAGCCCCCCACCCTCAAAGCTCACGAACCCGAGGACAGTTTTAGTCGCCTTGTACGACAGGCAGGGATTACCTTAGTCCTATTCTTAACAGCCCGAGACTACAGGGCTGAGCGTTAGACTACCTACAGTTGTGTTCAGAACAGAGATCCTCAACAACCTCTCAAAACATCATTAAATTTAACATTTTTTTTTATTTTACGTTATTAAAAGTTATAATATCAAGAACCCATCTATGCTTCTAAGACGACATAGTTCTTTTACGAAGATTAATATATAGTATTTTTTAAAACACTAATTTGTAATATTTAAATACTATTAAGTCTGGTACATAGAGTTTTGTGATGTTATTTTAATAGATGTTGTGAAATAAAAGAGATAAGATTCACACAACATATTCGACAAATTTAACAAAATGACGTGTTGAAAGTTAATATTTTCGCGTAATTACGTTAAAGTCAGTTTCATTATAGGAAAAAGTTAATGTTTTGCAGCTGGGCCACAGCTTCCGAGATGTGTCTCAATTTTTCCTTATGAAATATGTTTTTGCGGGTCGACCGGTCTATCCTTAAGCAATTGTGTTGTTTTTGTTTATGCTTTAATCGTCTTCGCAATGGCGTTAATCATAAACTTTTGTGTTAAGAAATACTTAAACGGTTACTGTATTATACGTAAATTTAGAATAATCAAAAATTTTTACTTTATTTTAAGTTTTTCAATGCTAATCGGTTTATCTAACTTAATATAGTGTTAACGTCTAACCGTGTGATATTAAATATAAGAAAAACAAGTGATATATCTTAAAACGATCCCTTTCTCGCCCGCTTCTCCGACCGCTATAAAGAATTAGATTAGAAATTTAAACTTGAAATTTGTCAGAAATATTTCCGCCCGGCGACAACACATTGTCCCCCGGGCTACTTCCCGTTATTAACACCCCCGCAACTTCCTTTGGGCAAGGAATTTTGTAAAATCCATTCTTAGCTGACCTCTACATGGCAGAAGTAATATCTCCACAATATTTTGAGACTTGAGATCTAATAGTTTCGAAGATCTCGTGTTGAGACTATAATCTATGGATGTCTCCTACATATATAGATAGTACCAAATATATAATAATAAAATAACTCTTATAACAAAACTCATTAAACGCATCGCATACAAATTATCTAACACGGTAGATCTCTAGTTGCTCAGCGAGATGTATGCTTGTACTCCTTTTATTCTACGACTGCCGCGTAGGGAAATGAGAGGGCTTAAAATTTTAATTAATTTTTCACTTCAGGGATTTCTTTCATAATACCGGAGGTTTAGCTTCCAAAACACGTTACAATCCCTCTATAGGAGACCTCAAGGTACAATGTTTAATTAGTAACACGAAATTCATTTGAGGCGGCGTTATTATTACACATTTCAATAAGTAAAGAAGAGTTGTAGTAATTATTACTGATTGGATAAAGGATATCTAGCCAACTTTAATGACAATGATTTCATAAATACGATATTAATAAATGTTATCACATTTTAAATTATGTTAAAGAATGATAGATTTCCTCTCTGGAGAGAACTGTGTGGAGATATTTGAAAAGGCATGCATCGATCAGTGGACGTTTATCAGTTGATTATGAGATTTCTTTCATAAAAAAAACTGTAAAAAGTTAAATGCTATCGCTATTATATCTTATCCTCTTCCGAATACAAATATTATGTTAATTTTTAACGGCGCTATAAAAAACCAAATTATATTACAGTGATGGTTAGTTTACTGCCTCAAATAAATAATAATTGAAATCCAAATAAACTAAGATTTCATACAGATTTGTAAAACCGATTTTGTTATAGAATGAATGTACTAAACTTTCTATTACATTAGTTATACACATACTTTAAAACTTATAAAGATAAAGAAAACCTGCTTGTGTGAACTCGAATGAATTATGATTTTCATACTTGAGCCTTGAAAACGTTTAAAATACAAGCGTGCGGTTAACAAAGCCCTTCCAATTCATTTGCTTATCTATTTAAAAAGAGCGGGTTGGTTTAGCGTGTGACACATTCAAAACCAATGGAGCTTAATGTCACAAAATGTCAGCACTGGCTCATCTATCCACCAAACATGTCAGGCCCCAATGAATTGAGAAAAAAATGTAAATATGCCCGACCATGCGAGAGGTTTGGAGTACCTGTGTATATTCGATCATGTTTATTATCTACTTAAGCTGGGAACCCTTAATATTACTTATAGATTCTACTCTATATAAGTCCATACCATACCATATTATTCTAGTTATCAATGTTTCTAATAATTCTAAACTAATATATAAATAGTCTATTGTTTTGTGTTCATAGGTCGCGATGCATTTAAGGAGCTGTGTTGAAAATAAGATTACCTCCTTCCTGCCCTTGTTTTATAAAGGTTACAAAAGTTAATATTAAACTGTAATGAAATTAAATTCGCGATATTTCACAATATTAAGGAGCTAAATTCGCTGAGACCTACAGGATTTAAACGACACAAAACTGTGCTTTTTGGAGTATATTACGAGACATATGTATACACAGTAGTGAAGGTCTGTGGATTATAATCAAGTTAATGTAATATTAACTGATGTAATATTACAAACGTCTTTAAAAAAAAAATTGGTTTTGTTCTTCGTACTATATAGAATTTGAATGTGTAGCTCGACAAAGACCTTTTTCCCGTAAACAAAGTAAACTAGATATAGAGTCTTATTTCGTTGTTATTTCGCCGCCTTAACCCATAGTTCATTTGGAATCATAAAAGGCACTCACTTATTATATTTGTATGTATCCCGTCATATACGGGGGTGTCTGAGTTACTTGCCAAATGGTGTGCTATAATATCGGTTGAGTTGGCGAATAGCTATTGGCAACGCTGTTACATTGAAGCCTACTTTCCTGCGGAGGAAACAAGAAGCTGTCGTTCTTCAGCGGAATATATAGTTATGAGATTGGGAACATTAGTGATGTATGCTGCAATTTAGATTTGGGTTTTTAAACTACGACTTTCGATTACTTAAAACAATAACAAAATTCAAAGGATTGCTATAGGTCATATTCTATAAAAACACAACCTATACGACCTAACTCTGTGCTAGCACTGAACGTGGAATACAAAGAGTGAACGATAATAATATTTTCACTATACGTTTGGTAGATTCTCCATTAAGTGTCATTTTGTTGTTATCTAAATTGTCCATTACCATTTCATACAGGAAGTCGCAGCACTAAATGGCCTTCTGATGTTTAATACCCCTGTAAGTTTAACCGTATCTTGGTAAATAATTCTATTCATTCCCATTTTCATTTTTCGCGGAGACGGTATCGTAAAATGTTATAGGGGTTACGTTTGAGTACGATATAATTCCACTCAGATAGAGCTAAGATATCTATATCAAGTGTTTGTATTGAAAGCAAACACTCGCGAAAATACTTGTTTATTAGGTCTAAACATTGTTGATATTATTTATTCGACACAAGCTTACTCGGTAAAATCTAAAATGAGTACTTCTTCCTGGAGATGTCTAAATAGGTCCATAGGATCATCACGTCAGCTAATTCTGCCACTAAGTGTCAGTGTACATAATTAATTCCGATTTGAAGAGTGCTACGAGTACAGTGGAGGAATTCTATAGCTGAAGAAATTATTGGGACTAAAGAAAAAGCATCTTACATCTCAAGACAATGTGCGGTGTGGTACTATATAAACATTTAAACTAAACAATTATGCACCAGCAGGAATGAAGCATGTCGTTTACCATCAAAAGAATGGTTACAAAGAAAAAAGTTTTAGCAAATTAAGTGTATTTGGAAGAAATCATTACAAACATGAGGTTAAAAGCTATTCAATAATGTAATTCTTTTCGATAGCAGCTTTGTTAGAAATTACAACTTTGACCATCAGAAGAAAAACAAAACCTTATTCTCACAAGGATAAACAATCTTTAAATCCTTTTAATATACTTATTGGTAGGTAAACATCAAAATTTCATTTAGCAATACATTATATAGCACAATTTATAATACATTACCACGTTAGATACTTTGATCCGATTGTTACTAACTTTCAATATATCTGAATGTTATAAGAGATACCATTGGAAAATGACGTTGTTAATATTGTCGCGTTGGATAGCTAACAAGTATTCCATTAATACTACTTAGACATGGCAACAAAAGTGCTTAAGCATCTAAAAGCAATGTGCAGTAGCCAGCGTAGGTGTTAAACGAACAGTTGCCTATATTATCGACGCGACGTCAAATGTTATTGAAGATGATATATCAACAGATCGATAAAGAGCTTTACAGTGTCCGTGTTATATAATGTTTGGTTGGTTTTAAAAGTAGATATAACAATAGGTCAACTGGTCCCGGCTGTATCACTCAGGCGTTGGGACGTGGGAGGTGCATTAAGAAAGAAATCAAGATCGTCGTTGCAACGTAAGCCAGGTGATGCATCGCTCCCAAGCACTCGCGAGATCCGAGATTAGATCGCGTTCGCTTTCTAGCGCAAACTGCTTCGGGGCGTTCAGTTAGATTTGTTTGCCCTTACGCGATTCGTCTTCCATGTTTGCTTTCTTTCCTTTACAGTAAAGTGTGGCGGGATTTACTTTTTCCCCTTGTATTCGCCGCACTTTATTTATCGGGATTTGTTGTAGGTGTTAAATAGAGTTAACTTACTGATTTCCTTTTCTCACACCATTCACGTGTATTTCAATAAAAATACATATGCATGAGCTATTATGTACGATTTTCTGTAATATGTTTGATTATAAAAAGAGTTCGTATTCGTCGTCCTATTATATAAAAGCCAATGTGTGTATAACAAAGTGATTCAGAATCAAAAGGTAATAATAGGTATCATATGTTTAAAAAAAGGGACTTTACAAGCATTGATCAATACACATATATTTCTGTAGAATATACTAAAATGTGTAAGAAATCATAAACAATGTATTTTGAGAGAAAATTTTAATTTAATATTAAACAAATATAGCTTTTGTTATTTTTTTAAAAAAAAAACGGTTGATAATATACAACTTGAAATCTCAAAGAAGTGTAAGGTGTACTGTTAAAAACAGAGATCTAAACTTCATTATCTTGCTTCTAGTTCCCTCGACATTTAAATGTAAACGGATATGTTATTCATAAACATTGTACGCTGTTAAGTAACTCTTAATTACTTATGACAACGTTCAAGTAATATTCCATACAATATTCATCTACGATCCGTAATCGTACACTGTTCGAGTTAAGTGGTAACTTAGAAGTCTAACCGCATGAACTCCAATTAACTAAATTGGAGTCAATATACGAACGCGCTAATTGTTATTCCGCAAATTTGTCGATAATTTGTTTTGATGGCGCTATCAAGCCAATGGATTACTTTATTTACCTGCTGCGCTATTATTATTACCTCAGATAATTCAAAAAACGTATTTCTTTTATTTATTTATAACATAAGATAGCCTTTTATAATTTACATAAAAATCTTATTCGTCATCTTGAGACGTACGACGTTAACTTCGTTACACTACTAATTACACTAGCTATGGCGCCCTTCGACCCAGAACACAGTAATGTTTGCACTGTACTGTTTGGCGGCGGAAATAGGCTCTGCGGTGGTACCTACTTAAACAGTCTCGGACAAACGAGACCTACCACCAGTATATCCCGTATTTTCACTCCCAATCTTTGCTAATAACTAATTGTTATTATGTACGTAACAAATTTTACATTTTTGTTCAAAGTTATTTTATTAATTCATTCGTACAAAACGAAGAGGTGACCGCACTGGTAAATTTAAGGCCTACTTTACTTACTTTATCATGTGACAGTTGTTTAACATATTACATAAAAGCAAATCTGAAAATATCACTTTCCATTTCACACAAACTTTCTGACAGATACTGTAAAACAAGAAGCGAAAACGCTTTATCTCTAACACAACCCTGAAACTTGGCGGTGTTATGTTTTCTCTAAAGAAATTTACATAAAGCTTATTAAACAAATTCTATAACTTTATCAATATAAAAATAAAATTTTAAAACAAATTAAATATTAGCAGAATTGTGACAAGGTAAAGCTAGAGGTGTGGAAGGTGGTGTATAGTCCCATACAACAACTCACGGGACCCAAGCCAACTCCACCTGGTCATGGTGCACCCTATTAATCCACCAACGAGGATCTTGCTCCAACCAACCCTCATTGGGCCAAAGTGGGAAGAAATGGCACAAAACTCCTCATATAAATGTTTACAAACGACGACCACTGGTGCCCGGCGGTATCGGTGGCCATGCTGACTGTAGACCGATCGATGTGAAGATCTTTGGGGCGAGGCCTATGTCCAACAATAGACGTCTATGGGCTGATGACGAAAACTAAAAATTTAAGAACATAGATGTTTTCGTATAAATGATTTTTTTTAGGTTACCAAATATCAAAACCGTAGTAAACTTTTTTTATTCTACGAAACAAGGAGACGAGTGAGACTTTCACCTAATAGTAAGCAATATGCTTGCCTTTTATATCGTGGCGCTAGTTACGATGATACACACTGCACCACATTATGCTCCTCGCTTTGAAAGATAAGATATTAAGTCTCTATACCCCAGTAATTCCATTAGCTACAGCTTCCTTCAAACCGGAATACAGTAATGTTTGTACATTACTGTCGGTGGAAATATGTGCTGCGGTGGTACCTACGAAGACGTTCTCTGGCAACAGAGACCTACCACCAGTCATCTAATAAAAACTCTTTTTTTTTGTTAAAGAGAAATATAGTTTATTTTATCATCATCATCATCATTAACCTACTAACCACACCAAACTCCTGCTATTGAATATTGATCCCTTCAAAACATTGCAACTTGACCTGATTCTTTCTCTGCTTTTCGTTACTTTCTTACTTTTTGAACATGCCTTCCTGTGATATATTTTTATTTGACTAAGCGACAAGACAAGTGACACGTTCACTTGATGGTAAGTTATACAGCTGCCATAACAATGCGGTGCTAGTTAGGATAATATACACAACATGATATTATGCTTATCGCTTTGTTTGGTAGAACGCGGCGAGCCTTTCTTCATGTGAATATTATCATCAAGCACCCTTAACTAATTTAACTTTTAAGTTATCCCGAGTTAAGTGTAGACTAATAATCTTATGTATATCTAACTTTATTCATCGTTAATAATTAATTGCGCGCAATCATAGTACATCAACTTGTATAATTCTGTACTCGGTATGCGATAGTAAAGTAACGATGGCTAGTAAACTACGCAAGATTTTTTCTTATATCCTTATTCATTATCTTTTAAAACGCCGCAGAACTTATGTTCCTTGTGCATTAAACACTATCTGCTCACTTGAACAGTATTTTCCCGGCTTTGCTGCGTCCCGGGCCCCTCGATCAGATAGCGGGGCCCGCACGAACCGACACTATACACTTATTTATTTACCGTACTAAGAAGATTATTTACGATGTAAAACGTGTAATAGCTCCCAGTATTCCCTTGTTTTACTTTTTTCCTATAAAAAAAAACCCAGCTTCCATAGCATGCATCATTTGAGGCATGCTTCGTGTATATTGCAATTTCAGATATAAAAATATTAAAAGCCCGGGGCTCCAGTTGCTCTAACGATTATATCTATGGAGCGTAGTTCGTTCGCTCATAACCGCTATATTTTTTGTAAAAAAAAATTGAATATGGTCTAGAGAAACATAGCGAATACATTAGTGTTATTCTTTTATTATACAAAATGAAAGAATGTTAACTTATTTTGTTGATGAATGTCCGGGATTTTTATAATTTTGTATTACTTACGAAATTTCCATGATAATAACTTGCACATATTTCATTGAGGTTATTGGTCTCGAGAACCGGAATACATAATTTTTGTTAAAAAACAAACAGAGGTCTCATTGATACCTATTTAGACGTACTCTACTGTATCTTTAAGGAACTTTAAACCCGAAAAATCTGTGTTATTATTATGTTCTTTGACAAGAAAGAAAAGAAGTAGATTTCACTCATACCAAATCTTAGAGATATCTAAAAAGTATTTATCTAGTATCAATTAAAAGGAGCGACAACGATTTATTATCATATAGTAATGGACTTATGCTTATCATCTCTTCGTATTTGGAAATTAGTTCGAAGGGTTATTCTATTGAAAATTTTAAGTTTTATTCCCCCTTTCCGCCCCCTAAGGGCGGCATTTTGAAGCATCTACTTCATACCTTTGCTTCTGTTACTGCTAAAATTTAAGATTTTTCAATTAACCCTTTTTAATAGCAGTCCATAATATTTTGAAGATAAGTACACAAGAGTTTACAAAAAGATAAGTCGTGCTCCAACAAAATATTCGGAGTAAATTTTATTCGTGCAAAACGGATTTCGGATAATGTTCCTCCCATTAGAGGTTCGGAAAATGTGATCTTTTTTAGGCTCTTTGCTTTATGATTCATATTATGAGGGTATAAAAATATTTGGGAAATTTTGTAATAATGCACTGAACTGTATAAATTATTGATTACATCTTGAACGTATAGTATTAACTTAGATATGAAGGATATTAATGATTACAGACGTTTTTAGAAATTGTACACGAATAGAGTCAATGACCGCAAGATCACGAGCACACAAGAGACCCATATCCAACAATGGACATCGTTTGGGTAAGATGACGATGATGAGAATTAATAATGTATATTATTCAGTATTTTAAGTCGTTCTATCATGATAACATCTCAACCGATGAACGTCTAGTGCTGGACTGTCTGGCGCTGTTTGGGTCCATTGGCACCCAACGATTCTTTTTTTAGTCAGCACATATAATAATTAAAGTTTAATATTTAATTAACTTTTTATTAATATGTAATGGAATAGGAAGCTTGTTCCATCTGAATTCATTAAGTCAATGCTAGTCACAGAAAGATAAAAGGGACGATTTAACTTTGAATTATGAGTAGATAAAAAATCGTAAAGTTAGATATGGTAGCGTGCGCAGGGGCATTCAAACCCCGCTTCGGCTACCAATAAAATATAAAGATGGCGCCCACCATCGAATAGAATGCCCCATAAAACCCCCTTGTTGTGCCATTTAACGGGTGGCCGGCATAAAACTATTTATAACTTGGTGAAGAAAGTGTTTCGTATAGGTTGCGAGCAATAAATATTAATATTGTGAGCTCAAACTTTCGTTTATGATCGCTCCTTTGCTGTATCGGTGAAAGTAAAGTATCACAATGGGCTACCCTATGAAAACTAATTTATTCTTCAAGGACGAAAGTGAAATCTAAGTTATACAATTTACTCCATTATTATTTGTTTCATCCCTGACAAACGTTACAAACAAAGAACAACCTTCCAATTGTCATTACATAGTATTGTTATTTTGGCTGTTTCAGAGATATAACGTTAACGGTGAAACGCTTTTAGGTCTTGTTTTATTTCCATAAACAAAAACGAACAAGTAATAATATCGAACATCACTTAGATATGTATGTTAATAAAACAAAATATATATTTAATTAAGTTATAAACCATAACGTTGAAATTACACATATTTGTGCAGAAAACTTTCTAACGAATAGTAGTAGATTTTTTTGTTGATGCATATCATTAATGATTTATGCCATTTGGTATAGATAAATATTAATGACCATTACAAACTGGAAAATATATTTTGTATGAAGTAGTATACAAAAAAATATACGAAAATACAAAGAAAAGGTATGTAATAGATATCATAAAAAAGGTGTTGTAATATTTTCCTTTGTTTATCCTTAGAATCGCTTGTACGAAAATTGGTTCAATTTCGTCGTTCCGTTTTTATCAATCGTCATAGTTACTCTAATCCAAAAAAGAAATTACTTTGTAACACGTAAAGATACGTAGGTATTTGAGTGGACTTGTGTTTTACATATTATTTTAGTAATAAAGGTATATTACAAACAGATTTGTTAATGGTTAGGACCACTAAAAACTTGACTTCATAATGTTTACAATGTAACTGGAACGGAACAAAATAATCAACTAATTACTATTACTTTCGTACATCAACAGGAGGAAATAACGAAACTTAATTTACAAATAAATCCCATTAGTTGTTCTAATGTCCGATCTTCTTACCGAGTTACAATAAAACAAAGTTGATTAGGACCGACGCGATGTTCCGGCCATAACCTGATAGTTTAGTATAGAGATACATCTCACGGTACGTAATGCTCCAATAAAATGTTTATTATTACTGCTAGTCGTTTTAATCACATTAGAAGCCTTCACTAGGCGTAAATCGTGTACAATGAACCGAAAGCTATAAAGTAGAAAAACCAGATTTAATTAAGGATGAAATGTGACACGACGTTGGAAACTGGAGTAAAAGTTAAATGTATCGCCGAGTGCGATTCTTAATTGCGAGATAACAAAAAAAAATAATTCGAAAGAACAGGGAAAAAATGAAGACTAACAGAATTTCATTAAGCGCGCTTCCGTCAGCAAACATTACGTTTCATATGAGAGGGCTTTGTTCAATGGGTGGTAGAGGAAACAATTCCCAATTTTCTCCCGTCTTCCCCTTTAAGCAAATCCGCACGAATTCTTAATCCTTATACGCCCCGAGCCCCGAAGGATCGACGCGGAGACAAACAATTTCTGAAAGCGACAGGCTTTACATAAAGTAGATCGCTGATTAGGTTTTTGCTTTCGACAGTAAGCGATAGCAATGTAACGCTAGTTAAGATAATATACACAGCACTACATTGCGCTCATCGCTTCAAGAAAAAGATGTTAAATAATTACTACAGTGACTTCACCATCTTCGAGCCCTTCAGCCCGGAGCACAGTGTGATAGTACCTACCTAAACGATCACCGTCAACAAACACCTACTTTAGTTTAAAGTTTATATTTTGTAAACATTATTATTTTTTGTATATTTCTTATGTGTGTGTCGGTTTGTTTGTTTGTATTTATTGTATATACATCTAACATATGTTGTTGATACTCACAATATTTTTACACATACAAATATTGAGACAGCAAAGAGAGAGAGAGAGAGATTTATGAACTAATATAATAAATTGAGTTTAATTACATGAATATATTCCCAAGCGGAGTCACTTCTAGATGTGAGTGAGTAAATGAAATGATCCTTGCGAATCACTGCACCATTCCATGTCTTTATGTCAGGAGAACCCGCATTTAGGAGCCAGTACGATGGGACTAACAGCTTCTCCCGCTTAATTGCCATGCCCTGGTGACGAAATAAAGAAAGTTAAATAGAAGCTTGCTTCCACTGTGATCCTTTGAAAGGAACTTTTCCATTATTTTTATTTTATTATAAGAAATTCATCTAAAAGCTCATTTGGTATTAAAAGTCATTAATTTATTTAGTCGTCGGAGTGATAACAGGAACAGCTCTGAAGAATAAATGTTAAGAGTCGTTACTCCAGTTTTTCGACAGGAATAGGAGCAGTGCTTTTTGCTTGACGATTAAGTACATATTCAGATTAAGTATTTTGACGTTCATTAAAAAATGTTTTCTTTTTAAGTAGCTAATCTATATGTATAAGAGATTTTCACCTATGTAGAGACATATCGATATATCTGCAACCGTAGGGCCTTTTTTTTATTTTTGTTTTCGGTGAGGAACTCTTCAAAAGATACCCTGCTTCTGAAGGGAAGTCAGGGTTGTGTGAGATTTTTACTCACTAAAACCTCCTCGGTGCTCTGCTTCAGTGCATTCGGAGAGACTCTGGGATCTATTAGAGAACGCAACGATGCCCCTATACATTTTGTGTTACACGTCTCTGAGGGTCACCTTCTACGACAGGCAGGGCTTACCGTAAGGTCTAGCTAGAGACTCAAAATTTCGTAGGAATATTCCTTTTACCAAGTATAGGGCAGCTAAGAACGGATTTTACGAATTCATATCTTCAAAAGGGGGTGCAGGGGTGTTAATAACAAAAAGGGGACTGAGAGGCGGCGGGAATATATCTGACAAGTTTCAAGTCTAAATTTCAAATCTCATTCTATATTTCAGCCAGCAAAGTGATCGAGGAATAGCTGGTATGTTTGTATTAGGTAGGTTCAATTTAACATTAGTAATCATTTAAGAAAGCTATTTTAATTTGATCATCTATTAATTTTAAGTGTCAAGAGCGAGCGGTTGTAATTTAGAAACACATTAGATATTTCTCTCGATATTTCTGTATTATACATAATTTGGCCTGTAATAAACGACCTGTCATCTAAATCAACCGTAATAGTAGACTCTAATTTTATGCGTTGATTTATTCAAATCGATTCCAAATAATTATTTTTGAGCATGGACGCCATTATTTTAACCATTGTTTAGTATTGCCGTTGAAATATGAGCTGGTGTGGCCGAATCGTAAGCTGATTTATTCATTACTGTAGGCGTTCGTTCTTCGCTTTAAAGACATCCATCGGCTACATGATAATTAAATTTGACCCCGGGCGTTAGGAGGAAACAACTATTGCCTCATATTTATGATCACAACGAAATTTACTTGACACATTGAAACACCGGGTGCCGGGCTGTTCCTATTATCGGTTGTAAATATAGTTAACGCCGTCGACTTTAAACTTTGATGGGTTTGTTTCTTTATTGGCAACCCTCTTGTTACTTAAAGTAAACTGTATTTTTTTTTTCTCTATCCATAATATATCTTAAACGAGTTATAAAATAGCAGAGCTTTTTATGTCATAACAAAAGAAATACATGATTTATTAATACACTTATAATTTTTCATTAGTATAACAAAAAAATTTTGCTATTTTATTAGGTACTCATGAAATTATAACAAGAATGGTTCCCGACGGCATTGCTGACTGTAACACCTCCTCATTTCCCTTTGGGGAAGGAATTTTGTAAAATCTGTTCTTAGCTAACCTATACAGGGTAAAAGGAATATTTCTACCAAAATTACAAGTCTCTGGGCCTTATTGATATAGATATCGTGATATGTCTCTACACAGATATCACTCTTATATATGTATTATAAATTAACAACATAGATAATACTAGAAATATCCTGTAGAAGATATATCTAGTATGTGAATAGTCAGTCATATTTAGTATTTTGCGTTCATGCCTAAAAGCGATAAAAATTAATATGGTTTTAATGAGAGCCCCCCAACGTTCAGTGCTGTTAACCGACACATAAATACGTCCACGGGTCCCGTAGCCGTCACAAAAACTCAAAGGGATTTAATATTATGGAGATATGTTGCCGGATACAGTGCCATTAGTAGGTCGCTGTAAATTTTACAAATTAGTGCCACTATGACAAACTAAAATTAATGAACTTTTGTCGTCGCCGGTTTAAGTTTTTTTTTCATCTCGTAAATGCGCTAATGATCAAGCACATGTCACCACTGCCACTGAAAATGTCTTGTATTTCTCTTTTTTTTAATATCTTTGTGTTATTTTAGTATATATTCAGGTCATTGTACTGCAGTTTGAATAGATTTGATGTAAAATATTTATGGCCACCATATAGTCTATCCTCGATTTGATGATAACTCTATAAGATTTATTACAATGGAATGGATGCAGCGATGACATAAACTATATGAGGATGATTTTCTATACGAAGAATGGGTTCAAGATAATAATATGTTCATTGATAAGCCTATTGATACATTTAATCAGTTGTTATTTTGTATTTAATTAATTTCTTACTATTTCTCGTTTGTTTACTGTCTTCTATAATATTTTCTCTGAGAATGATCGACAGAGTTTTTTGTCAGATAGCGACCTAAATGTATTTACGTATTAAAAATAAATTAATATATATGTACTGGACAAAGAATAATATTCGTAAATTCGGCGACAAAACTACATTTAATTAAATGTCACTTCCGCCTGAACAAACTGCCGTAATACTATGAAAACATGTACCGTTAAAACATGTTACGCAGAAATACGTACTAAGGATCCTATTACAATACGCGAGGGGCTCTGAACTTTGATTAAAATTTCATAACCCCAAGCTTAGGCTGGCAGGCCCATTGTGAAATTTAACAGGCCTATCCTCAATATTTAATGAGCGTAAACTTTGTTAACAAGTGTAAAAAAAACAACAAACATTTTCGATTATATTACCTTAGCACCGAGTATAAACAACGAGCGAATTTTAATGAAATGTAAACAAGTAATCTTAATTTTTTGAATTTCATTGTTTTGCTACGTAAACATTAACCAGAATTGTATATAAAAATTAACTATCTAGAATTAGGTTTATAAAATCGACAAGGTGTAAATTCTAAAGAATCGTAATAACAACAACCTCCGTTGCATAATGGAAAAGCTTCTTGCCATGGTAAACAAAGCTTCCGCTCTGGTTTCCTAAGTACTATGAGTTGTGGAGATTGAAAGCTGGTAGAATTTCCGGAATAGGTATAAAACCATAGCACTCATTTTCAATATACCGTTATAGAAGCATGGGTATGGTTACAAAATCTTATGGAGTTAAGTAGAAGCTTGAGTGATTGTAAATAAAAACATACAATCGTTCCTTCCGTCAAACTTTCTGAATCATATTTCACTTAACTATATATATATATATATATGTGTGTATATATATATACATATTTCTATTTAATAATTAACTAAGTATCAGTATTTTAAAAGGGTTAGGTTACTGTATACATGGACTACAATTTTAGTAGAGCTTCGTAGGGTTTAGTCAAACGTCTTCCAGTCTCACGGGACGACGACCGGCCATAATTCATCCAACTATCGCCATCAAAGCGCCCAGAAAGCTATATATCAAGTTTGATAGTCAATTATTGGTAGTCGATTCTGAAATCTGCTGTCTTTGGGTTATCTTAACCATGCCACTGGGATAGGCTTATACTACTAAGGTATGCGTAAGCTTCAGTTTAAACCGATAAAGGATATATAGCACTCTAGGGATAGTATTGTCTGCATGAATTCGAAAACTATATGAAATAAATATATGTAATAAATATTATGTTTATTTTAAGTAATTAGTTATGTTATGATATGAAGTCATGTTATTATATATTATAAAATGGTTATGCTTGATATTAAGTGAATGTAAGTACGAAGAAAAAATTTAACATCATTCAAACGTTTGCATATAAATTTTTGCGAAATCAAATCAGACCTCTATGTTTTAAGGCAGGAAAATTTAAATAGGGGGAGGTAAGTGAATTAAAGCGATTGTGCTATCCTGCATGATATACAAATATTACCATTTATGTATTTAAAAGGAAATATGTACTACCATATACACAATGAGTCGTTTTGTAATCGATACCATAAATTGCAGTTTGTAGAGAAATATTTATCCATTATTATTTTAACTAATGGTAATTAAATGTTAATTTTGCTTGTTAATAAGATATTGAGATATAAGGAAATCTTCACATTTTTCAATACAAAAAGCATTTACAAAGAGTTCAAATGTCCGTTACATTTCATTAGAAAATTGTACTAAACTTACATCCACATAAAAAATGTTATTAAAAATTAGATAGTAGGGCACAATATCGTTAATGAGAACGTAAAAGATTAATTATCTAGTGTTAAAAAAAGTAAAGGGGTCGAATACCAAAACGGAGAAGTATTTATTATTAGACGAATACCAAACTAACGGCCGACTCTAATGTTGGGAAACTATAACAGAACTGATCCCGACATAATGACGGTCCCGCGACGGGGCTATTTAATGCTCTCCGAAAATTCCTAGCGCTGACATCACATTCTTCACATGAAGCTGCGACACCAAAGAGCGAACTAATACTATTGGACTTAATTGAAATTACTAGATAGTCAATGCATTACTCGGTAACATCGTACAACATTCTATGTACTCAAATTTAGAATGTCCACGGTCGGAGACGAAATCTTAACATTACAACAACAAATTCGTATTTGGGATAATGTTTGTTGATCAGTTGTAAATACGTAAATAATGCTATGTCCCTCCTAATAGAATTGTGAAGAAATAAATGCGTTCGAATGACTCTCTATTGGGACTACTAAATATTTTTCGAGAGCAACGGCGCATGTGATTAAAGGATGGGACATTATCTACGTCGCCTTTGTCCCCGATTGTCCTTGTTCTGTGGTCTGCGGTTGGAATTTCTTTACCGTTAAATTCAATATAACTCCTATTTTCCGTAAGTTAAGGTGTAGTTTGAGAGAGAGAGAGCGCCCGTTATACGTTTTGTATTGAGTTACGCAAACCTAATACCGTTTGCTAGACGAAAGCTGATCTTTCTCGGTGACATCTCTAGAGAACGTAAAGGATTATCGAACGACAATATGCATTTTTTTTACGTTGATCTCTATTCGTACGACGGAATTCAAAGAGAGCTGATGCTTTTAGATTAGGATGCTATTAAATTGCGCATACGGCTTTTGTCCTGACATATGGCCTTTGGGAGCAGATGGTTCTTTTGTGATCTTGCAAATGTTCAGTAGCGTAAGTAATTTTAAAATCTTTCCATATAATCGTAATCATCTTTGTAATTACTTATTTATTTTACATTTATCAATACGTTTATGATTCTTTCTCAATTCATTACTTCGTAAACACTAATATTTTTTAAGTAACTCCATTAAGTTAAGATGTAGTTGCATGATGCAATAAACTTCTGCAAGTAAAATTCGTCACATGTTAATTAACAGGTTTTAAAAATTCATGAAATTGTTTCGAATACTGAGAAAATATTTGCAAAATATACACAATAATGATTTTCTACATATAATGTTTATTATTTAACTAGCGTTATATGATTTAAAGTAACTGTCTATTATCTGCATTACAGAGACTGTTTTCTTACTTTAATAATTAACCTATAAAATAGTTATTTATTACGTAAAACCGTTGTCAAGCTTCACATATTTAAAAAAATGCCTTCAGCAAATAATTTGAAAATAAGTTAAAGTCCTTTGTTAATAGGACGGGTACAGGGTCCTGTAAAATTACTTACCACTACTAACTGCTAATTATTCACAAGTTTATTGTACAAAGGACATTTAAAATTGGATCCCCGGTTACTAAATTTTAAACTTTGGCACATGCTAGCGGCCCAGTAATTACTATTCAAACATACAAACGTTCAGAACTAAATTTTATTCCATATAATACTATCTGCGTTTCTATCCCTTTTAAACAATAAAGTAAGTTTAATTATAAAACTAATTCCATTATCCCGTCCTAATCCTCTCCGTGGTCGTTTTCACGCTCACATATATTATTGAGTAAGTGAGAGAAATTATCCATAATTTTGTGTTTTACATTCGTTTTGTTTCTTAAGTGTATATATAATGATTACTCGTGGTAGGTCTCTATTGCCGGAGACTGTGTAGGTACCACCATAGCGATAATTTCTGCTACCAAACAGTAGTGTCTCAACATTACTGTGTTCCACATGGAAGCGGCAATGGGCAGAACATATCGCTCGGAGGACTGACAGCCGATAGGGCACTAAGATCCTCGAATGGCTATCGCGTACCGGTAGACGTAGTGTTGGCAGGCCTCCCACCATGTGGTCCGCCGATCTGGTTAAGATTGCGGGAAGCTGCTGGATGCGTGTAGTGTAGGATCCATCGATGTGGAGATCTTTGGGGGAGGTCTATATCCAGCAATGGACGTCTATCGGTTGATAATGATGACATGGAAGCTAGTTGTAGGTAGTGATTTTACTGGAGTAATGAGACTCAATATTTTATGTCTCAAGGCGACGAACGCAATGTGGTGCTGTGTATAGCTTCCTAACTAGCACAACGTTGTTATGGTCAGGCGTGTCACTTACCATCAAGTTACCATTCTGCCCGTTTCACCGATTCGTTGAATAAAAAAAGAATAAGTACTAAAATATTATATCGATACTACAACGAAAACTTACATTGCTAGATTTTTTCTTTTAAATTTAAGATGGCTGTAATATCTAATACATTGTGGGTATTGATAATCAATTGAAATCTTTGTTCTTCTATATATACTGTTTATCGTTGAATAACTTAATAATTTTCCTGTTGTACGAAGATGTAACTTAATTTTGCACTTTATAACGATAAATATTTTTAACATTTCTCTACTATTTATTTAATCTGTATTTTAATTCTTTGATCAATTTGGATAAGATTTTTTATGGAAAAGAGCTAAAGGATTTAGAAGGTTTTACTCTTGGAAAATTAATCAGTAAAGAGAAATCTTAAACAGGCTTATTGGAGGTAATTAAAAAAATCAAGTTAACTCTATTAGAAATAATGTAAAGTTGAGAGTGGATGTAGATAGTGTAAATGTAGTGTACACGGCTGACTTACAGATTCCGGATCTGCGAGCCCTCGGTCTAATAAAGCTGTAAGTGTACTCAATAAGACTAACATCACAAATAATTTTTAAAAACAAAGGCTGATTTAATACAATTTTTTTTTCAAAATCGTATGTAATTAGACGTATTTATTATTTTCTATACTGAAATCATTTAAAATTGTTTCATTTGATTACCAACAACACTAATGGTACTTTTACAAGAGTTCAAATTAGGTTCTTGATGATAGGGATAGCTCTTTGAAATAACTGGGAAAAGTCTTGGAAGTCTAGAGACTCTATATGTTGAATTATAAATTGTCGGTTTTTCTGAAACGTCGGATAAATTTAGCGTGGCCAAGTTTTAATCTGTTATCACTGACTTATCACTATTGGAATATAGTGGACAAGTGAATATAGTATGTTATCCGATAAAACCGTAGTACAGACCGACCCGCTTTCGCTATGGGCTCGTAAAAACAAGTTTTCCCATTATTCCCGTGTTGACCCGTCGACGTCGTTTTTGATAAGGGTGCGAATGGTAAAAATAATCGATGTTGATTTCGTTTTGATTTGTCCGCACTCGGATAATAGCAGTTTCATGAGTTGATGAGCGACTCCAGCGATCGAGTTGATATTGGATTTATATGTAACAGATATATTGAGTTTCTTTATTCAACGGGAAGCTGTATGATTTATCGAGGAGTCGAAGTTCGGCAGTTATTTAGTTTATGATATTTTCTTCAATATAAATATGTATGTAAATTGTTATTTATGTACAAAGTAATTTAATAAAAATAATCCAAAGAAATCATACTGATATATCTATATAACAAAAGAGTTTTAATTTTCATTCAAGCCGGCAATGTAATTAAAATAATATTTATTTTATTTATTATTATAATTAATAAAATATATTTAAAAAAATATTCTATACCTTTAAAGCTTTGAAGCTTTTCAGTTGTAATATTTTTTGATGGTTGTAATGTGATCAGTTTAAAAATGAATAATTAAAGAATAATAAAAAATTTATAAATGCATAAAACAAAAAAAAAATCGAAAAATTAGGAACAATAAAAATTAGATCCTTGAAATAATATTTTTTCTCTATTCCTTATTATCAAAGTATATTTTATAAAAATTCATCTAAAAAAAACAAGTAAAAAAATAAAAAGGAAATCAAAGAAATAAAACAAAAGAAAATAAAATTTCATAAGTGTATATTTAAGTTTTCATCATTCTATAGATTTTCTCGTAATATTTACAATTATATACAAACTTTAATTAATCTATATTTATTTACAGTCTGTTTACATAGATGATTATAATGATTTATTGTCTTAAATGCATCTATACATATAATTAAAAAGTTTTAAACTTTGGCATTTCATAAGTTAAGCGATCCAATTATTAATTTTTTTTTTACAACTCGAATATGTTATATATACAACGGTCTACATTTAATACCTAGGCATATCGCAGAATAAAGGAATTTAAACTATATTAAAAAACGGCATCCTTATTTACAAATAAATGCAACGTTAAAACAAAATGTACAAAATAAATACAATTTACAAAGAAACTTAATTTATTATCACTTTTAGTCGGACTAATAAGATTATGCTTTACATTATGAACGTTATGTTACCTGCGTTGGAGCATGCGCTACGCCCAGAGCTGCGCGTGCGGCGGCATTCGGTGTGTGTGGGGGTCTCGTGTGTGGACGCTGGCTGGCATGGCCAAGCCATCGCCAAGCAGGGGTGGGAGCTTGCCCGGTGGCGGAGGAGGGGGCGGCGCCGGTGCCCGCCCTGCCCCCACTGGCGACACCGACGCATAAATATTTACAGTGGAGCGATGGTATTGACACTTCCTCAAGTCCGGCATCGCGAACCTTAACTTTTGCCAAAACTGTCTATCACCCCACTCTATACACGTATTTGCTTTCAAACACAATCTAAGTTCTGGGTCGATGTCCCTATTCGGCAGCTCACCGAGCAATATGATTATCAGTCTTCTTCGCCTCTCTTTTAACACCTCGTGTAGCGCCGTTTTGAACTCGAAACGACACCATTCATTGTTAATAAAGTTCTTCGATAACACAATTATGGTCCGTTTGGACGATTCGACCGCTTCTATTATCGTGTCCGCAACGTAAGCTGAAGCGTTAAAGTCGCGGTAATGTAGGCACAGCCGGAAACTCGGGTCGGTTGATTCTAGGCCGGGCGCTAACATTTGGGCGACGAACGACTCGTCCTTAACGCTGTAGCTGATGTAAGCGTCAAATAGACGGTCCTTGTCGGCTTCTTCATCGTATGCGGTGCTCTTGTAACACATTCTGAATCCGCAATGATAGTATACCCAGACACGGAGTTCACGACGCCAATAAAATACACCACATATTAGTGCAGAGCTTAAGACGAAAACGCAGAGCGATATTAACAACAGAGGAAGATAGTCGTTTATAACCTGGTTTTCTATAATTGACGAACTTCCTCCAACATGACTTGTGCATATTGTTGAATTGAAATCAGCCATAAGAGGTCCTATTGTATTCGTTACGTTGTCAAATATGCAAGTAATTTTGTCTGCATCTTCCACTTTGCCCAAGTTGTTTTTAAACCAATTTCGGAATTTATAAATATATTGACAATCGCACGACCAGGCGTTGCGTGATAAACTTATTTCCACTAAATATGGGTTCATTGTAAATTGCCAAACAGCAAAACTGTAAATTTTATTCCCCTCGAGCCGCAGTACTTCTAAATGCCTCAATTCCATAAAAGTTCTATTGTCAATGTAATGTATTTTATTATCCTGCAAATGCAGTTCTCGCAAATTCTCTAGAGGGGACAGTTCGAAGCCGAGTAACTCTTTTATGTTGTTTTTCTCTAAATGTAGTACCGTCAAGCGTTTTAGTCCACTGAATGTATTGTTATATAAAGCGTCAATGTTGGAGTTATTAGCGTATAATATTTTCAAATTTTTTCTTCCGATGAACGCGTGGCTCGTTAAACCCCCAAAATTATTTCCATCTAAGTATAATTCAGTGGCATCCATAGGAATACTATTAGGTATCTCAGCGTATCCAGCAGCAGAACAGTCTACAATATTCGCTGACCAGGGTTGATCATGGTAGCACGTACAATTTGACGGGCACGTCATCTCACAATCACAAGCGTCAAAATCGCAACAGTGACACAGTGTAAAACAATGGGTTTTATATGTGCATAAAAATTGTGACGACTCGGCCTCTATAAGAGGTATGTAAGTCCTCTCTCGATTATATAGTAATTTACAATATATACTCTCTAAGTCCATTACCCTAGGATGCTGTCTAAGGTGATCGAGCTTGTTGATTCGCTGAAGCCATTCCATTGTACAATCGCACTGAAAAGGATTTCCGCCAATATAAAATTCGGGTAGGGGCCGCCCAGGATCGACCGGCGTTAGCCGAAGCGCATTGAGATCCATACTAGTTATCTGATTTGCATACAAATCGACTCTCGTTAAATTGGTTTTTCCGACAAAAGTTTGAGCTTCAACTTGCGTAATTTGATTATCGTTCAGAAACAAAAGCTCAACGCTGCTAGGAATGGAGAAGGCGGATATTTTTGTCATTTTATTAAAGCTCGCGTCTAGTGTTTGTAAACGCAATTCTTTATCTCGCCGATAATTATTTGCCAACTCTTTGATGTTGTTACTGTGGAGGTCCAGCCACTGAAGTGCCGTAGGAATTACTGAGTAATCAAACCATTCAATTTGGTTATCTGACACATTTAACCACAACAGAGAAGGTATATTTACAAATAGACCTTGTATATTTGTAAGTTGGTTCGCATCCAATCTAATCGCTTGTAAATTGGTTAAGGTCTCAAAGGCATTTGTGTCAATGTGTTTTAGTTTATTGCGAGCCAAATTTAATATTTGTAAGGTAGGCAAGTCTGAAAACACGTCTTTACTTATGTTTTCGATTTTATTTCCAATTAGACGTAATCCGTATACATTATGTAAACCAACGAAACTATGTGATTCTAATAAACTTAACTGGTTTTCTCCAAGGTCGAGTGTTCTAAGTAGTCTCATATTTCTAAGTGCTGTAGGTACTTTTCTCAGACGGTTTCCATTTAAGTTCAAGTCCTGTAATGATGAGGTATTGCGAAATGCTTCGGGGTGGAGTTCTTCTAGATGATTGTTATCTATTGATAATAATGATAACACATACAATCCGTTCAAGGCGTATGCATCAATATGGTTTATTTTGTTGTAGGATAAAATTAACGTATGTAAATTATTCATAGGTGCGAATGTGTCTGCAGCAATACTTTCTAGCATATTATGCTGGATATTTAATATTTGCAGGGTATAAAGATCTTTAAATATTTTTGGATCTAACTTGGTTAATCTATTGTTAGACAAGTTTAACAATACCATCCGTATCAAGCCAGTGAATGTGTTCTCATTTATCCAAGTACTTGTAAGGTGATTATTTGATAAATCTAAAGCTAACAATTGATCTAAGTTAGCGAAGAGACTCGGTGAAAGAACACTTATAGAATTATTTTGCAAATATATCTCTTTTATCCCTGGCCTGCAATCTTTAAACAGATCTTGTGGCAGAGCAACGATTTTATTGTTGGAAAGATCAATAATTTGTAATTGTTTTAATCCAGCTAAAGCTTTGTCAGCAACCATAGAAATTTCGTTATCGTGAATATGTAACTCTTTTAATCTTCGAAGAGCCATAAATCCATTTTCTGGCATCAAAACGAAGTGATTACTAGACGCGTCAAGTACTTCTATATCAAGAGAGCATGAAGCGCGTGATAACGGAGACGATGATGGTCCCGTTCCGTCCTGTTCGCTAATTAGAGCTTGATGCATTGCACGTTCTCTAAAACCTAAATCACTGACATCCTGAAGTCTGTTAGATGATACGTTCAAGTACACTAAATTAGATAAGGGACAAAACAAGTTTTCAGGAAACGACCAAATATTATTAAAACTGAGATCTAACTTTTCTAACTGACGAACAGCTGTAAAACTTTCTGATGCTATCTCTAAGCTCATAGCGGCCCACTCTGTATTTTTCGTTCGAATCGTTAAATTTCGTAGATCTCTAAGTCCGGAGAGCACGCCAGGTGGCCATCTTCCAATTTTACAGTTATCCAAAACAAGCTCGCGTAACTTTACTAAATGAGAAAAACTTCTGTCGTCCAGTGAACTCTTGTACATCATCTCTTCATTGCACTCTATTTTCAGTGAGGTCGTATGCTCCGATGGAATAACACTAAAGTTGGTCGTGTCGAACTCACTATTTATTGTACGGAGTTTACAAGTTAGAGAAACTTCATGTGCGTCATTTGGTCCCCTCAGCCACCATTGACAATCATCAGGCGCTTCGTATTTTAAAGGCAGTGAACTTTGATCGGCAACGTTAAAACCGATAACAAACCAAAACAGTATTTGGCTTAAAAGTCTATTCTTTAAATTTATTTGCTGAAGAGACATTGTGATTAAAATCAAATATCAAGGAAGAAGGAAAACAAGTACAGTAGGCTCAGTGTCATGTTTTTTCCGTCGGCATCCGTGTGTTGCGTCCCCTTGCCGGATGTGTAATATCCATCAATTTAGAAGTCTTACTTTGACGTTAATTTATTAAACAGTCCTTAATGTTTCATTGCACATGATTTGTTTATTAATCACAGTTTATATATATTTAAGTCCGTCCAAACATAATCAATTTCTTCACAAAAAAAATCACATTCTTTTTAAATGTTCTTGAGCACAACAATCCCGTTTAACAGTTTTTTAAACGATTGATGATAAGTTTTAATAATTTATTTTAAGTGACAAAGTCCGTAAGGTGGTAGTTTAACGTGTTGATAAGCGCGTCTTTACTATATCGTTCGCCCGTTCGGAGCATCGAGCGGCGCGACCGACCCTCGACGCTGCGGCAAGTAAACTGAATACTAGCAAAGGCATTGCAGTCGTGTTGAATACACGCTCACTCGTTGTGGTGGGGTAAAGGGGAGCGGGGCGCGATGGTCCCGAGCGATGGCGAATGTTCACGACGACTTATTACAATAAATAATTTTTTACGGAGCTTTAAAAGATTCGAACGAGATCTGTTATGTTCGACACTGAATGAGCGCGGATATCAGCTGTTGCAGGCTGCTAGATTACTAAGATCTTTAAAAAAAATTATCACAAATACACCTTCCATAAATAGCGTAAGTTCGTTATATATATATATACTATTTGGATTTATTTCTGATCACTATATCCGTACTCTTCGCTCCTTAATAAATCTTCCCCTTTGTGTCCCCACGTACTCCTTTTCTTTTTTCTAATACTCTTTTACCATCACGGCGGTTCGTTTATGGAACACCCTAACTGTCCATGTTTGATCTGCTAAATCACTATTTTAATCCAAAGGGCTTTTAAAAGAATACTATCATAATGTTTAATCTGCATTTATTTATGGTTACTACTTACTATCATTTTCTTCTAATTATCTAGTACACCGCTATATTTCTATTTCACACAGATCGTGTCTTATATATGTATATACATTTATATATGTATATATATATGTGTGTGTGTGTATATATATAAGAACCCTTTTATAATGTAAAATATACACGAAGATTTTAAATTTATTTTTCTTAATATGGAATATACGAATCTATTGTTGAATGTTGAATGTTAAATTATTCGAACAAAAAAAAATTTATACAAATAATAGTCTATATCTACAACATATATTAACAGTGTTTTAGAGTTGATAGAGTCATTTATTTGTGCTTATTAGGTCATCAATAAAATGTAAATAAAATGTAGTAAATTTATTAAATGTACTCTGAACGAAATGATAGCGAGCAATACTTTCCTATAAGTTTAAAAAAACTATTAATGGTTAACGGTTAGGCGAGTAGTTTATCCGAGTGAGCGCTCCTATTAATGATACAGCTAGTTTAATTATCGCATAACTCTATTACGATCCAAAATTGTACTATAAGGTCTAAAGGTTTCACCGTAGAAATATTGGGTGTTCGTCTATATTTTATACAATTAATATTATTTTTAAAATATATTTTGCTACGTTGTTTATTCAAAAAAAAATTATCAGAAAAATAAAAGTTTTAAAATAAAGCTCATAAGCCCATTTAAGACGTATAATTTTTTTCATATAAATCAAAACGAAATAATCTCCAGGTGAATAGAACTTTTAAATATTTCAAAAGAAATCCTTCAAAGCTCAAGAAAGCGGGATTAAAAACCAACCCTTTTAAATTTACGAATGGCAAAATTAAAAAACCAGCCATGGAATAAAAGTATTAAAGGTTTAAGGTAACAGAATTGGTAAATGCTTTAACAAAGGAGGACTGTGTTCACGCTCACCGGACCACACTGGATGTTAGACGGAAGATATCATTTTAATCCTTTTAGTTAAGTTGACTATGAAAAGATAGATGTCTTGCCGGTTTCCGTGTTTTTCTTTTGTCACTCAGCTGACGTTCATGCTCGACGTGTAGCAAATGGAAGGGACCAAAAATAACGTTGACGGTTGACATTTTTTAATATAACGTTATGAGAAAGATGATCAGAGATAGAACGACCAAATGGTCAATTGCAATAACAAAGTTATGATCTCAAGAAAAAAATCTTACTTGTTATAAATCGGAGAAAATTTATAAATATAGCAATATACAGCTTCAGTATATTCGTATATTATGTCTACATAATAAAATCATAATTTCATTACATTATACGTGCGGCAGGGGGTGCAAGGGTTCCCGCACAATAACTTATAAGATCCAAGTCAACCCCTCATGTTTGTGGTGCAGCTAGCTAATCTACAAATCAGGCTCTTACTCTTACCAACCCGCTTTGTGCGAGCGTGGTGGAAAATGGCCCAAATTCCTCTATATGAACCCTTAGAAACAGCAGCCCTTTGCGCCCGGGAGTACCGGAGGTCATGTTGACTGTCTCGTGAAAGATTCAGGAAGCCGGTGAATGCGAACAGCGCTGGACCGATCGACGTGGAGATCTTTGCAGCTGTGGACGTTTATCGGTTGATGATGAATGAATGGTCTACGGCAAGAGAGACCTATCACCAGAAAGCAAATAGACACAAAGATTTATAACACATTTTTTTGATCAAGGGTTAAAACGTATTTCGTTTGCTGAATTCATATTGATGTATCATATATTAAAAGCTATGCAAAAATCTTATAGATATACATCTTCAACGTCAAGAAATCATTGATTTCTTTTCTCTAAAGTAGTCCATAGCAGGTATTAAAAGAAATAAATCCTTCAATTGTAGATAAACAGTATGTTAGTTGTTCGTGTCGGGCTTGTCATAACATTATGTTAAACTTAAAGTCGCGATGACTAAATTACGATTCGAGTTATGTTTTTTTTTTAAAAAAAAACACATGTTATATTCGGTTGTTTAAAAAAATACATTTATCAAGGAGACGAAGCGTGTTAAAGTTATTACACGAGAGTGTTTCACATCACAATCTGTCAGTCTCAAAATGAATAATGACGTATCGTTTTCGCTTATATTCGCCGTGAGGGCATCTTTCCACCAACACATCGATACTTCATCGAAAGCGTAGGTTGAGACAACGATTAAAATAATCCCTGGCAATCAACCTGTAATGGCTGGGCATAAACGATTCGAAACAGACTGCGTGAAATGTCTTTTATGGTCATAATTGTCTCTCATCACATAAATTCGCTCAGTTATATATATTACATTAGTTATTTTACAATGAATAAAAAAGCTTGGTAGTTACCATGTAGGTAGGTACCACCGCTGTGTCTATTTCTACCGCAACACAGTAGTGTGCAAACATTAATGTGTTTCGATTTGAAGGGCGCTGTAACTTTTATAATTACTGGGATCACGGACTCGACGACTTATATCTCAGACGATCAGCGCAATATATATCATATTAACTAGCGCCACGTTGTTATGGGCAGGCGTATCACTTACTTACAGATGAAAATCGAACTCGTTTGATCGCTTAATTGAATAAAAAAAATCCTTGTAATAAATCACAAGAAGTATTAGTTAAGGATTACCTTAATTAAATTCTTTGAAGTAAAGTCAAAGTGTAGCTCGCTGGCCTAATGGTTAGAGCGTGCGGCCTTCATTCCGAAGGTCGCGGGTTCGAATCTTGGCATGTACCGATGACTTTAATATTTAAGTTATGTACATTTGTGAACTTTAGTAACATCAGCGAAATACAATCGGAAAAAAAAAATCGTGAGGATACCTGCACATGAATTAGAATTTATTCTAAGGTGGTGGTGACTATGGCCCATCGCCCTTCTATTGAGGGTAGACCTGTGCCCCAACAGTGGGGACGTAAATTGACTGTTGAAAGATAAAAAGTTAAAGTAACCACTACACATCCCGTTCATGCACTTCTTTATCAAGTTTTATCAAAGTATTATCTTAAATAACTAATGTTTTTTTTTTAGTTTACGAAGTGACGAGACGAGCGGAACGTTCGTCTCATGGTAAGTGATAAGCCCGTCCATAACAATGTGGCGCTAATTAGTTTGGTATACACTACACTACTTTGCGCTAGTCGTGTTGAGACATAAGATGTTGTCTCTTACCCCAGTCATAACACTAACTACAGCGCCCTTAAAACCCGAAATACAATAATCTTTGCACACTACTGTTTGGTGGCTGCAATAGGAACTGCGGTGGTGCCGACCTAGACGGTCTCCGGCAACAGAGACTTACCATCAGTAATGTACTAGAATAAAGGAGTAATAAACTACAATTGAAAGCTCACACAACAGTATAAAGATTTTTTCTCAGAGCTAGTTGATTCCATTCGAAGCTGCAATTATTTTAATCGAAAACTGTATTCACGAAGCTCTTTAAATTCTGATTGTTCTTTTAAAGTTAAGAGAAGTATACAGCTAAAGTTAATCTTATCAGACTTATAAAGTCTATGGAAAAGATAAAGCCGGCGAGTTATTAAGTTAAAGAAAAGATATCATTTGGTTGAGCTCTTTGTTTATTTGCCCCGCATTAATATTCAGACGCAGATATCATTATAACTGAAACAATACTGGCTTGTTACTTTGTGTTAACTTAAATTAGTTGCTGCTGAATAACATGCATGAAATAATCAGATTTAAAGTGAAACATATAACTTGAAATGTTAGCTTAAGTCACGGTGTTATAAAATAATACAAGTGATTTGTGAAATAATTTTATTATATTTGATGATTCACAAGTGACTGACTCCAAACGTAGTAATTTATTGAAATATAACTTTTCATCATCAGCCGATAGATGTTCACTACTGAACGATGACCTCCCGCAAAGATCTCCACATCGGTCGGTACTGCACTATTCGTATCCAGCGGCTTGCTACGACCTTCAGCAGACAGTCAGCATGGCCTCCGGTGCCTCCGGGCACTAGGAGCTGTCGTTTGTAGGGGTTCATACGGGGAGATTTGGGCCATTTCCTACCCAATGCGGGTTGGTGGGAGCGAGAGCCTCGTTTCTTGATTAGCAGGGTGCACCACGAGCAGGTGAGGTTGACTTGGGTCTTGTAAGTTATTGTGCGGGATGAAATAATATGTTCCGACGAATCCATGGTGCTTCTTGGACCTGTACAGACTATATAAATTAGCTACAGGCTATACAGGAAATAAGAAAACAAAAAATTGTAGTCTATAACAATACAATTTTTTTTGTTTTTCTTTGGTCTACCATATTTTATTAAAATCTCTTTTTATAGCACGTCTAAGCGTTAATCTGATAAGTTATTTTACTATATAAATTACAGTATTAATTTATTATAATATTCTTGTGGGATAAAATGAAATAAGGAACTGGTGTTGCTGATAAAAAACTCAAATAACACACAGGAAGTGCTATAAGCGCGGAATATTTCCGTCTTAGCGCTTTTATCGCGAACTGTGATGACAGTCACGCTTCCCAATAATACTATATCGGCCAAAGCAACAAAGAACCAAAACCGAGAAGGGTAAACATACTATTCATAAAGAAATCCCATTATTCAAAAATACGGACAGCGTAAAAAATTATAAATTATGGAATCTAAAGAACATGTGAATCACCAAGTTAATATCCTTGAAATCTAATCAGCGCAATTACGTATGCTTCCTTTAAATTTTCCATCTCGTTCGTTTGTACTATAGTCGTGTATAATCTATCTCTAAATCAGGTCTAAATCTATCTTTAAAGTTTTATAACGAAGACATGTGACAGGGGTTGGTCTGCAATATTTCACGTGCCCCGTCTCGAAGGCACCCACGCTCAGGTAGCAAACATTATCACTACAGGCGTTGTTCATAACTTAAAAAAGGTCGCTTAAAAATGTTTAGTGAGGGTCATGGAGTATTACTTGAAATATATTCAATATAGATTCTTATAAGTCGGGAACATGTAATAGAAAAATAACAAGTGAAACAGTTTTAACATTACTTAATGTGTACAAAATTAGTAAAATAAATAGAAAATGATGAGATTAATCTTATTTGGTTTGCCTTACAATTCTGTTGCACGTTTCATATACACTGGCGATAGGTCTCTGTTGCCGGAGACCGTGTAGGTAGATACCGTCAAAAGTCCTATTTCTGCTGCCAAACAGTAAAATACAAACATTACATTTATATATTTTTTCACTTATATAACATATACAAATTATTATAGTATTTATATATTTATTATTAACTCATAAAAAGACAGAGAAGAACTTCAATGATGATTTTTTTATGGAAAACAAAAAAATTATAAATTTTGTAATAATTGTAGTAAATATCAAGAAATTAATTATAACACCTCTCCATTCACGTCTAATTCCGATCTAACGCCGAAAATATGAGACAGATAAAAAACCAGAGGCTCCGATTTAAGTTCATAAGAAAAAAATATTAATCACAAAAAAAGATAAAAACTATCGGTTTCGATAGCCTTCTACGATATACCATCTTTTGTGCCAATTACGAAACCGTTCTAAGTTTTTTTTAATTTTTTTTATCAACAAAAAAACTAGGTGGGAATTTGTGGATAGCCCACTGCCTTTTTGTTTCGGTTCTAGTCATCACCTTTCAGTGCTATTTCTGAACGTGAATATCGTTAGTAAGAATATTTAAAGCACAAATAATATTCAAGCATTTGAACACGTTATGCTAAAGTTTAAACTTAATACACTATAATAAGTTAAAAGTTATCGTTTGTCAATTAATTTAAAGTTTATTTAGCTTTTAAAATGTTTAGTAGTTGTCGATTGATCAAGTTAAAGTGAGCAGCAGAATAAAAGGTTGAGCTAGATAATTAAAAGTTCTGACGTATAATGAAGTTAAAAAAATATTCACATAGACCGTCTCTTTGATACAAACTTAAACTTAATTATGTTTAACAAAATAAATTGTTACTAATAGGCGAAAGAACCTTTCCAGGGGTAATTCTAGTACATGAAGAGGTAAAGACATCAACCTTTGAAGGGTGCTCGATACGTTTTTTCTGAAGGAGAGAGTCAAGGCCTTTTATCCACACGTTGGTCAAGTGTAGATTGGCTAATGTCACATGCCATCGATAACTGTTACATTTGGGACAAGCTGGTTTTCTCACGATGTTTTCCTTCAACCGAAGCTCAAGCTAAGTGGGGTTCGAAGTAGCGCTTCCTCAAGTCGCGGGTTCGATCACTTACAAACTTCATATAAAATTTATCCATTTTTTTATAAATTAATGATCTATCTACCTCATTATTAATGCAGTATGTCTTTTTTAAGACTGTCGTTAGGATTCAACATATTACTATACAGGCTCGATTTTTGTGAATAATTTATTTAAAACAATACTCCTTCGTGAATAAAAAGGATATGCGATGCATTATTAACAGGGCCGGTGCCGTTTCTTCGGGCCCTCAAAGCAGACAAATTATACCGCGCGCAGCGGGAACCCTATCTTGTTTAACGCCATATATCGAATTGCTCTCGGTCACTTAACGATTTATCGAATTTTAACGGCTTCAAAGAAATCTTATTCAATATCTTTTTCTATTTGTGTTCGAGAAATAATAGTCATTATAATTGTTAAGAGTTATGAGAAAGGATATATGAAAAATTTACGTTTAAGCGATCGGCAAAGCTATCAATATTGTTAGGTGCTTTGAAATTTTATTAAACGACTCAAAATAGTATTAACAAAATAATTCTCATTGGAACTTATTAATTTTTTAATCGTGTTTCTAAATTATTAACCTTTAGTTATTTTAGGCTAATATTATACCTGAGCTTTGCATTAAGTGGCAATGAAGACCATAATAATAAAGCGTAGTGATCCAGAATGTTCTAGCTAGCTTTAAATGGAAATTGGCAAAGTTGCTATGGCGGCAGATTTACAATATGAGATTTATAATATTCATACTCGTACCGGAGCCCTCCGTGTCTCACAACAAACGGTTAGCGGATGCATCTAAAAGGAATAGCAAAGTCTATTGTCATGACTAATGTTCCAGCGAAAGCATAAAAGATTAGTTGATATCGTTTACACTATAATATTTAAGATATTTTTATAGAATTGTGAATTAGGTCCTGATGCTAATTTATACAGGCAATGATTAACAAGACGACAATAGATTTGCTTAAGAACTTTAACAATTTAATAAATATCAGTATAACCATCCTTTCATTGAATAGTTAAATTGAAACACTATTGCAATGCAAATGTTGTTTGTTTGAAGTATTAGCAAACTATCACATAGGTTGATCAAGTTAGACAACGGTCGGAACATTTGACGCCATTTGAGAGTACCGTTTAATTTGAACACCGCTTGAAACTTGTACCGTTGCCCCAAATTTGCACTTTATATATCGATAAAGATGAACCTGGTGGAACTCTGGTACCAAAAACCGTTTAAGTATGTCAGCTGCACCTATCTCTGCCGGCAAATACTAGTGAGCAAACATTAAAGTATTTCAATATGAAGGGTGTCAGAGCGTATATTACCATGGTAACGAGACGTACCGTCATGTCACAAGGCGACCACCACATTGTTGTGCATCGTCATTAGTACATAGTCGTCGTTGTTATGTGCCCGCTTATCACTTACCATTCATCAGATGAATATTCTGCTCGTCTTTGCTTCATTGAATAAATAAACTGTGGAAATAGTACAATAATATTTACTTTCTATATTTCTTTTATTTGTAGGAAAACTTCTTATTTAGGATAATATCTTTAATGGCGGAATCGTTGTTATACGTGTGTACTATTTTTGGGAATGATTTACTTTAGTTAAGAAGTTGGTTATCGCGAAAGTTAGTAAATACCGCATTCAAAAATTATTAACGAATATAATAAAGTAAAATGTGTACTTGTGATAAATATGGGTTACCTGAAAAAAATATGTAAGCAAAATACTGATCAAGATCTGCTTGCTTTTCATTTTTTATATGTTTTGACGCTTCGACGAGTAGTACTAGTTCTTCTACATTTTATCTATACAACTATACATATATCCCACCCTTTTGGCTGTACTTACAGCCTTTAGATTTCCTTATTATAAGGGTGCAACAATAAATTTATACAGCAAAGTAAAGTTTAACCATAAAGTAAAAAAATAAAAAGTTGTGTTGTTGTGATATGTACATATAACCGAGAAGGACTGGAAGTTTAAAATTATTTACCAAAATGAACCGAAGTCTGTAACGAACAGGGAAAGTGGGATGAAGTTAGTCCTAAAGAGGGATCGGTCGCGACAGCTCTGTTGCGGTCAAATATCTGGGGGCGGACTACCTCACAGTTGTAACCACATACGCCCTGTGTACTAAACATGTTTGCGTGGCTGCCTTGAAATTTATAATTAGACAAGTCCGTGTTTGATTTTGAAAGTGCTGTTAAATCTTCATTAGAGATCTACTAGGAACTTTTATTATTTATACTCGTAAGACAAATCGTGTCGTCGCTTTACTATAGCGTGGCGCAAAAGTAATCCTCCTATCAGAAAATGCTATAAATTTTGCCTTGATGTAAAAAAATTAAATTTGTGTTTGATTAAAGAAAAATTTAAAATTGCGCCACCCTATACTTATATTTCATTGGATCCTTTTTAACATTCACCATCCTTCACCATCCTACACGAGTCACCATCCTTCCGTGGTAAACTTCCCCAGTTTGAGAACAAAGAGGTTTAGCTCCTCCTTTTTGATAATAACAGCAAAGTAATGGAACACCTTACTGACGTCAGTGTTCTCGTTATGATACATCATCGACGTCATTTACGACATAGGTTTCTTCGAAAAAGGAGTGAATATGCTGTTCCTAGGAAAGTTCACATTGACTCCACCAACATCACTATTTAAGATTAGGTGGAACTGAGATCAAACACCTTTTTAATTAAAACAAAATCTTAGAGAATTGTTTGAATCTTATAATGCTCGTTACAATCTTAATTTCTGTACAGTTTTTTTAACCTAAAAGGATACCGGATTCGTCTTATCTTCGTATGAAGATTGTAAATTCGGGAATGTTCGCATTTTTAGTTTCGGTTTTACTTTTATCAAAGTTATTAATATGTACGATAAAGCGCTACGTTTAATTAATACATTTAACCTCTACACACAAAACGGTATTGTGTCGATCGACGTGTAACGGTATTCAACCTCTATGTAACAAAATGAAAACTAAAAGTATGTAGAAGTCTTAATTAGCCACGTAGAAGACAAGTTATCCGGCTACTGATGCTGATATTTCATCAATCATTGTACAGTTGATTGATAATGCAACGTGAATTACTGATAGATAGATCGGCCTGCCAGCAGTGGGATAACTCATCTCAATTTATTTACATGTGTTTGTACTACTTGTTGATGCTGGCAACGGTAAAAGATAAATTTATGGTCCGGGAGTTACGAAGATTCTAGTCAGCAAATTGGTATTAAATCGAAAACTTCGAAGACAATTTTCGTATGGATTGAAGCTACTTTCTATTGTAATGAAATAGTGGTGATGTAAATAAATCTGTGTTTGTAAAGGAACGAACGCTTTCAAATGTTAAACAGAGAGCACTGTACGTTAGCTTAAAGATATATAACAATTATAATTAGCAAAACATGTTTCGTAAGTGGAAATTAAACTATTACTAAACCACAAAAACGGAGACTTTCCTAAAAATAATTGTATACAAGCGCTTACAAAGACCAGAATTCTACTTATAATATATTTACTCATGGAAAAGGAAATTAATAAATATCTCTATTCCAATGACCGGAACTTGAACCCTACTTCCACAAGGAGAGATTCAAGGCCTGTTTATCCATCACAGTGGCATTTTGCGAGTTGACGGATAACACATATCGAATAAAGCTGTTTTTCTTAAGACACGTCGGTCGTCTCATAATTTTTTTCTTCACCAAAACGTCAAGATCAGTGGTCGATCCCCACTCGGGCCTCATCGAGACGTATACCGTGTACGACCGCCTTCCTAAAATGCCAGAAAGGAATTAGGTGGAGTATATTTAGCAATAAAAATCACATATAACTTAATGTTTATTACTTATATGTTATTGTGTAAATAAAGTTTACTCAAAGAATGATGGTCACTCTATTATATTACATATACGTGTAACCGATCACTGATATGACCGCTAACGAAGCGCCGGATATGATTGAAAATCATCGTAGAGGAATGATGTCGTAGACAGTAGCCATTATAAATCATATATTGACAGTGGTCTATACATCAATGAGTTCGTTTTGATAACTCCACACAACACGGTTACCTACATTACTGATTGAAACTAAATTATCGAAATAGTAGTTCATTTGAATGGTAATAGTATTTAAATTGATGAACTTAGGTGATAATAGCACTTAATACATTGTTTAATATTTTTTTTTACGTTTAATGCACTTGAAAGGTAGGATGGCATTAATATGCTTCTTGTAAGACAGAAATCCAGAAAATAAAGAATAGTTAAATTTTAAACTACATAATAGCTACTAGCTATTTATCCGTTTTATAAGCGATGTATTTGAAACATTGAATAATATTTCAAGTTGAAACTAATATATGTTATTATGTTTACTGGTTTAACAAAGAACTTATATATTTTATAAAAAAATATATAAGTTCTTTCTTTTATATTTTTTTTTTAAAAAAAGGTCGAAAATGCGATTCCATTACAATGTATTAAAAGTAACTACTTTTTTGTAATATGTATCCATACATAGTTATCTAAACTAGAAACCGTTCCACAGAAAATATTGAAAAAGTGAAATCCCTATTAACATTATATTAGAATTGTTTTCGAATGTTTTCAAAGAGATTATTTTATAAAGTACTTTAAGACTAAAAAACAGTAGTAAAAATCCCAAAGATTTGACTTAATGTATAAATTTCATCAGTTTTTTACTATTCATGTTGTTAAATAACGTTAATAAAACCTCAAATACTTTTCTCATAAAATTTAAGTTATTAACAGACTAATTGGCAAGAAAAGACATTGAGATCGAAATCTCAGTGGTATTTTATTACAAAGAATCTCATTATTGTGCGAGTCTCCTTTGTTAACTAATAACAAGTATGTCTTAGACAATAGCAAACTATCCTTTGTTCTAGAGTAGGTATACAGTGTGAAACGTACAAAGTACGGAATCCACAATTAGATATTGACTTTATTAACTGAGCAAGCTGTTGTTGTGAATCGAGATGAAGCTGCTTTACACCGGACATCAATTCGTTACAAATTTGATCATTTAGTTACACCTCGTTTAGCCAAGGACTCTCGAACTCATTCCGTGTACAATGAGTGAGAGAGAAAAAAAAACGTAACAAATTAAACGAATGAACCTGTTCCGTTGGACCCCTAAAGAGCGGGTCTCGGTTAAAGTGAACCAATTTATATCCACCTGTATCATAAACAATATTCGAGTAAGCGATACTGGATGTTTTAGGAGGCATTAAACATTTTATCGCAAAGGATGCGTCAGAGATTGTTGTTTGAGATGTTACGTTGTAAACATTAAAATTTTAACATGTCGCTTTAGTTTATTTTAAACTACACGCCAGAAATAAATTTTATACGTATTGAACTTTACATTGACATTAACTTCTTTTACGATTATGCATTCCATTAACTTTATAAATCTCATACTATTCGATTGTGCTAACTTTCACAACTCTTTAAAATATGTTATATATGAATTGGTATAAATTTATTAAATAATGAAATTACGAATATCTTAACTTCGACTTCACAAATTAATATTATCTGAAATTTAAGTTCTGTCGTTTCTTTACGACCGTGAGAATGTTTAGTCAAGATTTGATTTTCTTTGGCGTTAATTAAGAACACCTTTTGCATAGTACTTGAAGCATGTGATATAATAGATTTAAGACAAGTTCTTTTATTAAAAAATTAAAGAAGTCATCCATTTTGTAAGTGAAGCTATATATAATTTATATTGAATAAAGCAATTACTTCTTCATCCTTCGGCTCCTTTCCCAGCTATGAGGGGTCGGCACAGTATGTACTTTTTTTCTATATCCTTCTATCAGCCGTCATATTTGAATTCACACTCTTCTTACACGTGTCATCTTTTACACAACCATCCACACTTTCTTCGGTCTTCCTCTACCCTTATAACCATCCACGTTAATTCTCGTTACTTTCTTTGTTATATGTCCTTCATCCCTTCGCGTAACTTGTCCGTACCACGCTAACCTCTTGCTCCTCAATTTCTCTGCCACTGGAGCAACTTTCAGACTTCCTCTAATGTGAATAACGTAATTACTTAACGAATTTAATATAAGCGACGTTTTTTTCAACGTCGGCGATTTTGATAATAACAATTAGTTTTGTTTAGTTTAAAATATTCACGACGACGGCCTACACATCAAACGTTTGCTAACTCGGTGTACATAAATTAGTTTCCTTTGGATCCTTTTATTGGTGTTACGGCGGTGGCTCACAATTTTCCATTTCGTCTGTCAGTGGGGGGCTGGACCGTTCCAATCGTCGCAACAATTAATCACAGTACAGCAGTGTCATCCGACACCGGCCAACAACGTGACCGACAAATTTATTGTACAACCTTTTTATATATATACGCACCAAAATAACATGATTGTCATTAAGACTTCTAACGATATACCCCTTTTTAGCAATGGTCAAGGGTACCGCCGGCAGGTACAAGAGCCTGGATAAGTTTAGTAAACATAAGTAATTTCTTAATAGCTGCTGTTACGGTCTTACACTATTTAAATCCAGTGTGCAGTATTACCTTGGTGGGATTTCTTGACGGTAAATCTATATTGTCGTAGACAATTCGGATAGGTATCAAAGTAACACCTTTTTTTATCGCGGGGAAAATCTTAAAAGATACCTTGCTTCTGGAGGGGAAGACAAGGTTATGTGACACTTCTACGCAGTAAAACTCCCTCGGTGGTCTCCCTTAGTGCATTAGGACGGACTCCGGGATCTCCTACGAAATGCACTGGTGCCCCTCTGCATTCTGGCTAAAACATCCCACGGAAGGGCAAAGCCCTCCTTAGCATCTACGCTGTGCTACGGTAAATACAAGACCACCATGCATTTGCCGTCGTCCTAAGGCTCGCTTATTGAGCTTTGAAGGCCCCCACCCTTAAAGCCAACGAACCCGAGGACCTTTTTAGTTGCCTTGTACGACGAGCAGGGAATAACTTAGTCCTATTCTCAATAGCCCAAGACTACAGGTCTCTTAAAGTAGCATCTATTTCTACCGCCAGACCAGTGTAAATCCTGAGGTAAGGAGACTTAATATCTTATCTCTCTAACCGATGAACACAATGTGATGCTGTGTATATCATCCTAACTAGCACCAATTTGTTATAGGTAAGCAAAGAAAAAAGAGAACGTCTCACACGTTTCCTCTTCGTCGAATATAAAAAAAACTTAGCAATACAATGTTCGCCCCGGTAAGTTATATCTCCTGCTCACAAAGCGGTGATAGTCAAAATTCTTACACTGCGCTCCACTGTGTTCTTAACTTTGAAACATTAAGTTTCGTTACACCAGTAAATTTACTAGCTGTATTACAACACTATAAATATTTTTTTATTGGTTTATTAAACAAAAAGTAAATATTTTTTTTTTCTTTGAATATTACTGATCTTACGTTATTCCTGTTAAGTAATTATTAATGTATTCGCTTTTAAATTTTAATTTAATTATTCAATATTCATAAACAGTGTAAAGGTAACAAGAATATTTAAGGTCATTCAAATATACTTAACAAATTCTGTTTGTGTAACTTAAATACGACAAACCTATTAAAAGAGTAAAAGTTATATTATTGTTTCGGTCAATATATTATATTTCCTCTTTATAGTTAATAAAATAATCGATTTCCTATTAATCTTCTATAATACTAAGTTTTTATATTAAACTTACTACCCAGTCTTTGTATCTGTTTTGGAACCACTTAAAATAGTATTTATCGATTATTTCCAAATATTCCTTTATGATGTATAAATACTACATTTTGAATAAAATTACAGTACTTATAACAATAATATCGAAAATATTTTCAAAATTTAAATTATTCTGAACGAGTCTTAGAACAAAATCTTTAACTGTTTATTTACTGAACGAGAGATCTAGGTAGTGTAAGGAAACGTATTTTCCTTGCTTTTGTGATAAAAGCACTGGTAAGTTATTAGAAGCCAGATGTATGTTGGCCTCGTTTATAAACTTGAATGCGGGTTAATTGCTGCTATAACATTGTACGGCAGACAATTTGGCGACCGTAGTTTAATGTCGATACCGCAAAGGGTAACATATGTTCCTGTACTAAAAACCACCTTCAATACTGTACAATTAAACCCTCATTATTAAGAATCCAGAGAGGGAAAAGATATATAATGGATGTTAGGAGACGGCTTCCGAAAACGAAGACACGATAGTACTTATGACACCTTTCATGATAGGACGGAAAAAAAAATCGATACTGGTTAAAAAAAATCATATTTTTAAAACGTTTTATTAGCATCATTTACGCTCCATTATGTTAGTACAGCTAAATGAAACGATAGTTTAATAAAAATACATTACTAAAAAAAAACCAGCAATGAAACACAAAATCAAAAATAGCTGATGCTCGGATCAATGAATGCACGGTCGCGGTGGGAATTTGAGATGTATTTGGTTTCAATTTGAACCATATTTCATAGGGCCACGGAGCAGAGCATTTAGATTGCGCACCCGGACGTTCCTTGATCCGAGCATCAGCTGGTTTTGATTTTATGTTTCATTGCTGTTTCTTTTTTTAGTATAGCAATGTATTTTTTATGAAACTATCGTTTCATTTAGATGTACTAACATGATGGAGCGTAAATAATGCTGATAAAACGTTTTAAAAACATGATTTTTTTTATCAAAATCGATTTTTTTTCCGTCCCATCATCATAGGTGTCATTAGTACTATCATCTGTCTTCGTTTTCGGAAGCCGTCTCCTAACACCCAGTAAATGAACCTTTATTTATCTTCACTTAATAAGAGAATAACATAAAAAGCGAGATTCTTTAAAGCTCTCTGTTATTTACTATGCAAAGAAAGCCTTTCTAGAAATCCTTTGTGCACTAAGTTTAACAATGAATTCCATTAATACCTTCAGAGTAACGATCATCGAGGTATTAATAATAAAGCTATTAATAATTATTATTAACATTATTAACTAAGTGATAAAGTTAAACAAATATTAAATATGTACTATGCAACAAAAGTTCCTTGATCATTTAATTAAAAATAATTCGCTGTAGTAACTTTGGAAGGCAATAAATCAATCAGAATTAGCAAGGATGAACAGGGCCTGAGAACTTTGTGTTATCGCTAGACTGCTAATTTTACGAACAGGATTAAAATATAATTAAAGTACGTAACATTTACCGTTTTATAGAACAAAACGACGCGATAAGCAGTAAGATTGTCTGATGGTACGAGACACATCATTACTACCTGCTTGCTTATTTCAACCTGGTTAAAATTACGTTTACAATAATACAAAATTTATTTATATCAAGCTATTAAAAAGGATATATATCGAAAAAATAAAGTGGAATATTCGTCCAAATGATAAGAGACCTAATTGGTAATTACAATGTGAAATGGATAAGTTTGCCTAATGACCAAATGTTAAACATTAATAATAAGCATGAAATTGGTGTGGAATGAAAACTATATAAAGCAGTTTATCAGTTAAGAGTAAAGAGATACAGCAAAAGAAGACTTAAGCCTTGGAAAATAGACTGAAAGCTAATTAAATGTATAAAAGAGAAATTTTGCATTCTAGATCTATTATCAGGAAAATAGTCGATGTGAATAAATCAGTTGTAAAATTGTAAATATGATATAGTATATAAGAAATTGTAAAGAAAAGTTAGTAAGAAGAGAATATTGTAATATATAATGGCTGTAAGTATAATACTTAATGTCCTTGACGTCACTTTACATCAAGGGAAGGGAATATTAAAATAAAAAAAAACCAGTCGTAAGTCCATTTCGAAATAAATAAGACTTTTATGTAACGATACCGAAGAAGGATTTTTATTAAAAGAGATCTAGAAATAACTGTTCTATAATTGTATTTATAATGATATGATGAATAGAATTTTTTTAGCAACAGTCATTATCACATGAATGGTGAGACAAAATGAAGCAAGTCGCCTGAATTGGAATGGAAATAATGATCGAATTAAAGCTTGGCAAATTGATAATAGTATAATAATAAAAGGCGGCGTCGAATAATCTTGAAGAGTTTTCAGATCATTTGTTATAGTCTCGGCATCTCGCAGTGAAGCGAATTAACTGGAATTATTTAGTTCGCCTTGATATATTTCGATCTAAATAAATTAATTGTAAATCATAACTTAATAAATTATTCGTATCTCGTTAAACCATGTATTAGTTTCAGTCTTGGCGTAGCTAATTTGTAACTAGTGGTAAGTAATTTAAGTAAGGAAACCAAAGATGTGCCGATTATTGTTTTATTTATAGCAAACATATATAAAGGTTATACGAGTGTTATAAACGTTAAATATTTTATGTACTTTAGAAATTATATTCTTAAAAGATTGTTGATATAAATCTCAAAGTAAATTTGACAACGTACCTCTTAATTATTAAGACCTAATCGAATCACTGTCTGAAGAGGCAGTCTCTTGAGACACAGTAAATATTTTAAAGTTATTGAAAAGTAACTGAGGAGTAAGTTTTGATTTAAAAGCTTATAAATACATTTAAGAAATGTTTTTTTTATTACTGTTATAAAAAAAATCTATCATTGTCTTTACTTTATTAAGATAGGAATTACTAATGATTATGAAAACAATAAGAAAGTATACTGACAATGTACTTTACCAGTAAATTATTGTAGAAATTTTTTACTCAATTAGCCATTGATCTATTAATTTCTATCCATATTTACATTATACTAATATTAATAAGGTTATTACTTATATATTTTGCTTAATGACGTAGCACTACTCTCTATTTATGCAATATCACATTGTGCTTATTGTTTACAGCAATATTAATATAGCAGTTCTATCATTTTCATAATATTGAAGTCTATGACCATGGTGTACATCATGGTTATGGATAATCATTGAAATCATTTCAGCTGATTAACGATTAAAATGTATTGAAATTCGTTTTAATGTATGGAAATGTATTACTTTTAAGTATTGCTTGTTCAAAATTCTATATCAAATAGGGCACGCCGTAACTCATCGATAAAAATAAATGATGTCTCCTATTTATTAGGGTTGAAGTTATTGATAAATAAATGTTTAAATCAAGTCAAAAATATATTCCGAAGGTAATGCAAAACAGAAGTTTTGTTACCGTAACATAAATACCGTCTTGCGTATCATAAAGCAACTTGAGTCGTACCTAATCAAAGACGTAAAACGGCAATTTATTGTGTGCAGTGTTCCTTGGCAAGTTTATTGTGCAGTTCTGTGACTCCTGCAATTACTCAACCCGTATGAACTGGGACCTACACGTAACTTTAGTTGTAACTAAGTTTTTCCCATCCGATATGAAATAACGTGGCGATACAAGGTTGATATTTATACCCAGTACGCTAAGTTGAAACTTGTACGAATAATATCGTAAACATTTTGTCGATTAAAACGCCAATTAAAATTGTGAAATTTAAGTTCACAAGTAAAACTAGTAAAAGTCCGGCAGTCAACAGAATTGACTGCTGTTCTAGTTACACTAAAATCTTCTAATTATTATCAGTTTTAATTGTTATGGAAAATGAATTTAACAACAATCGCATGCATGGTATCAGTGTATATGGACTACTTGAATCCCTCGCCAACTCCTCTCCATTGGCTTGCACTGTTACGCAAGAAACCAATAAGCTATCGGCGACAAACGGACACACACTTAAGCTGCATATGAATAAGATTAGTGTTTTGGTTTGAATACAAAAATTACAATCCAAATCAATCGATCCTGCTCTGCGCGCAACCAGCTGCTTTCCGTAATCTTCACCATATCGTCGGACCACCTAGCGGGGAGCCTGTCAACACTATGTCTTTTGGTACGCGGTCGCCATTCGAAAACTTTGGTGACCCATCGGATGTCAGTCCTCCGAGCGATGTGTCCTACCCATTACCAATTCAGGCTTGCAATCTTTTGGACCATGTTAGTGACTTTAATTCGCCTGCGGATCTTCTCATTTCTGATTACGATCACGCAGGGAAACCTCGAGCTTTCCATTGCTTTCTGTTCTCATTTACTTCAAGGGTTCTTTAAAAGTCTAATAATAACAAACAAAAGGGTATACAGCAATTATAAATAGCTGAATAATTAAAACTGAAACGCCAATGTAGAATATTAGAAAATTACAACTAAGTGGCATCCGTCAAGAGATGTAAAAAGTTAACAGTTTTAATTTTAAACTTTTCCGTTTCACCCGCACCCTCAACGTTTAATTTCCGGACGGAGAGTTATCAGCCACAACTAAGCCAGACACCTTTAAAATGAGCGGATATGACCTTTGGTCTTAAGTGATGTCAACTGTACACTAAACACTCTGTGAAAAACTACTAAAATATGTTTAACATAAAAACATTGACTCAACGTTGAAACACTAAAAGCTTTAAAATTTCGTTATTGGCCTGAAGATGCTCTCGACTGAGAATGAGAATCCAAGGTTTTACATTATTCAGACAGCAGTTTTAGCACAAACTTCTTCAGATCGTGAATCCACATACAATATTAATCCAAAATAAATAAGTTGGTCAAAACAAGTTTTTTTTTATTTGATTAAGCAATGAGACGACCGAGACCTTCACATGTTTGTGATAACCACGCGCTACTAGTTAGGAAGATACACACTACACCACATTGTATTTGTCACCTTGAGACCTAAGATGTTAAGTTTCGTTACCTCTCTAATTTTTTTACTTACAACGCCCTTTAAATCGGAACACAGTAATATTTGCACAGTTTTGTTTAGAGGAAGAAATATAAGTTGCTACAGCTACCTGGCTACCTTTTTTTTATCGCGAGAGAAATCTTAAAAGATTCCTTGCTTTTGAGGAGAAAACAAGGTTATGTTGGGCTTCTACCCTCTAAAATCCTCTCGGTGGTCGTCAGTGCACCATCAGTGCACTTGGTGGTGCACCAGGATCTCCTACGGAATGCACTGGTGCTCCTCTGCACTGCCCACAAAACATTCCACGGAAGGGCTAAGCCCTGCATAGCACCCATGATGTGCTACGGCAAATACAAAACTACCATGCATTTGCCGTCCTCCTAAGGCTCGCTTATTGAGTTCTGAGGGGCCCATATTCAAAGCCAACGAACCCGAGGACACTTATAGTCGCCATGTACGATAGGCAGGGAATACCTTAGTCCTATTTATAATAGCCCGACACTACAGCGCTGAGCTTCCTAACTACCTAGGCGCTTCGGAGACAGAGAACTACCAATAACTATAAATTAAAATTATTGAATTTCTTAATATAGTGAGCTGTATATAAACACAAACGTATTGTAGATAGTGAACAACTCGCCTTTTGATGTTCACAAAAGCATACGCTCTTGGGGCTTCTAATAATCTTTTTAGCATATAATTACGTTCGGATTCAAGTTTGAGGGCGCCTATTACTTCGTTGCTCTTCGCCTCCAGTCACGTCGGGGCCCGGCGCTTTGTTGAACCCCTGTCACTCCGCGCCTACTACATGTTTACATTCAAACATAATTAACGTGAATAACTCTTACGTTTATACCGAGTTGCGATTCCCGGCGGCCGAATATGTATACAGCTAATTTTGTCTAGTACCATTTCATACTTAAGTGTCTCTTTTGACGTTTAATTTTATAAAAAAAATTAACTGTGTACATTAATAATTTTTTATAAGGCAAAGTTTCTTTCAAACAAGATTCAAGAAAGAAAGTAAAGCTCCCTTTAATTGTTATTATTTTACATTTAATCTATCAATTATTGGTTGTTTGAATTATAAAAAAAAATACTTGCATCGTACAACTCATTGCATAAGAACCGTCTTTTACTTAGTTTTTTTTATTAGACGAGACAACCGAGACGTTCACTTATAACAACGTGGTGTTAGGATGATATACAATGCGTCGCCGTGAGATATGAGAGATTAAGCCCCGTTACACTAGTAATTTCGCTAGCTACAGCGCTCTTCAAACCGGAACAGAGTAATGTGTACTCAATACTGTTTGCGGCAGAAATACGCGCTGCAGTGGTACCTACATAGACAGTCTCCGTCAACAGAGACCTACCATCAGTAGTTATTTGATAGACCAGTGATAAACATATGAATAGAATAAAGCAAATATTGTGTTTAATGTTAATCGGTAATACTTTTCACATACAAATGTTTGATTGTTGTTGTTGTAGTTGTGTTGTACAGTTAAATAAATCTATGTGGTTTATTATTAAAATAATTGATTCTAAATAAAATATTAGAATTTAATGTTCTAGTGTGGAAGAGCTAGTATTGTCGATAACGAACCGTGAAATAGTGGGAACTATTCGTGTGGACTCAAATAAGAAATTCCCCTCTCAGCTGTTCTGATCGCTAGCTCGTGAACGCTAACCGCGTCTAAGCTGAGCGTTACCCTCGGATGTACTCACAGTTGTGTTCGTGAGTAGAAAAAAAAGAAAACAAAATTACAGCCATTTTGTTGCGATATCCTTATGAAGAAGGCAATCCTCTTACGTGTGGAGTCATGGAGAGATTGGAAAACCGACTCACTCGACCATCGCACATTACGAGAGATTCCTAATGACTATCTTGGAAGAGCAAAGGTTTTTCGTTTTGCTTGGGTGGGATGCAGCCTGAGATTTTATCTAAATAAGATGGTTATTTCCCAGCGAGTGAGCATTTGAACTTTGATTTGACCGTGTGTGAAATATCGTGCTTCAGATATACTCGTACTTACTTATCCTAGATACAATTTGTACACACGACTTTGCACTGGCTCTTGCTCTACCGGAAATGGTTTATTGCCTGCAGTAATTAACTGATATCAATATTATTATTAGAAACAATATCAATAGACAATATATTTTGTATTTACTAGTAGGTCTCTGTTCCCGGACACCGTCTAAGTAGGTACCACCGCAGCTCCTATTTCTGCCGCTTAACCGCGGTGTGCAAACATTACTGTGTTCCGGTTTGAAGAGCGCTGTAGCTAAGGTAATTACTAGGGTAGAGATTTAACATCTTATGTCACAAGGCGACAAGCACATTGTAGTGGTGTGTATAGAACCTTAACTTTTTTGTTATGGGCAGGCGTATCACTTACTATCAGGTGAATGTCCTGCTCGACTCGTCTCTTCGTTAAATAAAAAACACGTTGAAAAAAAAAATCAATCCCTTTGAAAAATTTAATCAACTGAAAACATCAATGATTTACATTAGCCCGTCATGGGAATGCTATCAAAACATTTTCGCATTTAAAAAAATTAACGAGCAATTTTTTTTTAAATAATATTTTAATCCTGATGAATGATGAAGAGACTATTTATCAAGCTTCATGGGTTAATATCCTTTCTTCAGGAACATTTTGAAACGATGTTACCAGATTTACATTCAAGATTTTTTAATATAATCTATTACGAAACTTTGGATATTAATACATATTTAAAAATATCATCATCTAAGGTAATACACCTTATAAGAGATTTCCACTTATGTAGACTAATCACGATATCTCTAGAACCGTAGGGCCTAAAGACTTGTAATTTGGTAAAAATATTCCTTTTACCTAGTATAGATCAGCCAAAACGAATTTTACGAAATATTACCCTTAAAAGTGGTTGCGAAGGTGTTAATAACAGGAAGGGGGCAAGAAACGCGGCGGGTAGTCGCTGTGCAGGAATATTTCTAACAAATTTCTAATCTACTTCTATATTATGGCCAGCAAAGCGAGTGGGGAACAGCTAGTTACATTAATTAGTAATTAAGTCTGTATATCGACTTTTGTGTGAAAAAAAAATTACGGAAATTCATCATTGTCATCAGTGTTATTGACTACATAAGAAAACGAAAGTACAACAATAATCATTGAATGCCTTAACGAAAGGGACAGTACTTTCTTTACGACTTCAGATAAATTGCTGTTAGTAAAATCTTTTATATTTTCGAAAAAAAAAAATTATACAATATCCTCTGGATCGTAAAAAAGATTCACTTCGTCAACAAACGAATCTTCGTTTCGTACAATAAACAAGCCGTAAACAACATTGTTGGTTTTTATTTGCAAAGATTTGTCCATCCCTCATATATTGCGGTGGGTCTCCTACCGAAGTGAAAGTGCAGATAATGCAACGGAACGACTTGAATACTTTAATGCAGGCCGTGAATTTATATGAAACCATATTGTGTGGGGGTAACCTGAGCTACTAACAGACAACGCTGGCTCCCTTATTGCAGAGGTCTTAAATTGTAGTGCGGTTTCAATGCAAGTGCCTCTGACGTTAAATTATTGTCGCCATGCAACGTAACACCGCCTATAGTCGCTGCTACACGTGTGTTGAGCTTAATGCGAGCCTGTTATCTAACTTACGCTTGACTATTAAATTATTTCAGCTTAGCTTGTAACAGGCAACATATAAATTGACAACTTACACAAAATATGTTAAAATATATAATATTAGTCTAGGAGTGCAAAAATAGTCTTCCTTCCTCTAGCAGGAGAAGGATTATATAGATAATGCATTATGTTGTGGAAAAACAAATCTATTATTTTTTCGTGAATTTCAAGACTTTACTTAACATGTTACAAACTGACAAGTACGTTCTGTTATGTTTTAAAATACGTTATTGTTTTACAGGAAACTCTATAAAGCCTCCATCGCAGAAGTCTTAGACCCTATTAATGAAAGACTCTTGTAACTGAGTTTTACAATATTCTCTTGATATGAATTTCTTAACAATAAAGGTTTTTAATGCAAGAAACCGTCTACCTCTAATGTCAAGTCCCAAATATAAGGTGGATGTATAAAAAAATACTTGTATTATTAAATTACTAAGCTTCGACATAGCTTTAAATTTCTTTTTCGTTACTCTCAAGTCTTTTAAGTAAGCAATACGTCACGGCCATGTCAAATATAAATCAAAAGTTATTAAATAAAAATTTTATAAACTTCTTCAAATGAGAAATAAACAAAACAATTAATCGAGATCTTAGACCTGGTTCAATCCGTTAGATAATTTCGGATTTGCTAGCTCAGTTCACACATTACACGAGAACAATTTGGATAATAACGAAGGTCAAAGACCGGCGTCATTATTGCCAGCTCCACATCCATGTGTAGTATTACGGCTAATTCAGTTCATAGTTTGTGTTTATCATGATCATCATTTTATTTCAAGCGAAAGCAACGTACATCGCTATTATTTTTAATGACTCCACTTTAATGCTGTCGGATAACTCTGCTTTGTTTACGAACGTTTTGTAAATAAGGTTCATTATGGGCCAAAGTAAAATATTGTTGATAAAGAACAAAGCGATGCGTGTTGCGAAGCTTCAAGATATATATATATATATATATATATTTTAGTTTTTAGTGTTTATACTCAAAGTGGTGTACCTTTTCAGACTCGACTATACACATCGTCAGGGGCATCATTATTATTAAACCAAGTTCGCTTTTCTGTGTACACAAGGTGGTAACTTGTGGTAGGTCTCTGTTACTGGAGGCCGCCTTGGTAGGTACTACCGTAGCTACTATTCCAGCCGCCAAACAGTAGTGTGCAAATATTACTGTGTAAATAGTGTAATTACTGGCGTAACGATACAACATCTTACTTTTCTAGGCGATGATCACAATATGGTGCAGTTTATACCATCCGAACTAGCGCCAAGTTGTTATGGCCAGGCGTATGACTTCCAACAAGTAAACGTCTCCCTCGAATCGTTACATGGTTGAAAAAAAAAACAAGCAATTATGTCAGATCAAAGTAATACGAAAACTATGTGTGTCTTTAAAAACATATACTATATTATAAAATTAGATTTTCACTGTATTACTATTTGTGATATATTTATAATTGTTATAAGATATTAAAAATAATCGTCATACTATCTAATTCAACCACAACCGGGTGTGGTTTGCCGGTAATTCCGGTAGTTGGTCTCTTTTACCGGAGACCGACTGATAGAGTTGGTTGTTGTTGGTCGGTTGGTTGGTTGATTCTGTTAACAAACGGTAATGTGCAAATAACTATGTTGAAGTTTAAACGACGCTGTATCCAATGAAAATACATAACAAAATGTGCAGTATAATTATAGCGCTAGTTAGGACGACATTCATTCATTCAACACCACATTACGCTCGACGCCTTGAGACATGAGATATTAAGCCTTCGTTACCCCAGTAATTACATTAGCTACAGCTCCCTTCACACTAATGTTTACATTTTACTGTTTGGCGATAGAAAAAGGTGCTGCGGTAGTAACCTACCTTGATGGTCCCCGGCAATAGAGTCCTACCACCAGTAATTGGAATATAATTATAGATATTACTTAAACAAAGATGTTAATGGATGCTGATGTGGTTTCCTTTGAACCTGGCTCCAGGTTACTAATGCTTACTATGTGTGTGTATTACAAATTACAATCAATTATGAGGATAAGCTTCGAAAGTTCACTGTAAATTTTTAAATAGTCGAGCGTGTGGTTCATACTTAAGGCTTGATTACACTTTGATTATTAAACACTTTAAAAAAAGTGATGTAAATTATACACCTCCATGTTTCAGTCTGATGTTCTGATGGAAAAATTTAATGTTTCAAGCTCTTATATTATTATAACCATAATCATCACTTGTTTATTAAAGAGAATATAATAACAGGTAATATTCATGGAATTTCTTAATATAAAACAAGTCTTTAAAATCTAATTATTAACGTAAATGCTGCATTTCCTTGAGTACTAGTAATTTTTTTTTACTACAGCCCATCTGGATATGTACCACAGCAATATCTATATCTACAGAAAAATAGTTGTTTGAAGATATTACTGTGTACCCATAATATGACTTAATGTTATGTCTTAAAGCGATGGGCACAAGGAGTTGCAGTGGTCTCATCTTAACTGAAGCTACATTATTCCATTGGTTGTACTGGTATTTCGACGATTAAAAAATATATATTCATAATTATATATTTATATTACATTATCGTTATTAGATTATAAATATGTTCTTATATCTATTCATCAACATCATCAGCCGATAGACATCCATTGCTAGACATAAGGCTCACCGCCTGACCGCATTGCCGGACACCAGGCGCCGAAGTTTGTTCATAAAGAGGGATTTGGGCCATTTCCTACCACGCTGGCCCAAAGCGAGTTGGTGTCAACTTATATCTATTAATTATCTGAAAAAAAAAAACAGTTAAAGTCATGCAAAATTGAAATTAATATATTAATGACCGCAGGATTTTTTTTAATATTAATAATCGTTATTGTATTGGTTATTATAAATGGAATTTAAATGTTATTTATCTTATATAATTATATTAACTTATATCTAATATTTGTAAGTAAATTAGGTAATAAGTTTTATGTCTATTAATGTTATGAAGAAGGTATTGTTTAATATTTCCTATAATTTTGTTATCATCAAAACTCAACAATAGTTTGATACACAATGATCGTTTAAATTCCGTCATGAATTTTCGACCGTTGAGCGGAAGGTGGGAATCGAGATAAAACCTGCAAACAAATTACAAAGCCCAAACAAAATAATTTAAATGAATGGGGGCGCATTCTTACTAACGTTGGGGTGGCAGCGCGGAGTCTTAAAACGAAGTTACAAATTAAGGCTGACATTTCAATTACATTCTTGTGCAACTATTGTCTCCGCGGGGAAGCGTCTAGAACACTTAAAGCCCTATCTCACTTTAACGTCCCATGGCTTTGGAAATAAATAGCAGCGCGACCGAGTATTTAGTCTCCGCAGCGATTTCTCGCATCAAAAGTTAAAATTAACAAGCACCGTCTATTGACTGATTACGTCTCAAACTGCAATACACCCGACCACTCCTCTGAATTCTTTACTTTTATCAAACTTCGCTATATATACTCGTAGATCTTTCTCCCGATGTTAGATTATTAGTATATCGCATCCAAAATAATGTAATTTAGAGAAAATGTTTAAAATAATATTTTTATTAGCTATGTCTAAAGCAATCTTTAACTTGAAACAAACAAATATTTGGAGCGCAAAATACGTTAGGGCAATTCTTACCAGCACCATCATGAAAAGTAAAAAAATAGTTTTTCTCGTGGATTGCATTAGAGCATACGATAATCAAAATTGACAAGAATAATAAAGTATCGCCAACAGTGTATTTTATTTTGTAGATTACAAGAGACCTATGTTCAATAGTAGGCCACCATCGGTTTAGATGATGATGATGATCTGAGTTTGATTCATAAAAGGAAACACAGCGCAGCATATTTTAATTATGATTTTTTCTAAAACTGTACTATTATAACCATTTACGTAGTTTATTAGCAATAAAATCTATATGGATTTTTCACGCATACATTATCATAAGTTTTTCTATGGAATTTCAGTAACCATTGGTGTGTTAGTGTTTTGTGTGGTGATTATGAAACCTTAAAATAAATTTAAATTTGGCTTTTGGTTTGTTCACAAATACGTCCTGACAAAAAAGTTTGGTCATTGTAATTTGCTAAATAAAGCACGTCTTAAGAAAGCAAAGCAATATATATTAAATCCTAGAGTTGACAGTTCCAACAACAGTTTGTGATAGACAGACGGATATTACATTCCTAAATAATTTCTACCATAAATGGCTTGTACACTTGCAACCCCTCTGTTAAGTTTTACGACATCCTACCTAAAATATACAGAAACGTAATTCCTGTAATCGACTTTCCGGTCAAAAAGTTTTGATATCGGTTATTTGACTGTATCCGCGGCGCAATGGCTAGACGTATTACTCCCTGGTTCAATTCTGAACCTCATGGTCTGGAGTTAAGTTGGTGTTAGGGTTTATTTTTGAGACTAGCTCTCACGCTCATATGGTAAATCTGCTGCCACAACAGCAGCAATGTTATATTGCGGCTTTTAACACATGAGAGTCGGTGTTTTCCAGTCTAATATGTCCTAGGCGAGAAGGCTTTGCTGGCCGGGTGCTTATTGGTTCTTAACACCTTCTGAAATTATAGTCAAGTGTTAGCCTGTAATTCATAGTTTAGGTGTACTAAATGTTATACATACATACGAAGAAGGATAAAAAAAATGTTTTTTTGCTAACATGGCTTGATAAATCTGCTGAGGTTATGCCCAATTAAAAACGTATTACCTTATTTTATTATCCAATTACGTATATAAAACAATCGGCTCGGTAAAACAAGATATATTTAAAGTAATTAAGTACGAGTCGAACCTGAGTTTCGAATAAAGGTGCCCTACATAAAACGTCCGAGTCCTTAGGCCTTACGGCCTCGTAACTCTGACAATTAAGCCGAATTAAAAATAAGGGCGAAACAAGAGCGAGCTGTTGATTAAGCGGCATCTCGCGGCGACCCCATCAATAACAACAGTTTAATTAAATACTTTTATAAGCAACCGAATGGCCGGCATACTATTCTCGACGTTTAATTTGCCTCTTTTTATTCCATTTTATGCTCTTTAAATTTTTTTTTTCTTTAACTGAGTTGACGGTGAGATCTCGGCGAACATTGCGCCGCTAAATGAGGGTTTGAAACAAAGAAGTCCCACGGCTCTGATGTTTGCGCCGCGAAATAAGAACGAGCTTTGTTTCAGAATTCACTAAATAAATAAACTTCTACGAGATAACTAAGTACACTATTCCACGATAATGAATCTACTTCTGGGGAAAATACGAGAATTTCCCGAAGAATATTTTCTACGAATATAGGAGTTAAAAAATTTACCAAAAAGTCAACTGTTATAATATATATATTTTTCATTTAATAAAACGACGAAATGAGCCAGATTTTACTTTTTAGCAAGTGATCTCCTTCAACTGTTATAATATATATATTTTTCATTTAATAAAACGACGAAATGAGCCAGATTTTACTTTTTAGCAAGTGATCTCCTTCTCATCTACAATAATATGGCACTTAATTAGAATATCTATGGTAGTATGAGAAAGAATGCTCTTTGGCATTAAGTCGGTCTATTTGTAATATTTTTTGTGTGTACAAATAAACTTTTTAAATATATATATATGTATTGCATCTCACTGTGGTTGATTAAGATGATATATCTTATAACCCAAACAAGTTCGTTATTTACAGCGTCCTTCGATTTCGAACACGATAATATTTTTATACCACTTTTTATTCCAAGTGACGAGAGGAGTGAGACTTTCTCCGGATAGTAAGTGAGAGACTTTCCATAACAATGTGGCGTTAGGATGATATGATGACACAGCACCATGTAATGCTCATCGTCTTGAGAAATACGACGTTGCTTTACTAGCTACAACGTTCTACAAACCAGACACTACTTACAGACAGCACACTACTGTTTGGCGGAAGAAAGAAGAGCTTCAGTGAAACTTAGACCGCTTCAAGCAATATAGACCTATTAATAGTTAATTAATCGTATAATATGTAATTAGTTTCAAAATAGTTAAATATGTAATAAGCAGTAATGTTATGAATATAGTTCCAGGGTTATCAAAGCTATTAATTATTGTTATCACAAAACGCACATTACAGTCGCCCTTCTCTAAACTGAATATCCTCTGCAGATGTACAAAAACTATGTGAAGCTTTTAAACATTCGTAGCAACAAAAACATTTTAACAACAGTAATGTCGGAAATGTTCAAGTAATATACAACAGACGAAGTAAAATGGACTTTAACGAATTTGAATTTGTATACATTTGAATATGCAACGAGAACAAAAGAATTATGCGGAGAGCATCACCAGAACCGACCATACAACAATCGCGCCGTAACGTAATCACATTTATGGTCCCTTTGCACCATTCAATAGGGTCTGTTACTGCCTGCATCAGTTTGCCTGACCACTGACCGAATTAAAGGACAACTCAACCCCAAATAATAATTAAATTAACGTTAAAATTAAAACGGCTATAAATTTTGGTCAGTGCGATTGAATGGTGTAATTTGATTACGGAGTGGTGCCGAATAAGAGATAAGACGTTTTTTTTATGTAATCAAATTAAGAGATAAAATTCACATAAAAATGCACCACCGTAACCTAACTCGTCCGAAAAACGCATTGGTCTTACTCATATCTGTGTAATTACATCCACATATGGGTTTTCGATTAATGATAAAAAAGAATTACAAAGATATATACATTTTATTTTAACTCATTAAAAGTTTTTATCACTAAATAATTACTAGTAATGATGTGCTTAGGAAAATATTATTATTTACTAGTCATACTTTTTTAACTGGTAAGCCTGCCGTAGCTTTCGCTCGTTTCAACAAGCAGTACTATGCAAACACTACTGTTCCTGTTTGAATGATGTTGTAGCTAGTAAGTTGACTGAGGTGACCATACATCACATCTTATGTTTCAAGCCAGCGAGGATAACATGGTGCAGTGTTTACTATCTCACGTTTCATTGTTATAGGCTGATGTATATATCTATAAAGTATTTATGGTCTTTATTAATGATAGTGTAATTTTTATTTATTTATTAAATACATACAATTTAGTTCGGTTTGTTAGTAATATAAAAATTACTTAGTTTATTTTAGAATGTCTAAAAAGGATTCAATTCCGGTAATTAAAGTCGGTTTTAGAATGCTGTTGCGGCTGCCTCGTACTCTGCTTAGCAATGTAGTTGACTTTTTTCGCCCAATCGCATCAAATTCTGCCGAGTGCCTCTCACATTTGCAATACCCTGCAGAAACGTGGCAGCTGCAGCAGCTACCTGAAGGCATTATGGTATAGTACTCTCAGAGCGCTGCAGGCTCTTTGGATAGAGTAGATAGTAATATTTAATTTTTTGCTTATTTATATCGAGGAAAAATGTTTACACAGTAACTAATTCAAGGTTAAATATTACACGATGAATTTGTATTGGAGAAAATAATTAACGCTCATATGTATCATACGAGGACAGTGTATTCGCTAAATCACTACAGCAGCGGTTACTGCGAGCGATAACTACATCGGAATGATACTGTGTCCCAACTTGGAATAGTGCCAGTGTATCCAGTGCATCCAGTGTGCTGGGTCGAGTTGGTTCTTCTCACGTAATCATTTTATGAATGTTATGAGTTTCACGTGCACAAGATACGGCGCGCGGCGGCCAACGTATTATTTATGCGCGCCGCGTTTAGAAATACGTGGATAAGATTACTTGTAATTACATCAAAACTTTGACGAGTAGAAAGCTTCACTTCTGCTATAAGCTTTGATATAAGGTCTCAATTGCTGAGTACCGTCTAGATATGTACAACACAGTGCCTAGTTCTACTGCCAATTAAGATAAAATTATTGGAGGTAATGAGACTTACCTTTGACATAATTTGTTTAGCAGCACAAATTTATCACAGTGAGTTAATGTATGAATTATGAATGTTATATTATATATTCCAAATATTATAACACAATGTTTTTATGTATAATAGTTTAATAAAAGTATTACATTACATTATAATACAAGAGAGGCAGTAGTCGTTGTAGATGAGAATTATAATGTAACAAAAAAAAAACTCAAGTAACTTGGATCAAATTAATGTCTAAAGCTTAGTTATACAATGCGATTGTCCAAAATAAAAAACAGATATTTATAGTTTATTTTGTACTTTTCAGCAAATAGAAAAGTGACCTCAATATATTTCATAAACAGGAATCAAACTGTACGTATCACGATTTTGCTATAATCAGGTTTTCGTCAGTTAGACCGATCTGTTAGTCGATCGCTAGTAGTATAATAAGTCTAATCAGCTTCCTGATGACATTACTACAATAAGTAAACATTTACCTGTCAACTTTGTTACATATTAAAGTGACAAAAAATTATCGGAATTAAAATAGCATAACTCTATTTCCGTTAGACGAGTAATATTTCCCGATAAGTTATATCAACGATCTGAGTAAAAATTGGACTGTCGGTGAGGTGGAAAGATCCTTAAAGCAATGTTTTAGCCAGCGCAGCAAGGGTCGACCGTTTGCCAGTTGAACCTTACACCTGGGGTAAGTCGCAAAGAATCGCTTGACGAGCGTGTGGAGACTTACGTTCAGCAGTGGAGGCGGATAGATTGTAGTGATGATAATGACTGGCGATAATATATATTTCTAATTTTTAGGGCAAACCACCCCCGGTCAGTAACAGCAAATTGAACACTTAAGATATTTCATGCGTACATCACAGCGACTAAGAATATGTTTATCGCGTTAAAAATAAATATCTAGAATTTTTTTGTTTTTTGAACTTTTTTTCTTTAATATTTACACAACATTCAAGTCTTATCCGTATAGCACCTATCGCGCAATAACACCCGCAAACCTCGGAAACAACTTCTCGCTGTAGTTTTTTGTAAGTGGCTACTTCAGTCGCAAATATTTGCGCTGAAAGAGTTTTCAACGCGATTTTGCAATTGAAATAGAGCTAATGGTACGGGACGGCCGGGAATTCTTGCGATGCGTAACGTAATTGTCCATTTCAACTTATACTTCTCGTTTGAAATATTTAAATTTCTTCCTCTATCTCTCTAACAGCAAAATGTTCCACGGTTATTGTGTCGTTATTATAAAACTCAGCATCAGTTTTCTTTTGCGAAAGAAATACTTCTTTGTTATGTTAAAAAGAAATATTGTAGCTATTAGTTTCTCCCTCTTCATTGTTCTTTGATGTCGTATATATTGAAATGATTAATTTCCTAGAAAAGAACGGAAGCTTTTCTTCCTATGTTTTAGTGTTCATTTATTTCTTAACAAAAAGCGATAGGAACAGCTGTTTGATACTATCTAGTGTTTTTAAATAGAAAATCTTAAGTTTTTGTATTTATTATTTTGATTCGTGATATATCATTACTTTGATAATTTCGCTACTTGTGTTCAATGAATATTGTAATGACAAGCACTACTTTGCATCTGAAATTACTTACTTGAGTTGACTACGTTTTGGATGACTACAACTTTGTTAAAAAAAAAACCATAATCATATTGTAAAGCGTTCTAGTTGATTTTAATTGGAAATTAAATAAATATACTTTAGTTATCTGAACTATGACAATAATTCATTAACTGTAGATTTTTTGTATTACAGATGAAAAAATATTTTACAAAGATTTTCTATTTCGCTTTATTAAAAACTTTAGCAAATGTTAATTTTATACAAGCAGAAAATTTAATGTGAAAGAGAAAAATATTTTATTTACTCAGGCAAGTTATTCTTGTGTCCTTGTTCAAACACCACATGAGATCTCAAATAGGATAGGTTTATTTTACATATTCATATATAACATTTTAAGTACGTGGAGCAGTAGCTCATTTTCTTTCGGGGACCTCTGGTTTGATTCTGGTCCCATTGAATATACTTAGACTGTGGTAATTGGTTGATTCTATGAACACACCTGACTCTCTCTCTCTTTTACATTATTAAACTGTTTTCATATATGGGTACCATGAGTTTGGACACTTCATCATCTTCGTATTGTTGGATAAACCCCATGTGAAATTTAGGTGAACCCATTGTCGATAAACAAATACATTTGTTTGAGTAAAAAATATATAAATATTGTAATATATTTATACCGAAAACAAAAGGGTTTAAGAATAGCCTAGTAGTATGCTGTAGACAGTTAATTAATTTGGAGGAAAGGAGGTAATAACTTTATATTTAGTATCCTTTCTTAAGTTCATTAACGGCCACTGTGCTTAATACTATAATACTTTTATAAACAGATATTACAATGAAGCTACTTATATTGTTCATATCAAATTTCTTTTATAAAATCACTTAAATATATTTATTTTTAAAGTTATATAATTTTTTTGGGTATATTAATTAACATAGTTTTAAATTTTTTAAGTTTAAAAAAATATTATTTATATGTCCGTTACATACATAAGATTGCTGAACTCCTGTATATTTATAGTAATATTGAATAAATGACTGGATGTATGAAAACAGCCAATTATTAGATATTTTTATTTAGTACCAAACATCTTATTTTGTTTTTTTTTTTTAAACTGTGGGATATACTTTATAAAGTTTATGTACAGAAGACATTTAAAAGGAAATAATATGAGGTGCAATATTTATCGTTTATTTATAATAATATATAAAATTCATTAATGTATAAAAAGTTAACGCAAGAAATAAAATATATCCAGTGAAATACTCCCACGAACATCAATAACAGATCTCGGAAATTAACAGGGAAAGATTAACTCAATCTATCCGCGTTCACTAATTCCGTGTAACATCTTAAACATAAATGATGTATATGTGAACGCCCATAGAAGCAGTGGTTAATTATCAACTGACCGCACTAATGTGATAACGTCCAAAGTTCGGTTTTGATGAGTCCATCACAACGAAAGCTCGACTCCTCTCCCATTAAAGTTGAACTAAGAATTAACGCTATGAATCAGTTCAAGGTACGGTAAATAAACGCGTCAATTAACTATAAAAATTGCTCTCGCAGCATAGTATTGGATATATTGAAATAGTTTGAAAACCGGTATTTGGAAAGTAAAATTTCTTTAGTGTAACACAAAAATATTATTATACTTTTCATCTAAAGCGATTAACATTTTAAACTTAATCGTAGAAACCAGTTATTTTTATGCTATTGATCAATTACAGAAATAGACCATTCAAAGGATAAATATGGGCTGTGCTCTTTCTTTCTCTTTTAAATTTAACAATTGAGGAGAAGATTAAAAAGTTTGCTGACATACCTTAACAGAGTGTGAGGTAGCAATGGATTGGCAAATACCCCGAAATTGGCAGATCGAATGGGCAGGAAAATTCTCTGTGGTAACCAAGTCGTATCAAGACTTCGTAAGAAAGTGAAAATGAAAAGTATCATTACACCTGTTGTTATAGATATTGATTTGGTACGCTTATTTACAATAGTTATCGATAGATCATAATGACCAATAATGATCAAGTTTTAAAATTATGTCTGATTTTTATTTATAACTTTGCTTACTTTCGATTTGAAGTTTTCAAGTACTTAAGTTAGGTGTTATAAGTGCTTAACGGGTACCCTGATAGTTTAAAACAAAGAAGTTTGTATCTTTGTGTTGAAAATAATATGCTTTTCTATCAAAGACCAGTTTAGACCCTGTATCTATGCAATGAAGTTGATAACTTAACATTACACTTTCTGTAACCTTTCATTAATTAGGAACTCGTCTATGAAATTTTTAATTTAGCTTTACGTGTCTTTTTTTGTTATCGGAGGGAAATCTAAAATGATACCCTGCTTCTGAAAGGTAGACAAAGTTATGTGGGATTTTTACCTACTAAAACCCCCTTGGTCATCCTCATTGCGTTGCGGGATACCCCGGGATCTCCTACGGAATGCACCAGTGCCTCCCGGTACTACGTCTAAAACACGTCCCATGGAGTGCTGTAGCTCTCCTGGGCAAACTCGCATTGGCATGAAAAGCACTAGTCCACCTCGTACTTGTTGTTCATTTCATGCTCGCTTAGTGGGCAATGCGGGCTGCCACTTTTAAAGCCCAGCAATCCGAAAAACGTTTTAGTGGCATTCTACATCAGGCATGGCCTATCTTAGTCCTATTATTAATAGCTCGAGACTACAAGGCAAACCATTACGTATCCTAACGGTTAAAAATTAAGCACATGTTTTATCAAGATTTAAAAATGTAATCTTACATAGAACATTACAAATTTCATTGAATTAGTATTCCAAATAATTACAACTCTTGAATTTATAACGCGCTTTATTTAGGATGCGCCTGAGTCGGTAACAAGACAGCATAATGATACGGACCGGCGTCTGCCTGCGCACTTCGCCACCTGCTCAAACATTGCTAGGGATACGACAAATCTCCACAGTTCGATTCTTAGTTTATCGACAATAATAAAGTATAATTAAAAGTACATAACGTTTCTTGTAATATGTATTGAAATATTATAGAAATACATCATTTATATTATTTATTATAAATAGATACTAAAGCATACTTACATATTTTTTTAATTTCATTGTTGGTAGATCTTTGTATTGAGGGTAATATTATAGCTCCGATTTCCGTCGGCAAACACTAGTGAGAAAATACAGGTGTTTCGGATAAAATAGCGTTGTAGCTGGTAATATTACTGGAGTATTGAGGCAACATTTTATGTATTAAGGCAATGACCACAAAGTGGTACTGTGTATCTTCTTAACTACCGCCACGTTATTATGGACAGACGTATAATAGTGATTTCTGAATGACTGCTTAAAGAAACTTACAAGCAGACAATTTTTACTGTAATGAACCTGTCTTAGACTATTATTAAAAAAGTATATAATTTTTATCTTTATCCTTAACTACTAAGTAATATAAATAAATGGTGCAAAAGGCTATTACATCATTTATTACATTATTATATCATTATAATGGATCACAAAAAAAACAATATTTATAGGAAAGTAAACCTCTTTGATCATCATTAAATTATTGTATTGTTTCTATCAAGATTACTGTATAGAGCCATTGGGGGTGAAATTGGAGGATAGTATATTAGTAGATCAAATTGTAATTAAGATTTTAAATATCTAAAATATTTTTTAATAAAAATCAGCATAAAGTATAATTTTATGATATTATTGTAATAAAGGAACGCAAACGTTTTCCCTTGAAGGCGTTATAAGCAAAAATATCGACATACAAAACATCAGGGGTCGGCATCCTTATAATGATACCTTGTTAGCGGCTGTTAGTCATTCCATTGCGCGGTGAGGCCGCACTGAGGTGAACGAGACTCTTAATTTGTGTTGTAAAGGTGTGATTTTCGGTACCGCCAGGAAGTGTTAAATAATTATTTAAATCGGTCCCTTATCGATTGAGCTTCAACAGGATAATTTACTCCCTAAAGGGTTAACTAACAAGAAGAAATACAGCTGCTATACACTACTTTATTAGTTTAAAATTTTGTATCTATGCCGCTTCTAATAGAAGCGTGTCGTAAAAGGCAAAGTGCAAGCAAGTGTAAGCTTTTTCTGTGAGCTTTACCAACACACTGCAATCGTAAACCTGAATTTTGTTACATGAATTATTTATAATAACTTTTATAAATATTTCCTAATTACATAAGATTACATAAAATACTGGCAGCGGATCTCTCTCGCTGAAGACCGCAGAGTTAGATACTACAAACTGTAGTCTGCAACATTAGTGTTTCTGTTTTAAGGACCTTGTAGCAAGTGAAATTATTGAGCTAACGAGACTGAAGTGTTGCAGTGTATACAATTCTAAATAGCACCACATTGTTATGGGCAAACGTCTCCTTTTCTACGAAGAATGTTCAATTCGTCTCATCGATATGTGTATTAAAAAATTATTATAATAAATAATTATTTAAACTAATGTACCCACTGATTAGTTATCGGTTAAATTAAGGACAGTTTGTGATTCAATTGTGTAACGAAAGTTATGTATAATTGTGATATAAGCTGTTGTTACGTTACCGAAACAGGCCCTTATAAATCTCTTTAATTTATATCTAAAACATAATAAGAGGAAAATGTTATTCAATACACTATAAGCAAAGAGTGTGCCGGTCTTCTCGTAGCGTTATTTATAGCCTACACTTCTTCGGCATCAAGCATCTATAAAAGTAAATAAAGTTCATGAAATGGCTATAAATCTGGTACAAAGAGGACGATATTATACTGTGTGCCCCGGCAAAGGCGTGCTTCTGGTGAGGTACGGGAACGTTCTGACACCGCATTTGAATTATAAATGTTGCTACAATAAACACCGGTCGTGCTAAATATTTTCATAAATAATATGCTGGAATGATTTATCGCCAGCGCCTACTATATTAGGACTGACATCGGATACTTTTAGATAGTATAAACTGAGGAAGTTGCTCCAACTTCTTATTTGTTTTAGCCGTCACAAATAATTTTGTCGTTTTGCTACTTTATCTTCATAGATAAACTAATAAGGAGAAATGTTTTAGGACTGGTTATATCGGAATACGCAAGAACGATGGGGTTGTCATATATCATGTGAACGAAAAATGCATAAAATTAAATGATAATGGAGGTTTAATTAAAAAAAAAAAAATTTAAGTAAAATATCTTCGTGATTTGATTTCGGTTATAAATGTTTATGCTGTACATCACGGATATTATTTGTTAGGAATGACGTGTATTTTTAAACCAACACACGGAAAGAAAGAATATGCTTAAAAAGTTTATCATGATATCTGTCTACGGTAACACAGCCCCTGAACTCTATTTTCCAGGAGTGTCTTTAACAATATTTCAATAATATGTTTATCCGTTAATTCCCATATTTAGGAACTTAAAAACCATATATTTTTTGTTAACTTACTTTTATAAACATCCACAGATAGCGTAATAATGAATTACTTTAGTGTTAATGTTGAAAATTGACTTCTCTGGGAAACTATACAAACTGTCACTAAACTACTCTAGTTTACTAGAAATTTACGGCGCGATGTTCCTTTCAAGTGAAGCCCAATAAGTTATTATATTCAATAAGTTAATAGGGACTTATAATATTCTATGATCCTTTAGTTGATCTTCATTATAAGCTGCATATTTTTTTAGTTATATAATTGATTTGGGCAAAGTAATTCCGCAAATTTAAAGTAAAGTAAGCAAATATGAAACGTTTATTCAAAATTTAAGCCCGGAAGTCCGTTTTTTCTTTCTGATATAATTAGTTTGTAGTAACATTGTAAAACGTAACAAGAGATTTTTAAGGTTTTATATGTGATAATAAAAATATTAGGAGCGTTGAAAACATAAAGAAAGTAACTAAGCAAAACTTACGCTTAAACTGATAACATAAGTTAACATTCTATCAATAGGACTATTTAATAAAAAAGAAACTAATAGACTGTTTTTAATGAATCGTAGTTCTAATTAGCAGCTTCAGCAATTAAATTCCTATGTAAAACAAAAAAAAATTAATTAAAAAAATTTTAAGTATCTTTAAAATTTTGAAGTAGACGGACGGTACGCTTAAAACAATTTCAAAGATCGTCCAAAACTTAACAAGCCCCTCATCGTATAATTTGGGTCGGATACCACTTTATTGCTAGGCAGCTGGTGCGCGAACCTTGCAACGTAACAATTTTCACATTTAAAAAATAACTATAAGACATCGTCGTATAGGATCGCGTTTAAACTTTATTGGATAGCCATTAGTCCGGTATTAACGAGCCCAAGATGGAACCGGCTCGAGTACGACGGCAATTTGTAAACTGAGAAGGTAACAGGGGCCAAGTAAATGTTTTGAAATGGACCCTTAATTAGCTTTTATTAAATGTTATACATTTTTAAACATTTAAAAGAGCCGATCGCTCAGATTGGGCTGTCGACGTAGACCTATGATTACTGTTAATCAGGACTTGTTCAGTCTTAATTATGATGAAAAGAACATTCATACAATTCTCTCTCAATATCTTGAGCACGTTGGATGTGAAAGTTAATTAAGGAACCGCTATAAAGTTTCTAAACAACTACCGCACTTATTACAAAGAAGTGGTTTGATATTTATTTTATATATATATATGATCTTTTTACTAAGGTTGTTGTAATATTAAATATTACTTTCTATCAAAACTATAAATGGAGATACGTATAATATAAGAATTAAAAGAATAAGTTAGTCAAAGCTGCTTATAAATGTTACATCATATGAATAAAAAGGAGGATGTTTGTAATTGTTTTAACAACGATGAATTCAAACTAAGGATAAACTATAAGATTTTTGTTTGTAAACCAATTCGTCCAAACAAAAGTGAAATTTGAAAACAATACAGAGGTAAATTTTACAACGGCAATAAACTTGTTAAATGTGTAAAAGTGAAATCGGCAAGAATTGTTATGTCGGTGTCCCAAATTGTGTAATAGAAGTATAAATAGAACAATTGCTTCAATACTTTACAAATAAGTACAATACAAATAAGTATTGGGGGTCTATTGAATGGGTTGAACAATGTTTACATGAACAAAGGTTATGAAAATTTTGGGCTACTTATTTGGCTTCCTTAAACTGTTACAACCATAATAAGCTGAGAGCGGGCATGAGTTTTATGGGCGGCAGTTATCTCGAGTTTCGGGAACAGCACATTTTGACACAGGAGCAATTACTGAGCACGGCCGTGGAACAGGAATCCAACAATGAAGAGCTGCTCACCACGTATTCCATAAAATTCGCAATAAAATTATCAAGTAGCCTTACATTTTTAGTGTTACATGAATCACTTTTAACTAAAATAAATAATATTTAAAGTAATCTGTGCATTACTAAAAACAAAGGTCCTAAGGTATTCGTAGCTTTATGCTGATAATGGGAAAATAAAGTAATGTAACTTATCCTTAAAAATTTATTGTTATTATCTATATGTATATAGGAGATTTCCAACTATTAGAGACTCAACGCGATATCTCTGGAGCCATAAGGCCTGGAGACTTAAAATTTAGAAGGAATATTCCTCTTATCGAGTATAGGTCAGTTAAGAATAGATTTTACTAAATTTTTTCCCCAAAGAGAGTTGCTAGGATGTTACAGCCAGGAAAGCGGGTAGGAAACAGTGCCATATGGTAAGAAAGTAATTTTTCGAATTAACTCAAGCAACCTTTGTTTATAACCTTCAACGTAAATCAAATACAAAAGAACAATAGAAATCAATTTCTTGCCTAATTCTCATCTTTGTAACAAAGCATTCTCGGGAGAGTTTCTTCAAATTGTCGTTAAGCTGTGTTACGTGTAATTAATTACCGTCTTAGCGGAAGAATTCCATCCGTCGTTCCCGTAACAATAAAACGCTTTTAGATTATGATATGAAACGTTGAAAGCTAATTCAAGATGTAATAAATCTGAGACTTGTTAATTACTGAACGTCTTCGGAGGCAGTCGTAAAAGGCTTTTCCTTTTGTCTTAGGCGCAGAGCGTTACTTACTTCAAAGGATATTTCATTATTAAGTTAGAAGAGTCCACCCACAGCAGGTATAGCATTGTAAACTTATTTCACTCTTTAAACTGAAAAGTTAGCTTGCCTACTGAATTATGAAGCGCTTATAAAAATTCTAGACTGGATCCGTCTTGACCTCCTTTTATTTTATTACAGGACTTTGAAAGGAAAATATGTCAGTTTCGCTAAAAGAATTAAAAAGTTACCTGCCTCTAGATTAATGTACCAACAAGTTAAATTTTCTTCGCATTTAATCCAGCACCATTAAGAATCCCTTGAATGTAAATTACTTAATGAAAGCTTTATGTAACTGTATAAATACTTTAATTCATTTGTTGTAATTATGACAATTTCTCTTGTTTAGTTTCTTTTATATATGTTAAATTACTAAATGTTATTCTATGTTATGTTAATCTATGTTAATATTACAGTTATTGTTGTATTCTTTCTATAATCAAGTGTATATTCTACATTACAGTGAATGAATTTACGCTTAGACGATAAATACTATCTGTAATGATTAAGTAAGCTATGCTTATTTACGGACAAGGCCCATACAATTAATAGTAGCCAACAATGTAGGTGTAATAAAAATGAATCGTCTGTAGGATATATTGGGTCATACTTAGTGCTACTATAAATACAAGATGCAATAGGCGTACACGACGGGAAAGGGGCCGGCACAAGCGAAGCATAACCTACGAAGTTTTTGTTCTATAACGAGCCTTCAAACTACATATTATTACGGCGTCACCATGTCAGCCCCATATCAAGCCTACATCCGCCCATATTCCGCTCACAATCTGATGTAGTTTATTCGAAGCAGTTCATTTAGACAGCGTTCTAAATCCGTCCATTTTAATCAGTTCCGTTCGTTCGCTTTAGAACCTTGTCTTAGTTATACTTATACAGATTTAACCGATGTTTCCTAAATAATTATTAGACAGATTAATGCATATACTATTATACTTTCAAGTTAGTTACAAACAATTGTTCGGGACACCTGTTTTGTAGAAAGTAGCATGATCTTGTTCGGGCAATCCGTTAATGTACTTTTAAGTAGAGATCCTTGCTTTGATTGATGAGTGGTATTGTCCCTCAATTTGTTCGAAGCTAGATAACTGGGCCGGTTATAAATTAGAAAATGATCCGAATTTGTTTATCTTAATTAAGATTAATGACTCTGTGTAAACAAAACAAAAATGTTTGTGCCCATATTTAATGGGCTAACGGCTTATCTTTGTGGTTATACAATAAGTATATATTTCGATTCTGTACCGTGACATGGAAAAATATAATTCAACAATGTATTTGCATACCGTGAGTGATATTGATGAGTATCTTTGAAAGATATCTACTCGGCCGAAAGATTTACGGGGAATGCATTACACACATCTCTGGTGTGTCGTAAAAGGTGATATAGAAGTAATCTGTCACAGTTAATTCGAACACTTTTACTATTTTCGTAAGGTTTTAAATATATGTTAATTTAAAGCTTCTTTTAGGTGGTTAACAAACAATACCATTAGTTTCCAAAATAAAGGATTCAAATATATGTACTCTGATTATGTTTTATTAATAAACATTTTTGTAATAAACAAAAAAATATTATTTAAAACGATATTGGTTTTCGTTTAAAGATGCTGTAGCTGAGTAAATCAAAGGCAGAAAAGCACAGTCAATGATGTTCAATTAATGTGGTTTGGGTTAGAACAAAAGTTTGAACTCTATATCAGTCGTATAAAATTATACATATCTTTATTTCATCTTATATGAAAAAATACTACTGTCTTCTATTTTCATTAAAAACATTAGTTCGCTCTCAACTTGTAAACTGACCTGAAGAAGGCAGCCAATTTCATTATTAACTGTACAAAGACATTTTACAGGACACAAGATGATTGTAGCTTGTCATTAAAGTGGAAATTACTAAATGTAAAATGCGAAGGGTTAATTGACCCTGGCAATGTGTGTGGACATTCCGACTTCCGTGCAGACTTCATTAAACGCTGTAACGGGTGTACGCTGCGGCCCGCAGCGCAATCCCGAAACTAATCTCTTTTGTTTGCATTTTGTACGAGAGCCAAATCTGAAACGTAACTAGAATCAGGCGGAAGATGGACGAAATAAGCCCACCGGCTTGATTGTAGTCAGATTGTAAACATTTCACACGAGCGTTATTACAGGGTACCCCATACACTAACAGACGATCAAATGATTATTTGAACTGTAAGATATGTATGTGATGTGCAACGTTACACACGTTTATTTACAATGTTTAATAATCTTCTTCCTCCTGCCCTTTTCCCTCCCATCTATGTGGGATCGGCACAGTATGTACTTCTCCATATCCCTCTATCAGCCGTCATATCTGAATTCACACTCTTTATACACATGGCATCTTCCACACAATTTATCCACACTTTCTTCGGTCTTTCTCTACCCTTATAACCATCCACGTTCATTCTCATTACTTTCTTTGTTATGTCCTTCATCCCTCCGCATAACATGTCCGTACCACGCTAACCTCTTGCTCCTCAATTTCTCTGTCACTGGAGCAACTTTCGAACTTCCTCTAATATACTCGTTCTACAATGCTTAGTAATCTCTATATTAAAATATGCTATAGCTAATTGAGCGAGGCGTTCATCTGATGGTAAGTGATACGCTTGTCCACAACAATGTAGCGTTAATTAGGGTGATATACACGACATTACGCTCGTCGAACTGAGACATAAGATGTTAAGTATCGTTACCCCAGTAATTATACTAGCTACAGCACATTGCAATCTGGAATACAGTAATGTTTGCATATTACTCTATGATGACAGAAATAGGGGCTGCGGTGGTACTTCCCTAAACGGTCTCCCGCAACAAAGATTCTACCACCAGTAAAATTCGCTGTCTAGTGGGATTTAAGATGATTAATTTCTTTTCGTACTCTCAATTTATAATTAATATGTTCGTTTTGTGAAGCATTTTGACAAGATTTCTTTTCGTCTTACGGAAAAGCTGATTCAGTACAGCCAACCATCAATTTGCATTGTGCCGTACAGCTGAGTCGTGCTCCCGATTGTGTTACCAATTTATGTGACACTCTCTTTAGAATAAAGAAATTCCACTTCTCAACATTTTACGGTTGGCCTTTGGTTGGAATTTGCTAAAAGAAAAAGGGAAGCTTTATAAGATAAAAAGAAACGTTTGTATGAAAATAAAATTTGCAGTCTAGAACATAATGCTGCTGAATAACAAAATGTTTGTTTAGGATTGGAATTTCTTAAATAGCTTCCAGGGCGAAGCGTGCTTATCTGACTGTTGTAGGTGTGATTTTGGAGGCTATAGCAGTGGGGTTAGAATATGAAAAGAATAAATATTAGTGCTATTATTACGAGAAATACGATGTTTATCTTAGCAGTCTTTGTTTTTTTATACCTACTTCAAATGTTGAAGAGATCATTGAATGTAGAAAACGTGTCAACGTATCAGACAACATTAAAACAAACTTTTCGTTAAAGTAAATTATATTTATATCTCGCTTTTTTAATTACAGGCGCCTTAGTAATAATAATAACAATTAAATTTTTGTGATAATTATTATCTGTATGAAATGAAATATATATCCAAAGTTATTAGCAATTTTTATTTTTCATTGTAACTAAAATACGTCACCTTTGAAATAAAATGATTCAAATGAAAATTAGTCCTGGAGCTAATTGAAGGATTGGGAGCTAATACTATTTCCTTTATTATTCTTTTCTTTGCTCATTTATCTCATTTATCTGTTAAAACCATAATTAATTTTGGTAGAGAAATACCAGAGGAGTTTCTATTTTACATGTAGATGTTTCTACATCGCATATAATGCAAATTTAATGTATAGTTTGAATACCTGCGGAAGAATCTATCGAAGCCGAATCAACATGTTTAGTTAAAGTAGTCGCCGTTTGCCACAGGTACATTGGCAGCTGATTTAGGTTCGAATCGAAGCGACAAGACAGCGCTTTCGCTTATAAGGTAATATGCTACTGGCGATATTTTTTCTTCTTGTACCGACAAGACAAGTCCGCTGTGTTTACACGGGACTTAGAAAGGAGTAAAGGTTGTTTTTTATCTTTTTTAGTTGTCTTCTTTTAAGGTACCTGTTCGTAAGTAGAATATTACGGGGATCTTTTTAAATAAAATACAGAAGAATCATATTTTCGTACAGAATTGAGTTGATGAAACATATTGTTATATGTGGTCGTTGAATTTGTTTTATCTGGGAAAAAAGGTAACTTGTTTAAGTATAGGTACGAGTTTTATAATTTTTAATAATATAATGTATGTTAGTTAATTATATTTAATATTATATTGCCCGATTTAAATATTTTTAATGAACAGCAAGATAAGCACATACCAGAGATTTCTTTAGAGGCTTTACACGCAAGCGACACCTTTGATGAAATCTAAATTACTTAAAGTTGTACAAGTCCAATATTTTAAGCGTTTTTAAACTACATTTGAAGTTCTTTGTCAATAACTTTTTATGAACACACATATAAGGGGGGTGTGAGTGGTCCCGCACAACAACTCACGGCACCCAAGCAAACTTCACCTGCTCGTGGTGTACCCTGTCAGTAAATAAACGAGGCTCTGGCTTCCACCAACCTGCGTTGGCCTAGCATAGTGGGAAATGGCTCAAATCCCTCCATATGAACCCCTACAAACGAAGGTGGGAGGAAGCCGCTGGATTGCGGACAGCGCATTACCGATCGATGATCTTTGGGAGAGGCTAATATCCTACGGTGTACATCTATCGGCTGATGATGAAGAACACGCATATCAAAAATATTTCTGTTCTACGCACAGTTGTAAAATTAGCAATATATACCTACAAAAGAAAAGTTTTTATAGTTTATTCTAAATAATATTTTGTACCTTTTGTTATTTATAACAGCTCTCAAGGTACTATCGAGATATACCAGTTGGTATGTAAGGGATATTGTAACGATAGCGCACAAGGCAAGCCCCCCACGTCGCGACAATCTATAGATACCGGCCACTCAATCTCTGACTCCTTACAATGAAACAAAACACTAGACGCGGCAAGTATATTTTTATATTTCATCATCATCATCATCGTCATTATCATTTAAGCCTATTGTCATTCGTAATGAAAACAATGTTTTTAATTTTGTATCGTCTGTATATCTTTTATTTAACCAAAAAATAAAAGTTAAGGTATTATATTTTATTATTAATTATTATATTTTATTATCTGTATACGGTCTGTCCCTGGTATTGTACCTGCCAAAAGAGTAAACCATATTATTAGCAATGTATTCTAGAAATATCCATCCTCCAATGATAATTACCTATTACCTATGATTGATTACTGTAAAACGCCAAAAAGCATTAACTATGTTCAGTTTAACATTCATTTTGTTAGGTGTAAAAAAGCTTTTATATATCGAGGAACTCTTCCCCGGCTGCTGTGCTGACCGTTATATAGAATTATATTTGAAATTTAGATTTGAAATTTGTCAGAAATATTCCCGCCCGGCGGCAACCCCTCGCCTCCGGACCTCTTCCCGTTATTAACACTTCCGATACCACTTTTGGGTGTAACATTTGTAAAATTCGTTCCCTTATACTTAATAACTAACTTATACTCGATATAAGGAATTTTCCTACCAATTTTTAAGTCTTGTGGTTCTATAGATATCGTGATGAGTCTCTACATGGTCCATATATACATATGTATAAAAAACAATTATCGAACCCTGTTAAATATTGATGGTAGGACAAGGGACATCTAGAAAGTATTTTACTTTAAAATCTATAAATCACAATGTATATATTTCTCGAGGCAAAAGCAAACGTACATACTTTAGCGAAGTAAAGAAACCAATTAAATACATCTTGATATTGTACCAGTGGATCATTAAAGAGTACATGGCTTGTTAGGGCTCCTATTTATACAAACTGGGGTGCTAACTCACTAAGAGAGTCATGACTTCAGCTCACATGTTCAACAATTGTTCCCGTTTCTAAGGAACTCATGTTTAATGCTGTTTGGTGAAATATTTAACATACTTATCGGGAATGTCTCTTTTAATGATCTTTAAAATTATAACAAAAGGCACGAACGTCTGCCAACTTAGAATTTTAATATATGTGATGGTAGTAATAATAAAATTAATGTAACATAATAAACTAGCTGTGCTCCCGGACACATTGTTGGCCATAACACCCCCGCAACTCCCTTTGCGAAAGAAATTTTGAAGAATCCATTCCTAGTTGATCTTTAAATAGCAGAAGCAATGTCTCTACTTATTTTAAGTCGTCATAATAAGTTATTAATTTACTGTAGTACTTATTTCTGCGGCTCAGTAGTAATATGCTGAAAAAATGCTTGTTTTCCGTTTTTTTTTCTTTTAAATAATTCATGGGAGAATGTTGTAGCTAGCGAAATTAATCGGGTAACGATATTTAGTTACATTTGTACACATGGTATATTTATTTTTATTTATTCTAGTACATATATACATAGAAAGATGTTTAAAAATAAATTCGTATGTATGGACGAAGGCGAGGTTTATATTAAAAAGAGTTTTTTTCCAGCAAAAGTCTGAGGAAAGAAAAACAAAAATACCTTCCTATAATATACCTAGCAAAGAAAACAGATAAAAAATTTATTGCAAAGTTTAGACAATAGAAAGAAAAAGTTCAATTTCAAATAAAACCTTTTTCGTATTATTTTTGTGAAAGTACGGTCCTCGTAATAACATAAGAAACCAGTGCTCTGCTGTTCATTAATTAAACGTTCACCCTCGTTATTATCAACACCTGTTCTTGAAAAGCGTTTAATAATGACGTCAAGCAGCAGCTGTGAACGGTTGTGGCACCAGCGTCGGCAGAACGTTAGTTTTCCCAATGTGAAGTCTGTAGGAAAATTGAAATTAAATTAATTGTGAAAACGCAGCGTAAATCTGAACAGACTCTTTGCTATTTGACTTCATGAACAGGTTACATCTATTATTATAAATTGTGACATTTGAACTATTCTTCCTTGAATGTTGATAAATTGGTAAATGAAATATGTGGTAGCAAATCCTCTTTTTACTGCCTCCATGACGCGGTGGCTGTTTAAAGTATAATACTGGTGGTAAGTCTCTATCTATCTAGGTACCACCGCAGCACGTATTTGTCACGCCAAAACAGTAGTATGTGAATATTACTATGTTCCGGTTTGAAGGGAGTTGTAGCTAATGCATTATGTCACGAGAAAGGTTCTGAACCGGTGGTAATGAACCGTAGCACAAGTAGCTGGAACGGTAGTAATGCATTGGCTGGTGGAAACAACAACCTACAATATGCATACTACACAACTTTATCAGCATCGAGTGAAATAGAGATGTCAGTTCTAATGAAGAAAGGTAAACTGGAAGGTGCCACACTAAGTCTTAAGGTCAATCGTTCGAAAACTAAAATATTGGTGGTAAGAGGTACTTCCAACAATCGATGGCCTCAGCGGATGTGAAAAAGGCAAGGAGTTTGTATCTCTTGCTTCATTGATAACCAGTGACGATAGCTGAACTAGCTGCAAGCTGGTATGATTAAAAGCGCTATAACTAACCTTCATAAGATCTGGAGAAATAGAGATATTCGATCTACCACTAAAGTGCGCCCGGGTCGACCTCTTGTCTTTTCGGTGTTCTTGTATGGTTCCGAGACGTGGACTATAAGAAACCACAATAAGGAAAGGATCGATGCTTTGGAAATGTGGTGCTGCTGAAGGCTTCTCCATATACTGTGGACAACCAAGGGCACATGAATCCATCCTAAAAGAACTTATAATAACCACTATGCTCTCCTCAGTGTGCTAACAAAGAGCCCTCAACTTTTTCGGGCATATCATGCGTTCTCCAAAGAGCTTTCTAGAGAAGCAAGTCATTTTGGGGAGACCAGGTTCTAGGAAGAACCCCTATAATATAGATGGGAACTATTAGAAAGGCGGTGGGTGGCAGTAAATATTTCTCATGTTTGTAAAGACAGTTGATATTTCATCTGGAGTACTATCGTGGAATGGCGATCCTATGGCGTAAGGACGTCTTCCAGTCCGTGTCGGTGGTGGAATGCAGTAGTGCACGTATTGCGGCCATAAAGGTGACGCTAAGTGACGCTATTTGGTGTTCAGCGTATACATGCCCACAGACTCATCAGATAACTTACCTGTTTTCACGGAGTGCTTTAGTGAATTTAGTGCGGTAGTGGAAAGTAGTGACGAGGAGACAGTGCATATGCTTGGAAATTATAACGCGCATCCAGATGAACCGTTTTCTATTGAACTACTCAATTTCATTGCTGAACAATTATGAGTATGTGCTGATGTAGACTTTTTAGGTTTAAACTCTAAAAATTATACTTTTATAAGCGATGCTTACGGAAGTAGAAGGTGGTTGGATCATTATGCGGTTACTGAGAGCGCCGATCATTTGCCATTGATTATCGATTATAATTTTAACACAATTGTAACAAAAAGTACAAATTTTATATAATAATAAAATATTTGGGGTGACAGAAGCTATGATCAAATTGATATGTAATAATAAATTAAAGGAAGTAGATTTTCCTCAGGAATTCACTGGGTGCAAGTGGTAACCTTTGTCATTGTGAAGAGCACAGAATTATGTTAAATAGTAGGTATCGCGATGTTGTGCACATTCTCTCGGATGCTGCTATACAAACTCATGTCCAAAATGTAGCGTATTCTAGATGACAAAAACGTGTGTGGGTGGAATAAACATGTCCGTCAAAAATGGCTTTCGTGTGATACACCCGTTGAGGGTAAAGTCTATAATGAAATAAGCGAATCGCGTAAGATATTTAAAATTAAGCTTAACTGGTGCCTAAAACACCAAGAACAAATTAAGATGAACATCATTGCAACTCATCGAAAGGCAAAACATTTTAGTAAATTCTAGATGGCTACAAATCAACTTAACTTGAAACCTAGCTTACCCGTGAGCGTATCGGGCGTCAGTGAGCCCAGGGGCATTGCTTTGGTTTTTAAGGAGCACTTTACGGTAAAGGTCCTTAGATCCGGCGCAGGCGGTAATCGACGCTGAGTCTAGTCATGCCAGGACAACGATTAAGTTTACATCGAAACAAGTATGCACTGTGCGGTCCACTCTGCATATAACTGCACTCAATGGAGACTATTTGTACCTGGTCACAATCCTCTGCAGTGACGAAGCGACGAAGAAGAAGTAGCTAATATAAAACTGAGGTAACGAGACTTAACGTCTGATGTCACAAGGCGATGAGCACAATATGGTGCTGTGTATGTCATCCTACTAGTGCTACATTATTTTGAGCAAGCGTATCATCTACCATCAGGTCAACTCCTCGGTAGTCTTATCGCTTCGTTGAATAAAAAAAATATATACAATTATGCGATTTTTTTATGATTGCTATTTCAAAGTTCTATTGGATAACGGTGCATTGTTGTAAATGTTGGTCATCATCTGTATTATCATTTCAGTTTATCGCTGCCACTGCTGAACTCAAGCCTCACTAAATGGTCCACAGAGATTCATTATATGGTGGGTATCAATAAACACTAAATTTTTTTCTATATTTATATACAAGGTTTTTTTAAGGCACTGATTACATAATAAGAAACAGAAGCTGATAAAAACATTTCATTACAAAAAAAAACAACATCCAATGAAAAAGAATTCCAACAAAAATTCGAGAACGGTATTGATGGAGCTAATTATAAAATGTAATCGGAATCGATTCATTTAGTCGATTGCGCAAGCATCGAGATCTCAATTACAGACCGGCTTGCCACCTTATACGAAACTGTGGTTGCTTCGCCGAATGGTCGGCTGATTCTTTAATTAGCTGCTTATCAAGATCGATATTCGGTGGGAGCAATCGACGAGATGAAACCGAGCATTAAGACAATCTATACAAATAAATCCAAATTTGCATAAAGGATTTTTTAAAAGATAAAAGGATACTTGATTTATAATGGCCTCTTACAAGGTCCTTTTTTATTGGAAGAACATGCTCAATGGGAATTGAACCTCTTTTAGACGTATGGAACTACCATCTTATGGACTATTACGGCTTCATTACTTAATTTAATATCTATTGAATTTTTTACTATAGATATTTGTAGTGTAAATTACGAGATTATTGATTAGATTCATATAAAAAAAAAGTCTTTATAAATATGCTTGTGATTATTTTAAATATACGTATTTATTGTTATAATCATATGTTTTAAATAACGTAAAAATTCTGCTGATCTGTGCCCATGTGTATGGATTAGAAAAAAAATGTTTTTGGTAGTAAACCTAAAAACGTGCAGTGGAGAATCAATAGTTATCAATTTTTCGATTTCACATTAATCGCTTGATACCAAAGCTGCATACGTCATGGTTTATAAACACAGTTACTTCTTCCCCTTAAAATTAGTTTTTTAAATATATATATATACAATACATATATACATATATATATATATATGTATGTATGTAATGAAATTTGTAAATAACCGGCCATGTTTTGGCTGTAGCAATCGTATCTGGTAAATAAATATAATGTCGATGTTTCCAATCGAATAACACCAACTCTCATTACCGGTGGCGAGTGATAAGATCTCGAAACCTGCGCCGTTGCTCTTGCTGTCACATGACAAAATGTCCACTGAATTGTTAAAAGTCTTATCCAAATATAATCTCGAACTCAACATTTAATCCTAACTTACATTACCTAATCTTATAGTAACTATTCTAAATGCTATTTAAAAAACTTGGTCATGACATTTTCCTACGACATTCATTAAGATTACTAAAATAATGAATCTAACAGGTTTTTTTTTAATATAATCAAAAAACTTCAAAAGTTATTTTATTTAAATAATACGTTTATTGATGATTTGTTACAAAGCTATGCAATGTAAAACTATGACCATTAGAAGAAAGTACAGCTTCTGTATTTTGGTTTTAAATATATTATATAGGAAATGTTTTATTGCAAAATTTTACAGTTTTCTCGATTTCTACACGTAGACGTTACAGCTGCAATAAAACTGCAATATCACCTTTAAACAATGTCAAAGCAACTCCCATCGTTAAACTGTAACTGCGGCTTAAACTGTTACCGATCAATACAAACATTACGATCACTCTAACGTAGCTCCGATCATTAAATCAGACGATAAATTAGTAACAGTTCGCATTAACATACATCGATCCTGCTCCCGAAAGGGGAGATAACGATAAACTATAGATATCGTGGTTTTAAAGTTTGATCGTTGTCTATCAAAGGAACCGACCGAGCCGAGCCACCCAAGTTACATCGGAACAATCTCCGTGCAGGAAACTCGATTCTCTTAATTAAATATATGCCTTCTAATCTCTGTAACGTAAGATAATCAAGAAACCTGTGTGAGAGTTTTATTATTGTATAATATTAAAATTGAGGAATTCAGTACAAACTTTCATGAATTATATCATAAAATATTTTCAAAGCTCTCTCTTTTACGTACACACGTTTCTATTAAAATTAAAGACGTTTCATATCAAACGGATATAAAAAGGATTATTCGAGTAATTTTTATATTCGCCAGGAAAAGAGACAATTATTAAAAATTTTTTTCATTAGAAATTTATTCGTAACAAGTGATCTTTTCGACGAATTATAAACCACTTTTCTGTTTGTGGTGAAAAAGGAGTAGATTCATGGTTCACACTAGGGTCTTAAAATACAGATTTTGACTATTAATCTTTTTAATTACCTGCATTCGTATAATGTGGATAATATATTTTACACTAAGTGGAATTTGATACACGAATGTTCCTTCGCAAGCGCTAAACGCTCGCACATCGCGCATCTCTCATGTAATATTTCAAGCTCACCTCGTGTTCGCCTCTCGCCCTCTTGCCGTATCGGATTTCTCTACCGGCAATTACTATGGACATACTGTTGTTTCGTTTCATTTATATTTCGTTTTATATTGCTCGTTAATTTTTACTGGTGGAACTCTATCAGAATATACTAGGCAGATACTTTCGCAGCGCCTGTTTCTGTTCCCAAACGGTGACAACAGTACAAGCGCAGCCTATAGCTAATAAAATTACTGCCGAATTGAGACACCCTTCAAACTGTCGCTTTTTTTAAATAGCGGCAGAAATACACAGTGGTACCATCTTAAACCGGTGTTTAGGCCATTGTCCTAGTACTTATTAATGTAATATTTAATTTCTTATATTTTAATGTTTAATAAACTTTACTTAGATATTTCTAAAGTATGAAATACCGAGTATATGCACTGGCAAAATTTTAAGTAAATCAACAGCACTTATGAGGACTAATGAACGTTTGAGCGCATACATACATAACTTTATGCAAAGCATTACGCAAATGCCAATGCAATGCTTGTTTGACGATCTGTAGCTGAAGCCACATCAGCTTAATGTATCTAACGCCGAGTGTACACATATAATGGAGAGTACTCACTAATTGACAACTACTTTGCTCAATCTGGCAAACTTCTTCCCCGAAAGCGATGTTAAACACTTCAAAAGGAACTTTATAATCATTTGCAATCTAATAGACGTTACTTGAGATACTATATATTTGGAATGTCTACTAAAACGTACATGGATATAATTATGATCATATTTAATTAAGTATTATATAAAATTTTGTGACTAGTAGATAAACACGTGTTTCATATAATAAGGCGACTTTGTTTTTGTTCATATAAATGTTTTAAAAGCCAAACGGTTTAAATTGGCAACATGAAACCGCAGGATGAGAAAGCAATAACTCTACACCCCTCATTAAAAAAGCCACCGCTTTCAGACTATTGGATCTTGTTTATTATCCGTATGTAATAGTAGACGAAAATTGTAATGAAGGCTGAGGGATTCCCGTAAGACGATAGATAACAAGCTCGAGAGGCAAAATATGGTGGAGTTAATACTATAAGAGATAGCGGTGAAAGTATAGTTACAAACTTAAATCTCAACCAGATCTTTAACAAAGGAATAAAGTATGAAAATAAATTAAGTATATAGTAATATTATTTTATTCGGATAATATGGTGATTGAAATTTCACAAACACTTATTTGTAGACAAGAGTCATTAAATATTTTTCAATGATTTCATCGAACGTATATTTCAATGATCAAAGTTATCGCGTACATGTAAAAAAGTAACAAATGGCTGTTAAAAATTTATAAAACTTGGAAACCGCTCTTAACTTTATACTCGATGTAAGTCGGGAACTTAGCGCAGAGTTGATTTATGCCCGCCGTCGGTTCATGCGCTCCGCGTACGCTGTATAACTGTTCCTGACCTCAACGTCTCATCAACACATCAGATCCCGCGGGATCAAAACTTTGAAGGGCTGTATACAATTTTACATGTACCAAAAATGTTCGAAATTAATTTAACCGGTCTTGTATAATTTCTCTGTAGATGGAGCAGCGTTCACACTACCCTTCCGTTAATCAACATTTCTATGTATCTACAATATGTATCAGGCTCGCGATATATAATGAAAATAGCTTTATTCGTTTCTTTTTCTTTTATTCGACGAAGCGACGAGGCGAGCAAGAGGTTCACCATCAGTAAGTGATACGTTTACCAGGTACTGAAGATGACGTACTCTACAAAACATTGTGCTCGTCACCTTACATACCAACATAAGGAGTTTATTTACCCTAGCAATTTCACTCGGTACAACGTCTTCCATACTAGATCACAGTAATATTTTTACACTACCGTTTGGCAGCAGAAGTAGGTGCTGCGGTGGTACCAACTTTTTTTTTACTGTGGGGATATCCTGCATTGGATAGCCTTCTGCTGTCAGGCCAACAGAAGAGTCATTCCGGACTCTTACCAGCTAAAACCCCGCGGTTTCTCTCGCATCGCATTTGGCCGAAACCACGGGGACGCTTTCGCTTTTGGTGATACCTACCTAGGCAGCCTCCGGCAAAAGGGACCTACTAATAAACATAGTATTAGAAAAGGATATTATAACATTCATATTTTAAAGATACAATTCAAGAGCTTTTGTTATATAAAGTTATTACTGCTCAAATGATACCATGATAACGATTTATTATTTCATTTAACTTAACAAAAGTACAACTTACGATAAGACTTAACGATGGACTCAATATAAAATTTTAGTGCCTAAATTCAGTAAGTTATTTTTATGGTAAAGTATTCAAACGAATGGTTATTTTTAAACTTAGTTCTATTATAAATGTTCAATGCTGATTCTGACATTAAACTGATTGTTGTATACACTAATACTATGAAAGTTTTAAATAATTGTTATATAGAAAATAAACAATTTCTATATGATTTTAATTTTTTTTAAATTCCAAATAACATTAGGAATTAGGTCTATAAAATTTGTTATTATACATTTAATATTATTAAAGCTATTGTCAAAATATGTATCACTCTCTGTACACTAACTCACCACTATTATAGATATATGCTTAGAGACTACATAATACAATAGGAAATTATTATTTATATACAAATATATGTATACTTATTTATTTGTATGAGTATTATAAATATTTTTGACTTGATTGTGAGACTGGAAGAAGCTTTCCATAAAATATGCAGCATTAACATTTTTTTATATACAATGAAGAACAAAGCCAAGCAAACCGTTTATATGTTGGTAAGCGATGTTTGTTTATAACATAATGCAATTGTTAATATTTTCATTCAGCAACATATTGCTGTCGCCATGAGAGATAAAACGTCACTTGCGCTGTTACTACCCAATTACACCAATTAGAGTTATTTATTTAATTGTTTAGGACTATCAATCGGGATTATAATGTAAAATTAACATAACTCTAGTTATATGACATTATCGTCGCATCTCTGATAATAAATGGACTCGACATGAGTAATTATAGAAAAGACTTAGTGAAAATTAACAATCTACAATTTTAAAGAGAAATAGGAACAGTTTAACAAATATAATAATAACAAAACTTTTTTTTCAACAGCTAATTTACGTCCCTACAATTAGGGTATAGGCCTACACTCAATATGACGGCGATGGGCCATAATCACCACGCGGGCCCAATGCGGATTGGTAACTTCACACACACCTTAGAATAAATTCTAATTCATGTGCAGGTTTCCTCGCGATGTTTTCCTTTACCGTTTATATTTCGCTGTTATTACTAAAGTTCACAAAGGAATACAAATATTAAAGTTATTGGTACATGGAATTCGAACCCGCGAATTTCGGAACGAAGGCCACACGCTTTAACCATTAGGCCAGCGAGCTAATATGACAAAACATAATGCAACATATTAAATTAAATATCTTAAATTAGGATAATTCATTAAGGTGGTTATGTATGGATACCACTGATCGGCGATATACATAAGCATTCTGATAGATACATGAATGATTTCCGGCAACGGATGTCTACCAGCATTGAGATACATAGTTAATTAGGCAGTCACGTCCCACATGGAAAACAACGTGAACCATTTAACAAAACGTTAGCAAAGTAATTTAATCCGTTGGTATTTAACAACAGTACATCAATGTCGACAATGGTTCGTGTATTGTATTGTAACAAACGTTCTATGTCGGTCTCTGAATGAGGTTAAAAGCGAGCTACGAACGATGTTTTGTGAACGCGTCGATCAAATGTCAATCCAATACGCGGCGGTAAGAAAATGTATCGGTAAGAATAATTTAGTTTGGAACTCGTATACCGATGGAGAGGATCATTCCAATAATATTTACAGTATCGATTTTGGATTAATTCATTCATTCGGTTATTTAAACAGGAAGTTATTTACTCGTTTACATAATAATAATATGTTTATTTACTGATGGTAGATATCTGATGTAAACCGTCTAGGTATCATCGCAGTTCCAGCTGCCGTCGAACAATGATGTCCAGATTATACTGTGTGCGTTGTAGCTAGTGATATTACTGGTGTAACGTGACTTAACATATATTTCAAGGCAACGAGAAAACTGTAGTGGAATGTATAACATTCTAGCTAGTGCCACGTTTTTATGGGTAAGCGTATCACTTACCATCAGGTGAACATCTCGCTCGCCTTCTCGCTTCGTCGAAAGAGAAATATTATTTACTTTCTTTCAACCTTAAATTTAGGTTACAAAGTCACTTAATACCTAAATGGCATTTTCTTACAGTCAAACCAATCTACAAAACATAAGTACCATGGTTTTAATCACTCCTCAATTATAATTTTCTGAAATGAGCTAAAAATTATTATATAATAAACATAATTTATTTATTCTCGATTAATAATTTTTAAGATTTTAACACATTGTTTTTTGTATCTCTACTTGACGTATACTAAGGTATACGTCAAGTAGAGATAGTTTTTGTATTTTAAAGGTGACAAAATATGTTGTTTTATTATCTCTTATTATCTTTTTATTATATCTATAAAAATAGTTTTAACTGTATTAATATTACAAATTATTAAACATTAAACACTTAGTTTTAAAGTAATCGGATAATCTTGTGTTCTCTATTGTTAAGTAATCTATGAAATAAATAAGCTGGCGCCGAAACTAACAAGCACGTTAGTAACTCCGCGGTCACATGTCAATCTTTGTGAGAATTTAACGAGCAAGAGCTCTGTGAACTAAATAAATTATATCAGATGGCAATGCGTTTACTGAGGAAATGTAAGATACCATAAAAATGACATCAAAAGCAACCTATTTTCTATCGGGGTTTCAAAACCAAGGTCTGCTCGTTGCGTTCTGAAAGAAAACATGTGACGTACTACACTGCAGTTAAAGTCAGCGATAAAACCTAATTGCGGTTTGTAATTTATTAAGGTGAATTCCTTACTAACGTTGATTTATCACAAACGATGACTATGTGTAATTTTAAATTGTTTTTTTTTGTTCTTTATTGGCCTTATTGGTCTCGTCTTTTCAAAATGGTTACAATTGTCCTCTTATATTACGCTGAAGTTTGTTTACAATTTTAGTTTAAATATAAGACGCATTTTATTTTTAAAATAATTACATATATGATAAATAATCATATAAACTTTTAAATATGATTATTATGATGAATTCTCTATCGAAAGGAGAGAGAGAAATTCGAAGAGAAAAACTCGGAGAGGCCAAGTACTCTCTTCTGAGCACGAAACTATCCACTGTCATTAACCGCTCTGTTTTATGAAAATAATATTACTTATAAACTTATTAATAAAATATAATATACCTAGTAATTTAAACTGAATATGTTATTATAAACATTATATGGAGTAATGTATAATAATTTCCACGAAATAACAAATTTGTTATAGACATCTGACAGTTATTAGAATTAATCATGTAGGTCCCAATTACAATACTTCTTATATGGTGGTTCGGTGCAGTACCTCCGGTGGTTCGTCGGATAAACATCGCGTCGTGAGCGAATGTGGCTGTTAACACGTAACGAGGTGTGGAGTTCAAGCTCACCAGTCATGATCATGTCTTAGCCAGTTATTCGCCGACCACTGACCTTTAAAATCGCTCTAAAACGTCGTAAGAGGGACCGCGCGTAATAGAAAAATTGAGGAGAAACACTAAACAAATAGGTTTCAATTTCGCTTAAAAACTTAGTAGGTTTTGACCAGTTCTGTTTTTATATAAAAGAGACGTCGGCGCAAGCGATAATTTGTATGCTTCATTGTACTATCATCTCAACGTGTTGTACGTACAAGTGTAAAGGTAGAAATAACAGTGTACAAATAAAAGAATAAGAGCAAAAGTTTTGAAATTGCATTCTGAACTGAGGATAAATAGCTCGGTAATTATATGGGTTGTTAAACAAACTCGTTGATAATTTCAGGTTGTTTCTCGTGGTTTTATTGTTTTGTGAAATAATACCTACTTTTTTTACAGATAAAATTGGTATCGGGCTTTTGTGTGTGGATACAGTCTAGGTTGTATTATCGTAGTGCTTTTTTATCGATTTGAAGGGTGCTATAGCGATTGATTTCAATTAGATAAAGCTACAAGATTAGTATAATCTTTGTCAGATAGTGTCACGTTACCAATTACTACAAGTAATAATTATTGAATCCTTAAAGGAGGGAAGGAGACTTTATATTTTATGCCACAGAACGACAGGCTCAGTATGTCGTAAAAACATTTTAACCTAAGGTTTATCATATAACCATCCTGCTGTTCTTGACGCTTTGTTCAATGAAAAAAAAAAGCCTTAATAAACGTGAATTTCAAGTATACGTACCTTTAGTTATAATAATAAATTTTATTTCTCCGAAATCAAAATATATAACAAGACTACATAAAATAAAAGAAACATATTAATTAAAAAAAATATGTGACATTTCAAACAACTACTAAGATTCGCTCATCCGGTAGCTTGCATTTTAATACAAAAGCGCATCTAAACCGAGTGCTACGCAAACATTAGTGAAGTCTACAAAGCATATTCTAACGCTTCGTGTATCCTCTAACACGGCCTTTGTGGAGTCTCTCCCCTGCTGTTGACGGAACCCTCGTCGGCTTGTGGCCTAAGTTATAAATTGAAATTATTATTTTAGTATAAACTTTTAATGAAATGTATTTAGGACAATTCATTTTTAAATATTTATCATTCAATAAATGCGAAAGTTTGCGTTTTTCGTTCACTTGTCGTAGGAGTTTTTCAGACAAGCTTTGCAACAATATGAACTGACCACCAACCCTCGCTAGTGGTAAGGGCACAACAAGAAGACGAAGAAATAAATGCTCCGTCAATTAATACGGTGGAAGCGGTACAAATTTTTTATTCTTTCTATTCATGCAGTACAAGATATTTTACACCTGGTCATATGACTATCATTTAGGCAGCATAGGCATTAAATCATTTAGCCACACTGTAAGAGAGACATGAGTAGGAAGTTTTAGACTGGGTTTCGCTCTCAAGTGTAAATAGAAAATTCCTAAATAATTTCGCTCTAACTGTCGTTACTGCCTACTAAAGAGTAGTAGCTAGTGAAATTACAGGAGGAACGAAATTTTGCATATGTCGCATGGCGACGAGCACAATGTGGAGGAGCAGTGTATATAATCCTTACAAAAGCCATCTATTTATGTGAACATCCCGCTCGCATCATCGCTTCATTGAATAAAAAAAGGGGTAGGAGATTAACTAGTGATAAGTCTATCGTACTAGAGACGATCAGAGAACGCAAAGCTGATTTCTACAAAGAAGCGTCTGAAGCTTTAGTCAATGATTTAAGTTATAAAAAAATAGAACTATAGAAGATATATTTCTAGATTAAGAGCGTTTATTAACAACTATTAATGGGAGTGCTCAGTGGGGATAAGTTCGCAAACGCATCGCTTACTGTCCAAGCTCCCAGCGTCCTCTATGTAAAGACTTAACTTAGATGCGAGAGATTATGCACTGCAAAATGTTTTAAGTCACTTTGTCGAATTAAGCTTGATTGTTCACTTTATTATTTTAGTTACAACGAGGATTACTCCGCGGTGCGCTAGTTTAACATTGCTTTAATTCAAAGTTAAAACCTTAAAGCTGCGAACAGGTAAGTTGTAGTTTTCATTTTCTCTTTTAACAAGAATATTTGATGAGAAAGTTTATATTTTTTATTTAGCGCTTATAAAACTAAAATCCAAAAAAAAACAGTTTTAAACAAAAACTTTTATAGTTTGTCAAACAGAATAAGATAACCGAGGAAAATCAAATAAACACAATGTAAATAAAAAGTTTTTGTTTTCACAAACTTTTTAAGGTTTTAATAAGAAAATGCCAATAGGATTTTGAGATGAAGTTTTAAAAGGAAAAAAAAAATTATTAATTAAGTAAGTTACTTTCTTTTCATTAGAACAATGTCTTTAAAGTGACGTTGATAGATTACTGTACCAACAATTTTTTTATTAAGATCAAATATTTGATACGAAATTGAAAGAAAGAAAACTCAATAGTAAAGATACTTATTTACACATTCTGTACAATCGTTACGTATATGTGAGACGATACCATTCTTTTTATGCAAATGCTTTGTGCAAGAATAAGTCTGTGCATTATGGTCGGGTAATGCACTTAATTTTTACGATAACTACGTCTGTACACCGGTAAGAATATTGTAAGTGTTGGAATAAGGTAATCGGGTCGAGTTATGCACTGGCAAGTTAACAATATTCCAGCTGCTATTTAATGAAACCGCCACTAACCATGCATCGTCGTGGGCAGTTGCGAATAGAAACCCCCGGAGATAAGGTGGCTGTAATGGCTATTTAGATAATAGAAAAGTGAATTCATTATACAATATACCGTCGTCCAGGACCGTTAAGAGAACTAAGTCGAAGTACAAAATTGTTATAAAGAATTTAGCATTCTTAGTATTAGCATAAGATTTATTACTGCTGTTGTAAAAATACACGTGTAATAGCTTTCGTGGAGTTTAAGAATAATTGTAATAATTATAATAATGATTTCAGTTAATTATATTTTAAATTTAATGTTCAGAAATAATGATTAAAATTATAAAGCTTTATATGGGAAAGCATTAGCTCTTATAAAAGCTTTATGATTTCGTTAAGGTCTCGATAACCTCTATGTGCTTTTTATGTACATTTTACAGACTGATCCGATTTAGATTTTTTTTTATTCTACAAAACAACGAGACTAGCGAGACCTTGACCTGATGGTGATACGCTTGCCCATAACAACGTGGCACCGGTTAGGATAAAATACACTGCATTATGCTCATCGCCATCAGCCGATAGACGTCCACTGCTGGACATAAGCTTCCCCTAAAGATCTGCACAAAGGGTAGGCTTTCATATGGAGGGATTTGGGCTATTTCCCACCACGCTTGGTGGGAGCCAGAGCCTCGTTTGTGGATTATCAAGGAGCACCACGAGCAGGTCAGCTGGCTTCGGTCCCGTGAGTTGTTGTGCGGGACCCTTTACACCTGTTTGAGACATAAGATGTTGTTTTACTCCAGTAATTTCACTAGGTACAACGCCTTTCAAACCTGAACATAGTACTGTATGCACACTATTGTTAGGTGGCAGAAATGTGAGCGGCGGTGGTATCTATACGGTCTATGGCAACAGAGGCACGCCACCAGGAGTACACATGCGTTAATGAATTTGTTTCATCATTGGCATCGCAGCTTCCCAACGGCCAACGTCTGAGTTATTAATTTTATTACCATAAAAGCGCGATTACAACATGAACGAATTATTATTAACGTTCGGTTCAATCAAATGCAATGACTCTCATCGAAACGTAAGGTGCATTCCGATCGGCACAAACAATAACCAGCGGAAGAGCTCCAACGATTGATTACATAGGAATCCAATCACAACAAAATGCGTAACAGCGCTGACCCTTTTCATTCATTAATTAATCCGAAATGCGCGGAACCCACAAATGATAGACTCTTAAACCGATTGTTCACGTGGAAAGCGTCAATCGCACTTGTACAGATGTCAATTAACATCGGATTGCGAACACGAATATGTTAAACGATTGGGCGCACGCTTCCTGCGTTTGACTGCTGTAATAGTTTTCATTAGCAACTTCCGTTTTCACATTCGTTTTTAACACAAATCCGATTTGTTCGAAACAAACAATTTATTTATATTCAAATTGATTTCTACGATAACTGTAAACATAAGAAGCTCTAAAAAGCACCTGGTAGTGTTTACTGGTGATAGATCCTTTGTTGCTGGAGTCAGTCTAGATAGGCACCACCGGAGCTCCTATTTCTACCGCAAAGCAGTAGTGTGTAAACGTTATTGTGTTCCGGATTGAAGGTCGTTGCTAGTAAAATTACTGGGGTAACCAGTCTTAATATCTTATGTTTCAAAGCAGCGAGCATAATGAGGTGCTGTGTATATTATCCTAACTACCGTCACGTTATTAAGGGAAGGCGCATCGCTTACTATCAGGTGAACGTCTCGCTCATCTCCTTGCTACGTATAATAAAAAAAATTTTTTTCTTTGTGCTTTACCCTACAGTAATTAATTATTCAATATTTTTTAGTATTAAGCAGGGTTGATGAATATTCTACTTCTTCTTCGTCTTAATGCGGTACTCGCAAATTTTATCACGAATCATCTTCCTCGTTTCCATAAATAACGTTTAAAAAATCCTTTTCTTCGCGGAAGAAGAAGAAGAGGAAAGGTTTTTTATCTTAATCGTAATGGTTTAATAAATATATATATTGCCCAAAAAAGAGTTATGTATTAGGTAGTTATTTATCTCTCGTCCGCTTTCTTTTCCTCACAAGATATCCACATTGTCTTTCTCACATCTACTTCTTTGTCAACACTGGTTTTAAGTTATTATCGTTACTCATAATGCTTTTTGATTATTTTTTTCTTTTTTTTTGTAATTAATGAGATTTTTTATTTTTTGATTTTTGTTTTGACTTTTTTTGTTCTCTTATATATTAGTATATTTTAAATTGTTATGTTTATTTGTTATAGGTGTGGTGTCCGTGTTAGTATTAAATAGCTATAACATTTCTTTTCTGTTATCAATGTTTCACATTTTACTCTGTAAATACACCTTGTAAATAAATAAATATACAATGTATTAGGATATTCAAGCAAATGTCCTGGAAAATTGTTGTTAAATTTTTGATTTGAAATCGACGAGACCAAGCGCGAGCGGCGGCGAACACTTGGGGCGCACTACGTATTAGTGGGAATTAATTAATTTTTGTCTGCGGTCCAATTAGTGGCCGCGGGGCCCACTATAAATGGTCTGAAAACTTTATAATTATCCGAGTTCGAAACGGACAAACGTTTACGAGGTGAGGACTAGCCGTTTAACGGGTATTAACGCACTCCGCTGAAGTTTCGAGCGTCTAACTTTAGTGCTTATATCGCGAACTTGGACCTTTAATATTATTCATGAACTTCTCACCTCTCTTTTTTTTAGAAGCCTGTATTCGTCTAATTAGCAACGGCCACGGCAACATTGAACAAAAAAAAAAAACTATTAGAGATACCAAATGTCTATATCTACATATATTTAGTTTTTATGATATCGGACATATCGACATAATTTTTTATAGCAATATTTATAACTATTCTTAGATATTAATTACATGAAACATCATGGTATTTGTGATTTGTATTGACTGTATGCTGACGCTCAATTATATTATATAGCTTTGACATCGCCACAGGGTTATTACGTATCTTGCGAACGATTGAATATAACATAAACGTAGAATAATTGATTTCGAGTAAAGAAATATTAAGTGTCAAAATATGAGACATATCAAATAGTTTTTTTCATGTTCACTGTACATAGTATATCTTACTACAAGCAAATAATTTAACGTCTTTTAACCAAAGTGCACACTAATCTTTGGCGACAGTGATAGGAGCTGCGGTGATAGTTATCTAGACGACACCTAGGTACAGAGACTTACCACCAGTGAATATATCCTATAGCCTATTACATACTATAATTCTTTCTCTTACCAAATGCGACTTGAATGTGTCTGTTGTGGTCCTTTAATATATTGTTAGTAGTCGATTGCTTTGTGGATAGTAATCCCGTGGGTCACTTTATACGATACGTGAACTGAACAGCCGAGCACATTCCAAACAGTGCCGGGCCATATATTAAACAAGTTGAGTGTTAAACACCGTCACCGTCGTAGCACAATAGATCTATACACAGTCATTTACTGATTGGCAATTCCGTTCGGCTGCTGGTGCGCGATTGATGCGGTTAATTGCAGAGGTGCAATCAGAAAGACAATTAGTAAAGTACGAGGTCTGATTGCGAGAGTCGATCTGATGAGAGATATTCTGTTGATCAAAGCCGTAATTATTTTGTTTCAGTCCATATTCAAATGTTCGTCGACAGTTTGAAATATTAAACTGCGAACTTTAAATCTCCTTATGAATAATTTACATAATAATAAGCTACGAAAGGTAATCTAATTGTTTTATAAATTTCTAGCGTAGAATCAAATACAAAGATAACTTTTATTGCTCGTTGATGTATGGAACTGCTAATCATTTAACCGGTTAATAAAGCTCGTGGGATACTCGCTTCGAGGCTCCGAAGTCTGCGGCCTAAAAACACAAAGATAGAAAATTTATTGTAATTATAAAGAGAATTTACAATATGATAAAGCATTAGTATCAAGAAATTATATAATAAACCAGATGACGTGACAGCTAAAATATTCTAGATAATAGCTACATTGTCAAGTTTTAACATAAAATCTATTAAAAAATTAAACCTATTGTCGATAAGTAGAAGGTAAAAGAACTTTGTTGATGTTAGGATCTTGTTTCAGTCTAGGTAGATATTAACACGGTTCTTTCATCTACTGATAAACAGTACGCAAACATTACTGTGTTCCGGCTTAAAGAGTGCTGTAGCTTGTGAAAGTATCGGTATAACGAAACTTAACAAAGGGAGGCCATTGTTGAATAGTGTTTATCATCTTAAGTAGCATTGTTATAGTTAGGCGCATTACTTATCATCAGGTAAAATTTAATATTATTTTATATATGTCTCAACTAAATCTTTAAAATCTCACGCCTTCTGGAGCAATAAGATACAGTTTCAAAATACTTTACTTAAATGAGTCTTTACTCTGAATATGCTGTTGATATCAATATTCCATAATTGTAAATATAAAAGTAAAAAACCTTTATGGCAACTTTGGTCCAGCCATTGCTAAATCACTTATTACTCGTAATTAATTAAGTAATCAATAAAGGATAAAGGGGCTTCAGTTCCACGTTTTTCAAAAGCAAGCCTGACTTGTATTCCTTTGAGAAAAAGTTATGAAGCCCACAACATTCATGTCTGTGTGAGTGTGTTGTTATACATGGGAAATGAGTGGAATAGACTGGAAAGGTATATGGTCTGTGGACGCTGTCCACGAAGGTGTAGGGTTACATGGCAGCCGTTTGTGGTATGAGGTTTTGTGACAAGTTTTAAACTTTGGAGAAGGTACTTTCAAAGTTTTATTTAACAATAACGCCATTGCTAACATATATCTATAACTTTTATTAAATTAAATGACAATTTCTTTGCAGAGAACTACTTCATATAAAATACTTAGAAAAATAATATGATTAATTACCATTTGCCATAAACTTGCTATAAAATTTTACACTTTATATGTTATTTACTTTACCAGACTGGGAAAGAATATCAGATATTGCCACCTTGTATCAATATAGCCCTGTATCTTTTTGGGCAATGTTTATCATTTAAGTTATTGGATAAGTAATAATTCTGATTATTAATATTTGAAAATAGGTAAACGTCAACAAGGTGGAAAGTAATTTTTTCATTGTCGAGCAATTTAATTAAAGCTTAAAGATTAAATAACTTGATTAACTTAGAAGTGTATTAGCGGTAAACGAACGCTCTATTTTATCTCCGACAAACTTTAGCTAGTAAAGTTATAATAAATAATTTAAAAACATATATGTTTAATATTGTATTATATTATTGATTAATATTACTTTTATCGTTCGGTGTTTAATCTATGGGAATCTCACGCAAGCGTAATCTTATAGCTGCGGAGGAGCTACAGTGGCGGTCATGCCGAGCCGGACTTCATTCAAAGTCACTGGCTCCGGAATTTGGTGACGTAATCTAATGACTCATGATCGAATTCTCGACATAATTGGATTACACAGAATCTGAACACGACAGGATATCTGTATTATATTACGGCGAAATGGTTGCTCTGGAAATTTTTACAATGTAGTTTAAATATGGTTTCGCTATAGATTGGTAGTGTCAGGCCTGTACTCGTAGTAACGAACGGGAGGCCTATGTTTAGTGGACGATAATATCTTAAATTGATGATAATACAGAAACGTTTACATGATGTTAATACATATAGATTTGTATGATATTAATAACAAAAAAAAAAATTCAAAATTTAAGTCTTATTTTAAACAAAAATCTCTTACAAATTTAACATCAAAATAGCCATTATATAACTACAGTTATTTTTACTAGTTGTACGTCTTTGTTTCCGGGGACCCGCTAAGTAGCTATCACAGTTGCTATTTGTACTGCCAAACAGTAGTGTGCAAACATTACTGTGGTCCGGTTTGAATGGCACTGTAGTAAATTATTGGGGTAAATAGAATTTACGTCTTATATCTCAAGGCGATGAGCACAATGTGGTTTTGTGTATAACGTCCCAACGCCACTTTGTTATTGGCAGGCATATCACTAAGCACCAATCCTGCTCGTCTCATCACTTCGTATAATAAATTTAAAAAATCTGAAAGTAATTATTATACTAACTTTTACCCAGTAAACGGATTGTTTAAGATACTACTAATAACTTGTAACACCCTTCTTTTTGATCAGAAGACAAGACTAAATTAATAGACTTTCATTTTGATAACAACAATACTTCATGTTTTTGAACGAGCGAAACGTTCACATGATGATAACAACGTGGCGCTAGTTGGGATGATATACACTGGACCACATTGTGCTCACTTTGACGCGTAAGATCTCAAGTATCGTTACCCAAGTAATTACACTAGCTACCGCTCCCTTCAAACCAGAAAACTGTAATGTTTGCACACTACTGTTTGGCGGTTGAGATAGAAACTACTGTGGTATCTACCCAGACGGTCTCCGGCAATAGAGATCCACCATCAGTGACCTGCTTAATTGATTATTAGCTCGACTGACGTAAGCTAGGATTAGTAAGTTAGTGCGATTACGGCAATTATTAACATTTCACTATATAATTTCGATCTGTTTGTCGAACTATCCGTCCGTACATATCCATTAGCGTGTTCGGAATCAAATTAATTGCTGATTCAAATACATGGAATGTAATTATATAATGATACTATCTGGTCACAGTGTTATAATACTTAATCATTACTCCACTTTTAGTAAGTTGAAGGAAATTATAGAAGATATATTAACATTAATATTTAATAAATTCTAAAAGTCCTTGTTTGTTATTTTGTAATTTGTCCCAAAAACTTTACCTGCTGCGGACTATTAGACATATTTCCCTTCATTTAAATATTCAGACCGTGCTTAACGTCTTACAAGGGCAACACAAAAGGAAAATTCTGTAATATATATTCGTAAATATAACAGTTTAAGAGGGTTGAAGACCTACATGATGCTACAATATTATTCTTTCATTTATTATTAATTTATTTCTTTGATATTAGGTAAATATTCATAAATATATTTTTTTTTTAGTAGACACATATATCGAAAGGAACAGCGGAAGTGGAAGAAATACCTGGAGGTGGACAGTATTGGGAAAGGCTTATATACAACATTGTGATAATAATGATGGTGATGATGACGATATTTCATGAAGCAGTAGAGTAAAGTTTTGAAAAAATAGTAAATCAAATGAATTTAAAACGCGGCAGACATATCTTTTGGCAGCTTTTGTAACTTTGAACTTTTTTGTTTTTGACTGGTGGTCAAATTTATTCACATTTAGTATATATGGTCACATTTTAAAATAATCGCCATTCTAAAGCGCGTATCATTATAGTATAAAATCATATTTATAGAACCAATAAACAAAAGATTAGAACAACATCTCTACAACTATCTCCTACCATGTAACACGAGATCTTCGGTTTGATTCCGGAACTAAATATTGTTGTTTGGATGGTTCTGAAGAATGGAACCTTGCTGTGTTCTGATTGTCGATGTGTGAAAGCTAAGATTATCGGCAAGTACGTTGGCCAACTTCGAACAAATACTCACATAATAGCTTGTTAAATTTTGAAGATTGGTTGTTCTGTTATCAATACATCATATATATCTTTTCTTTATTTAGGTTCAGGAACATCGCTATTGTTTTTAAAAAGCATGCAAAATAGAGTTTATAATAATGATGATGGCTTTATTTTGTAAAGTCACTTTCATAGTAAAGAGAATACTAAGCCGCAAGTATTCGTGTTGATCTAGGATCAAAAACGTCATTTCGTTTGAGACTATTTTAGCTTAGATGAAGTTCATTCGGCGACCTTTTATAAAGAACTGCTGTTAACCCGGGATAAACTAGTATGAAAACAAAAAAAAAACACAACAAAGTATTTCATTACAAAAGGCTTAATTTCAAAAACCTCGGGCGCGAAACAGGATTTACATTTTTTAACCTCCTGAGAAAACGAGGGTGGACTTAGAGTACAAATTCAGAGTTTAAAGGTCTGCGGGATATTTACAATTATCTTTTTATAGGGATTTTTGTCTGCTGAAAAAACTTTGCGTTGTAAAATTCAACGCGGCGAACCTTATTATTCTTTCGTTTATTATTCGTTACTTCCAACTTCATTTATTATAACAAGTACATTTTCTTATTCTTTTTCATCGCAATCTAAATTGAAATATAAAATTACACTTCACATTTTTCGCATTCCCAAGGTAAGCAACTTATCGGTAACTTCGTTTTGTTGTTAAGTGTCCCTGAGATTCACTAATGGTTTCTGTAATTGGGAAATTTCTTAACAGAGTTTTGTAACAGTTTGATATTATACATTTTTAATGAAATCGATTGTCAAAAAGTATTTTTGGCCAACAATAGGGTAAGACAAGAATGATGAAGCCTATCTTCTAAAATTTTTTAGCTAAAGTTTAAGTTTAACATTCCAATACTAGAAAATGAAGTAGCAGGTGTTTGTTCACTGTAACAAAGGTCATAATAGTGTAATCATAAAAATAATTAATACTTAAGTTACACAGAGAATTAACGATATTAATTGCTTATTACTTTGAAATTCCAACTTTTTGGCTGCATTGCATATTTCTTGAAGACAATCCTGCCATACATTTCTATACAAACTGGATTGATTCATGCACCGTTAAATTATCGATGGAAATTTTAGAAAATCCTTACTTTAAGAGTGCTTTAGAATTTTGCGGCCAACTTGTGAGGCATAGTCAAAATCAGCTTGCGAAATTTCAGCGGTTACCGATAATTTAACATATTGCAGAAACCTCAATGAGGCACGAATGCTGCGGTAATATGACGAATTATGAATATTTGCAGTGTATATTTTATGTAAAGCAAAATTAAAGAAATTCAATTGAAATAAGAAAGACAGTAGTAATTTGGTATGCACAAAAACAAAATTTTTCATCTTACCCATAGGAAGGTTCTTAATCATCCCATTACTCTAAATTATAAAAGAATACATAATAAATTTACTACAACAGTAGTATGTAATCAAAATAGTTTATATAAACATGAACCCTTTAATTTCTATTATACAATAAACGGTTATGAGCATGCTTGCTTAAAGTATTCAAGATTGCACAAGTTTTAAAATTAAGTGGATTACTCCACATCCAAAAGAGAATACTTCTAAACTTTCGCCATTCGCGATTCTTGCCTTGGAAGTGAAAAACAATAAATCGTTCAAGAAGAACAAATAACTCGACTTACAAAATTAGCTCAAACTTAATTGTTGAGAACAGAATAGAATTTGTAATTAACAAAGGACTTGGTAGACGAATTTTATTTCAAGATCGAGTATAAAGTAACAACGCTTTTAATTCGGCTGCTTAAAGTTAAATTGTAAGCATTTTACGTTGATTGGATCACGAAATGGCTACAATTAGTTTCTTGCATTGTACTGTTTAAATGTCGCATAGTGTCATATCAATTTGGTTTAATTTACAACACATACATTTTCGATGATATTGTAAATCATTAGTTTTGTTGAAAAAATACAGATAGTTGCGATTCTGTTAACATTAATAAAATTAATTAATTCTATTTATTTCACAAACAAGTTTAAAATCAAAAGCACTGTAATGACAGTCAAAATATGAATTTAAACCAGTGACTTCCGCCTCGCAAGTCACTGATGAAACCATCAAGCTATAGGCGCTTAATATTAACATTTGCTTTATTAGTAAATGTTACTTAAACCAGTCTGTCCTTTGTGACTTTAGACAAATAAGTATAAAAGAATACGTTTATGATTTCTTTACATTTTTTATCATCTTTAAAATGCTAGCTCCGAGACGATTTTTAGAGGACTTAAAGTCAGTGAGTTTGAGGTCTAAATTATCGCCAATATTTTACTAAACTATTGAATTCAATTGAATAAAAAAGCATATATGTATTTGGAATACATAAAGAAATGGAGAAAGTACGTCATCTCAAACAAATAGTAAATCCTTCAGATCTCATAAAGCACTGAACGTGTTGAATCTGGTTAACAATTTCATATACGAATATAGTATTTATTTTTAATCTAGGATGAAAAGATTTTTATTACGTTGGCTGCTTTGAATATGTATTGGTTTTTAAGTTATATTTCTCAAATAATTTTATCTACCACATCCCTATTATTTATAAGCCATTTAATAGTAAAAGAGTATCAACTGATTATTTGTATCAATCAACATTCTTTGAAGATGTTACAATCAATATAGATCTTAAAAAGAATAAAACGTAAATGTCAATATGACTTCCAAACGTAAACAACAAAATGATAAGTATATACACATTTCATACAACAAAATGCCTTGTTTTAATAATAACAATTTGCGGTGTCAGTTGCAACTTTAATCTAAACGAAGAAGAATGGGTGTTGCTAACCAAACCGCAGCAGTACCGCATTTCTTCACATAGGAACTTGTTCACCAGCACTCCGGTATTTAGTTCTGTTACTTCGCTATACGATGATATTAGCAATGTGAAATTCGGGAAACTGTTTACAGCAGATCCATATCTGTACGAACACTTAGAATCGAGCACGGATAGTGTTAAACAAAATTATGTAAAAGATTTCACAACAAAATTAATGTTAAATGAAGTTGAAAATAAAAGCGGCGATGGGATACAATGCTTGTGGTGTTTTACGGACAGGGGTTTTATGTCGGACGAAACGTGTTACAACGGCAAAACGTAAGTTAAATAACAATATTGTGATTCGCATTATATTTATTACTATTAGGTACTTACATATGAAATTGGCGTTTTGTACGGGAGGAATATAAAGTAATTTTTTTTTGTAAAATATATTTAATTAATCAAAATATACACGGTTGTTATCTATGCACTTTTGTCATTTCATAGGTAGTTCATTGATCCCTTTACTAAAAAAACTATAGGGGGCGAGAATCAATAAACTCTTTGAAGGGCGTTTGGACTGCGGCATCGGAGTTGAACTTTTTTCCCTGCAAGAAGTTGTCCAAATTCTGGAAAAAATGGTAATCTGTTCGGGCGAGGTCCGGGAAGTACGGTGGATGCCGCAGACATTCCAATTGTAGCTTATCTAACTTAGTGGTTGTTTGTTGTGCAGTGTGTGGTCTTGCGTTGTGAAACAGCAGTGGCCTAGAGCGATCGTCCAATCTCGGTGGTTTAGCAGCTAGTTCTACCTACATGGTTTGCAGTTGCTGACAATAGATATCTGCCGTAATCATTTGGCCAGATTTTAGAAAGATGTAGTGAACGACACCGGCGCTAGTCCACCAAACATTCGCATGTAACTTTTACTGAGTCAATTTTCGTTTAGGGCAGGATTTGGCTGTGTCTCCAGGGTTCAGTGATTGTGACGAACGCTTCCAATGATCCTACAGTATCCACTATTCATCACAAGTAATAAATCGATTTAAATTCCCTCATTATTGTCGGTTGCGCAAAGGAACACAGCAGCAACAGTCGACGCGTGTTTGTATGTTCGATTCATACAATTCATGAGGTACCCATCGTTCAAGTTTTTTACTTTCCCGATTTGCTTCAAGTTAGTTAATACAGTTTTGTCACTTACCTCGAAGCCTGCAGCTATCTCTGAAGTGCTTTGTGATGGATCCCGCATCCACAATTGCCTTGAATTCTTCATTTTCTACTTTGGTCTCCGGCTGTCCACGGGGTTGGTTCTGAAAGTCGAAATTTCCAGAACGAAAACGTTGAAACTAAAAACGTACCGTGCTTTCTTTTGTGATACCAGCGTCGTACGCATCATTAGTCCTTCGAGCTGTTTCTTCAGCACTGGTGCCACGGTAGAACTCGTATTCTTAAATATACCGATATTTCATGTTTTCCATTGTGCGTTAATAAGCGACGGTGAAGAAAAAACAAATGAATGATTGTTTTCAAAACTTAAATGTACCAGCTAAATGAATTTGTAAATTTTAATTTAGAATTCTTAATCAAAGAGGAGATATTTCAGGTCAAAGCGGTCAGTACGACAAAACGCTAATTTCAAATGTAAAGATATATATTCACAACAAATAAGCTACACAAGAACATAATTTCATAATGAAATTAAACGTCTATTAGCCAAGCAAACGTCCATTAGAAAAGCTAAGAACAATTATAGAAATTTAATTAGTTTAATTGTAAAGTTTTACTTTTACTCCTACTAGATCACCGTCGCTAGAGACCGTCTAAGCAAGTACCACCGTAGCTCCTATTTCTGCCGCCAAACATTAGTGTAGAAATATTGCAGAGCTTCGGTTTGAAAGGCATTGCAGCTAGTGTGATTACTGGAGTACTCAACAACTTATGTCTCAGGCGAAAAGCGCATTACGGCGCAGTATATATCATCCTAACTAGCGCCACGTTGTTATAGGCGGGCGTGTCACTTACTATCAGGTAAATGTGTCGCTCGTCTCATCGCTTAATTGAATAATAATACAGTAAAAAAACTTGTTCTTTAATCGAATCTAACTAAACATTTTAACTGTATAAATATTTTCGAATTTTTTTAACCGTTTTAAAATCTACTGTCGCATATAAATTTATTTACTTAGTACCAAACACAAAATATCATATTCAAGTAAAATACCGTTTCACTAAATAAAATTTTCCTTTTTTTTTCTATTTCCTATTTTACATCTTGCTTCGCTGTACAATAATATAAACAAAGAAAATACGTATCCAGTATAAGAGAGATACCTTATTTTTTTGGAGTTAACTATAAACGCAAAATCTGAAGTGCTTTTTTGTCTTTTAACCACAAACTTTTATTACTATTTTTTTTTTTTGATTTAAGTCAAACACAATTGAAATGTTCATCGTCCGAAATATGCTATACAGAATTGCATCCACAGTATATAAAGAGAGGATGTTTCATGCCGAATAAAATGAATAGAACATTTGTGTGCAATTGTCCGCTGTGCAACGACAATCCTGCGTACGATTCAGTTTACTATCAGTACAAAAAAATTGGCGACTGGGATTACCATAACAAGCGTATTCAGATACCGATAGCTGGAATGCAAATAATATGTAAAGTATGCGATACAAGAGGCATAAATAAAATAGCGGACGATAACTGCAGGTTTGGCAAAAAGTGAGTGTAGTACTACTTTAATCATTACAGTTATAAACCGAAGAAATCGTACACAGCTTTAAATTTGCAATGAGTTTATTGCTCTACAAGCAATATCTTCCAGACAACCCACAAATTAATGTTAAAAAATGAAAACATAATCTTGAGAATAAAAATAAAAATCGCCATTCGAGCACTTTAAGACTCTAACTTCTATCGGTTTTTCGAGCTATTCTCTTTCTATATATTCTATATATTTTTTCTTTCTCCGCACTGGAAAGCGCAGTGTTGGCAGACCCCCAGTAGGTGGACAGAGGCTATAGAAAAAATCGCTAGGAGCCACTTGGTTCAAACAGCGCAAGATGGTGCTTTTTGAAATACATTACAAGAGACCTATGTCCAGCAGTGGACGTCCATCGTTTGATACGATAACGACGGTAAATAAAAACCTGTAATTAATATTATAGCATTCATTTCATGAATTTTTTTTTAGTGCGGATTATGCAGTCTGTGGACGTAATCAAGTTTGTTATATAAATTATGACGAAGAAAGTGACTTTGTATCAAGAGGTTGCACAGATACACCAGCTTACAATTCAATGTTTTACTTCTGCAATAATTCTCTGTGCAACTCGAAACCATTTTACATTCCGAAAATACGCTCCGAAAAATTACTGCTGAATGACCTATCACCGAGCCCTTACATCATTTCCAAGAGTTCAGTTAGCTCGATAAAGTTTTTTAATATTTTTAAAATGTTGGTAATTATGATAGCAGGATTAACTGTCATAGAACTTGACTTTTCATACATTTTATATTGTTTTTAAATGTGACAAATGTAATTTTATTATGTCAAAATAATATAAATTTTTCTGTAACAATGAGAAGTGTTTTAATTTTTTACAATTTGTATTTTCTTATAAATTTTATCAAATGTAATGAAAATCCATCTCCAAAAATAAAAAAACGATTTCCCAATTTTCGTCGGCAAGTCGAAGAACTTTCAGATGAGTTTACCACTGAAAAAAGCGACGAAGATGCAAACGTGAATTTAGTTGCCTTTCTTGTTAAGAATGCTAAAGAAATATTTGGTGAAACAGAAGAGAGCACAGTTTTTACTACTTCTAGAACCCCTTTTTATACTATTTTTCCGGAAGAAAAAACTTTCTCTGACGAAATGGCATTCTCTAAAATAAAAGTAGTTTCAGAAGAAAACACCTTTCCTGAAGTAAAAACAATACCTGATGTAAGATCTTTTCCTGCAGTAACAACTGCATATAAAGAGTCATCTACTTTAAGTTCATTTTCCAATGAAACTGTCAGTTCCAGAAGATCTGATGTTACGCCTCTGTACAATCTTCAATCTCTGTATCCATCTCAGTCTTCTCCTACTAAAACCATTTCTTCACTTAGTACTACTAGAACCACAGTTGCGATTGTACCCACTACAACTACCGTTTTTTATCACACTGAAATGTATTCGAAAAACCTTACTCTACCCTTGCCAACACGAGCGGTGAAAGTTCCTACTAGAACTGAATCCAGAATTAGAACTCCTATTGAATTTACTGTGAACGTTGAATTAATAAGAAAAGAGGTATTGAATTTAACGGATACTTATAACAATATCGCCAAATCTGAAGTCTCAAAAACTGAACCTAAGAAAAAACAAGTCAAAATTACATCTTTTAATGATGTTCCTGTTAATGAAAAAAGTTAATGACTTCGAGGAGATCCTGTATAGCGTGTAATAATGTTCAATTGCAAGAATGTAATGAACCTAAAGATAGATTGTAAGTTATTTGATTTTATTTAATTATTAACTTTATTGAAAATCGTGATGTTCTGAAGGTTATGCCAACAACTTATGGATCTTCCATTGAATAAATACATGTACAAAGTTAAAAAAAAAACGACTTATAGAAGCCTTTATCAAGTAGTTAACTGACGCTGATAATATTGGTTACGATAAATATGCAAATTATTTCCTATATTTAAATACAATGATGTAGTACTATGAAATGAGATATCATTATCATTTCTAATTGCATAAACTCGATAATTTTAAAATATCATTAAAGTTGTAATACTTTTTTTTATTTATCGAAATAACTTGCAAAATTCTCGTTTGTTATACAATTAGGCGGCGAGACAATCGGGACGTTCTCCTGATGGTAAGTGATACGCCTTCCTATAACAACGTGGCGGTTGTTAAGATGATATATACTGTACCACATTGAGCTTGTCGCTTGAGGCAAAAGATGGTGGGTTTCGTTACCACAGTAATTACACTGCTACAGCGGCTTACAAAGTGGAACATAGTAATGTTAGTACACTACTGTTTGACGGTGGTACCTACCTAGATGGTCACCGGTAACAAGGACCTACCACCAGTATACCTTCTATAATTTTTTTTTTAACAGAGTTCCAACGGTAATTTGCGAACATGAAGAAGATTTATGTTACTCGCAACAAACACCATTCGGATTAATTGATCGCGGATGCTTCAATGTTAATCTGAACATAACAACGTTCGTCTGCTCGTGTAATCTGTGCAATTATATTTCAATATCTGAAATGCCTTATACATTTACTAAAAGAAAGGAATGGATAGATAACGTCATTGATCTCTCGAGAACGAGGAGTTTTCGTACTTCAATTTACAAGGATATGTCCTGCTTAAGCTGCGAAGTAAACGCAACAACAAACACATTTGATATGTTAGATAATGCAAACTGCTTAGAAGGAAATATGTGAGTATACAGATGTTTTTTTTTTATTACAAATGAATGCAGTATTAATACGAGTAATATATACTACTGAAATTAGCCAAGTAGTTATTTGGGTATTTTATTTTTGACCTAGTCTGTGGCATATTAATCATGTATAGACAGTCTTTGCCTAATATATCAGTTCAGAACATCCAAAGTTACAGCCAAAGCATTTTTACTTATCGAATTCTTATAATTTTTAGAGGTGTGTTGCCAACCCAACAATGCGCTGATGATGAAATTTGCGGTGTTAAAGCTCTGAGAAACAACGGCTACCTCTGGCGTGGATGTCTAAAAACTCCGCTGTACAACTACTGGTGGTCACTTTGCGATAGCGATTTATGTAATACCGACAGCGTTATGTCATTGTACGATGATATTTAAATGTGATGAAAATACAACAACAGTTACAAAGAAATATTTTTTTAAATTTTCAACACATATTTATGCAACGAAAATGTCATAATTGGTTTAGTTTTACCCTGCAATAATTTGCAGGCAAAAAAAGTTTTTAGACTAAATTTTACTTATGAATTGCAAAACTATGATTTACATTTTACACGAAAAATTTGAAAAATGCAAAAAGAAATTATTTTTAACGAGTTAAAAGTAATTAAAAGCGAATCATTTTCAAAAAACTCTACGTGAATGTTCAGATTGTTAGATAAGCTACCAGGACTAACGTAGGTAACTGAAATCTAATTGGATTATACGGTCGTGGAAATCTCCCTTTGAAGGATTTCACTGGGGGAAACACCTTGTCGGCAAATTGAGTTAAAACTCTGATTCGCTGATCTGGAATTTTCAATACTAATACTGTATCTCACAATTCGTTGAACAATCCTCTAAGCTTTTTCAGTAGATGTCTATAGGTGGTCATCACGTGAAGTAAACATAATGGTCTATGTCTATGTGAGAACCAAATAGTCACATTGGAAAATGATGCTGTTATAAACATTTGATACAAATATCGACGAATATTGAGTGTTTATATTTGGCACGAAGAATTTATCTATGTTAATAATGAATTATATATTTGATGGTAACAAGAGATTTCTGCAGCAACAAATCGCATATTCCTCACGAAAGTGAAATGCAGACTATTTTCATTTAAAGTTAATGCGGCATATGATTAATATAATTCACGATTTTGTTTAATTTCAATTGACTTTAAAATTTTTTTAAGTTGTTAATACTCGAGAAGTGCTGACATCAAAAGTCGACCAATACCTGGCTTGATGCCCAACTCTCTGCGACGGTATCTCTGGCTACGAGCCAAATGATAAATTAGTTACTCTTAATCAAGACTATTTCGGTATTCATAGCTTTAATATACCAGTCCTACGTTTTCACTTTACTTCATCTTAGATTTTATAGTGACGACAACTTTTTATCTCCTTGGATCTTCATGCGATAATGAATCAACATGTAAGTGCTTAGTATTGTGAAATTTTATTTGTTTCTTAGACACAGTAACTGACAGCATCATTGACTTCGGTTAATCTAATGTGAACTTTTGTTAAATGGTGGTCATCTATAAATTTTTCTAGTAAATATTCTCTCATGGATTGAAGTTATGATTTTATTACATGAGTTCTGTATTGAAAGGATTATATGTAGACTATAAATACAGCAGCGAGTGGAAGCCATATCTAAAGGCTTCGATTAATCTCAGACACACATAACTCATATAAAATAAAATATCATACGTCGCAATGGATGTGATAATTATACACTATCTCACGGTTATTATTGCTTTAAAGGTGAGCAGACGAAATAGTAATAAGCGGTAGGGAGTGCAGGAGTGCAAGTAAGACAAATATGCCTTAAGGCGGCCGCCTTTCTTTCAACATGTAGCAAATTGTGTGTGTAATATGCACCTTAAGCTGGATAACAGACGCGTCTTTGATAGCTTAAAGGTTTTGATATACACAAACGTCTCGACTTCAACAAGAAATCGTTCAGCCGAAGGGCTTAGCACGATGTTTGATTTATAAAACAAAGTTCCTATTGTTTGTTTAAGTGTCATTATAAACCGTAGAATATCATTTTGATTTCATTGCCATAAAAAGAATAACAAAAAATAGTATTTGATACATTTTTAATTCTATCAAAATTAATAATAATATAATAACTATAAAACATTTTGTACAAACGTTCAACGGTCCATTTACACTTTATTACAAATATTATCGATACTGTTGAATCAACGATAAATAAATAAGAGTAATAAAAATACAGATTCCCTATTAAGTTCTTATCTGTTTTACGTTTTCAAGATGTCTACTTTAATGTCCTTAAAGAAGCTTAACTAGAAGTTTCTGTTACTCGTTTTAAAAACGATAATATTCTCAGTCTTAAAAATTAGGCGTAGGCTTAGAAAAATCCTTTATAAATTGATAAAGCTTATGAAGTCTCGCAGAATTCTAAATAGTGTATATATGAAATACGTGAAGCGGAGTGTTTTACAAATATTTGTTTTGGCTAAGAAAAGATCTCGGACGATTTAGTAAGATGTCCTGGCAGTCACGATGCTGTTGTCTTTATAATTAAAATTGTTTCGTTTAACAGCAAAGCATATATACTGAGTAAAATTTTGAATTACTTTAAAGAAGAAACGATCCCACCTTTATTTCTAAAGCTTTAATATTTTTTTTACTGTTTCAGATCAATATCGCTTATAATTAAAATTTTAGAAACCTCGTTGTGTTATCTGGAGCTCAGTCGCTCCTGTCAGCATTCCTAGTAATATATTGCGGATATAAAATCTCGAGATTCTGGTAGATATCATTTCTCGAATAGTTGGTTTCCGCTCGAGAGGAACCCAATCCTTCTTTCGACCTGACTCCGTATAAATATGTTAAAATTAGATAGGGCCTCGGCAAGATCGATCAACGTCTATACGTAGGGTCTACTGTGTTTTTAATTTCAACTCGTCGGCATTTGACTTCCGAACTCATACTTTCTGTTAAAAGTGTTAAATATTTTTAAACTGAATACTTAATTTATATAACTGTCTCCAACATACACAGAAAAACCAGCAATTTTAGGGTTCTGCACGCTAAAATTAGATCTTAATATTATAAATAACTTTCTATTTAGTTAACCTAAATTAAATAGTGTCTGCCTACCCGCTTAAATTTTGTAAGGTTATTATTAACTTTAGAAACCTACTTTATTATTAATTTTAGTATTATTATTACTACAATAGAAAGTATTTGTTAAACAATATATTTTATTTGCAGCTCTAAAAGTTTTGAATGTAAGATCTCAGATCAATTTTTTTTTATATACAATTAAGCGACGAGACAAGCAGGACGTTCAACTGATGGCAACTGATACGAACGCCCATAACAACGTGGCGCTAATTAGGATGATATATACTGTACCACATTGTGTTCATCGCCTGTGACATAAGATGTTCAATCTCGTTACCCCAATACACTAGCTACAGCGCCCTGTAAATCGGAACACAGTAATAATATTACAACGATAAGCCGATTATTACCAACAAACTGTTTTATGAGGTTCCCATCAATGAAGCCAATATTCAAGTGCAATATATTAATGTATTGTATATACAAACGTATGAGTTTATTCAAATGTATCTATTCTTTTTTTTATTCAACAAAGCGACGAGACGAGCTAGACGATCACCTGATGGTAAGTGCTATAGTGCTATGCCTACCCATAACAATGTGAAGCTAATTAGCACGGTATACACTGCACCACACGCATGCTACTGTTTGGCGGCAGAACGTCTTCGGCAACAGAGACGTACCACCAGCAAAATAATACTATTTTTACTTTCAATGCCTTCAGAATATTAACTGTGTTCATTAGAAATTATCAAATAATTTACAGCTTCCATTCTCGTATAATGTAACTATTTGAAAGGTTTAAACATTTGAAAGCATAGGCCTAAATTCCGATGGAGATATCGTCAAATTTACGATAACTCTCATTAAATGAAAGTTTCATTTGAACGTATATTATCATGAGAACATATTACGATAAAACAAAAATAATGTATTAGTAAGAAATAACTGCATCCTTATACGTTTTAGATACACTGTTCGGGCCGTATTTTATCCAAACGTTATTGTACAAGATAAGATTGCTAGGTTTTATGAGAGTATCAGGGAAAGTACTCGTGTCAATAAGCCGCTCGCGATGGAATATGTTCATAGCATTTTATGCTCCACCATACATTTATTTGGTTGCTCCATCAAAATTTTATCGTAGGCAACTCGGGTACTAACGCTTGCTAAAAATAGAGTGAAACCAACTACGAAAATATTAATTATAAAAACAGACATTATCTCCCAATAATTTACAAAACATAATATTATATTATATATAAAAAATGGAAATAGTAGAAGTTACTATCTATTTAGATACCACCGCATCTCTTATTGCCGCCGCCAAAGAGAAATGGGGAAACATTACTGTGTTTAAAAGGCGTTGTAGCCACTGAAATTACTGGGGTAATGAGACTTAATATTTTATGTCTCACAGGAGTACAAAAGTGTACCCGATCCTAACTAGCGCCACGTTGTTATGAGCAGACGTAACGCGAACGTGAACGACGTGAACGTCCCGCTCGTATCGTCGCGTCATCTAAGTAAAAAGTTTTAAAATTATAAGAGTCAAGCTTTTTTATGTAACTTAAATGTTTAATACAACAATTTGCATCATCTATTTCCGCCGTCTAACAGAAGTGTGCAAACATTGCTTTGTTCCAGTTAGAAAGGCGTTGTAGCTAGTGTAATTACTGAGGTAACAAGACTCAACATATTAAGTCCCAGGCCACGCGCGCAATGCAGTGCAGTGTATAACATTTTAACTAGCGCCACGTTCCTATGGGCGGGTGTATCACTTACCATCATGTTAACTTCCCGCTCGTCTCGTCACTTAATAATAAAAAAAATAAACATCATGTTACAATAAAAAACAAAGTCACAACGCATATCCTTCCAGCTTTACAAGTGATCCCGGTTTATTTGAATTGACATGCTTTACGGTTATAGTCTAATAGTGTTGTGGTGGGTAAAGTGTTTTTTTATTTTCTATACATGATTGATATTTTTTAGAGAGTCAAATTAACCTTGCCAGTAGAGGTAGTAATTACGTAGTAATTTTTTTTTTCATAATTTATACATACTTTCAAAGAAAAACTTTTAAATTTATGTGTGACGCGCATCGCTGAACGATTTCCAGCAACTCGTTTGAGAATTTAACATAACACTGCCTCTTGCCAGGCAAACCTCTAGTCTTGTCTTGGAGGTCCCTGGTTCGATTCGGGAGCGAAATGGGTTTTTCACTGTCCTTGCCACCAATAACATTATATGAATCTGCAGCTACAGCGTCATTGCCAGTTTCCGGTTATCAACAGGCTAAGGCATGACATTTCTGAGTCAGCATACTTGTCTGCGTCCAAATCGATGACAAGAGAAATTATTTCTATAGTTTTAGCATAGTCAATTCATATTATAGTTAAAAAAGTATTAGGTAGAGCTTTCATCATCAGCCGATAGACGTCCACTGCTGGACATAGGCCTCCTCCTCCACGTTTCAGCACATTGCCTATGTCCGTCACAATCAGCATGGCCTTCTGTGCCGCATGGCGTCGTTTGTCAGATTCATATGGAGGAATTTCGGCCATTTACCACCACGCTGGCCCAATTCGGGTTGGTGATTAGCAGGGTGCATCACGAGCAGGTGAGGATGGCTTGAATTCCGTGAGTTCTTGTGTGGGACCCCTTACACCCCAAACCCAAACATATAACTGAATTGATATCGCTGGTCTGCTGTCATATGACGGTTTGTATAGTCAACAAGCACAGCTAGTAGCATTCTCCGTAGATAATTTACCGATTTTATTAACGGACACTGAGATTAATATTTTATAGAGGCAGCGATTTGAATGTCTAATGTATTATCGATATGATTTTATTCATATTGAATTTCTCATAGTAATTCTAGGTCGCCGGCGCTGGTATTGGTGTTGGTACGCATTGTTTCTACTGACATGCCATTCATCAATCATCCGTTTACAGTTAGCTTGAATAGGCCAGTGAGATGTTATAAGCTCGGTAAGCTTATATCGGATGATATTTGGGTTATTGCGTTTTAGTGTATTAATAACGATACAGCAATAGCCATGTACATGAATTAATCGTTCATATTGTATAACAATATTTGTATATCACTAACATATTATATCAGAAACTTTTAATCACTGATATATTTATTGCGATCCTTTGTTAATACATGAGAAGGCTTACATTACTAGATTATTATTATATTATATTTCTAGATATTTCTCTAACTGGAAAGCTCTTCAAACCAGAGCGTAATAACAGATTTATGGGATAAGAAATTGAGAATACTTGATTAACCTGTTAATTTCTATTGAACCTCTTTTCTATTTTTATTAACATTAGAATGTTTAAGAAAAGTATGAAAAGATTTTGATTGTAGTGGTAAATAATAAAGAAATTGACTATGTAGATACGATTTACATACAAAGTGGATCCTTATGATTTATGAATCTGTTTATTTATGGAGGAAAATGATAACTTGCACGAACAATAAATAAAATATCTAATACATATTAAACAGTAACAGACACAAACAGTATATGTTTTTAATATCTCGCTACCGTCTGTCACTGTATCTCTTAAATAGTAATTCATGGGTTAATAAACAATAATTAAACTTCCTTAAATTTAGATATGTAGGCAGATGAAAGAAGTTGTGGTTATATAGCATACGGATGTGGAGCAGTATGTCATTCTCCGCAGAACTTATTCAACCTGCGCAAAAGGCTCCTCTATTTTCGTGGTAAAGAGTCAACCTATACACAAGAAGAGCTAGGACAAGGAAAAATTTATACAGGATTTCCCCATACTAAAACTGTCAAGGAGGGATTAAATAAAAAAAATTGTCACAGCTTTTTTTTACATCCCTAATCGATGCACCATTGTGTAGTATCAACATTTTTCTTACATTGTATAAAGGTACGCAGTTTACACTTGCACCGGGTTCTCACATGCTGTGGGGAGACAGGCGAGTTATTAATGCCTCCGGCTTCACGTTGCCACTGACTACCAGCATAGAATTATGGGTATGGGTAAAGAAATTTTGCTTGAAATGAAATACATTCGATTTAAATTGTTGCGGAGATACCCGTCATATATAGCTAAGAGAAGAGACGATTAAAACATGATGGTATGGAATACCTGCAGCTCGTAATCGCGACGTTATTAAGGATTTTAATATCGCATCCAATGCCCTTCTTATCTTCAGATGTATGTTATAAAGTGCAGATTCATACTGGAATTTAGTAATTTTTGCATACTCTTCGGAGACAGAAATGGGCACGAGTTTAATGCTTAGTAAGTTTCCGGCAACAGAAGCCTACCAGTATAAACTAAGGCCTATTATTTCCAAAAATCTATTTGAATTCTATTCTGACCGAAATAATTATGAGATACTCGACATTTTTTTTTAATAAAATTAATGTTTTGATTTTAAAATATACAAAGACAACAACCAATTTTAGTGTGGTATGAGTTAGATCAAAACAATAGGTCTTCTTACTCATTGCTGTGTAGTTTCGAGCTAACGAGAATAGGACTAAAGTAAGGTCTGCTTGTCGAAATAGTCCACTAAGATGGTTTTTGGGTTCGCAGGTTTTGAAGGTGGGGGGCTTCATTGCCCAATAAGCGAAGTGGACGACAGAGATAAGGTCTCGTTTATGTCGTAGTAAAGGAAGACTGCCGTGGAGGTTTACGGCTCTCTTTGATAGATGCTTAGGTACAGGGTGACACTGATGCGTTCTGTAAGAGATACCGGGCAACCCTCCAATGCACTGAGGATGACAACTGAAGGTTTTAATGCGTACAAATCCCACCTAACTTTCTCTTTCCCCCAGAAGCAGAGTATCTTTAGAAGATTTCCCATTCGAAAACAAAGAAAAGTTTTTTTACTCAACAAAGCATACTATTAAAAACCGTATGGTGCTTTACCGTAGCCTTCAACCCTTTAATATAAACTACGTAAAAATTCACCACTCGTTCTTTTTTTACTAACATTGATTGCAATTCATGCAATGCAAATTTGTGCTTTTGAGTACGAATGTTAAAAGTAAACGAAAGGTTTGATTAAAAACGAACCAAAAAAAAAAATATTACTTTTTATCTGCAACGAAAAATGTTAAAAAAAATATATGCCATTGGCAAATACAGCATTCAGGAAATATGTGTTTGAGTATTACCATAATTAAAATTTTTACAATAGTTACTTTTTTATACAATTAAACGACAAGATGAGCGGGATGTTCACCTGATAGTAAGTAATACGCTTGATCATAACAACGTGGCGCTAGTTACGATATTATGCACTGCACCACACTGCGCTCGTCGCTTGAGACAAGGTGTTGAGTTTCGTTACCCCAGTAATTACACTAGCTACAGCGCCCTCCAAACTGGAACACAGTAATGTTTACACGTTACTGTTTGACAGCGGAAATTGGCGCTGCGATGGTACCTACCTAGACCGTCTCCGACAACAGAGACCCACCGCCAGTAAACCCTAAGTCTTTGTTCACAACCTGCTGCTAAAATCTGTGGCTACGTATTATATAAAAATTTATTGCTTTATATATTTGACGGCAAAATAACTGACCATTGTTTCCGAACGCCGTCGTTCAACCATTTAACATTGAAATACGAAGTGTGATTCTCTCGATTCGCGTCAGCAAAGTTTTATTAACATTCTCCTTATTTGTAGGAACGGTTTATATAGGGTGGCGCAAAAATAACCTTATAAAAAGTACCTTATTACCTGTGTTATAAGGTACTTTTTATAAGGTTATTTTTGCGCCACCCTATATATATATATTTTTTTTGTTACCGACTAACGACCCGTTGGTGTTTCGAGGCGCGAAATTTCCGATGCGAACTTTTTGTGCGCCATCACTTTAAAAGCCACGGACGCCGCCTCGTTTGAAATGTCGAGCAATTCAAACGAGCGCGCAATGCAGATTCGAAACGAAACTTCGGCTCCCCGATATCGATTCTGCAGGTTTATTTTTTACAGCTATTAAGAACGATCCGACACCGTGTTAACAAATGCTGTTCAGTTTTTCCAAAAACACACCAGCTAAACGAGTTAGCGGACGCCATTCCGCGTCGATAGCAAATATTTGGCGTATATATAAGTTTTTACGTCGAAAAATATAAAAAGAAAAACTATTTCGCAGTAACATTCGGCAGTTACCAAAGTCTGGCGGATTTGGTATATTCAATTAAGGGGAAACTTGTTCTGATGCGTCTCGGTGTTCTGATGTGCTGATTCCATAATGTCAATCGTACATCGTAAGTCAGCTAAACGTGTTAAGACATGAATAAGTCACAAAGGTGGTGAAAAAAATGAATTCGAAGTGTGAGTTCCAGTCACGACGGGTAAACATTCAGCTGATTTAATAAAAACTTTTATATTCTTAGGTTACTTTTACCGCGCAAGGTACATGTTCTTAATAGTGTACTTTTTGATGCCTTTCCCGACCGCACTTTATAGTCGCACTTTTGATTTTAGCACTGTGAATGTGGTGTGCATTTTTTTTGTATTGACGGTACGCGATAAATAAAGAGAACATATTGTGATGTAAGCTTGTTTTTATCTCGTGTAACAAAACCACCTCATTACTTACGGCTTGAACTGTCTAGCTCAAAAGTTGTTATTGGAAAACACTGCATGCAATCGCACGGAGAGTCTTCATCCTTATGTTGATGTCCAAAAACGAAATGGGTTTCTTTAAGAAAAGAGTGAATAGGCTGATACTAGATTTATGCGCCTTCCCACCACAGATCACATCACCACATAACATCAGGTGAGATAGTGATCAAGCGTGAATCTTGATAATATAAAAAAAATATATTTATTTGGTACTCATAACGAATAGTTTGGTAATTTTATTAAATTCCTTTGTATTTTATTTTATGTAATACATTATTATACAAATTTAACTATATTTCTTCGAATGAGAATGGGTTTTTTCTCGTGAATCCAAAGCGTAATATATTTATTGTATATAATACTCGTAGGTGGGGCTCTTATTGGTACAGAAGAGAAATCTGGAAAACATACGAGTACTTCTGATGGAGAAGAAGATACGATTATGTGAGATCTCCACCCATTCAAATTCCCTGATTGTATAGCAGAGGACTCTGAAATCTTCACCAGAATCGTACATACCACTAACCGTTGAATCTTGTCAATCACTTTTACTACAGACAGGAATAAAAATTGTTAATTTTTAAGATCTTTCTGAAACTACAGGATTGAGTTGATAAGTAGGCCTAGTACTTGCTGCATAAATTCCTTACCCAGTCATTTAACTTCAAATAAATCATCTTCAGTAAAAGACTATCTAAATAAAAGTTCAGAGAGGAATAGCCGATTTCGAAACAATCATAAAACTCTTGTTAACGAAATGTTTGCTTTGCCACTTCTATTCGTGTCCACCTAAATGAGATTAATGGCGAATCATGGGGCGGTAAATCAGAGCACTCGTAAAAACCACCTGTCGTCCTCTACAGTTCCAAGTATAAAAGTTTTAACGCTCGAAATACTATCCTGTGTATAACCGAGCCAATTTGTTGTTTACACTTCGTACCTAACGTTTACATAATACTATAATAAAACTATCATATCCGACATTTGATTATACCGTTTTTTTATTGTAGTCAATTATATTTATATTACGGTTAATAATAGTTCAATGTATTTTCTATTACATCTTTTATTACAGTAACAATTACAAGAGGTGTAAAGGGTCTCGTACAACAATTCATCGGATCCAAGCCAACTTCACCTGTTTGTGGTGTATCCTGTAAGTCAACAAACGAGGCTCTGGATCCCACCAAACCGCAATGGGCCAGCGTGATGAGAAATGGCTCAAATCGGTCCATATGAATCCTTACAAACGACGACTCTCGGCCCCCAGCGCTACCGGAGGCCATGCCGACTGTAAGGTCGCGGGAAGCCGCTGGATGTTGAGATCTTTGAGAGAAGTTGATGATTGATTGAACAATTACAAAACATCTTTATTTCGATTACGGTTTAACGAAAATTTTATGGCTGTTATCTGTACAATAAGAAGAAAAACCGGCACCGGCCATTGGTTTAATTAAATTTTACGTAATGTTATCAGTAAACTGAATATTATACTTCTATAAATATTGTTATATAAATAAAATTTATTCCGTTATCATCATCATTATCAGCCGACATACGTCCACTGCTGGACGTAAGCTATATAAAAATATATAATAAATACGAGTATATTCCGGTATATAAATATCCAATTGCGTATTACGGTTTAATAATGAAACGAGAGACAGGGCGCGTAAATTTTACCATCTTGTTTACAGTAATCTCGGCGTATTGTTGATTATTGTTTTATGAACATTACCAGAATCCGAAGTTTGCCATGCTATCAAACATGTGAGTTTCATTACTGTAGGAAACAGTTTGTTTATTGTTTGGATTTCACAGTGCGCTCACTGGGAACGGTTGCCAAAAGTCGTTAACACTATACAGGCGCACTTCGTAAATACTGTTGCAGACTTCTGTATGCGATATTATAGATGTTTCTTAAGAATTTTATATTAAATTATTATTAATAATCCATTTTATGAAGCGGTCATAGATCAATTTGTCAGGCGGACGTTCGCCACTAATCTTGAAATTCGGCGAAGGAATCGGTTGTAGTCCTACGCTTTTAGACAACACAGTGGATAAAAGACCTTTACTGTTTAGAACAACCTAATACCCAGCATTGGGAAAAGTAAGTGAACTGTTTATTTATTGTTATATTTATTTTATAATTCGTAAAGCCCCTATAGCAAGAGAATAATTATTTTGTCGTAATAAGATATTCTCATAACTTTCAAGCATTACTTACGATCACACAACTTAGCTCGTCGCTTTCAGACATCATTTAGTAGTTCAGTAGTTTTGTTATTTTTGTTGATTATTTTATGCGTGAAGATTGTTACAACAGTATTTATCTAAATTTACCCCCAAACTAATGTCACTGCGCATCAACAACGCCATTTATTTAATTTCATACGTAAGCAAACAACAACGGCGTAACAAGAAAATTCCCATTTATGTTTTACCTCCATACAACAATAGCGGGGAACAATGTCAAGGCATAATGAACCAGACTCCACTTCTCCTTAATTAATTATTTTAATACACAACCGTCGTCTGGGCAATTTAGCGCACACGGGGCACTAAGCATCGGGCGCTTTATCATTACATCCACGACACATTTATACAAAGGCGGTTATAAATTGTGTGCATGGCCAACCGTCGGTACAAGGTGCTGGAAACTAGCCCAGTGATTACGCTTCCAAGCGACAGGGGACCAGGAATTTTTATCAAACAATACTTTCACAATTCAAATACCTCCTTTTTCAACCTGTGTCACTTGGACAACAAAATTAAATTTTTCTTTTTACTTTGAAAACATGCAACAGAGAAAACTTTCTACTACATGATTTTTTTTCTACAATGATAACAAGATTAAAGTCTGGATGGTGAAGCATATTACGCTCAAAATACTTTGGCTCTCATATCTTAACACCTGAAACAGCAATGCTATAATAGCGCAGAGTGGTAACTAGCTAAATAGGTTCCAACCTTTTTTAATCAAACAACACTTTGTGGTCCAAGAATCTATCTAATGAGAAACTTTACTTTAGCGTACATGATTTAAATACATCACTGTTTGATTTGTATTTTTTTTATAATTTAACAGTAAAATACCTTAAATACGTTTTCTTTTTTTCATAAGTACGCTCATCGTCTTGAGATATAAGATGATTGGTTTTATTACCCAATAATATCACTAGTAAAAGCGCGATGTAAACTAAAAGGCAATAATGTATGTACTACAGCTAGGCAGCAGAAATAGAATGCTGTAGTACCTGCCTCCGGCTACAGAGATAATCCACAAATAAAAAGTAACACGAATTAGTATTCAAAAGTCATTATACTGTCGATTGTAATGAAGTGTTCGCCGTATTAGTATTGCCTCGGTGCATGTTTGTTATTAATGCTCCAATACCTTACTAACCTTAAAGGAACTCGAGGAGAGAACCACTAAGTTTAAATGCGTCCATAATGCAAGCGGAACATAATATCACAATACATTTAAAAGCTCATGTAGTTTCAAAAACTTTTATATTTGTACACAAGTTTTGTAGTTTTTTTTTTTGTAATAAACTCGTCAGTTCCAACATAACTTACTATTGTCAACATTATCATAATCTGCCGATAGACGTCTACTGCTGGTCATAGGCCTCCCTCGTAGATCTCCACTTCACATTTACATATATGAAACAACAATAGAAAAAAAATGTTTAGTTATATGTTTTTTTTAAATTGATATTTTCTTTATAAAATAATAAGTTACAAAAGTAGATAATTTGTTCAGGTATTACATAAATCGATATAAAAATTTTGTCTTTCACGAGAGATCTAAACACCTTGATTTCACAGATCTCATTGTTTAATATATCATCATTAAACCAAGTTACAGTTATCAATAAAAGATATTAACTCGATATTTATGAAAGTTATTATTGAATATATTTGTTATCTATTTATTGAATAATATATTGTAAACTGATAAGGAGTATTTAAAATTCAATTTCATCTATAATATTGGCGATAACCATTTGACATTTATCCATTGTGACACAGAGGATTGTTTTAATGGCATGCATAAATTGTTAATTTACATTTAATACCTCTTTCGTATAATCGTGAAATAATGCAGCGAGGTAGGGTTTAATCAGAATTAACCGATGCAGTGTATGAGCTCCCGCTCCTACTAGGACCCTGATCTGACTCGGTTAAGTTTTAGCAACGCTCTAATTCACGCCTGTTCGGTTAGCGCGCTCTATTATTAATCGAAATAGCGGCAGATTCCTGAAACTTCATTGTTATTCGAGGCTGAACTTTTTCAGTTTTTAGTTCACTTTAATTCACTTTGTTGGCTGATGAAAAACACAAATATGTATTTTACATTACTTAAAATGTTTGCTATTTTTACATATTTATTAATACAAAATTCGGAACTAAGTTATGTTGTTGGGTTATAAAATAGTTATTAAGTCTTAATACATTTCAGCGCGATTTGCATCGAGGTGACAAGGTACTCTGGTAAAGATTAGCGTCGTCTACTCTGCTCTCCTCCGTCCTCCATAAACGAGGATAGGCGGCGGACACCATGCTCTATCATTTTCCCGAGGAGAATAAGGAATCAACGTAATCAGGACTACGATATGGCGCGTAAGCGTTCCCGTAGTTCAGATTAACAGTGTTACTAGAGTCGTAGGGTTTTAGCCGGTAACATTCCGGCAAAACCCTTTCGCTGTCACAACCGCGAAGGGATGTTCATTGCAGGACTTTCCACGAAAAAAAGCGTCGGCTTTATTTGCAATGATTTTTGTAACTACCCTCGCGTGATCTCATTATCAAAAAATATTTATTTAGTAATGGAGAACTGTTTGAATTTCGTTATAAATTCATTGAAACGAATTCTTGATACCTTTGGTTTATTATATGCATAATAAGTTAATTAAACTATATGAGTAAGGGGTTCCGCCCAACATCTTACGGAGCCCAAGTCAACCTCACCTGCACGCCGTGCACCCAGCTGAATAACAGACGCGGCTCTGACCACTCACCAGCCCGCACTCGGCCAGCGTGGTGGGCTAAGGCTCAAATCCTCTCAATGAACTCTTCAATGTGGAGATGTTTGAGGGAGGCCTGTGTCCAGTAGTGGACGTCTATCGGCTGATGATGAAACTATAAGTCAAAGATGAACCGAAAAACCGTATTTAAAAATATAATGTGCTTTAGGTTAGATAAAGAAATAACAATATTTATTAATAATTTCAGTGAAAGAAACGTTTTGTTAACATTTTTATAAAAAGCATATTCGAGTTGTTTTTGAGAGAATTTTTCAGGTGATCTTCAAGATAATGATAGTTGAAAGCTTGCGGGCGCTTAACATCTCTCACATAAAAGCTTTTCAGTGAAATGAGCTATAATGACAGCGAAATCCACTTCTTAGTTCAGTGTTTCTTTTAGCGCGATACGTTTAGGAAATCCATGAGACGCTTTAAAAGGAAATCTCTTAGGGGGATGGATGAATTGGATGGATGGATGAAATTATACAAATGGTTCCAAAAATCCATTAATTTTTTTTTAATAAAACGCTTCAAGTTCAAATCAAACGACAATTTTGATTACTTTTAATGATAACGTAATATATTGGTAAGTTCCTATAGAAAAAAATGTTATGACTTTAGTTGAACAAAGTTTTTCATTTATTCTTGTTAAAGAAGTGATGGAAAATTACTTTGATTGTGACTAAAGGAAAATTAAAATTAAATGTTACTCATGCAAAATAACTTTTTCAGGAAAAGCCACCATTATATTAATGGACAGGCTAGAAGTTACACCCATACCTCAAAGAATAATCTTACCGTAGTACTCTTCATTGTTTCGTTAGTCTCTTTAAGTCAGGACCTGGAGAAAGTTCCAGAAGCATTTTATAGTGTCAATAGTCACCTTCGGTGTATTATGAGAACTCTGAAAATTTCTGCGTTACTTACCACTGTCCATGCCATAGGCAAATTCCAGAGAAAGGTTTCAAGTATTTCTTTTGACGACTGTGGCAATCTGTTTATCACTCCGAATTTCTCATTCTTAAGTTTACTTAGTAAATGATGTGGTTTCTAGTCCTCAACATTTGTACCTCAAGCCCCTTTTAATATCTTTTTACTATACGTAGGGAGTACTTTCGATCTGTTTTTAATCACTTAACGAAACTATACCTCAAAATTTCAAATAACCAAAAAGTTAAACTCATTGCTACTAGAACCAGAGTCGCTAGAGCTTACAGTACTTTAACTTCCGCTACTTTTGTGAGCTTTTAAAGAAAAGTCGTATTATGTACTAAACTTATCCACAATTATTAACTTGCAACAGCGCAAAGGAAAATCCTCTTTAACGTCCAAGTAGCAGGGCCATTAATACTATGCAAAACGTCCACCGACGTCTGGTCTATGCCCACTATTACATACATAAAATACAAAGAGCTTCTATTTTAGATAACGCGAAGCTAAAGTCGCATTATATAGAGTAAAGCCATCATGCTACCCGCAAATTTTAAACTTTCCCGCTTTAGCTGCTCAAACGGTAAAACTTTACTGTCTGTTTAGTTTAAGGGAGCCAGTTTACGCCAGGTGACTTTGAAAACAACGTATTTCTTCTACAGTGCAGGTGAGAATAAAATTGTGTTGCGATGAAGAAAGTTAACTGTCATTATCTATTCAAAGAAAATTAAGTTTTCTCATTAATGCTACATCGGAAAGTTAAACCCAGCGCCGTTTATAATATAAAACAGTAATAAAATACTTGCAAACCATTGTTATCACAAACATAATACATAACTGATTGTAAAAATGCACTTTATATAGAATTTGGTAATATTTTTAGTCAAATTCCATTTATCAGAAAGATTAAAACAGAAATGTATGAAAATATAATTTCTGCTGCAAAACGTTACTGTGTTTCAGTTTGTGTACAAATGTTACTGTGTTCCAGTTTGATGGCGCTGTCGCTAGTGAAAATACTGATGTAAAGAGATTTAACATCTAATGTCTCAAGGTGATGAGCACAACGACGTGCTTTGCTTTTCTAAGTAGTACAAAGTTGTTATGTGAGCTTACCAGCAGGTCAACGTCCTGTCCGTCTCGTTCCTTCGTTGAATAAAAGAAAAATAATATTATTAATAATATAGTTTAAAAGTAAATAAAAAAAATTAAATTTCTACCTATATGGCCTACGTCTGGCGTATATAAAGCTGTCATAAAAAGCTATTCTTTATGACAGCTTTATATACTTCTTAGAGTTGTTGATAACTTAGTAACCATTCATTATCAGTAATAAGCAATAAAGATAAAAAATAACGAGATTAAAAAAAAACATAAAAATAAATTAAAGTTCGATAAAAATTTCAATTTAGGTAAAAGCAAATCATAAAAGTATATTAGAGGCGCTATTTTAAGAAAGTAAAGGACAAGGAAGCGATGGAAAACGGGATTTTAAAAAGAGCTTTCTGGAGTGCTCATTACAGCATTCTAGAGAGACATCTCAGAGTAGTAAAGGCAATTACTCAGTTTTATTTATTTTAAAATTTTAAATTATCTATATTGTAAATATGGTTATACAAATATAAATTTTCATTTGAACTAAACACTGACCCATAAAATATTTTTTTTTTTATTTTATTAAACGTCGAGACCAGCGGGATGTTCACCTGACGGTAAGTGATACGCACGCCCATAACAACGCGGCGCTAGCTAGTATGGTACACACTGCCCCACACTGCGCTCGGTGTTCCGAGATATATTAGGTTGAGGCTCGTTACCCCAGTAATTACATTAGTAATAGCGCCTTTCAAACTGGAACACAGTAATGTTTGCACACTGCTGTGTAGCGGCAGAAACAGCAACAGAGATATAGTATAGTCAGCATATAGAAGGTAAGATAGATAAAACAATTTTTCTTCAAACATTTTTTTCGACCACGCAACGAGACAAGCGAGACGTTCACATGATGGTAAGTACGCCTGCCCATTACAACACGATGTTTAGGGTGACATACACAGCATCACATGATGCTCGTCACTTTGAGATATAAAATGTGATGTCTCGTTACTCCAGTAATTGCACTAACTATATCGCCGTTCAAACCGAAAAATAGGAATGTTTTCAAACTACTGTTCAACGGCAGGAATAAGCTTTAAGATTTGGTATCTAGACGATCTCTAAAAGGGAGACCATTGCCAAAAACATATTTATTTAAAAATGTGTTATAACCTGTACAAAACACTGTGATTAGATTAATTTCTTGTGGCAAAAATTTTAAACTAACGTATAAAATTTCCTACTTATGACGTCCATGACCACTCTATTAAAGCACTAAAGAGCTCAAGAGCCCCATTTAAGATCCTTCACGTTGGCACAACATTAAAAAGTTGTATAAGAGCGAATATCTCGCAGGGCGACGTTTTATCGCTGTATAAAGTTATCTTTTATCTCGCGATCTCGCTAATAGTTAAAAAAAAGGAAATAAATACCTTTATTATATTAATAAATTGCAAACTCGCTACTTTCACTACAACCCCTTTAAAGTTTTTTAATGAAATATTTCGGCTTAGAGGCTTTCTATACTAGACATCATCATCAGCTGATAGACGTCTACAGCTGGACATAAGTCTCCTTAAAAGATCTCGACATCGATCGGTCTTGCACTGCCCGCATCCAGCGGCTTCCCGAGATCTTCATGCAGTCAACATGGTATCCGATACCGCCAGCCACCAGGAACCGGCGTTTGTAGGGGTTCATATGGAGGGATTTGGGCCATTACCCACAACACTGGCCCAATGTGGGTTGATGGAACCAAAGCCTCGTTATTCCAGTACCCTTTACAGCAGAGAACTCCAAGAAAATTATCAGAATCATCTCAGAAGAACCTCGCCTGCCCGTGGTGTACCCGGCTAACTAACAAACGAGGCTATGGCCAATCCGTATTGGGTCAGCGTGGTGGGAAATGGCCTAAATCCCCCCGTATGAATCCTATAAACGACTGAAGGTCGCAGGAAGCCATCGGACGCAGGCAGCGTAGAACCGATCGATGTGGGTATCTTTGGGTAGACCTATGTCTAGCAGTGGACGTCTATCGGCTGATGATGATATGGCAAGAACTCATACATACTTACTTATGTACAGTGATGGTAGATCTCTGTTGCCGGAAGCCGTCTAGGTAGGTACTACTGCAGCTCAATTTCTGATGCCAACCAGTAGTATGCAAAGATTACTATGTTCCGGTTTGAAGGGTGCTGTAGCTTGTATAAATACTAGGGTAATGAGATTCAATATCTTAAGTCTCAGGCGACAAGCACATATAGTGCAATGTATATCATCCTAACTAGCGCCACGTTATTATAGGCATGCGTATCACTTACCGTCAGATGAATGTCTCACTCGTCCTATACACACCTCTCACATATATTTATATATGTATATCTATTTTTTATTAAGTGTTTATTTATACTGATCGACAAAGTGAGGAACGGTGTGATAAGGGAAGCGGTGCGGCGTGGTTGAAGATGTAGTGACAAAGATAGAGAAAGGGATGCTTAAATGGTTCGGCTATGTTGAAAGAATGGATGAAAGAAGATTAATGAAAGAGAGTATACAAGGTAAGAATGATTGGACAAATCGGTGCAGTCGACCTAGGCGGACATATTCCGATCAAATCGAAGATGTCCTAAAGAAAGGCCGGGTCAAGGGTACTCGCAACCGACAAGCATGCATGAAGACGCTCATGAAAATGGAGGAAGCGAGAGAGCTGTGCCAGGATCGTAGCAAGTGGAGAGAGGTGGTCTCTGCCTACCCCATTGAGAACGAGGCGTGATATACATATATATATATATATGTGTTTATTTATATTCGTGGTCAATGTATGTAATGCTTTTTTAAATACTACATATACTCCTCCTCAAAACGTATTACTCAAGTCTCAGTGTCGTGACTACCTCCACCTATTACTTGTGACATATACTATATATATTTCTAGGTTCAATAAAACTAGTAACTGCTTTGTCAGAGGAGAAGATGCTTGGTTGCCAAGTGAAAACGGTTGAAGAACTTACACAGCAAGTGCCGTAGTCCTCATAGATGGCTACAATAAGAGCTTACAGTATGAGCGCACGTTAATTAAAGTATTGCTGGTAACATATCAATTATTCTCGGTTTAACCGAAATTTTAGTGCCTTTTTTCTCATAGGAAATATTTCTTAGGATGGAACTTGGTAAACATATATTAAAAAAGGCCGAGCCCGGACGCTAAACGAGCGCTAGCATCTACAGAACCTGAGTTAATAGGGTTGGCGCACATCCAGCCTTTTCGGACCGTAACATCGTATGCGACTCAAATATAGTTTGGGATTCTGCCCAGAAATTAATTTCAATCATCATACTATGACATTAATAAATACATCATTTTTTGAATTATTCGACTACCCGTATCACTATAAAAAAAACTGATATAAGTATTCGATTTACAACCGACAGACGTCCACTGATGGACATAGGCCTCCCCTAAAGATCTTCACATCGATCGATCCTATGCTGCTCGCAACCAGCTGCTTCACGCAGCCTTCACCAGATCGTCGGACCACCTGATCCTACCCGTCTTCCGGTACGCCGTCGCCATTCGAGGACTTTGGTGCTCCATCGGCTGTCAATCTTACGAGCGATGTGTCCTGCCCATTGCCACTTGAGGCTAGCAATCTTTTGGAATATGTCAGTGACGTTATTTCTCCTGCGCATTTCCTCCTTTCTGATTCGAACGCGTAGGGAAACTTAAGGCATAGCCCTTCCCACCATTTTTCACCAGGCCCACTGTAAGCGGCCACGTCTCGGTGCCATAAGTCATTACTGGCAACACGCACGAACTAAAGACCTTTGTCTTTAGACACTATAGTAGTTGATACGAGGATATGCTGCTTAGCCTCTCGAACGTATATCTAATCTATAATACAATTAAAATATCTTAAACTGTTTGTCCTAAACTTTGTAAGTCGATCTAAGTATAATGTTACAGAGTCATAGGAGTAGAAATTTAAAAAAAAAGAAGTCAAAGAAACTGATTAAAAAACAATTTCCGTTTAAGAGCTAACCCGGAGAAAAGATTGAGATAAAAATTACTTTACGTAGTTATAATTACAGCAGGCGTAAACCTAGTTAGTAGAAAACATTTTTTTTTAAATACTTATTTTATAACCTTTTATAACAGTTAAGTAATTACTATATCTTACTTCTACAATCTATGTGTTTGTCTATTTTTATTTAATATCATTATTACCATCGTCAATATAAGATATATTATTACAATATAGTTTCGTATATCTGAACATTGTTTATACGACAACCCTGGTCAGAGATATAGCGGAGGGTAATGTCCCTTGAATTATAAATAAAAAAGCAGGGTATTATAAGAATATTGCCCGGAGAGACGATATTTGCTAACAAAATAGGTTGGGGCCAAAAAGGGCCTCCTGTTAATTAAAAAAGTCAGAAAGCTCTGGAGGGAATTACTGTCTTTTCTACCTGATTAAGGATACGCTCTGATCAAAAGAAATTGATATTTCTGATCTTATTATTAATTATACAGCACACTTTAAGTTATATTTATGACTAAAAATATTTCTCTTCTCCTCCTTAAAGTGCTTCGCCGCTATTGGAGATTCGTCGTCAGATTTGGGAATTTGTGCCTGTCTTCAGTCATTTGGAACAGTTGCCCCTTGATACAATGGTGATACGTGGCCACTTCCTTGTTTCGCCGTCAGAATTTTTTTTTCAACCGTATTGGCATTTATAATAATTTAAATATTTTTAAACCAATATAAACACCATCAAATTAAAATATTGGTGTGGAAATCTTTAGGGGGGAGTTATGTCCAGCAATGGACATTTATTGTCGGATGATTATGATAACCAACCACTGTAAAAATAAGCTCTTACATATAAGTGTTTTTTTTATTATTTATTTATTTCTAATTTTCCGTGATATTATTATTCAAGGCTTTACCTTATCCTGTTATTTACAACATTTACTTACAAAATATTCACTACTAATTTATATAATTTTTTCTAATTATTAATTTTTTACATTATTTATACTTCTATCTATCTATCTAATATACACAGAAATACACAATATTATTGTATGGATTAAGTAACAAATATTTGTCCTTATTTCTATTGTTTACTATTTTAAATGTTTTTATACAATAATTTATGAACTTACTTCTTATTTTTTATCATCTCGGGTAGCCTGGCTGTATCTATTCGAATATATTCTTCATTTTCTATTTTATCTGTATTAATCCCTTTGCTATCTTTTTTTGGTACTGTAGCTTTTGTGGCTAATGTTTTCTCCAGCAGCAGTTCGTTGCCCCCCCCCCCCTCTCTTTTATCAGACGGTAAAGGTTTTCAACCACTAGTATTGCAGCACTTTTCAATCCTGTCTTCATGTTACGGGCCTTATTAATATTATTATAAGAGGAGTGTTAGCTGCGTAGTAGTGCATAATTCTTTCTGTATATATATTTCTACATATCTGTGGCAATCTGAGAGTTTATTGGTCTTTAACTGAAAAATTTTACAAAAATACCCTTAATTCTGATGATATAAGCGTTTGAAGGCCATAACGACTTTTACAGCTTATCTGATACTTGGCTTGTGGACCCGGATCCACGGTCAGTTTTAAAAAAGTGTATTACATGGAATGTAGTGTAAAATTCTACAGCGGGTTTTCGTATTGTGTCTGGATTATTGCTTTCTGGCGAAACCACTCGGTCGTCGAAGACAGTCTTGGGTCCGTTTTCTGACCACCCTCGCCTGTATCTGAAACTCAGGGAAAAAAATATCTATTTTTTGAAAGATAATATTAAAACTCTTTCACGATAGGATACTTGCCGCTCGTTTTCAAAGGTTTTTTAATACTTTAATGCTATATTTTATCCGTACAAGTTGTTTCTTTTTCCCGTTCAGCGGAAGTTTACAGAGGAAATTAATAGATAATGGCAGTCGTTTCATTACAATAAAGAGTTCCATTATAAATGTGCAGACGGACAGATACTGACATGGAAATAAGTTTTCGCCGAGTTAAGACTCATGAATATTTATCTCGCCTCCTTGCGGGAAGTATATAAACTTTTGAACGTTTCCCACTTGATCAAACTTTACTCTTAGGGCGGCTTGGGGGATGCCGTGATCCAGACGTTTTATAGCTCCACTCAAAATTCCTGAAGTTTTTTTATAATTTTTTAATACATAAAAACTGTAGAGGAACTAAACACAAATTTATGACTTTTTTATGTGCTAGGAAACACTAATATATTATTTTTATTCTACGATATTCTACAATTTTTTATTATACGACACGATATGAGCGGTACGTTCATTCGATGTATAGCAGCATATTGCGCTCTTCGCCTGTAACAACAAATCTCGTTACTTCAGTAATTTCACTAGCTACAATGCCCTTCAAACCTGAACACCGTAAAGTTTGCTTACTACTGTTTAGAGGCGGAATAGGTTGTAGCGATACCTACCTAGACAATGGCCTACAGAGTATATAACTGTTTACAAATCCAATGTCGCAGTTAATAGTTTTATTTTTGGTGCCAACGGTTTCTAATAGATCAAAAATCTTTAATACAGATGTTAATAATATGGCTACTGTTACTGTTTTTTAGTAAATAGTAAAAATGAACGTAAATTAAAAGAGGTTTACTGGTAGTAGGTCGTTGTTGCCGGAAATTGTCTGGATGGGTTCCACCGCCGGTTATTAATTAGTATTTCTGTCGCCAAACAACAGTGTGCAAACATTACTGTATTCTAGTTTTAATGGGGCTTGTAACTAGTGTAATTACTGGGGTAACAAGACTCAACATCTTATGTTTAAGGCGACGAGTTCAAAGGTATGGAGTGTATTACTACCTCACTAGCGCAACGTTATGGACGGGCGTATCACTTATTATCAGGTGAACGTCCCGCTCGTTTCGTCGCTTAATTGTATAAAAAAATAGGTGAACGTTTTTGTTTCCTAATTTACGTACAGAATATTTGGAATAAATAAAATTAAAATAACAGAACAAGTACGCGTAGACAAATGCGCGGGGAGAGGGCCTTTCCCGCAACTTTTGTTTGGAATTAGGGGTAAACACATTAGGTAGCTTGTTTGTATAGGCGGCCGGCATTACAGGCGGACTGTTTGATCTGAGACAAAACAAGACCCGGACTAATCAGGGACAACTTCGCCGATTTGGTTTTTAAAACTGCCGCTCGTTGTGCGCGATGAAAGTTCCCCCTTTGTTGAGTTAACCTCAATATATTTTCAACGTAAAATACGAATTTCATATTTTATCCATCGCATCAAAAGTTCAGAACAAAGTAATTTTTATACATAATCATTTTTAAACCTTTAACCGAAAAAAGGGTTTGTTATAAACTCGTCTCTCCTATTTGTGTGCTTATGTTTATTTATCTTATATATACCTATAGAAACGCTGATATAAACAATACAGAACCGATGTTAATATTTGTTTTATATATATATTTTTTTATTAAATTAACTAAACGAGCGGAATTTTCATCTAATGATAAGTGATACGCCTGTCCATAACAACCTGGTACTAGTTAGGATATTACATACTGCACTGTATTACGCTCGTCGTCTGAGACGTAATATGTTATCTTACCCCAGTAATTACACTAGCTACAGCACCCTTCAAACCAGAACACAGTAATGTTTGCACACTACTGTGTAGCAGCAGAAATAGGCGCTACGGCGATACTTACCTAAACTGTCTTCGGCTACAGACATCTACCATCAGTTAAGGTCTAGATCAATCTAGAATGTTAATAGTAATAGAATGAATTAGGCCAATAGTATATTTACTGGCTAGATTCTAGTTACATTTGTGGTATCGCTTACTGCTACTTAATGTTACAAGAGAAAGAGTTAATCATTTATTCTTTTATGCAATAGGTAAGTGTGTTTAAGTATATTTAATGTCTCAACAAAGTGACGAACTAAAATTAATTAGTAACAATAAGCTTAACTTATTGGCATTAGCAACTTTTGCCGCCGACCAAAGTCAATTCAAAAAAAAAAAAATATTTATAAATGTAAGAGTTATTTTTATTTGGGATACCCAAAAGATATAAATCTACTTATATTTGTTGTTTTTATACACACAGTACGAAAAATAAGATGTCCTTAAAATATCCGTACAAAGTCGAGCTCTAACAGAGTTTTTTCTTCCAACAAACTTCAGCCTTATCAATTGATATAACAAGCGAAATAAAAACTATATAACTAACACAAAATATACTCAAGGTTTTCTTCGATACTAAAAATATTAAGTTTAGGTAAAATAAGCATACACACACAATATGTACATACATACACAATATGTACGGAGATAAACTAGTTAATCTATAAACACTTCGAAGACACCGCGTTACAGAATGACGCACCTAAAATTCTAAACGAAACTTTGTCTAAACTATGTTAAATCTTTAATCTGAAAACGGTGTTAGAGGAAAACATCCCTAATATTTTCGAGGCATGTAACCATAACACAAAGTATCGGATATCCGTAACAGAGACAACTGAAGGTGTGAGCGAATTTCACAATTTATTATTTCCAGTGTGAATTTCAACTCCCGGATATTTTGATAGCGCCCGTTTCTATCATAACAAATCGTGACGCTCTGTGATATAGATAGCAAACCGTTTTATTATCGAAACTAAACTACTGCAATGTATGTTAGTTCGTTGGTGGTATCTCGGTTTACTGGTAGTAAGTCTTTGTTGTTAGATACCACCGGTACCACCGCAGCTCCTAACAAGGCTTAATATCTCTCTCTTAATTCAAGGCGACGATGACAATGTAGTGCTGTGTGTATCATTCTAATACGAGGTAGTTATGAACAGGCGTATCATGTACCATCAGGTGAACGTCTCGTTCGTCTTGTCGCTTAGTAGAATAAAAAAAATTCAAAAAAGTGATCGACTAATGAAAAAATCAATAAAATTTTTGTTGTTTCCTTTTGTTGTTAATTTTGGCACTAGATAGCAAAGCAATTTTTTCTATACCATTCGAACAAAATTGGAAAGGAAAATAAGTTATAACTATTCATTTTCAAATATATATAAATAAGTGTAATCTGGCAGGAATATTTCGAAGTTTAATCGAAAAATATTTAAATATAATGTACTTTAATATAAAGGTGGAAATTATTTGAAACCGTTATCCGATTATATACCTTCTATTCCTAGCAACTTTAATTATCGGTACTATCGTTACGAGCAAAATTACCTCCGAATATATCTATCATTTTGCTTTAGATATTACTTTATAGGGCAGCTTAACCGTACAAAACTTTATGTAGATTGTCGAAATATAAAGGTAAGTTCAAATAGTTCTCATAAATTCACGACGACTAAAATGCAAGATTACTTGTGTAAGTTTTACTTATAATAAGTAATAAACGCCGTCAAACAATAGCGTGCAAACTTTACTGTGTTCCGTTTGAAAGGCACTGTAGCTAGTGAAACGACTGGAGTAAGAAGAAAATTACTTATGACTACAGGCAACGAACACAATGTATTGCAGTGTGGAGAATCCTAACTAGGGTCTCATTGTTACGGGCAGGTGTATCGTCAAGGAAGATTTTGCTCCTCTCGTCGCTTCGTCTTATAAAAAAAATAAGTTTTCTCAATTTAACTGACTCGCAGTTGGCTAACCGCTGCTTGTAACATGCAGGACCTTGTCCGACTCCATACCTTCATAAATTATTTCTTGAGTAGCTACTGCTAGTATAGTCAATCGACGTCACTGTACTTTGGCGTGAAATATAAATTGGTCAGAATATACTGAATGAGCATACCCTCCCATTGGTGAAATCTTCACATCAAATCATGTGAAAACTGAAAGGGTTTAATTCAACTTGAAAGCTTAGGATTTGGTAAAATCTGAGCGGAGTTAAATGATAATTTCTAACACATTTGTAAAACTCGCCGAGATTAAATACGTGAAAGTAGACATTGACAAATAGTCAGTGATCCTTCCTGACTGTTGGCTATGTGTAAAATTCATCAGATATTTCAGCGTCAGTGTTTTATTATATACAATTTAACATTTTGATACGAGTACCTAGTCACAAGCACACTCGGTCAATTTAATAGTACGAGCATTGAACTTGTTGAAATGGTTTTTAAAGTAAAAAACAAAATTCTTTGATACGTTACTCATCGGACGTTTATTTTTATAAAAATTTTATCAAAATCATTAACTTAAACTAATAGGTTTTAAGCACCACCAACGACTGTCCTAAATATTTAATATTCTATTTAAAACTACAAACAGCTTTATAAATGAAATATATTGCACTTTCCTTAAGATCAACTAGAAATTATTAATAAATGATGGACAAAAAGTCCATACAATATAAAATACTTTAGCTTTAATATATCAAATTTTATGCACAAGTTAGCGATTTTTGTATTTTACTAATCTTTAAATTTTTTTTTATGGTCATGTTTGCGTCGCAGTTTCATTGACAACCATTGCGGCTTCATCGGACTCAACGCTCGTGGATCTGGTATCCGCGAGCTAAAAGATGTTTCAATACATTTCGTTTATTTTCGATGAAACTAAGACAAAAAAAAAAGTACCCCTAATATAGAAAAGTTTATGATAATGAATGTCTGAAATTCTTTCAGCGTCAGTTGTAAAAGCAAAACTTTTATACTGTTGTTACAAAACTAATTTATTAAATTAATTTCCCAAGGAATTCGCTTACAACTTGTTGAAATTATACTTGTTTCTCAAATAAGATCCACGTGAGCCAACAATACTTGAGAACTGTCTTTATTTAACTTGTATTTAATATTAGAGACGTGTTTTGTGGGAGTTGCCTGGATCCCGCGGTGGAGTTGAATCAAGTTGGGACTTTGGAATTGCGTTCGTTTGCGTTTACGTTTGAATTTGAATTTGTTTTAATTTATTCGTGGGCGCTACGAATTATGAGTTTGATAGCGCTCATTTAAAATTACATCAGAACACCCTCTTGCTTATAGCCATGCTTCGATCCGTTCGTATTTTCACTCATCATCATCAGACATAGGCTTCCCGTAAAAGATCTCTATATACAGACAGCATAGTCTCCGGTACCGCTGGGCATTAGAGGCTGTCGTATGTACGGGTTCATATTGGGGGGATTCGCGCCATTACCCACCACGCTGGTCCTATTCGAGTTGACGGGAGTCAGAGCCTCGTTTGTTGATTAGCAGGGTACACCACGAGCAGGTAAGGTTGGCTCGGGTACCGTCAGTTGTTGTGCGGGACCCTTTACGCCCCTTTTCACTCATAAAAACATAATTCATAACACACATAACGTTCTTCAGCCCTCTTGAGACATTACTATGGTCATTAGACGACTGAGGTGACAGATTTAATGAAACAGTTATGGCGTAGCACTTACAGAATCTAAATCATTGTGTGCCATGAACAATGCCAGAGTAAGATATGAATAAATAATTAACAAAAAGTAAACGTTGAGATGTTATTCTTAGTTTTACATATATATTAACTTTTAACCAAAATATACATTAAATAAATCAACCGAGCTACGGCGACGCTGTATTAGGTCGGAAAAGCGATCGCATGAGCTATATGTATTGAAGAGGTCCAAAATTTTATTCTTTCTGGTTGTTTAGTTAACTTTAAAGAAACCGCAGATTGCCAGTCTATTAAATCTGTACTGTTTAAGTAAATAACATGAATTTATTTACCGAGAGTCATGTTACCTATCGCAAGAGACAAGAAATACTAATATTTCTTGTCTCTTGATATAAGCATAAAATTTTATAAACATATAATTAATTGAGAGTGCTTAAGCATTTTTGTAAATAAAGGTAAAATGAGAAACTTAAGTGTCATCTTAGAGACAACATAGCGTCTATTTAAGGCCATCTGAACTTCCAAACACGCGGTTACGGAAACACGGGAATTACTTAATTATGCGTACAGCTGATTATACAAGTTTCGTCAAACTTTGCACTCACATTATGTTAAGAGCACACCTTGAGCGTCGCTGGGGCCTAACCCACAAGATGCTCGTGGACCATTCCCTGGTTAAGTACCAGGCCGCTAATGAAGTTGGGCTAAAATTTATATTTGAATGACTTATTCGACAAATCGTTTAACTCCATACTGCGTAGAGAAAATTACAAATTACAAGTGCTATTTATAAATTCATTCTTTTAACATAAATAAAAAAAAAACATATTTAATGCAGCTTTAAAATATAGTAAATAATTCTAAAGAGGTTTTTGGAGTTATAAGTTAATAGTTAGTTTTTGTTTTATGTAGATGGCTTCAAGTACTTGCTCACGCGGGACAAGGACCTTGGTTACTTCGAACTTGCACCGATTATAACTCCCATGTTACTGCTCCATCCCAGTCCTCCAAATCACGTTTACAAAGGCTCATCTAGTCCACCTGGAGGGGCCACCACTGGCTTACACCAAGCGACAGGTCGATCGGGTTGGTTTCTCTTATTTTTACTCTGGATGACGGAACCACGATTACTAAGCCCCAAAGTTAAATCTAGGTGGAAATAAATTCGAGGTGGGATTTCATAAACGTTCTATCATTAAAAAAGTCCTTGTCGAGATATCCCATCGCCATTACCTTATAAAAAGTTTTGTCAACGTACAATGGAAAATAACGACGTAAAATGGTGATCAAAACGGAAATAACTTGAATCAACGATAGCAACAGGTTCGGTAGACTTTGTCATATCCTTTTCTCATTTGACATAAATATCATTAACATTTAGACTATTATTAGACTCCTATTGATATTGACGCAAGTCACTGATTCGAAATATTTTATAAAGCGAAAGTTACTTGCGCTCACGAAATTCAGAATCCGTGGTGAAATTTAACGTTTACAAGATCGTAAATTATTCTCCAAGTTTATCGCTGGTGGAAATTTATTACAGACGTAATTAGGTTCACGTTTTCAAGGTTTACGTAACATCATTCTATCTAAACAGTTGTGCGCATTGTTGTTGTTGTTCATAAAATGAAGGAAACCTACGTAACGTCAGACTTGAGTCAAAGCAAACAGGAAAACATGTTTACATGTTACGTAGAGGAGCTACGGTCTCTAACGGATGCTGTCCGACAAAGCGTGCGATGTAATAAAGTTGACAAGTTTATTTTTATTACTTAATACTTTTACTTACAAATTACAGAAACACATAATAACATTACGAAATTATTTGTTTCTATTTGGATTCCTTTTATTCAATTCGGATATACTAACAACTTCCGCTTATTTATTACTCGAATACTTTAAAAGTTACAACAAATTGAAACTCTTATAAATTATTGTTTTGTTTTAAAACGAGCGAATTATTGCTATGCTAATGGAAGTTTGTTTTTAAGAAACATCTCCGAGGATGGAATGAGTACTGAGAAATTATTATAAAAGTACGATATTAAATAAGTTTTTCTTAAAGTATTTTCTTCTTGTCTCGTCGCTGAATTGGAACATAATATTCCGATTAGCGAAATCGGGATTTCTTGGATGAAGAGAAGACGTCGCTTCAGGATATATACTTTATCAACTCCTTCAGTTCGTTCCTGAAAATATTTATTGAAAAGTAAAATATGGTTGTAACGATTAAAACTTGAATAGTAAATGCTTTATTTTATACATTTTTAACTTTTTTTGTAATAAGAAAAAGCACACCATTATTGGGTTTGGTAAAAATTTTCTATTTCATATACTACGCTAGCTGTATATACATATAGTTATATATATATATATATATATATATTCATATTTAACTCCACTATTGTGTAAATAATTTACTTTTGTAATATTGAAGTTATTAGGTACTACGATATATCTTACCTATAAATATTACGAAGCTGTATCATTGATACTAATAGGTTCATTACATCCAATTTTGCCCCAATTAAAATAATTTGGGATATCATTGAAATTTTCCGAAAAATAAACTCTCGTACTCAATTAAAAATTACAATAATAAAAGAGCTATTATGATCATAAAATCTATATACCAACTGTTCCTTTAACAATTATGGTTTTATTTTGTCACCGTTCGCCATATGGTGACGATTTGAATACAAAAATACGCAGCGATAGCAAGGACTATATTTATGTTTCAAGACAATTAAGCTTCGTCTCAACAAAAACAATTATACTCATGTTATTACAGGATAAAATTAGAATCCCAGTAATTTAAAGTAACATCTTCAATGTTCTATATTTCGTCAAACTTAACCATTCACGATTCGTACTTATTATTTACTTGACTAAATTAAACAAAAACTATCCAAAAGTATATATTCTAATGAATAACTTTATAGACTTAAGTTATAGCTGCTAAACAATATTACTTTCATTAACCTAAAACAGTCGATAAGCTTTTTTATTTTCTCAAGACGATTAATATACTGATTTAATGAAAACCAAAAAAGCTTTTTAACCTTAACTTTTTTATTGTATGGACACCTGACTACGATTCTAGAAGTAGTCTCCTCACTCTTCTTTAGAAGATTACCATGTCATACCTGGACGGAAACACTAACTCCGGCAGACTGCTCCAATCCTTCGCTGTTCGCATCACGGTCCAAGCGAAAAGCTTTATCCCGATGCGTGGGATTTCAAAAGCAAAGAGATGATCACTCTTTTGTTGATATGTCATACGATATTAAAATTTACTAATTAAAAAAATCTTTATAATAAATCATACTATTTTATTAATCACGCCGTTTAAAGTCGACTGATCCTTCCATTTTTTTTGCGGATACAAGTCGCGGCATCTGTTTTTACGTTCATGCGGAACCATGTCACTCTTATGACTGATGTGCATGCGTCAGCTACTTTTTTTTTGGTCATAGATTAAATAACTGTTCAGTTGATATATTTTATTGAGCAGTAAGATTTCAAATATAACAATTACTTGTATAGTTTCTGTTTTTCATACGATTTAAAGCATATATTTAAACTCTTAAATATATATAAAACATATTTTAACCATAAAAACATGCATATCATGATGTTAAGACTCATACTATTAATTATATGCTCTAGAAAGACTTGTCAAAACCTATCCAGGTGTTACAAAGAACATCCATAACATACAGATAATATTAATGTTTATATTATTACGGGTTGGTTTGGATTTGGTTAAATGTAAGGATGTTTCGGTATGAAAACTGTACCATTTCTGTCAAAAAAATCCAACTAAAGTAATTTCTTCTTAAGCCTAAAATTACTAATTAGTCGTATATCGCTGGTATCCCTTATATAGGTTATTCGAAGTCGAAAACAAGAATGAATCATTTGCTCCCCGAACGCTTATACGAGTATTTATCGTCCGTCTACCATCCTAGAAATTTCTAAAGAACAACACTAGAAATTTCCAGAGAACTCCTTTTTCTGGTGATTTGGCAATTGTTTATTCTCTATTATTATTTTCCCATTATTTATTCTAAATTCGTCGCCAGATTCCTGATTCACGACACGTTGCTCTCGAATGTTCTAGCACTTCATTCGATCGTGATAACTTTTGTGATAATATGCATTGAATACAAAGCTGTTGTTATCAGAAAAAGACAGATTGATTTTATTTATTGATATAGATATATCTAACTTTTAATTCATGTTATTCATTTCCATTTCTACATAATAATAATCTTTGCTCACAAAACGAGGCGACAAAGAGCACACTTCAATGCATGCGAAATGTGTCACACGTTGCGACATGTTCACACGTGGTATAAAAAAAATTGTTACTTTGCTTACCGCTGTGGTCGGTTTTTGTTAATATTATTTAGCTCATAACCATTAAGTGTCGTCTAATTTAAACATATGTAGTAATATAATGATTATTTAACGGAGGTTTACACAATTAACACCTAAATATCCCCATTCTGTAATAAGTATTTCTTTACAATGGAATAAATTCTTTACCATTCTTCTCGTAGAAGAAATATTTATTTTGATGATAGAATGTATTACTTTGTACAAAGTGAAATGTACAAATTTCCAATTTAGTTGTTTTACCTACAGCTTAAATAAACACAACCAATTTGTGGCACCGTACAACGTAATTTATTCGTAATTAACTATTCATATTACACAGAGTAACTCAGCAGCACCGTATACTTTCCGTCTAAAGTAGTAAAAGGATTAAAGTAACAACAGACTACTCCGAGATTCCGTTACCCGGCCAACTTAGGAAATACAAGGAAACGAGGAGAGTGTTAAAACAATCGGGGTCCTCTTAAATTCGGCAGGAATGCGCAGCCTTCGAAAGTATGCCGGCGTGTTTCTCGAAAGGAGAACTAATTAATCCAATGAGCGGCGTCTTTGTACTAACGAGGTTCGTCGTTTGTGCCCCATCCATACTCCGCCGTTGAGAAATTGGGTTTCAGGAATTGGTCTTAAGGGCATCGGAGTGAGCCAATTTTAGATTCAGTGAAATATTTTTAAGTCAACAATACGATAAAATTAAAGTAACAAGAACATAGTTTAGTTTCATTTTATCTTCTTCTATATTGACATTGTGTATTATATTCTATAATGAATAGCGTAACATGAATTAAAATATTATTTATTTGGATGCTAAAACCAGTCTCTCACAAATAAATGTATTAGAAATAAGTAAATATTTCAACAGTGCAAACGAAACCCTTTATGAAAATAGTAACTTATTATCTCACTTACTTGTCCCTGGCTGATATGGTTATTAGCTACGGGTTGGATAGCTACGGTAGAACATAAATCATATATTAACGAGATATATAAAGTACAAGTAAGGATACTTAAAACTATTGTGCCTTATAAAGTAAAAACAAGTATAAAAACAACAATTATGAAGATTTATTTAAGTATTGCAAGTTGTTGAATGTACATGACAAAAATTATTGATAGTTAATAATTATACTTGCTTACACTCTAAAGTGTACAAATGTCCATCAAATTTGAGAGAGATCGAAGTAAAGAAAAAATTTGTGGTTCCGAAATACAACAATGTTTATCAGAATTTTTGATTATATTATACTGAATTGTATAGTTTACTAACAGATATCCAAGATACTGTTGTATCGTCGGGATCACACCGAGGAAGTTAAAAAGATGGCTCATCGCAAACCAGCCCGGATGTGACTTGCGTTACAGCTAGGCCACGTCGACTGTATTGTCCAGATAAACCTTACTGGTTTTCGGGTAATTGTATATATTTTTGAAAATATTTTTTTTTTTTGCCAAAGAATAAATGAAAAAAGCCTTTACTCGAATAATTCCTCTTAACTTAATAATTATCTCTACTGATAGAGAGCAAAAGCAAAAAAAACGTATTATGAATGAAAGGACTCGTATTTCATTTTCTATACGAAAATTTTAAGTAATGGTGATGAAATCAAAACACCTAATGTACAAGTCTATCTGCTTTATCGTAGGAAATGTTTTTTTATAAGAATTTAAATTTATTTTTTTTTAAATATTATGAAGCTCTTAAACTGTGGCATTTTAGCTGAAATCAATATACCAGATTTTCAAATAACCGAGCGAATGATGGAGTTCTTTTCAGAGATATTCGTCGGAGGATAATAGACGTCGTTAGTCCGCGATCGCCGTTCTGGGGCGTTACTTTTTCAAGTCATTGAGTCAATCGTTTATCACGGGCCTGTTGTGTTAACTTTCACGGCGACTAGGAATTAGTAATCCATGGAGCTGTCTTTTCAAATAAATATTTAAATACTAGAAAATAGGTATTGAGCAGTATAATATGACAATGCTACTAAACGTAGACCTAACTTCGCTCAGGTTCACTTTTTGCTTTTCCGAGGTAATTCACTGTCGTATTAAAGATTCAAACCTACGAGCATCGACTCATAAGCCTATAACTTATTTATATGATACATATTTATTAACGGATTACAATAGTTTAGGTGATTAAAACTCAAGTAAAAAACTATCAGTCTAATTAGACATTTGTGAGGGTTAATAATAAGATCATATCATTCCGCTAACGGATTAAGAGTATATCTAATAATAAATTCATGTATAGGCTAGTCTAAGGTCTACCTAGACTTTTGGGGCAAAAATATTTTTGTATCTGTAGAAGGTAATGTTGTAATTAGAAATAATCTAATATATAAGTGATGGTCGCATTTTTCTTCTATTGTTTAGTACTGTACAAACACTTTTCTGTGTTGTGGTTCGAAAATCTCTTTAGCTAAAAAATTACTGGAGTAACAACTAACTTAACAGCACAAGTGTAACATTGATGTGACAAAAGCCACGTTATAGTACGAGTAGAAAGGCGTAGTAAGTATCATTCGGTAACCTCCAAGGCTAACGCAATGAGAAACAATGTAATCCTTTTAACCTTTTCCAAAGATTTGCTGTTCTTGTATAGGAAGCTATTTCGGACATCAGCCTCATTAGTTGAGGTAACTGGTGAAAATTTCCCAAAGTCATTTCCAGGATCGATTAAGTACACTGAAAAGATTTCCTAAGTCCCTTGTGAACAATTGATATCTTCACCTCTTAGTGTAGCATACTATCGGCTTGTCCTGTGAAATTATATGAATTAATTAGTATTTTTGGAAAATGTTTCATTAAATTTTTATATGAAAATTGCGTTTAAGTATAAGCTTATAGTACCAAAATTATATTAATATATTTAATGTTAAATATTGCTTATTGTATTTATGATACCTCAATTTACGGATGCGGTCTTATGTATTATATGATGTCTGGAAGATACACAAGTTCTATCTCCACTGAGTTTGAACGTTCGGTGTAGAAAAACATGGTAGGAGATGATGTAAAGAAATGTTTCACGACTAATACCTTTCATCGATATATATAACATCCGCTAACTCGCACTTGGCCAGCATATCGGGAAATGTCTTTGACTCGTTGTAGGTGTAGACCGAATACAGATAGTAGGAAAGGAACATTAAGTACGTGTAGCATATTTCGCTTATTGTAAAAAAAAATATTGTTATGAAATTCGTTGACACCATAAAAGCAAATTTATAAAATAACCTTTGTTTAAGCTTAAAAAAATATTCTTTTTTTTTTCTTTCATCGTTACATGCAAAAAAATAGAAGCGAAGTATTGATCACCAAATTAACTGTTCCTTCGTCTTACTTATCGAAAAAAGTCTTGTCAGCGGCTGCAAATTAATTATCCCGTATCCCGAAGGATAGACATCACTTGTAATTGACTTGTTCATCATTTTTTCCTCCAATTTTCTTGACCTTTGCTTGTATTATTGTATATCGGCAGAGTTTTGTTTATTGGAGAAAGTTGTCGACTTACGCGAAACCAAATTAATTTGAGATTGTTCATAGCGCGTGAAATTAAGAATTTTCTGCAAAGCATTCTTCACCTTATTTGTTTGAAAGTAACAATACATGTAGTGTATTCTATGAATATACTATACTACAAAATAGGCAGCATTTGGGAAACTTCGGTTTTCGTCCAAATACCCTCAGTGCCTGAAAACTAAAGTCTTCGAAAGTGCATGTTGCGAAGGCCTTATAGTAAACATCAGAATCACACAATGATCGCAATATGTCTGCGTGATCAAATTGGAAACAAGAAAATCCGAAGAAGCACCAGGATTACCAACATTGTCCTACGAGTCCTAAACATGAAGTGGCAATGGGCGGGGCACGTACCAGTAGAACCGATGAATATTGGGAACTAAAGGTGCTAGAATAGCGACCTCGCTCTGGAAGACGCGGCGTTGACTGACTACGATACTAATAGAATCGCTGGAAGCCAATGGAATTATGTCCAGCAGGAGACGTTCATCGGTTAAGATGATAATTATGATGAAAGCGATAACGTGGAACATGCAATGTCTGCGTCAAAATATTGGGTAAGTGGAAAATGATTACAATACGAACTATTACTTAGATGAACTTCGACTGCAAAAAAAATATTTGAAAGAAGATTAGCTATCAGTTATCAAAAATCCTTTTGAATGATCGAAGACATTCCATCTTTACTAGCATAACGATAAACACGTATCCTTGTATAAATTATTATTTACAATACCTTTAAGCAACATAATATTCATAGGATAGTTAAAAAAATTCTTTAAAGTAACGACAAAGATTCTCTTTTACATCTTTGACATTACGGTACAATTAATTAGCTTTGTTTTCTAGGCTCGAAAATGTTAGCGGTTCTCAAAGAAAATAAAGAAACCAAATTAGACTGTAACTTCATAGACATACAGTTTAGAATTGCGTGTAAAATTTTCAACCTAAAAATTAGACTTGTCCATTTGCGGCGGAATTACTTCATTTACGAAAATAAACGCGTCGCAGATATATATTGTTATTGTCACCATTCCAGTGTTCTGTTAAGTTTTCAACCCAAAACACAGGGAACATGATGATTATTTTTAATTTAAATTCTCTTCAGCATCAAGTACCCCATTTCTATGCGTAAGCTAGAAGTGAATTAAACGGAATTAAAATCATTAGCATTACTAAATTCAACTAAAGTTTGTTTTACTAAACGGCTTCAGTTAACCGTCATTAACCTCGAAGTCTAAATTTAAAGGGCCTATCAACCCCTCGTTCCCGCCCCGTGCCAAAAAGCATTAACAACGCCGGATACTCGATACGAAACTATGGTATTGTATTAGCTTACATCATTATTAACGGTTCTATAGTGGGAGTTGAACGTGGGTGTAACTTGGAGAAACTAACTTACAACGCATCTATACATCAAATAGTTAATTATTTTGAAACGTCATCACTGTTATGTATATCAGAAGTAACACAGTATTTATAATTTTCATCCATTTTTTTTTCTTATATGAAGGAGCGACGAGATGGGCGAGACGTTCACCTAATGGTAAATGATACAGTTGCTCATTACAACGTGATGCTAGTTAGGATGATAGACACTGCACCACACTGTGCTCGTTGTTTTAAGACGTCATTTTAGTTGCTATAACGCCTTTCAAACGGGAACACAATAATGTTTTCCCACTACGGTTAAACAGCAGCAGCAGCGGTGGTACATACATATACGATCGCTAGCGAGATAGGTCAACCACCCCAATACTGTTTACAAATCTAAATCAATTCTTTATTACCTTTATACTTCCCACACTATTTTCATTACAATTCCACGCATGACTGTTTGAAATACTTTATGATTTTAGTTAGCCTTCTTCGAATCTATATTTCCATAAGTTTCATAAGATGTTAATTGATCATGAAATGAAATAGTCCATGGATGAAGAAGCTTGCTCGCCTAAAACACTCTGGTCCTCATATACATATTCACAGCCGGAACACAGCACTGCTTTTATGGGGGTAGGTTTACAATATGAGGTTGGTAGTTAATCAGGCGGGTTAAAAACCCTATTAACCAAAATACACAACATATGTAGCCTGAACTGAAGCAATGTGTTAAAAATCAATTGCCTAGCCACTGTGTTGTGGAGGCAGGTCAGGTACATAATTAGAAATCTAGTTAAGTTTCCTCATTAGATTTTTTTCGCTTGTGTTATTACATACTTTTATAGAGTTGCATGTTATATGTACATGTGTTGTTAAGCTGTTAAGCGTAACTAACATACATATATAGTTAGGAGTATCTACATGCCGTTTGTCCCGTTGATTAATGATGTCGACAGCAGGCCTCAACAAATCAGACGCACATGTGCCACCGCTCTAATGTGCGAATAAATTTTAATCAATGACACTGTTTTTAAACATGAACAATTCGATTGTAGACAAATCAAACAATCCACTACACAGTTTCATCTCAAACATCGAAACATGAAATGTGAATCCAATTAATTATTATATGAAAATTAAATCATGAACATTTTGTCGTATTGTTATTAACTATGAAATTTATTTACTAAGAAAGCAGCTTAGTCGATACAGGTTATACCGTGTAAACAATTTCTGTGTATGGACTTAATAAGTCACTTAAGTTTCTTACATTGTAAATAAAAAAAAAATATTTTATTTTCTTCTTTACCAATTAGAGAATGAAGGCTATATATCCTAATAAATTTGATAAAACACAATATTTCATTATGTTTTCATTTATTTAATATTTAACAGAAATATAAGGACTTATGTATGTTAAGAGTGACATGATATTTAACTTTACATTATAACGATTTTGCAGTTCCGTCATTACAGTTCACCCTTCAATATCCGGTGCGGGACGCGATTTCCGCTCGGGTATCCGGCAGTCGATGCAACGATTTCACCCGGTTCGAAAGGAAAACGAAACATTCTTTAGAATCAAGTGCAGCGAGGCGGTCAGCTATGAATAAATGCCGAGGTTATTTGAATAAGCTTTTGTGCACTAGTATACATTTTAAAACACAACACCACGAGACTAGAATACTAAATTGTTTACTACGTGGTGTATTGGTATCTATTCCAAAAAGTGTAATAGTATTTATAAAAAAATAAATGCGTTAGTTAAGTTATTCTATTACTATGTTGAGAAGATTTTTTTATTCTACAAAGTGAGGAGACGACCGATACGTTCACCTGATGGTAAATGATACTCTTGGCCATAACAGCGTGGCGCTAGTTAGAATGATATATCTTCTTTGTCGTAACCTCATGACTGAGGGACGTGACTATGGTGCATTGCCCTGGCCACCATTTCTTTCCAAACATTTCTGTCTTGCGCCATTAGGATAGATGATTGTAGGGTAGCTCCCGTAGCGTCCTGAGTTGTCCGTGTCCATCTCGTAGGATACCGCCCTCTCGCTCTCTTCAGTAATAGAATGATATATACTGTACCATATTGTACTCATCGCTTTGAGATATTAGATGTAAAGTCACGTTACTCTAGTAATTTCACTAGCTACAACGCACTTCAAACCGGACCACGGTAATGTTTGCACACTAGTGTTTGACGGCAGAAATAGGAGTTGCAGCGGTACCCACTTAGACGGTCTCCGGCAACAGAGACATAAGAACAGTGATCATATTCTCCATCTTTGATCCTCGTTTTTAACGGTATTTTTTCTGTATATTTTTATTTATGACTACATGTAACAATAATTTTACTCTGCTTATTAACATTTATACTGTTTTAGTAAAACGTTAATACGTAGCGGCATGATACTCACTCAGGAACTTGGACTTGTCATATACCTTCTGGTATAAATTTCTATCTGAGAAGCATCGTTTATATGACACTTCGACTACAATTAGACCTTTAAATATCTATTTCATAGTACTTAATTTAGAACACTGTACCGTTATTATAACTAACCGAAAAATTACCATAAAATGACAGTACTCATGTGAAGGACTTGTTACGGTAATTTTACCATTGAACAAACGATAACGACCTATCTCAGGTTACAATCTCCGGTTTCACAGGTCGCCTCTTAGACCCTCGTCTATGCAAATTAACAAACAAGTAACAAATTAGTAGTTAAAACTATCCCCTGAAAACAATGTTACGTCCTATAAACTTGATACGTTTCATGGTTACATTAAGCGTCTGATGGCTCTAGAATGTAAGTTATATCTTGGATAAATATATTTTACTGGCGGTAGGTCTCTGTTGCTGGAGACCGATTGGATAGCTATCACCGCAGCACTTATTTGTGCCCCCAAACAGTATTGTGAAATTACTGGGGTAATGAGGCTTAACGTCTTATGTCTCAAAACGACGAGTGTAATGTGGTGCAGTGTATAACATCCTAACTAGCGCCGCGTTGTTATGAGCACGTGTATCACTCACCATCAGTAGAAAGTCCTGCTCGTCTCGATGCTCAGTTAAATAAAAAAAGAAATTGTAGGATAATTATATTAACTTCCTCCTTCCTCCAAAAGGCGTTAACAAATATTTTGTGTAGCTTAAATATTTTATTCATTAATAATATTTATTATTGATTTAAACGATTTTTTTTTCATGCTTTACTATGTAGTTTTAACATTCAAAAACTATTTTTAATTGTAAACATTTTGTCATTAAGTACGATTATTAAATTACTAGCGGTCTGCAAAATGGGCAAGGAAAAACTTTATCATGTACCAGTTTAATTACGTGATATAAAATATGCCATTTTTTCAAACTAAGTTATATATTTGGTAGAATAACTCTTAAGTTCTTGTTAAAAAGATTAAAATGTTCTTTTTTACTATAAAAGTTTAACTCACTATAAAAATTCACAAGACTTCATTAGTTGTCAACTACATATTCAAAACGGATCGTATCATCCTATTTTAATAGTAAATTTTTATAAATATTAGCTTAGAACTTAATTTATAAGCTATTCAACTATCATGATATCTATTATTAGAAAAGCAGTAGATTTTTCATTACTTCCTACTGTCTTTAAAAGCTCTTCAAGGAAAGAATTTGAAGTGTGCAGTACAAAGAAAGTTTGAAATTGGACTTTTATTCGGAAAAGCTTTTCCGCCAGAGATTTATATAAGATTGGAAAATTTACTTCAAGTTCCAACCCTTATTAACATATTAAAAAGAATAAAATAGTGGGTATAAATGAATTCTTATAAAATTACTTCTAATTAAATATGAATAGTACATGATAGTTTCAGATAAAAAATAGTAATAAACTAATGCATAATTTTGTAAATAACGTTAATTCAGAGCTTTTAAAGTAATTATTTGATAAAGGTTTTATTTTTAATAAGACTTTCCTAATGACCATCAACAATGTCTATTCGCACAAGACCTACGTCTATGTCCAGCGGTGGACGTGTGATAGTCGTGATAAAAATTCGTATAAGAAACTTAATTTTATTTAGTCTCAATAAAAGTACCCAAAATTTTATTTACCACTTAACGTTGCTTTTTAAAGATTAATCATACCTTTGCATCTCCTATGGTACATATGACGACAGTTGACTGCAGTGATAAGAGTGATCTGGATAAATACCCACTGTTCAGCTTTTGTTTGTATTTATTGTAAAAACCTTATTATGAGGTATACAAATCGCCGGCTAAATGCCTTTTTCATATCAGTTAATACATAATTCGTTTTTTTTTCTCTAAACAGTGCACCTCGAAAAACACAAAGATTATTTGCACTGTTTTCTATCCTGTAGAAGATTATATATTTTAAGTAACAAATTTTAAATAAAAAAACTACTTTGTAAATAAAAAAAAAACTTTTTAATTGAAGTGAACCGTCCTCCATCGGGACAGCCGACCAAACAAAAAGACTTGCCCAAACAAAACCACGGCACAGTGAGCTGCAGTCGTAAATATAATGGTCAGTATAGCGGGGGACGCAGCTCAGTGGCCGGAACCGGCGCCTCCACAGGATATTGCACAGTAAACTGCCGTCGTGTAACGGTTCGAATGTTTACCAGAGCATACTGCATGCTTTTACGGAATTAACGCAGCTTTTTGTGTTTATTACTGTACATCAAGTTGTCAATAGCATGAACGTGCGAGTTATTTGTATGGAAACGCTCTTATGTAACACGCTCAAAATATTGCCTATAGTTTAAAATAGACTAGTATTTTTTTTAATTTATAACGGTTACAGTTGACAATGAGAACGTAAATAACGAACTAAGCTTACCCAGAATACACTGGCCCTCTTATATTGACAGCTGGAACACGGCAAAGCTATTACGGGACCAGTTCTCTACTATGAGATTGGTAGCTAGCTAGACTCGTAGTAGTCCATACTTTATTTATAATTTCAAACTTTATTTGCATACATAAAAATTTATTAAGATATAGATTTAATACTAAATGGCATTCACTCACAGTCTACCCTAGATTTGAGCATAAAAAAAATATTCAATTAAGCCACGAGACGAGCGGGACTTTCACCTGGTGATATACGCCCGCACATAACAACGTGGCGTTAATTGAATGATATATATAGCACCACACTGCGCTCGTAACCTAAGACATAAAACTACCCAAGTTTTTACATTAGCTACAGCGCCCTTCAATCCGGAAAACAGTAATGCTATCACGGTAGTCTTTGCCAGCAGAAATAGGCGCTGCGGTGGTACCTACCTACAGTCTCCGGCAACAGGGACCTACCACCAGTAAATTAATTAATATTTATTATTCTTTATATAACCTCCGTATTTAAGACTAAACACTAAATATTTTGCAATCTTTTTATCTAACTATAGTAATATTTCCATATAACCATTTAATAAAAGTCCACTTATTTATTTTAAGTATGGCGGCAGCAACACATTTCGTTAACTGCCCTTAAGTTTAGGCCAATTTGAAAACGAAACAAGATTAACTATAGCACTTCATCTTTGGCCTCATTAAGTGCAAACAGTTAGCACATTAATTAGCTTTTACTTAACAAAAGAGCCTAGCCTCTTTTATTAAATTAAAACTGAATTTTAATGATAATTTTTTTATTTATATCTCCACGAACTCCGCTACAGGCTGTCACGAAACTTTATATACTATCTACTATTTTACTATGGGCAGGTCTCTGTACTGGAAGACCGTCCAGATAGGTACCACCGCAGCTTCTATTTCTGCCGCCAAAAAGTAACGTGCAAATATTACTGTGTTTCGGTTTGAAGAGTGTTGAAGCTAGTGTAATTAGTGGGGTAAGGAGACTCGCCATCTTATATCTCATGCTACGAGCGCAATATGGAGCAGTATATCCATCCTAATTAACGCCACGTTATTATGGGCGGGCGTATATATCACATGCGATCAGGTGAACGTCCAGCTGATTTCATCGTTTAATTGTATAAAAAAAATATATATGAATGCCTAAAATTTAATTGACTTTTAAAATACCTCTTAAGATGTTTAAAAGTCCTAGTTTTGTTTAGGTTAAATGATTGGGTTAGGGAATATACAGCTCAGTCCATTTTTTTTATTTTAATTTACATATAATATGAACAGTTACAGACTTATAAACAATAAAATATGGAAGAATAAAAAATAAATTTAGTATATAATTTTTACTATAATGCTTGTTATAAAAGTATTTTACTGTAGTTAAAATTATCATTCAAATCTCTCGGGTTTTATATCACGGTGAATAATGCAAAGGCGTTATCCGAAATAAACTTGAAATTTGTGTCTATTTCCCGCACTGGTTGTGGAAATGTGGACGGTACAGCCTGTCCACTCAGTGACAAGTCCGGGAGGTTGGGTTATCTATAGCCGCTGTCCACAATCTGACGTTATAATAACTTTACATGTAACTATCCATTTGTCTATTTTAAATGTCGTCATTTATTTACTTTTGATTTGGCGGACTGCATATAGCTTAATAGCATAGTTTGTTTAACAGAAAAAAAAAACGGTTTTGCAGTATTGTTGTGATGCGATTCGTACGGAACAAAAAGATCTAAATAAAACTTGTAAAACTTTAAACTCGCGGTATACGTTTATGTTATATCACACAATGTTAATGTTAAAATTACATCACTTAGGTGATTATGTGATGGTGTTGGTTACATTAAATAGATGTGTTCTTATCGCCGGACATGAGTCTAGAGTAATAGTTTCCAAATTTGTTTCGTCAGTTTTATCTCTGAAAAGATTTAGCACGGCACCCTTATCGCTGAAAAATATTTTGCGCTACATGTAGCCTTAAATTTCTTTTAAGTAAACAAAAAAAAATAGTGTCAATTTAATACAACTGCTTGGATGATACGTTTTATTATTTTAAAATAACATATATTGCTCTTGATATCAGTAAAAATTTAAAAAATCGCATTTTAGCTACAAAATTTAAATAAGATTTCTTTCTTATAGATATTTGCTGTAAATTCAGATAATCGCGTACCAAATTGCAACAGCCTGAGAACAGTTAGTGCGGATTTCTGTTTGTGCATTAATTTTGCCTTCCGTGAGACTGCAGCTCGGATGCGACACAGTTTTGTCAGACTCGCTCCCTGATTTGGAACAGTGGGCGAAGGCGACGGCTGTCCCAATGCGGTTGCGGTCACCGCCAGTAAATATAGGTTGTTGCGCTATAACACTATACCTTCAACACGTTTGATTTATATTTACACCCGCTAGGAACATGTTGAACTAACAAGATATGAAAAAAAACTATAAACGAAACGAGGATGTATTAACAGATAATGAATGTATTGAACAAACAGCTGACGATGTTCTTAAGAAAGTATGACGGGAGTATTTTCAAGGTATAAATGATTAGGTTAGTGCGAGTTACACAGAACACTACATCATCACTTAATAGCAAGTGAAATAGTAGTCAAATATTAACATATTTGTATAAAAATAATTAATAACCAATTTATACAATAAAATATATAAGCCATTGAGCTTTATATAAAGCTCTTCAGTTAAACGATGATTATTTCTTTTATGGATATTTTTAATTTATTTCTTTTATATATAAATATATATATATATATATATATATAGGTTATATTTCTCATTAAAAAAACCAGTTTTTGTCAATATAGAATGTTGAAATAGTATTATTTTCTGTACATATTTTATTTTAAGTCAGTACAGATAGAAGATAAATGTAATTGGTTTTTTGAACTTGAAAATAATAAACACTTTATTCTATCTACAGTATTTATATTCTCAATTCATAAGTAAGATTTCAGAAATTTGATTTAAAAAATTTTTACGCATTCATAGTTAAAAACCTTTCAATAAAATAATATAAAGAATATCATCTTCAACGTTTTATAAAGCGAATGATTTTAATACAGAAAGTCTCATTCATACCTAGAAGTACAAGTTTGAAACGTAACTACTTGACCCAGTTTAACCGCGTTTAAAAAAAAAAACTACATTCTTGTGTCTACATTTTCTTTCCTTGGTATTAAATTGTCTCATTCAACAATCGAGTACGCTTACATATTTATCCGGAACTGATAAATATTTTTATATCAATAGAAGGAAATTTCTTATATTGTTAAACGGCAATATATCTTATCTCAGCGACCAAAAATAATAAAAGGGTTTTGTGTGATATTTATTTGAATGGGATTGGTACAGATTTACGTGTAACGTTATACATAAAGTGAAAAACTTTCAAGTTGCCTAACAGTATGAAAATTTGTTAGTAAATATTTTAAACTAAAAAAGTACAATACTCAATGTCGTGCCGCGAACTTTGTCGCTTTACAAAATTTTAATATGTCCCTTAGCTGCAATAGGAACGTTTTCCTTTGGAACTGTACCCGAGGGTCGTGCAACGAAAGGCTATTAAAAGAAATAATGTCGTAAAACAAATTCTTTCCCCTAAATAAAAGTTTTATATTTATTGGTATTAAATTATAATGCTGAAAGCGTAGTCGGCCGTTAAAATTTAACTCTTGTAAAATGAAGTCCGAAGACGACGATCTGATTACGAAAATTGATGGACGTAAATTTAAGAAATTTTCTTTAGCTTACTTTTTCATTATTTTAAAATCGCTGAATATTTTTTAAATTTTCATTAATTTGAAGAAATAAACGAGTAATGAAGCCGTTGTAGCTCAGTTTATATTGTGTTAGTACTACCACTCGAAGAAGGGCGAGTTCGATTCCCACTGAGCTTGAGTTTCCGGTAAAGGCAAACAACGTGAGAATCTGATATAGTATAGAAACAAAATTATTCTTGGACGTTTTAGGTCAATAAGAAACAAATTCGTAAAATATAAAAAAGTAAGTAATCCGTTGAATATTACTTGCGGCCAATATAACTTACTATAGCAATGGGGTCAGACACTAGGTTATATCATTATCATCAGCCGATAGATGTCCACTGCTGGACATAGGCCTCTCCCAAAGATCATTCCAGGTTTATATGGGGGGTATTTGAGCCATTTCCCACCACGCTGGCCCAATGCGGGTTGGTGGGAGCCAGAGCCTCATTTGTTGATTAGCAGGGTGCACCATGAGCAGGTGACGTTCACTTGGATCCCGTGAGTTGTTATTCAGGATCCTTTACACCTCTAGTTTATATATTTAATGAAAAATATTAAATAAAAGCCTTCTGTTTTTTTTTTGATGTAACAAGCTACATAACTACTACAAAAAACCTTAATTATTTAATTTTTTAAATTAATCCAGTTATAATTTAATGTAAGATTAAACCTTTAAAGAGAGATTAAAGCTTTTGAAGAATTCTTCCGGGTTTTAAGAAGTTAGTCCGTTCTTAACCGTTGCAACTATAAGAAGAAATAAGTAAGTTTGAGCACTACAGTAACGAGGAGAACTTTGGGAATCCAAGTTAAACAGTGAAAAAAGCCGCTTAGTTAAAATTATTTTATTTCAAATAAAAAATATTTAGTGTAGTACCGAATATACTTTTAATGAGATTACTGTATTTTTCACTGTAGTATCTTTTGCCAGTAGAGACTAGTTACTAAAATAACTTAACAACGATTTTAATCTGACATTTTATCTAAGGTTTACTTAATTTTTTTTAGATAAAAAGCTTTTGTTTAAAAGAAAGACTTGTTAATGTTTTATAGGGTACAGGTATACTTTATTACTAGCTAAAGTTTAATATATGCTATGATAGGTATAAAGATTCCCCAACAATTCCATAAATTGATAGAATTTCACGGGTCTCTGTTGCCGGAAATCATCTAGGTAGGTACTACTGCAGAGCATATTTCTACGGCGAAACAGGAGTGTGTAAACATTTTTGTGTTCCGGATTAAAAGGGGCTGTAGCTAAAGTAAATACTGTGGTAACGAGACTCAACTGGTGCTGTAAATATCATCCTAACTCCTTCCACGCAGTTATTATACGGAGTAATATTACTTTCCTTCAGCTGAACATCCCCCTTTTCTTTTTTTCCTTAAATTTTAAAAAAAATAGAAAAGAGGAAAAACAGTAATAAATAATAGATACGGCGTTAGTCAGTTCAAGCTAATGTTAATACCTTGGTGAACGAACCCAAACCCTGGATACTTCCAATCAAACATTTAGACGTATTGTAAGTTAAATAATGAAGTGATTTTGTAAACTTGTCAATGTTTTATCTGACAAGAAAATTCGGTCCCTTCGATCAAACACAATTATCTTGATCTAAACGAAAACGTAGTATCATCGAAGCACCTTTTATTTAGTGCCTCTTCATTAAGTCTAAGTGTTTACTTAAATTAAGATATCGAACGGGACAAGTCTTTACTGATGTATCAAGACTCTCATCACGTTGGACTGTTTTCTTATTATTATACATGAAATGATAGTTGAGAATGTTTCATTTGTGATAAATCTTCATAAAGGTAAAGGAAAAATATCTTCATAATATAATCCAACAAAAACAATTCGGTATAGGTAGGTCTCTGTTGCCAAAGACTTCTGGTTAGGTACTACCGCTGCTCCTATTTCTCCTGCCAATCAATAGTGTGCAAACATTACTGCGTTCCGGCTACATAGGCGCTGTTACTAGTGAAATTACAATTGTAAGAAATTTCAACAGATATAAAATGTAAAAAATCGAACTAACCTAAATCTGTTTTTTTTTTTTAATATTTTTGAATGTTTAGTTTATACGAATTTTAGTTACTGTATTATCATTTAACCGGCGGAAGTTTACTCCTGGACACAGGTCACTTGTTATATTTAGCGATACTTTAGTACTGTACACGAAACACAAAGTAACTAAAGTATCGCTGGGAGCCACTGCACTCAAACAATAGAACAAAAAAAACAATACGAGTCAAGAGTTAGTTCGATTTTTTACAATTTATATCTGTTGAAATTTTCTTATATTGACTGGTGATATGTATCTGTTGCTGGAGACCATGTACCTACCACAGTAGCTTCTATTTCTGCCGCTAAACAGTAGTGTACAAATATTACTGTGCTCCGGTTTGAAAGGCATTATAGCTATTAAAATTACTTGGATAATGAGACTTAAATTTATATGTCTGATCCTAAAATATTATGGATAGGTGTTTCCACTTTCAATCAGGAGGAAGTTCATTTCGTCTCATCGCACGTCGAATAAAGAAAAATCTGGAATTAAATATAATAAATAGTTTTTAGTTTGTTAGTACTGTTAAGATGCGACTCCAGTAGTTTTATGTTGTATTACTTATTGTATATAGTTTTAGTAATGAGAAAAAAATATTAATAATTTGGTAAAGACGTTTTTATATGTACAATATTGTTAAATCGTCTTAATAAACATTATTTTATATTTTAATGATAAAATATCAACGAAATTAATTGTCTGAGTTACACGCTAAACCTATTTGTTCCACTTTGTCCCTGTGGGGTTCTGGCGCGCCTATTAAAATTATCATATTGAGAATTTGAAATAGCGCGTTTTGTTTATTACACTAGTGTAACAATATAATATAGTTGAAACAGGATATGTATTGATATGATATAATAGTAAGTTTCTTTTTATATATTTTTTTATAAATATACCTTACGTTAAACTATAAAAATAAGAGATTAGTCATGTACGAAAATTATAACACTGTAGATTTAAATTTGAAAATTGTCTGAAATAGTCCCGCCTGGTTATTAACATCCCCGTAAATCCTTTAAGGGGGTAAATTTCGTAAAATTCGTTCTTAGCTGACTTATACTCTGTAAAGGGAATAATGCTATTAAATATCTAAGTCTTTAGTCCTGATGTTTCTAGAGATATCGTGATGTCTCTGCATAGGTGGAAATCTATTATATATATGTATATAAACTTTAAGACGAATATATATATATATATATTTTAAACTAGATTGACAGATTATTTTTTATAATGTAATATATACTCTGTGCATATAAGTAACGTTAGTTTTCATGACTATATAATATTATGGTTACCGTACGCCTACAGCTACTCTTTGCACCTGTAAAGATATCAAAGGACCGCTGACGTGAAAAAATTAAAGTAAAAAAGACAGGTGCGAAATCCTGGCACAGTGGGGGTCCACCCGACCGACCTGTCGACTCGACCCATAACCTTAATTGATAGGAATCGTTAAGCTTTAAACGCGCGCCTTCGTCGTTTCCTCAACATAAATACTATCTGATTCTAATCTAATTTTTTTTTCTCCTCCGCTGTTATTTTATACGTCGTTTGGTCAGCGATCGTTTTATTTTCGGGTGCCTCCTCTCCGGCCGCCGATAGATAGTTATTTCGTAATAAACAGTCCATTCTTTGTCATTCGATATTTTTTTTTAGATTGTAGGAAATAGATAGTTGTTATAACGTCGGCGCCGTCGGTCGGTTATACGTAATTATGTTCAATGTCAAATTAGTAAACGAACTTCGAAAAGGTTAAAGAAACTAACGGCGATGAAAATAATTGCTTTTTACGCAGCAATCGTAGTTCATAGTTATCTTGTGTAACCGTCGCTCTGATATTCAATCAAAACGAATTACCGGTTTCATATTTCACAAATCTTTTATATCATAGCCACTGTTTTTATTTCTTTAACTACTTCATTTATCTGGTACGATACATGAGAAGATAACTTTTGTAGTGTCTAACATTTGTTTTCACAGACTACACGATATTTATTGAAACACTGTTTATTTTTCTAAGAATATTAATGTCGATAGATTTTTTTATTTTCTACAATATCAAGTAATAAGACACGCTGTCAATTTGACGGTAACGGCTGGAACAATTTAGAGCAAGAACTAGTAAGAAAGTCTGCCGAACTCTCAATTCGCTTCGAGATAAGAAATGAAAATGTACATTAGTCTAGTAATAATAAAATCATCTTCTTTTCAATCTATTGTTATCCATCACTGAACCTAAGTCGCTTCAAACGTTGTGCTATAATATATAAATGTTACTTTGAAACTGAATTTAACAATATTTGGTCGACACTCCTCACCTCAAACAAGAGAGATATTATGAATAAATGTTTATTACATAGTTGTAAAACTAACAGCAGTAGTCAAAAGATATATACACAATATCGTTTTAGCTTAAACAATTTTGTATAAAAATTCTGACCGTAGCGTATCTTGAACACAATCAGCCTTCGTTTTGTTCAGATGGCTTTTTGCAGGCCGGTGATGACATATTTGTTGCATATCTTAAGTGCCTTAATAGGTTTAGTGACATCGATCGGTATTATTAAAAACACCGCCATAACTTCGAATGGACATAAAAATGTTTTAAAGGTAATTAATTATACACTAGCATTGACATAAGTTTGATAAGGGACTCGTATATTAAACCAGCTGACGTTTGTCACTGTGTCCCGCAATGCAACTATAAAAAAAAAGTATTATCTGTTGATCTCGTAGATACTTAATTTACCTGATAAGTTTAAGACGAATTCGATGTTTCTTTTTGTATCCTTTTGTTAGTTTGAAAGATCAAATCGTAAGCAGTGCAGTGGTTTAAATCTGAGAGTTAAAAATGTTTGGGGGCTTCGGAAGATATTTTAATGATACCTTTTAAAAAGATAAATATGAAAGGGTTGTAATTATTATGAATATGATGTTTAACATGGTTGTTATACCGTCAGAATACGTCATTACTACATCAAATAATATTTCAGCTTATAAACGTGGCAGAACTTTAAATTTATGACTTAAGGTTAGATCGTATTGTTCTTCCAGTTAGGTAACCGACATAAGAATTTTCCATGAAATGAGACAAGTCAACCCGTACTTAGCCAATGTGGTGAATATGGTCTGCCTAATAAGAAAAAAGGTCTCGAATCCAAGCAGTGAAAAGATACAGATAACATTACGTTACGTATTAATTTTTTTTCTTTTAGTCGTTTATCCTTTAATGTGTAGCGGCTCCGGTAAACATTCAATAAAAACTAGTTTATTATTTTATAGTCTTCATTGAATATAAAATTTGTTGTGTATACCCGTAATATATGAGATTTTGAACAGGTGCTATAGTTGCGGTGCCTACGATCGTAAATTAGTTCCAACGAGGGTAATCTTTTATGTTAAGTAGATTTTTTTTTATTTAAAGAAGAACGCGACGAACGGGATGTTCACTTGATGGTAAGTGGTATGCCTGCCTATAACAATCTGGCGATGGTTAGGATGCTTTATATATGGATACGTTACAGCATTAGCTCGTTTCTTTGAGACGTAATATATGTAGACATAATAGTCTCGTTACCATAGTAATTACAGAAACTACAGCTCCATTCAAATCCATTAACGTTTGCACTACTGTTTGGCGGCATGAATAGAAATAAAACGTTTTAAATACTACACTTCTATAACATCTTAACATTTCAAATATGTGGAACGAATGATCTTGTTTTTTTTTATTATTTTATTAAGCAACGGTAATAGCTTGACGTGCACTTGATGGTAAGTGATACATACGTCCGTCCATAACAATGTGGCGTTAGTTAGAATAATATATACAGTACCACATTGCGATCGTTGCCTGAGACAAAATGTTGAGTCTCGTTACTCCAGTAATTTCACTAGTTACAGCGCCCTTCTAACCCGAAAACAGTAATGTTTGTACACTGCCGTTTGGTGGTAGAAATAGGCGTTGCGGTGGTAGTTATCTAGATGGTCTCCGGCAAGACCTACCACCAGTATTATATAGACCAAAATTACTATGTGGATTAATATAGATCCTGACGTTCTCTGTTCGTTGTTAATACACACCATTAAAATCTCGCAAAGGCAATTTGTCGACGACGATGTAATTTTCATCGACTTTAATAACCCTATTTGACACTTGAGAATGAGCGTTTGAATAATTTCCGGCGAATCTACTGCTTTAGTGTGCCCGTCTGCACGGCATAAAGATCACAAAGGGTACGCACGCTCTGCCACAACGAGTTTTATATTACGTTGTTGATGATCAACCTGAGTTGTATTCTCAACGATGTCTAGATAAGCGTAAGCAATGTACCGCGGTGATGCGGCATCTATAGAGGACCGCCCTCGTATCCTATTATCTACCAAGTCACTTCGCATCAGAATCGATGAAGTGCTACAGATAAGCGTTATGAACTGGCAACTCTAAACGTACACGCCTTAATAGTTAAGGTGCGAGCTATTCATTTTTTTGTTTCACTTTCTGCCCGGCTCGTTACCATTCAAATAGATATATCTTTGAATGTACATATTGAGACAATTTTGCGTATTTTTTTCTATTATTTCTTTAAATATGAATATAACCTTTTTTTTAAAACCTAAACTTGAACACAGGATTATTTCTTACTGGTGCTAAGTCTTGTTGCTAGATACCGTCTAAGTAGATATCACCGCAACACCTATTTCTACATCCAAACGACAGTATGCAAACATTACTTTGTTCCTGTTTGAACGGCGCTACAGCTAGTGTAATTACTGCGGTAACAAGACTCAACATCTTACGTCTGAGGCAACGGGCGCAATGTTGTGCAGTATAAATCATGCTTACTAGCGATACGTCGTTATGAGCAGGCGTATCACTCGCCATCAGGTGAACGTACCGCTTGTCTTGTCACTTAATTGAATAAAAAAAAGTTAAGTTGTATATCTTTGAAGAACAATACACACAGACTGCAATATTAGGAGAATGAATAGCCTCGTATGAGGGAAGGTACTACCTTTACGGTATACTATCGTAATGGTACTACATTATAACCATAAAGCATCGACCAATTTATTTATTTAAGTACAAGTTTTCTGCACAAAAGTATGTGGAGAATTTAATTTAATATTTGTGTATTCTATAACAGAAAAAATAGTAATATTCTATGATAATATCTTTATAGTTAGTATAAGTAATTTCGAATCACCGAAAATGTTAAACTCTTGTCTAGACTTTGCGATATTACTTTTTTCTTTGAACCATAACCATTAAAAATATTATACAACAGCTGTTGCATTTTTTAAGTCAGAAATGGTACAAAATTTATTAAAGTTTTAGCTAAACTTATTAAATAAAATAATATTACTAAAATGTATTTAAGTAAATGCAAGTTGCTGATGAAACTTCAAAAGTAAAATTTTATCAGTTACTTCCAAGAAAATAAAAGTAAGTAATTTTTAATGAAGTTTACCGAAATAAATATTACAATGTTTATAAGGGTAGAAACCTTTCAGGGGTGAAAACACAGAATTTTATTATCTATCATACTTATATATTTAAGATAAAAGTCTTTTTTTATACTATAAAGCGACGAGAAGAGCGGGACGTTTACCTGATGTTAAGTGATACGTGATAACAACGTGGCGCTAGTAAGGATAGGACACAGGACCACGTTGTGCTCGTCGTCCGGAGACAAGACGTTGAGTATCGTTACCCCAGTAATTCCACTAGCTACATAGCCTTTTAAACCGGTAGACAGTAATGTTCAGCATCATTTTTTGACAGCAGAAATAAGCGCTACAGTGGTATTTACTTAAATGATCCCCGTCAATATAGACTTACCATCATTAATCTCTTTAAATTTGTCTTAGTGAATATATCTTAAGATTCCTTTGTATATTAAATTCATCATATAAAAGTCCGGTTCTGTCAACCATAACTCCGTTATAGATTTTAGACCAGTGTCAGTAGATAAGAATCTCGGTAGCCAATTCATTAAGCGTAATGATATGGTTCGTTACTCTAGGACAATTGGCCATTCTCGTCATGAAATCTATGCGTTGTTTGGCTTCAAAGAGAATTTTAACTTCTTCCCGTTCGAGGCTAATAATCATGAGAATCAAGTTTTTAGAACGGCTCAGTATAAGTTAACGACGATTTTTGAATAGTTGATTTTTATTGTTTCCTTTAGTAAACATTTACAAAAAGTACATTACCATAAAACAAGAATGTAACTGTTAATTCTAGCATATTATTAACACATGACTAATTGGGCCGTTTTGTATTAAAAAAAAGTTAATATATTCATAGTATGTACAGTAATTTTGTTAATACATGTTCCACATTATCATCATCATTGAGTGCCATACGACTCGGTGCCTTTAAATTAAGTATACAGTAATTAAAACATGTCCATTCTCTTACTTCATCTAACCACATTTTCCACTTTCTGATTTTCCACATATATCGAATGATCATTGTTGTACTTTTCGTTCCAAAATCAAGTGTTTACTGGTAATAGGTCTCTGTTGCCAGAGACCGTCTAGGTAAGTACCACTACAGCGCCTATTTCTACCACCAAACGGTAGTGTGCAAACATTACTCTGAATAGTGCTGTAGCTAGTGTTAATTAATTAATTACTGGGGTAACGAAACTAAAATCTGTCTCAGGCGACGAGCACTATGTGGTGCAAAATACTGAGTGTAAGGAGACGTCTTCCGAAAACGAAGACAGATGGTCATACCAATGACACCTTTTATGATGGGACGGAAAAAAATCAATCCTGATTAAAAAAAAAATCATATTTTTAAAACGTTTTATTAGCATTATTTACGCTCCATCTTATTACTACAGAAAAATTAAACGGTAGTTTCATAAAAAATACATTACTTTACTAAAAAAACAAACTAGCAATGAAACACAAAATCAAAAACAGCTGATGCTCGGATCCACAATTTGAGACAGCAATTTTGAGAGTACATCATCTTCAGCCGATAGCCCTCCACTGCTGGACACAAGCTCTTGGGAGTATATATGTATTAAGAATAATTTCATACTAAAACAAAAGCTGCATTACTATTAAAATAGTTTTTTTCTATAAAAGCTAAATTATTTAAGTATTCAATATTAATCATTGCAGTACACATGTACTATAGAGGTTATTATTGAATTTTTCATACAAATGAAAAATTTGTTTATCTAAATAAAGACTTAATTTTTATCGATCTTCAATGTTACCTTGAATGAATAAGACACAAAGTCGAGTGTTAGCTTTCCAAGAGAATAAAACTTTAACATCGTGACTCATGAGTCATGAGAGATTGGCACATTTTTTTCTTTAGCACGAACCGTCAAGTATGACGAGACGTATTATTCTTTACGAAATAATCAATTAAATGGTGGGGAGAGATTCTGGATTAGATAGTATCGGAGCTCTGTCGGCACATGCCTCCATTCTTATGCTCCATAACAAGGTTGTACGTGGAACAGTAGATTTTGATACAATAAGGTTTTTTTTTTAATGTATAACTCAAATCCAGCTATATTTTAAAAAGGAAATAATTTGACTTATACTTAATGATGACTGAATAACTCTCGAAAATAAGATCTCTATATCTACCCGTGAAAACTCTTATCTGTGACGTAAATAATGAAATCAATATTTTCTGTAATAGCCGAGAGTTCTTCTTTGTATATAGATAATTAAGGAAAACAGAAAAATTTGTAATTTGTAGTATTAAACTATAATAAAATTCTGAACATATTTAATTATCAGCATTATTTTTATTCGATGAAGCGACAAGATGCTCAACTGATACTAAGTGCCTTCCCATACGAAAGTGGTAGGTTATAATGATGTACACATCACCACAGTGGGTTCGTCGCCATGAAACAAGTTAAGTTTCGATACCCCAGTAATTCCTCTAGCTACAATGATCTTCAAATCGAAATACAGCGATGCTTGCTACTGTTAGGCGACAGAAATAGGAGCTGCAGTGGTACTTACCTAGGTAGTCTCCGGCAACCACCACCAGCATAGTTATGTATGAATATAAAAGATAATAAAGATGATTATTAAATGTATGTATGTAAAATTTTTAATGTATCAAATAAGTTATCAAGTACGACTAAAAAACAAGTACGATGTGTTTTGATCCACTGCCCCGGTATTTCAGGTATTGTCAGTGATATAATTGAAACAGCGGGGGCCAAACCTAATACCCTTAGCCCAAAACATAAGAAACAATGTTTTGTATAAATAAAAAATCATTTAATGTTTTTTAATTGTCTACATTCTTTAATTACAACAGTTTCGTTTTGTCCATGATTAATTTCCTACCATTAATACCACATCCAAGTTTCGATTCAAAACGGTCCTAATATAATTGAGATGTTACGGGAAAATTATTAATATTCAGTTAAAATCATATACTTCTGACATATCTCTTCGACTAAGCCCTACAATCATAATTCACGCTGTGACTGATGATAATTTTTAGATTTTTTTTTTTATTCAACTAATCGATCCGACATAAGAGACGTTAACACTTGATGATATGTGATGATAGGCCTGCCCTTAACAACACGGCGGTAGTTACGATGTTATGTATTGCACGATATTTTGCTCATCGCCTTGAAACAAGATTTTGAGTCTCATTACCCTAGTAATAACACTAGCTACAACACATTTCAAACCGGAACACAGTAATGTGTTTAGCAAAAGAAATAAGAGCTGCAGTGGTACTTACTTAGACCATCTCCGACAGCAGAGACTTACCACCGGTGAAGTACTACAGTAGATGTAAAGTCATGATGATGATGATTTTGAGATAATTTATTTCGGTCAACACTTTTGCCTTTTAACTGTACTATTCTAATGACTCGATAATTGTTAAAATGCTTACATTAAACTAATAGACAAGTTAAATAATTTCATAAGTTTGATGAACAATTTATGATAGGGTTTGTGAGTGAGAGAAGTTGAAGCAATGTAATTAATGACACAAATAGTAATTTCTTTGATGAATTCAGAATACTTGTTAATTAATCTCGACAGCTGTTACTTTGACAAAGGGATTTAATCATTGGAAATGTTCAGTGCCTGTTGTACTACTGAGTTGTTCAGCGACATAAATGTAAATTAACGTCTGTTATATTGACCATTACTAAAAATTTTATTCGAAAATCAATTAAATGTACACATTGAACATCATTGGTTAGTTGATACCATATTAGACCATGTTATTATTATGATACATAAAAATATGTATCACGGTTCTATTTTCATTAACATCATCGTTATTATCAGCAACAGGCCGTAGGTCCACGAGCCCAGTGTCAGATAAGCTGTAAAAATCGCATGGATTGCAGCGCTGACATCGTTCGAATCTAGTCATTATCAGTCTTTGTTTATCCAGTGCTGAATTGGCCTGGATAGGTCTTCCCCAATGTCTTCCACCAAATACGATTCTTAGCTTCTCACATTCACCCATTTCCGACCGCTCTGAAAATGTCGTCGGTCCATCTGGAGAGAGGGCGTCCTACACTTCTGCGACCTGTACACGCCCTCCACTCCAAGACTTTTCTCCCCCATCGACCGTTATTGACACGACAGAAATGGCCGGCCCACTGTCACTTCAACTTGCATGTTTTGAAAGATACGTCGACAACTTTAGTTCTCCGTAGAATTTCTTCGTTCCGGATTTTATCCCTTAGAGAAATACCAAACATAGCTCTCTCAATTGCTCGCTGTGCTACTTTGAATCGGTGGACCAGGTCGATGGTCAGGTGCCATGTCTCTGCGCCGTAAGTAAGGTGCGGAGGACGCGCTAGTTGAAGACTTTCATCTTGAGACATTGAGGTATTTGCTTGATAAAGATGTAGCGGAGTTTCCCAAACGCTGCCCAGCCGAGCCGAATGCGTCTATCAATGTCTTTGTTGAAGTTTTTATTATATTGAAATATATTATTAAAGTAAATAATTATTATTTGGAAGAGGAAGAAGTATCTTGGAAAGATATTGATAGGATTTTGCGAGAATTCTATTCCTTCAATGCATCACTAAAACCACCGAAGAACCTCTGAAACCTCTATTCCTTCAAAACGTTTATTTCTGGATCATTCTTAGTAATTTATGAGAACTATTGTAATTAATAATGTTATTACATGAAAACCTACAGAGAATCTCGATTTTCCAATCAATGTTTATATAAAGCACTAGATAATTAATTTGTTATAATAATAGTGATGAATATTTCATATCTATAATATTCTAACTAGGCACGGGCTGCTTATACAAACAACACTATTTTATCGACGCGGTGTACATAGTAACCATAATTATGATCGTTATCTATTATCTTCGATTAAATTGATGTTGTTATTTGTTTTAACGATGTGTAAATAGATTAGGTGGTGAGAATATGCTTACGGCTATCGTAACGTTGTTTACCTCTTTTTGTAAACAGGCGACGACATGAGCTGGACTTTCACCTGATGGTTAATAATATGGTTGTCCGAAAAAACGAGGTGAGAGCATTTCCACAATAGCACAGTAGACCCATCTAATTAAGACGTAAAATATTATCTGAGTAATTTTATTAATTAAAGCGCTTTTCGAAGGAAACTACAGTTATGTTTCAGTCCTGCAGCTTGGGGCCGAATTACGGCGCTGCGGTTACTTGTCGTCACTAACTAAGAAAGTCTAAAGGTTCTCTTATTATCTAAGAATAAAAATAATAAGATGAAATATAAATGTAACAGAATGAACAATGTAAATCAAGACGTTCTTTTATAACATACTCTTAAAAATGTTTCCGTTCATTTATAACGAACGTATGTTTCGTAGAAAAGAGTAAGGATATTATAGCCGAGATTGTTTACGTATAGTAGGTGTTAAAAAAAAAGTACCAACTGATACAGAATAAGAAAAAGAGATATTTTATTATAAATTAGTCGTTCCTCGCCCGCATTGACGGCAGAAACACCCCCTTTGGGGTACGATTTTTGTTCAATTTCGTTCTTATATTTCTCTCTTATATATTTTCTTACTAAGACATTTCCAGCTATGTGTATACTTATATACATCTTCTATTTTCTATATGTGATAAGATTGCCGATGGTATTTATCAAATATTAAACAATTGTTATAAAAATATCTTTACTGCGACGCTACGTTCATTTATAAAACGTAAGATATTAGAATAACACTACATGCAATCAAATAGGGAATGTTGCTAGTAATAAAAGCTTTTACTGCTCCAATATGCCTCTCCTCAACGTGACGACCCAAAATGTAACTTGTTATACGACGTCATTTTAATTTATATTGACATTTACTGTTCGAGTTTAATGTCCACTAATTTAGATAGAAATTTATTGGCTATAGTGCAAGTGAAACGTATTCTACATAGTCTACTTACCTTTTAACGTCATCCGGTACAATCCAGCTGTGTCTAATTCTTGTTTACTTTTCATTAAACAACGAAGTCGAGATGGGTTAAACTTATATATATAACAATATACAATGTTTATGCAATCATTATAATATATTTATTACAAACAATCTTTGTTAACTTACTACCCAACTTCAATTTGAACATAGTGATATATATGGATAGCTTTTTCTTTAATACAAAGGCGTATTACAAAGTTTCCCTCATAAATTTATTTACATATGATTTAAATAAGATCTTGCATTAAATATGTTTTTAATGTAATTCGAGTCTAAATCAAAAATATAAGAGATCACGGAGGGTAGTTATTAAAATACCCAGTAAAACTTCGCAATCACGTGGCAATCTATTGAAATATCGTTATTTGAAATATTGTACATTAAAAGGTATAAACCCTGTCTTAATAAGTATCATTTAGACCCTAAGTTATATTTTAAAATGTGTAACAATCGCAGAAGCTTAAATAAATTTTCAAATGTATTTCCTTTGAGTCAAGAAAATAATTTTATAAAAGCACGAGAAGTCAATTATTCGAAAAGCAGTGCCAAAAGCTTTTTTGTGTTAATGTAATGTTAAGAAATAACTTACTTCGGACGCCATGGTATATGTTAACAGTGGACTTTTAAATACACACATCGGTTGGATCATCTGAAAATATATTTAAAACTTGACTACTTATTTGGCGACGGTTATGTTCTTAATATTACATAGTATGTAAATAGCCTAATGAGAGAGTAAAAAATAAATACACACTCCGTATTATTAATTTACGTTACGATTGCCACAAAAACAAACTTCTTAATGTAAACAAAAACCAAATTACTTTTGCTCGATTCCCACTTAAGGGGAACGCAGTAATGCCGTTAAATTCTCAAGTGTTTTTATTAAACTCTCCACTTAAGCTTTAAGCTTATACTAAGAGTTTGTTCAGGTCAATAATCCGAGAACGAGGTTCTTTTCTCGTTGAGACTGGGCAATTTTCACTCGGCTTTTAAAAAACATTTACGATCTAGCAACTTAAAGTACTTCAGAAGTGCTTAAAGTAAATTTACTAAGAATGCTAACTATACACATACTACTTCGGCAAAGGTTGTGTATTTCATTATTATAATATTTAAATCCATATATTGTTAAAGACGAATCGTCTTAATAATATATTACCACAAACAAAGGGTGGTAATATTAATAAACTACGTTTATACAGTAATTGTACTAGTTTTATAAAGTTTTTCTTTTTACAACCAATAGTACTTTTCTATAGTGTAAAGAAACTTCTTTACATCCTTAAATCTTATAATCTAGCTCGATGTGAAATCTCATTTGCTGTACCATAAAGTGGTTGCGTAAATTATTCGCACTTATTCTATCTATTTAATAAATGATCTACAACAATTTCTCGTACAAACATGTACTCTATATTCAATGGGAATAGATTTAAAATTGAATAACAGCTGATAACATACACGAGCGTTAACAGGATTCCGTTCCTTTGATGTTTGAAAGTGAAAAAATAAAATGGACAGAGTATCCGAGTGCAGAGCAATTTGAACAGACGCCATTGCTCCTTTTATAAATATTTATTACCTAATTATCTTGGTTTGACTTAACACCTCGAGCGAAATATACGTTGGTGGTGTTGGAACAGGCAATCTGTGTACTTAATTTCGAGTGTGATAAGCAATTTTCCTCCCCGACGTGTTAACGTGGTAATAAAGTTGTCCATAGCTATCACTGCGTCGGCTGTAATGCACAGGGGTTCGTTTAAAAGTTTAAATTATAACGAGGTGATAAAAAAAAAAAACACTTGTTTAGATTTTTTTTCACGATGCTAATAATTTCGTTGTTGTATATATACTTTCATTATCTCTTTAATAATAACTAATGTTTAATATTGAATGATTATTATAAGGATTTAACTGATATAGGCGACCACTACATTCCAGTTTCACGTGACCCTCAACACCTTTCAACTATCGGTAACATATTAATATGAATTTGTTGTATGTTTAAATAATACGAGTTAGCTTCTAAAGATCTTGTAATACATTTTATTTAATTTTTTTTGTTCCCCCTGCGTGTGGTGGGTCAGGGCCTATTTGTACATTTTCACTTATCATCCATAAATTTATATCTATACATCGTTTATTTCTCATTCTCTTCTTTCATCCTTTCTTCTTTATCATCCTCTACTTATCTATCGTAAATACATTATATATTAAACATATTTCTAATTTTTGATAATGTTAAACAAAACTCTGAAATAGTTTTTGGGTATTATTTAAACCCTGTAGCTGTAAGGAGTGTTTACAACATATAATAAATTTACTCTAGTTAGTCAACCTAATAAATACTGAAAAAAACAATTGATTGATAACTTACTAAAGAATAAATTAATCAAGTAATTGTGAATATTACAGCTGTAATGGTTATGTTTCGCAGCCATTTATTTTCGTTACAGTTGAAATATTATTATTGGTAATGTACACAGTACCCAGCCATTGGAGTTTGATTATGGAAATGAGACGTATTAATGCAAGAGGACAGAGTTTTACTCTTCAATAATACTGTTACATTTATAGTTACTTGAGATTATTTTGACGTCTGATATATACTTTATACTTAACCGTCATCACAATTCAATAGACGTTCAAATGTAGTCCTCCTCTAAAGATCTTAACGCCAATTGGTACCACACTTGCCACATCCAGAGACTTCTTACCCATATGGTTGTAAGTTCATCGTATGGTGGGCCTTCACTTGACCAATATTCGAGAACTTTTTCATCATTCGTACATTATATTAAACAGTAAAAGTAATACAGTAAAAAATATGCAGATAATCGTCGAAACGGCTGGATCTGTTTTGACGGAACTACCACCCCGCAAAGCTAACATTATATGTTGTCAACTTAGGCTTACTTATAAACTTATTAAACAGCATTATTGTTTTGATTAATTTAAGTTAATTAATTGCTTAAAACACAAATAAATGTTCATCTATCGATACATATTGATTTTATGTGTTTTATGAATATCGTTCATTCATTCTCATCTGTCGTTATAAGGATGAATACTGTTTGTATACATAATAATATTTACTGTAAGTATGATTATAATAAAATAAAAATACTCTTCTTTGTTAAATATAGCACAAAATATTTTTATGAATTATATTTAAATGAATTATTTTATATAAAAATGGATACTATGATATTTATTGTATCTTTTAAAGCGCTGCTGAGGCTAGGCCACTTAAGCTAATTGTTTATGCAGACGCTTTTCCATTAGCAATAAACGATTTAAATTATGAATATTTCTCATAAAAATTTAATGCGTCTGATATTTTTAAACTTTTCATAAGTTAAATTTATATTTAATTAAACAAATGATGATCCTAAATGAAGTGGGAACAGGGACCAAATATGATGGGACGATCATTTCTACTGTCAAATATACATACGATGAATTTACAAATAATGTACGTACAATTAAGTAATTTTCTGTTTTTTTTTTACGGTCTATGGTTATAACATATTTTTCTGTTCCTATGATCACAAAATTTGGTTATAAATAACTGTAATGTTTAAGTATGCGTGGACACAAGACGTCCACTATGGGGCCGTAAATTGATGGACTATATTATTTTATACCCCAAAGAATTAAATTTCAATTTATTGTTCTAAGACACCATAAACTGTTTTACAGTACAGTTTGTATTACAGTTAAGTTATTGAATGTTTGTTATAGAGTGAGAATTGATTGCTTCGACGGGAATGTTATCGAGTTCCTTCTGTTTTCGTTTTACTTATTTCTACAGTTACATAAATGAATATTGTTGTGATAATGCTAGTTAGATTGTTTTTTTTTTGTTTAATAATAATAACTCGTAAAAGCACAATTACATTATAGAATCTGAAGGGATAACTCGAATCATCCTAAATGACCTCAGTAACAAACATTATAAAGAATAGTGTCACTTACCATCGCATCGTCAAACTAATGATGCTGAAAAATATTTCTCGTGTTGCTTTATACCCGTCGATTAATCAGAATACATTTTTGTACTGTGGTCTATTTTAAAAAGCGTACAGCTTATGTTTGGACAACGCCGGGCGATATCCATTAGGGTTTATTAAGTGTATAGTCAATATTAATCAATGTTTTATGGTCGGTCAGTGACATAACGATGCAATTAAATTTTGCCTCTGCTCGAGCGTTTGATGTTTATGCACTTTATGCACTTGCTAAGTGCGTCGGACGTATTAATTTGTTGCAGCAATAATCAAGTTAATTGTTTGCGACGGAGAGGTGACAGTCTCTTTCATTGATAAGGCGTCTGAAATGATATGCACATATTTAATATATATAATTTTTTTGTAATAGTATGTATAGGAGACAGGTTAGAATATCTCCACCGCTACTATACCTTCTAAATTATTTCAAAATCTTTCTCTATGATTGTTACTACAATTCTGAGTTCGCCAAATATTATGTCATGTACAACGAGTACCTGACAGTTGTAGCGAGTGATTGTCGTCACGACCCTCAGATAGGAGGAATACGATTTAAGGAGGACAGCGTTAACAAATACACCTTTCAAAAGAAGTCTATTTTCTGAAATAATTCAGCAGAAAACATTAATATGCTGAAAAGACGATCATGATGGATATCTATAGTTAGGTATTTCGTTCGTGTTGTTATTGCAATTAAGTAATGCAGCAGCTAACCTTGCAACAAGGAGTGTATTAGAAAGTTTTGATAGTGGTAGATATTTTTGATCCCACCACCAACCAGCGTGGCTAGGTACTACACCACATTGTAAATCTTGAAGCTGTCAAAGTTCACCAGCCTAAGTATATTGTCGCACATTTTTCTGTCACCGGGGTTTACTGACATTTAATATTGTGGTAAATTAAGCCAAAATTTTGTTAAAAAAAAGAGACAAATTATAAAATCAGCCTCAAAGAGCCATTAAAAAAACATATAAATTTCAGCGTGCTCCGTTTGTGTTTAGAGAAATGTTTAAAATCAGTTTATGAACTTAAAAAAATATGTACATATATACATATATATCACGCCTCGATCCCAGTGGGGTAGGCAGAGACCACCTCTCTCCACTTACTACGATCCTGGCTGGCACAACTCTCTCGCTTCCTCCACTTTCAAGAGCGTCTTCATGCATGCTCGTCGGTTGCGAATACTCTTGACCCGGCCTTTCTTTAGGACTGAAAAACTGACAGGAATGTGTCCGCCTAGGTCGACTGCACAGATTTTTTCAATCATTCTTATCTTGTATACCTCTTTCGTTTATCTTCTTTTATCCATTTTTTCTACATGGCCGAACTATTTAAGCATAATTTTCTCTATATTTGTCACTACATCTTCAACCACGCCGCACCGATCTCTATCACACTGTTCCTCACTTTGTCCATCCGCCTTACTCCGGTTATTCTTCTCAGGCTTCTCATCTCCACAGCATTAATCCTACTTTTATGTTTCTTCTGCTATACCATCATTCACTACCATACATCAGTGTGGGGATCAACACGCCTCTATGCCAGTCGTGCTCTTTGTGATACGTTCCGGCTATTCATAAAGTTATGAAGTGCCCCATTCATTTGATTCCCTTTCAAAACACTTCTTTCAATATCACCATCACACTTGCCATCTCTCGTAAACTGTGAACCCAGATATACAAATTCTTACACTTGTTCCACTTTTTGTCCCTCAATCATAATGTCACAGTTTGTCATACATTCTTCTCTTTCAAAAACCATTACTTTCGTCTTGCCTACATTCACTTTCATTCCTTTGCTTGTTACAGCACCATGCATCATGTCCACCATCCCTCCAACTCCTTTTCCGATGATGATAACAAAACTTGATCATCAAAATATATATTAAACTTATTTCAAGCTATGTTTTAAATTAAACACATATGTAGTGTTACTTCATGCTTGTGATTACGTAAGTGTAAATATCTAGAACTGTGTCAAACAGACCGACGAGGGTAACATGTACGAAGTTACCACATCAGTGGAGCTCCGTATTTAGTTAATAGTGGAACGTCATACAGGATTAGATGATTTTACGTTGCAACCGACTAAACTCGGTCACAGTCCAATTTCGGTTTTCCAACAAGGCAAAAAGTTTACTGGCGGGCAGGTAACTTGTTCATTGTAACAGGCGAGGACAAATTTGCATTGTAATAGATATCCGGACTTCTCATCGGTCAACTCTATTTACGTGATTACCTTCACAAGTTCACAGCGCTGTGTAGTTACAGCAAATTTTGAATCACAGCTGCTCTAGGGAATAACTTAAAATATAATCAAGTAAATTTTGAGTTTCGCTGGTTTATTATCGTAATTAAAACGATTAGGTTAGAATATTCACTATGCATTACATTGGCACCGTATGTTCAATATACTAATATATATATATGCCATTATATTTAAACGGTATTTATCTTCTTTCTTAGGAAGTACAGCAACATAAATTTGTAAAACTTTGTGAAAGAGAAACATGACAATCATAGTACTATATAAATATATCATTTCGAGTATAAGCTAAAAAATTACTTATAAATGCTCTCCGAAAATATATTTAACCGCAGCCTTACGGTGTTTTTTAAAACCTCAATTTTGTATTGTATGGAACAAATCCATTTTATTTTCTAAAGATAGAAACTTTATGATCGTCTTATATAGATTTCAATGTAGAAGTTGAGTCAATAAGTCAAATTATAAACATTTAGCGTAACCACACAATGGGGTAACGTCGTGTTCCTATTATTTGCGGGTGGCCACACTGAGTCCTTTGTGCTCCACACAAAATAGATTCGTCACTATTGTGAAGATATCGTATTGGGGCACGGATTTCAGAACGTGGAATAATTCCACAGTAAACGATTGCTCAGTTTCGTAGAAAATTAGCTATTTTTGAAATATATACCGTACATTATATCTAATATTTTTAATATATAGAAATATTATCTTTATTACACACACTAGTATTTCACTTGATCGTAATTGGCGATATTATCTTTGACAGTTAATACCCACAGTTTAGAAGCAAAAAAGAAACAATAAATATAAACGACCTTATAAATGTTCCCACTACTGGTATTGTAATCCTTTTCTAACAAGGTCATTTACCTACAAGTACACGGTAGTAAATGTAACATATCAAAGATTGTTCTTGACATGACAATCTCCTAGCGATGTTTTCCTTAAACGAAAACTCAAGTTCAGTAGCGACTGAACAAACTTAAGCTACCATGCCTTTCTTAGACTTTAGGATCTATTCTATATGATACTGTTATTTTTAACTTCAATTACAAAAATAACTCTTCCTTTTACTTACGATATCTGTAACATAGGAAAGTTTAGATAGATTTTAATTTCCTTCTTATTTATACGACAGTATTTAAATTTAACTTCATAAGGTTCTAAGAAGCAATACTTTAAATTTTTTAACAGACGTTGAATTTTTTTATTCTAGAAAGCGCCGTTCAACTAATGGGAAGTCATACGTCGACACATAATAACATGGTTCTAGAAGAGATAATATATATTATACCATATTAAATTGGAATATAGTAATGTTTACACTCCAATGTTTGACGGAAGTAGAAGTTGCGAGGGTACCTACCTAGACGTTATCCGTCAACAGATTTTGAGAAAACTACAACATGATTTGAATACCGCAAAATATCACAAATTATATTGAGTAATAATTATAGAACTTATACAGAGAAGATTGTTTTGTGTTGATAGCATGAACTAATCCGAATCGTGAGACTTTGTCTTACCTTTTTTCTCACATTTACTTTTCACCCCATGTTCATTTAATCATATTGCAATAACAACACATTTCCCACATAAGTACTATAGCGAATAGCTTCACTTAGAGTAAGTACTTTTAGGTATCATTTTGATACAGATATGACTGTACGAGTTTGTAAAAATCCTAATAAACGCAAATATCTATACATTTAGTTAAAAAAAAAACCTACGACATCCAACTGGGCTGTCCACAATCGAAATGAAGCAAAGGCATCTCCCGTCGACCGCATTGTTCCTTTGTTGTTCGCTCGTGGCCAGAACCTTTGTCTGAGAATTGTTTTATACTGAATGTAAGTCACGAATACCATGTACTGTCTAACTGAATAAGGACGGCTCATTCTTGGCTACCCTGGTTGCTTATTGCTATACGGTCACCGTTCTCACTTACATCTTTATCATGCACGTATCTTTGTTAAACTCAAGTGAACGTCTTTAACAAGCTCCAAAGTTGTTTACTCTAAGTAAACATCTTAACGAAGGATTACCTTGTTTGGAGCGAACAGATATTCTCGTTTCAATGTACCTACATTGTATTATATTGATGAATGTATGGATTGCCTTTTGAATGTATACAATGCATACAGAGATTTTATCCCACAAACTAATGCACGTACAAAATGTATGTAACTATTAAATAAACTAATTAAGTTGAATATTATAAGAAATACAATAATAAAGTTAGTGTCAAATTTTTAACAAAATGATATATCTTTATCTTGAAAATATCTTCAGTCAGCAAAACCGATGTCATTCAGTCTCACTTTCGATTAAGGTTGAAAATTTTGCACAGGTCACCTTTACTTCGCCGAGTACTTTCAAAGGAACTGAATAAAAATGCATCAAGATTCACAGAAAGCAATCGCTCTCAGATACAGAATGCGATATAGAAAATGCAACGGATTCGCTATTCGTGTGCTCCATCGGGTCTAACATATCTCTCACAGTATTTGAGAAATATCTTCACGAAGTAATTCTATCATTTCTCTCAAAGAAATTGAAAGGCGGTACAGAATTGCTTATCTATCTTTCAGTACATGTCTGTTAAAATTCGCGTCGTTAGAAGAATCGTGCCGTGTAGCATTTTTAAGAGATTTTTATGTCTTTTATTTCTAGTACGAACGGATCAGTAATTTTCTATTATTAGTTCTTTATTTACTTATTTGTTTTTTATTGTTTTTTGATTGTTAATTTACCTATAATTATCAGGAAAAATAATCAACGGTTAACCTAATAATAGTCAAAGTTTTTAGCGTCAAAAGCCTTTAGCGTACTATAAATGATTGTCATGATCATGGTATAATTTAACTTTTATAAATATTATTTCTATTGTTACCTTGATTGCTGAAACAGTATCCAATTATACATCTGTTTTACGCCTCACACGCCGTTGCTTAGATGACATCCTAGCGTGCTAAACTTGACCTTTACGTCGATTCAATCTGATTCCGAGATAACCGACAACATTGTACCCAGCGGGGTGTGCAGACCTTTGACCGTAATCCAATAAAGCCTTAATCTTATTACAATAAGGTTCCAATTCGTTGAGCTAATATTTCTTTTCTTATATAATTGACTCGTAAAAGGTTACACGACGTCAATACCTGAAAAACGTAGACGTGAAAAAAAGACTGTTTCATTATTAGTTTACTTTGTAATCATAAAAATAGGAATAACTTGATAGCTTTACTTATCTAATGGTAATTTATTTAAATCATTGAGATATTTTTAAGTTTCTTAAGAATGAAAAAAAAATATTTAAAATTTCATTACGTACGTGTAACTTAAATGATCCCGCACACATAAGTGAAGTGTACTTTCATATCGCCACAGCGTGCAACTATTTATAAGTAATTGAATTAACTTGTTCATTTTGAAAATTAGAATCTTCTTTCTATTCTTCTTCTTAGCATTTGTCCCGTGTTATGACAGGGTCGACGGCTTAGGTTTACTTGTTGTGTGCCGATTCTCATCTATCTTAATAAAACCTGCTCTTTTATGATGCAGAAAAACCCTCGGTTCTATAATGTTCTTTCGTCGATGTAAGATATTTAGTCTGACATAAAGCGAAGTCTGGTTATACCGCCTGTCGGTTCGTTCGCCAATGCTTTGTCTGGTGTCCAGCAAGAGCACCACGGTGGCTTTAAGAACCACCGCCGCATACGCACTACTGGCGCGAGCGGATGAGGTTGACAATTGGATCGGATTAAGTCTTTCTTCCGTTATTTCCTTCCCCCTGAATAAAAATTAGGAAAATTATACTTAATTCACTTAACTGAATATAACAAATTTTTGTATCAAGATGACGATTATTTTTACATAGGTACGTTAATACGGTACGGAATTTGTCGGTTGAACTTACGACTTATGAGCCAACGTAAGTATTGCTTAAAAAAAAGCATGAAATGGGCGACTGAATAGAGGCGCTCCGATCGTTTCGGGACCGTTGCGGGTAGTTAAAACGATATCAAACTTTCCTTTAATACCTCCAGTTTTCTAATGAAACTCGTGTTCGCGGGATATTGCGTGAAAATAAATACGAACGCAGCAGTTTGCCTCAAAACTTCTAAAACGCGCCGCCGTCGAATAGAAACGCCTTTGTTAATTTTAAAAGCGAGTTCTCGTTCAACTGCAAATTGCACTTCTGCGAACGTAAACTCAACAAAGCTACAAGCGGAAACTTTAGTTTCATACCGAGTTTTATAAACTGTCCCGACTTTATTAAACGTACAAAATGAATTCACTATTACGTTTAAGTACTTGGACTAAGGAGTGGTATCGAAAATGCATCATTAGTACCAATTATTCTTTAAAATCCAATTATTTTTGCATCCTCGAAATAAACAAGACAGGCATTACTTTCTTTAACAATAATGGTTGTTACTACTTCAGATATGTAACATTAAAATTTTACATAGAGAAAAATTACAATGACAAGGTAGAAATTTCTCTAATTTATTGTGACTATAAAAAACGAAGTGTGAATAAAGTTTAACATTATTATATATAATAATTATTACAATTTCTCCCACACCATACTCAACAAGCAAAATCTATGGGAACAAATGTTATAAAAACATAATTAATCGACAATGTTTACTCTGGCATTACAAAATTGACCTTTTCCAAGTGTATGTCAAATAACTACTTGTAAACATCTAACATGTCGCTAAGTAAACATGTCTCGACAGTATAAACAAAGCCTGAATTATAATTTATAATTTATGTATGAGTCATTTCACGCAAGTTAATATTGACGTTGACTTACTGATGTCACTTTGTAAATGAAAAGTAGGTTAATTATACTCACGTAAAAACAACTTTTGTCTTACTTTTTACGAGAGTAAAATCACAGTTTATATTAAGGCAAGGTAAAGAAGTGGTTAGTTTGTATATTTTAGCATAATTACTGCACTGTAATGAAACGACTCACTCGATCAACAATGATTTAAGGGGGGAGAATTATTAAAAACTTTGAATGTTATGGTAATTATGTGGATGGTTATAAGGGTAGAGGAAGACCAAAGAAAATGTGGATAGATTGTGTGAAAGATGACATGTGTAAGAAGAGTGTGAATTTAGATATGGCGGCTGATAGAGGGATGTGGAAGAGAAGTATATACTGTGCCGACCCCACATAGAATGGGAAAAGGGCAGGAGGAAAAAGAAGAAGGTAGTTATGGGAGTCATAAGATTACTCACACATCCGACATCATGGGTCAATGCTATTGTTGTTGCTCCATTATAAATGAACACTTTAATGAACTATTTTACTATTTCACTATAGTAAAAAAAAAAACTGATAAAACAGTATTTCATTGCGAAATATATCAATATATATTCCAAACACTACTATCAGTTTTAGTGTAGTAATTTAATGTTAAAACATCGACCACGTTGCGATACTGTAAAATCATTTCAACCAGCACCACATTGTTGAGTGTAAGGTATGTTTAAATAAAATGCTAGCTAGTTATGAAAACATTCTAATGAGGAAACTTCATTAAATAATGTAAATTGAACTCGGCGAATACGTGATCTGTATATCATATTAGTTTCGCGGCGGCGGTCTCAAAATAAATATACTAATAGAAGTATGAATATTTTCAACAGATTAATATGCTAAGCGCGGCCTCTTGCTGTAGCCAAAGCGATACCCAAGCAATTTTCCCCGCAGGCGAGGCGTAATTGAGTGCCTACTGTACAAAACAGATATGACTTGTGCCTTTTATGAAATGTGATTTAAAGAAGCCATTATTGTGGGTTATTTCATTTAAAGTCCAGAGTAAAACTTTTTATTCAACATAGGAACATTTGCTCACATCATCATCGTCATCGGCCGATAGACGTCCACTAGCCAGATATGGGCCTCCCCCAAAGATCTCCTTATCGATCGGTCGCTGCCCGCATCTAGTGGCTTGTCGCGACTTACTGTCAGCATGACTTCCGGTATCACCGGGCACTAGGAGCCGTCGTTTGAAGGAGTTCATGTGGGGGATACGGAGAATATAGACCATTTCCCATCATGCTGGCCTAATGCGGTTTGTAGAAGTCAGAGCCTCGTTTGTTTGTTAACAGGGTGGACCATGAGCAGGTAAGGTTGGCTTGAGTCTCGTGAGTTGTCGTGTGGAATACCTTACACCTTTTCGATTACCTATTGATCATCATTCGCAAAAAACACCCTATGTAGAATGCTCGCAAACTTTTCTTTATATATATTTATGTACTTATATTTTTTTTTATTTTCATAGTATATTATTTATTATTAAAATTTGTTTCCTCCCTGTATTTTGGACATTTTTTGAATCACAGACATACATATACTCACACTAGCTGATTTTAAATACACCAAAAAGGCACTAGGTCGATTAAATTTATTAAGACGCAGCGGCGTAATATATCTAGCTTAGCCAGAAGCCAGTAATAGCAAAGTTCCTCACAAAGTAGACCACTGAAGAATGGGACTGGTGAAGGAAGATTTGCCTACGCGTACAGACAAGCGTCTTTAATTGTATGTATGATACTGAACAACAACTACATCGTAAGATTGAATAATATTTTTTTATAACTACTGTGTACAATTTATTTGTTCTCCCTGTCTTATGACAGCAAAATATTTTCGTATATATGTTATTTAGAAAAAAAAATAGTAAACCATGTGTTAACCTTGTCTAAACATAAATATGATAATGGAAAAAATTGGACACCAGGAATATCACTCACCATGCTCTCGTTACATATGAAATTTATTTATCTTATACTATGCGTACGTTAGTGAGTATGTATACTTAATATCAACGGATCTCTATCACCACTAGTAATAAAGCAAATATTTGACGTTATTTACTTCGTATGGTACGGCTTGTGAATGCTAATTTAGGTGAAGAATATTATTCATATAGCTTTCGGCTACTGTCAACGAAATGAATACTCGAGTAGTACATAGTATAAATTGTTTTTCTTTTATAACAAGAGTTAATTGTAAGTCTCAGTAAGAGACCTTATAGAGCCCTTAGAGACTTTGTACCACTACGGCGCTTCTGTCGTCAGAGAGAATTTTATGAAGATCTAACGACGCCGTAGCTATTGGAAATTACCGTGGTAATGGTAGGAATTGCACCAATATTGGTATGGGTAATATCCACTTTCGATATAACTTCCTGAATGCAAGGAGCGCAGTATCGATCGACGTGAAGTTGTGTATGGATTATGTCCAGCATTGGACGTTATAAATTGATGAAAATAATTACTCTCATACCAGGTATATATATTGTTATATAGTTAAGTCTTTAAGTTGTATCTTATTTGGCGCTTTAAAAAAAATTGTAATAAGGAGAATGGCTTTCCAGTTATTTTAGATACGAGACGTTCTCATCTCAAGTAATATAAGTAAGCGACACTTACTCCTCTAAGTAATTCCAATTCCCCTTCCTTTACGTGACTCTCTTCTTAATTGGCTCTTAGTTAGCTTTTATGAGAATATAATTTTTTATTACAATCAACTATTTGTACTGTGAATATTCTGTTATCCTTTATGAAGGGTTAAATGAAAGTATACATTTGCCTGTAGATTATATTAAATTTACTAGAATATTTGATTTTTGTTAATATATATATCATATTGAATTTAATACTCATATTTCACAATTACAGAAAAAATTTTTTTTTCTTTATATAAAGAACGTAGTACGTTATTATATTTTGTGTTGTACATATGAAATACGGTATATGTATATTAGAATTATATAACTGTCATACTTCTTTTCGTTATTAATGCGTATTTATAGGACACTGTAAATATATCGGAAATAGATAAGAATAAAAAATAAACAGTTTATTTAGGATTTGTAAATCGTTAACTGATGACCTACAAATAGGCAAAACAACAATATAAACGCGTTAACTCTCTAGTTAAATAAAGTGTATTAACTGAAATATTTTCATAATATTTTTTATTTTATGGACACGACTAAGCGCTAAGATAGTTTTATTAAATTCCTGCTGAGGCCGTTTCAACGCATTTACTTCCTATGCAAATGGCCTGCTCTCACGGTGCACCGGACAGCTATTGCATATCTACAGTACTTTATAGTCGGAACCATCGCTGCGACGCTCGTTCTTTAAAACATTTAAACTTTATATGTGTTTCATTAACGACCATTTGATAACACTTTTGTCTTATTTAACTCAATCCTCTCCATAGCACGCCTGTAATTTTTATTTAATGTTAATTAACTTTGTACAATAGTATCAATATAAACTTTGTTTTAACAGCAGGGACCTTTACTCACATGGTAAACATCATTGCTTATAACCCACCACACTGGCCAAGGGCTACTAGGTGGAGTCGTATCTTTATGCTCTCTTTTCTGCTTATTTATTTCTTTTTATTCGACGAAGCGATGAGACGGGTGGGATATTCACCTGATTTATGGTAAGTGATACGCCTGCCCATAACAACGTGGCACCAGTTAAGATGGTATACACTGTATCACTTTACCCTCGGCACATTGAAAAATAAGATGTTAAGTGTCCGCCAATAGAGATCTACCACCAGTAAATATACTACTTATATGATCATTCCTTGATTTTTTTAATAATGTTTCTTTAAAAAAAACCTTATCAAAATTAAAGAAGGAACAAACAGTGAAACTTAAAGAAATAAAAAAAAACATCAGACTGTCAAGTTGAAATGGTAATAACTTTTTAAAAATAAATTGTTGAAAATTAGAAGTAATTTGTACTAATAGGAGAAGGAAACGCCTTCGAACAGTCAACATTTGTTATGCACGGAGTTAAATTGAGTTAAGGAAAGTTTCCTTGTTCATTATTTTCTTTTCTCCTTTAATGAAAACTAAAACCAAGGTACTGTAGATTCGGTTTTATTTTATTCAGAACTTCCGTATTTTTACTTTCTTAAATTGAAGATTTTCGTTCAATATCGCCTCGAAAATTTTACTATATTAACATCAAACTTTACAAACACACTTTAAAAACTTAACAGGATTGTTTCGCAAAATGAATACAATTAAATCTAAAAGAAGCTTATCCTTTTGCTTAAGTAATAAAGAACAATATGCACATTCTTACTCAAGTTACGATTTTCACTAATATTATAGAAAAAATTGGATAATGTTAATGTTTGAAAGTGAAGATGTTACGTCAAAATACGCAAGCGTCTCAAACAATTCATACCAAACAAGCAAACTTCAACAAAAGCATTACCACCTTCCCTTATAACAATACAAAAGCTTCCGATTTTCTGGCTAGTTGAACAAATATCTGTTTCAAGTCGGTCGTGTCTTGAGAAAAAAAAGGGCAGATGTTGACGTCGGTACGAGTGCCCGGACAAAACGAAAACTGTCCAACCGTCCTTTGTTAAATAAACTACCTATTCAAAATATTCCACGAATTACGAAATGTTTAGCTATTTGTTAAAGTCCTATTAAGTTCTGTCACTTTAACATTGATTTCACAAAATAACGCTCGCAGGCTACCGAGTCATCTAACACTTTATTCCGATGGCGTAAAGCTCTCAGTGTCTGTATTAAAAAATTTGCAATCGTGTAATTGTCGTACGCTGTTGCGAAGTCGTCAACAGTTTGAATAAGTCATCAATAAATTAAATTCCTTTCCGCTGTGTGATTCCTTGGAAAGACCCAATTTGTTGTCAGTTGCAAAGAAATAAAGACGTTTTGTCTCTTAATACAAATCGCATTAATATCAAATAAAACGTATGATTGTTAGAGATAAATTGCTTATTCACGACCCGGGTACAATTTTTATATTTTGTTTTGACGCCTATTGTGTTTGATGAAAGATTTAAAATTTTGTTATTCGCTAAAGAAATCTTTAGCATTAAAACTGTGATACCGAACCCAACCAGTAAACATATTCAAGAAGATAATGATCAAAAACTGGAAACAAATTATTGTGTTAACCAATTTTCAATTATTTTCATGAAAAAGGGTAACATTAATTGTGTAATAAAAGGTAGAGACTGAAGCGATAACAATTTTAACTTCGATTAACAAAACTAATATCAAAACAAAGGGATGTGCCGACGATTCGTAAAGATCGGGAATTGATAATGCCTTCTCCAGTTACCACCCTAACCCAACCTCTGTGTAGTGAGTTTAATAGAGTAACAAGAGATTAAATCGCAACCTTCAACATTACCAGCTTCAATCATTTCTATCTTAGATCTATATATTTTCTAGAATCGCATATAAAATTTTAATTATGTACATCACAGGTGTAAGGGTTCCTGCACCACAAATCAACGGACCAAAGCCAACCTCACCTGCTCGTGATCCACCCTGCTAATCAACAAACGAGGCTTTAGCTCCCACCAAACCGCATTAGGTTAGTGTAGTGGGAAATGGCCAAAATTCCCCTCTATATCCCTACCCGATCGTAGTGGGAATCTTTCCGGGAAGCCTATGTCCAGCGGTAGACGTCTATCAGCTGATAATGACATCACTTATAATATATGTTATATAATGAGTTATCTACGTATTATGTAAGCGATTATACCAAATTTTACCAGTTTATGAAACAAAATTACTTTTAGCCTATAATGCTAATTAGCCTTATATTAGGATTCTCTATAGTAATTTTGTGTGTTAAAAATTTAAACTAATAAGGACATTAAAAAAAGGGTTATGCCTGGTAAAACAGAATATAAAAGTACATATGCCATGAAAATATATAAAACAATAAACGTACAAACAACGAATTAATGCTTAATACAAATAATGAATGATATGTTTGAACTGTGTATTATTTACAACAGCAATAAGTCTTTAAAAAAGTATTTACAGTATAGATTATATACAGTACGATAAAAGCTAAGACGAAGTAAGAAAGCTAATGTCATGAAAAATAAATAATACATCAATGAAGCTTAATTCTTAACACTTACAATAAGTTCTGTTATAAATTCACTTGTCCAAGTATTGTAGCATGTCATAGTCCGATAAAATGATCAATTATAAATGTATTAAAATTTTCATATTTTGTAAATTAATCATAATTATGAACACATTATCAGAAAACTTATTAACAGTAACGACGTATATAATGGCCTACATTACCTTCACTAAGTTATTTGTGATTTACCTGGACATAATGGCCAATAAAATTTTGTTAACAACCCAACGAGAATTATGGAAGCGGCAATAATCTCACGAAATTAAAAAATGTGAGGTCATGTATTTTTATCGGTTGTTATATATACATATATCACTGAATTATTATTGACAGTAATTTCAATGCGTTCATTATCAGAAACTCTTTATATCAAACTTTTTTTTTATTTACCTCAATCTTTCGAACATCAAAGTTATAAAAACTATAAAAACTATTAAACTATTTGCTTCTTTACTATTCGTATCTTTTAGAATAATACCAATTAGATGATAGAATTTAAATTTTAGTTTTTCATTATCTAACTGGTAAGTTATCTCATATACAACTTATAGAACGATCTGATAAGAAAGAACCTTGGAACCGCAGAATCAGTGCAGAATTCTTTGAAGAAGGTATATGGTGTATAGTTAATGAAAATATTATTGTTGATTTAACTAAGGCCAACGTATAATATTTAGTTTTATAACATTTATAAATAAAAGATGGTAAACATCTTCAGTTTGCGAACACAGGTTTAGCTCCTCCTTTTTGATAAGAACAGCAAAGGTGTCGAACAACTTGCCGAGTCGGTATTTCCATCCTAATATGACGTGTCTTCAAGAAAAGAGTGAATAGGTTATTACAAGACCATTGCGATTTACCACCGTAGATTACACCACCATTTAACACCAGATGAGATAGCGGTCAAGTACTAAATTAATTAAAAAAAAAATATTCAGATCGTATAATACAAGAGCGTGTGCCGTGGCGTATTCAGCTAGGCTGAAAGAAAGTAATCATACAATATCGAAGCCAGATTTTTGTAGACTCAGTAGCACTGCCTAGCGAATTTCACGTGCAATTTGCCCTGAACAGCCTTTGAGCCGTAGTTAATGTTTTCGCTAAGCGATTCGTTCAACTTGCGAGACATGGAGGGCGTTTGTTTTAGCGAATTGCCCCCTCTTACCGCCATAATGCCTTTAAATTCATTGAGCCTCAAGTTCGGTATAGACGTTTTGTTTTGTTTAACTTTAAATTACGATTTCGACGGTTTTACAACTTAACATTCAAGTGTTTTACTTCGGCGCTATTAATTGCTTTCAAAACATGAACAATAAAAAATACTCGAACCTTAGTGCAATTGCAAAACTTTTCTGTGATTCACTCCAACTATTGTTTTTCATTATAATTCACTAGAATTGGCAATTTTTTTTATTTGGTTATAAGAAAATTATTTGAAAGACAATTATTTTTAAACTGCATTAAACATGATCTTATATTAATACATTAAAAGAAACAATGAATGAAATGTGAACTACCTCTATAGCGCAATGGCTCAGTGCTTGTCTATTATATATCTAGATTCCTGATCCGGGTCATGTTTCAAGTATTTAACAGTCGAATTGTAAGTTTAATCTTAACCATGATTAAAACTTAGATTTCCTTTCAACAATCGAGAAATGCACAAACCATGTAAGAACATATCTCGTAGTTCTGTTCTTTATTATTACTAATAGTGATGGTTGGTTCCTGCTGTCGAAGACCGTCAAGATGGTACCACCGCCGCCTATTTCTTCAGATAAACTATAATATGCAACCATTACTGTGTTCTGGTTTGAAGAGCGTTGTAGCTAGTGGTTGGGTTAACGAGGCAATGTCTTATACAATAATCATAAAATATTATAATCATGTTCTTCTTATAAAAGTAATGTGTTGAGGTAGAAGTTAAAGTATTCTCAGAACGCGAAATGGAGTCAATAAAAATCATTTTCTCGATTTTCAGTTTCACTTCCTACTGTATTAAGTTACTATGCAATCAGCCCGTCTTTGTTCGATTGATGTGTACGGGGAAACAGTATGGTGAAAATAAATTACGGGCGGTCCCGTAAGTGAATACACGTTCACTTACAGATATATCGCTTTCCGCTCGTTCATCATACAAAATATCGGTTACTGACGTATTATGCCTTAAGCTATATTTATATATGTCAATACGGAGCGTATCTCTTCTTCCCTTGAGAGCAGTTGTAATGGAAGACGTTAACACTACACTTTTTATATCGAATAGCTATTGTACCCGCATATTATATTGACATTATTTAAAAACTATGGCGGTAATGCATAAACAAAATCATAAAGAAATTATTTGTTATTAACTTAAAAAGTGGTGGTAATGAAGATATTTACACAGCAACATATTGTACTTAACTATTTGATGTCTTTTTACAACAGTAATATCATTCCCTAGATATCTAAAAATCCCATGCGTATAATTGTTAGGTAAAATGTAATTTATCTTTTTAGGAAAAAAAAAGTGTAATTAAATTTATTCTTTGATAGAGTAATGGTAACGTGTTCACGGAGATGTTAAGGATATAAATATCATAAAGGTTGGAATCCTCGTTTTCATTTTTGTATATTAAAAGTGATCAATTATATTATATGAAAAGGAGTAAGGCTGTGGAATTTATGACTGTCTGCATATGAAAAGTGTACTTGCAAGTCGCAGTAGATTTCAACGGAACGTGTATTCATAGTTATTACTTATGAAACGTGCTTTAAATATCTCGAAATAAAAAATTAAAAAGTAAAGGATCATTGTGTTGGGCTCGCCCGGTACTATTTTTCGACGGATTATGCAGCTGCCGCAATCGTAAGGGTGTCACTTGGCATGATTTACGACGTCTCTCGGTGGGACTCCTGACTACTTTATACCAACAAATCATACGCTGAATCGGTACAGCGTACACCTCGCTTGATTCACAGAAGGCCACTAAAACGCCTCTTTATTGCTTAAAACGAAATTGATTTGAAATTTTACTGCATATTAAAATAACTTTTACGTTTGATTGCCTCTTACATATAGAGGAATGTTCGAGATGGTAGCACAAACCGCGCTCGCTGCGACCGCGCTGGCTCCCCACTGCTTTCGAAGCTATGAATCAAAGTAATTTAAATTCAATTAATCAAAAAATACTGTGCATAGAAGCGGTTTCATTATAATCGATTACATGTTTAGAGAATTTTATGTGAACGTTCCCTTTGATGTCACAAATCGTGTGCCTAACAATAAATTAAAACAATTTAGTTTGTGTTTAGTGTTTGGTGGTAAGACTATTTTAAATTTGAACATTTGAATGTTTAGAATAATATATAATAGTTAACATAAAGAAATTCTGTCAAACGTAACCTCGTTTGCATAACATTAGTTTTGAATAGAAATGGCGCAGATGTCGAAATGTATTTAATTAATTTGTTCCTCTAACCCGCTTCAAATTCCGTGACCAGGCTTCAATCAGACTCGGAGGTGATTCAATTTAAGCTTATCAGATACGTACTCAAAGCTTAATTTGAAACTAGCGTCAAAGAATAGAACATACGGCTTAATTTAAAAATGTCTTTATTTTTAATGTAGTTAACCTTAAATACGTTTTCAATTATTTATGTGAATAGATTGTAAAGGAAGAAAAATATGTAGAAAACCACTTTTAAGATCCACTGCAAGGAAAAGACAAAATCAAAAGAATATCGTATATCCTAAGTTATAGAAACCAAAGAATATTAAGGGAAGGTAAAAAAGCTTCTATTTCTCTTTCTGTACTCCTAATAGTGCAGTAATTTATATGAAAATAATGGTGAGGGTATATGAGCAATAGCAGTAGGCTGAAGCGTATGATAATATTTATTTCCAATCACAAAAACTTACGTGGTGAAATTCTTTACCTTTTCATACCCATCACAACAAAGCTTAACACTATTTCTAGAATAAATTGTCATTTTCTTTTTTTTTCAATGTTTGTTATTATGTTAGATACGTATAACAATTTTGTATATCATCATTACTTTACTATTACCGATGGTATTATATAATGTAATAAATCTACCGATGTTAATGTGAATTTCAGATAATTGAAATCGTACGACTACTCTATGGCAGGCCATTAGTTCTAAATACAATCCATTAAAGGCCGCGATTGATTGGGCGGATCGCAAGAATCTTTTTATCTATACATCTGACGTCTCGAAATAGTATTGGGCCTCTGACGATGATTGGCATGTTAGCAAAATAAAAAAAAAGTGACTTAGTTACGAGTGATATTTTATTAAAAAATTTGAAAATAATGTTAATGGAAAGAAATAATATATATTAAAGAATTTACTAGACATTTGTTTAAATGAATAATACTGAGATGTATTAATAATGAGAGGATAATTAAACTAAGATTAAAATTATTTTTCAAGCGTACAGTTGTATACATGTCGACCTATCTTTATTTCGTTTTGGCATTTTAGGGATAAGTCAAAGTTATATCGGATTATCATCACCTAAAATCCAGTCGATGATCACCTTTAATACTTTAAGATAGACGCCGAGATCTATAATGCATATTCGCGTCTCTGCATTTTAACTTAGCACGACTTAAAGAAGGTCCACCCTTGAGGCTTGCAAATACAAAGGTTTATCTCATTTTTATTTTTAATAGTCTTAGACTGGATTCTAAGACTATTAAAAATAAAAGTCTTCGATTAGGTCTGGATAAACTACGTATCATATAGTTTTATGTGAACAATACCACATTTTATAATAACTCAGTATTCTTTATTATCATTATTATCATCACAAGGATCTTTATATCGATAGCCCTTTCCATTGCCTTCTCAGTAACTTCTTATATTGAGCAGCCTCCTTAACGCTGCCTAGCCGAAGTATATTCCTCGAGTTACCTCTTTTTATGAGCTGGACGTACCAAGCTGGACTATTTGCCTCAGCCAGACGTATTTGTCTACAATTTCCAAAGTTTTTTCCCCGGAGACGGCAATGCAATACACGAATCAAAAATAATCTTCGTATTTTCCAAGTTCTTTTTTAGATCCACGTAGTAAAACGCTTCATAAGAATCATTGAGAATTTTACCAAGCTGTTCCATTCAGTATTAAATCACGAATTCTCTAATACCTCATACTATCAGTTCAAAATGAAACTAAGATACCACTGTAACAAAAGTATCTGTAAAAACGTAACTCTCGGAGTATAAACTTAATAAAAACACTCAAGACAGCACCAGGATTGCGATTCTCAATGATTTGCACTCATTAAGCTTGAGTCTAGACAGAAAATACCTCTTACATTGCGCAATTCATCAGGCGACAAATTACTCGCGCTATTGTTTACGCCGGGATCGCGCAGGACTGTCAGCGAGATATCCGTTTAAACGGTCCTTTTTAATTCAACTGTTTTGTTTTCTTTATATCCCTGTTTCGCGATTATTTACCACATAAACCCATTGTGGAAATAATGCAGAATCCAATTAAAACCCGACAAATGCATTTCACGTTGATCGTGTTCTTCACATAATTATATACACATGATATGTGCGAGGGATCAAGGATTCATTCACAATTAAGACTACCTGTTTAATAAGCCGTGCTTTTATTTAAAAAATAAAATTAAGTAGGCATTCTTCGCATGTACTCTGTTCTTAATCTAAATAGGTAATATTGTTTTTTGAATTTTAGTGCTTAATAGGCATACTCCCTTTGTTTCTACTATATATATATATATATCTTATCAAAAATCATAGATTCTAAAACTAGAAAAGTTGAATACTACTGTCAAAGATGTGATGTCTTAGGATAATTTAAATGTTGGGTCTGTTAATGGTTTTTCGATAACACCACTATCCACTTTTTTTTTCTAACGAAGCGCCGATACGAGCGAGACATTCACCTGATGTCCATAACAAAGTGGCGCAAGAGAGAATAATATATACAGCATCACATTGTGCTCGTCGCCTTGAGAGATTAAGTATCATTATCCCAGTTATTTCACTGGCTATAATGCACTTCATACTGGAACATAGTAATGTTTGCACACTACTTTCTGGGGCGGAAACGGAAAGTACGGTGTACTTATCTAGTCTTCAGCGACAGAGATTTAATAATCACCAAAGAAAAAGATGTTTCTTTATGTCTATGATGTTTATATAGTCAAAGAGAAACCTAATGATATTTAACAATCAAAGAGAGCCTAAATTTTCCATTAAATCTTTTTTATATATATTAGGTATTGGTGGGTTTAGGATTTGATATATATTAGGGTTGTCCCTTTATCTTGACTTGTGTTGGTATAGAGTGCATATTCCGTCTTCAAACTTTAAGAAGATGATTAGCATGAATCAGATTTTTTAGTTTTATACAAACGTTGATTTAAGACGATTTCATTATGAATATTATAATATGAATTTGTGTTATTTTAAAAATCATGGAAGTTCATCAAATATTTACAATTTCGGTAGCATTTGTCTTTAAGTATTTTTTTCTTCACTGATTCATTTAATAAATTTATAAAATTTAAAAAAAAATTTAATTATGATTAAGAAAAAAGTATTATACTCGTAAATCCAATTACAGTATTTTCTAAATAAACGCGAATATATCGCTTTGAAGTTTTTACTGCCGTTATGAGTTCTATTACTCGTTTTAATAATATTAGCTAAAAATCTCATTATAGCAAATTCAAAGTTATATATGTAATGATATGAAATATATAATACGGTCCATTAAATAAATTATTTGTATCTGAAACTCTGACGAAAATTTTTTGAAATTATAATAAATAAATTACTTTGCGCAACAACATAACCTTATAAATTTTCCTTAACTTTGTTACATGAAAACAGAAAAAGGCCTGAATTGCCGACGAATTTCATAGTGAGTGAATATTTTCACTCGGGGGTTCGTCCACTTGATGGATTACAGAAACTTTCGCCTTGACGGTAATAGATTTCTTGTGTGTCAACTGGGGGATGTTATTACTAACATGAAATGCAGTTTTTAAAGCTGCACTGTGCGATATGAACGAAGGGGGGATGGAGCGAATAGTGCTAAATGACTCGGACCGTTTAGTCACAATATTTATTTTGCTTATGTGACTTGCCAAAATTAGTAGTTTGTTTAACGTGACTTTTCGTTTACCTAAATGAAAAATCTACTTGATTAATGATACAGTTTTTACTTATTTAAAGCTACCATGTATATATAACAGTTTTCGCTGGGACAGAAGTATTACTTGTTCATAGTAGGTCTCACCTTGACAGTCAGTATATATTGTTATTACGAATATAATTCATTTCAAATTAATTTATTACAAAGGAAAAATTATATTAGGCTTTTGTAACTACAGTCAATGTTTTACTCAAGTAGTGACTTAACTTTTTAAATGCATAGAAAGCATATTGGAAATTATAAATAGATACACATCCGTTTGAGTATATAGTACATAGCAACTCATGTATCCGGATATCCAAAGGCAAAATTAATCTTTTCTCTTTGTCTAGGCCTTAGATTTATCCTTTTCAATATTTTTTTAAGGATTAACTTTATTGTACCCTTTCCAACAAATCAGGAGTTATTATAAAAGCTAAATGTTTTATCGGAAATTAATAGATGGTAAATGAATGGACAGGAAAATTTTGACTTAAAGTTAAGAGTAAATAGGCTTCTTTTAAACTAGAGAGCTATACCATCCAGGTTAAAATTCTGCTTTCCATCAGGTGGGATCGTAATCAAGTACTAGGCTATATAATATTAAAAAAATTAAAAATCCTATAAATTAGATTATTCGTACGATTATAAGTACATATTTTTACAGAAAAAAATTTCATATAACAATTTAATATCACGCCATACTACGAGCTCCTTTCTTTTATTATAAAAGCTTCGCATATTTTATAGTAACTAGTTATATGTATGTAACTAGTCTGACCATAATAACTTCTTTTTTCAACTTTTTAATTATTTTGAATTTGGAACACTTTTGTTATTTAAAAAACGTTTTTCGATTTTACGCAGTTTCACATATTTTTTCGTGTTCGTTATCAAATTACAATTTGTAATTGGGTGTTAAAGAAAATAGTATTGCAGTGATCGCCTTGCACAAAGAGGATATGAAACCGTCGGTCATATTCCAGACACTTCAAAAGCTTTGTATCAGCCGTATGTTCGTATATCGCACTATCGACAGATACAATAACACTTCCTCTGTCGAAGACCGGGAAAGATCTGTTAATGCTGTTAAAGCCAAAGGTGGTCGAAACCCCATAACGAGGCAAAATTTCTTATCGCGAGAAATGAAGACTACCGCTAGGACTCAGTCGCGTATTATAAAACAAGACCGGAAGCTTGGTGCTTATCGTCGATATACAGGACATGCCCTAAATCGATCTTTCAATTAAAGAGAGTGGATCGATCAAAACGCCTTCTATCGCGATACAACAGCAGGTGAAACGCACAAAAATATCCTCTTTACCGATGGAAACATTTTCACAATTGAAGAAGACTACAATAAGCAAAATGATAAAGTGTACGCTCACAGTTTTAAAGAAACTCCTCAAGTGTAACGTAGTCATCATCCTAGGTCAGTGATGGTTTGGTAGGGCGTATCTTACCATGGAATCACAAAACTACATTTTTGTGAAAAAGGAGTGAAAACTTTAGCCAATGTGTATAGGATACAGTCTTGGATCATATTGTGAAACCTCTCAGAAATACCCTTTTTTTAAATATACCGTGGACTTTCCAACAGAACTCTGCACCTGATCACAGGGTACGAACTACCCAAGCCTGGCTTAAAAGCAACGTTACGGACTTTATAAGAGCTGAAGACTGACCCTCATCTAGCCCAGACCTCAACTCTTTAGACTTCAAATTATGGTCAGTTTTAGAGGACATGGCCTGCTCTGAACGACACGGCGACATTGAGTCCCTCAAAAAAATCTTTGGAGCAAGCAGTGGCGGAGGTGGAAATTTCCCTTGGAAACAGTGCGTAAATCCATAGATTCGTGGACAAACAGATTAAAGGCCTGTATAAAAGCCAAAGGTGGCCATTTATAACAGAATGTTTTTTTTTATTTTTTGCTGAGACTAATAAATATGTAGGTATAAATTTAAATAATATTACAATACTTCATAAAAAAAAAATTTATATTCATTTGTAACAGGTACTTATGGCCGGACTAGGTATATATATGCATAAAGTAGATGTTATGTTGTGAATGAGATGTTTGTGTAAAAGTCAGGACAACCACGTCGGTTACATTAAATCATATCGATTTACTGGATGCCTGGAAATTGTTTTGACCGACAACACCTCTAATATATTTATTTCCTTTTCATTACATGTTCCTCTTATGGTATAGAAATAAATAAATAACATAACATTTCTAGTTCTGGTCGCCGTTAAAGCCTGCTGTACATTATCTCGAAGATCGGAACGCCTACGGCTGTCAAACGTTGGAAATAAATATGTTATTACAAATGCTCACACCAGCCTACATCAGATAACGGCTAATCTCCATTACAATTAAAAAAGTTTCGAGTTCAAAACCTTCGGTCGGCATGATATTTGAAATATCGACGGCATACTTAGCGGGCTGCGTGATACAGCGAAACTTACACTTTTGGTGGCCGGACAATAAATAATAAATGTTGTGGAATGGATATCGTTTTGCTCAGATATAATAGGATATTATACGGACGGTTGAACGTGGAGCTTGTCAATATTATTCACGTGCAATGCTTAGCTTAGCCCTATCCCAATATTATTGTGTTTATCTGAACTTTATGCGTTCTCAACGATAAAAATTGTCTTCATGTTTCTAAACATAATATAAAAATAACGAATTTTACTATTTTTTTTTATTCGACGAAGTGACGAAATAAGCAAGCCGATGATGGTAAGTGATAAGCCTGCCAACAACGTGGCGCTACTTAGAATGAAATACATAGCACCACATTGGGCTCTTCTCCTTGAGACGTAAGATGTTGAGTCTCGTTACCCCCGTTATTACATTAGCTACAGCGCCCTTTAAACCGAAACATTTTGGAGAGTATGCGATGGAATTAAATGACATAATTCTTAAATCTCTTTTCCCCTTTTCACCACTGGACGACTGGGCGCACGGCGAGTCTCCATCCATATATTGTGGACATCCTCAGTCTTCGAACAAAGAGGTTCAGCTCCTCGTTCTTCGTGAGAACACCAAAGGAATGGAACAACTTGCCGGCGTCGGTGTTCCCGTCCAAATATGACGAGGGTGTCTTTTAGGATAAAGTGAATGGGGTGCTACTCATTAGGTTAGTGCGCCTTACCTTAAAGATAATCCGATAAACATATATTATTCCAAAGTTTTTTTAAAAATTTTTGTCTTAATCAGAATAAAATGAGAAACCGCTCCTCTTGTTTTCTATTCAATATTGCGTGAAAGATACCAATAAATTTCGTATTTATTTCGCTAAGAATCAATTAGAAAATATTGTTTTTGCATATTAATTATAATACGAAATATTTCTATTACTTGTTAGTTATTTTTATTGTTTTTTTAGTATGTAATTTGTATGGGTTTCAAAGCTTTTATTACATCGCAATCAGATATTTATATGCGATAACAATACATTACGATTTGTAGAATATCTATATGCGTCATTTATTTTCTTTACATTTGTGATGTTTTGTTTATGAACAACATTCATGTTTTTAATAATAAGCTTTAATAAGCTCAACAAACAATAAAAGCACAGACCTTCCCTAATAACAAATCTCCCCTTTGAAAAAAAAAAATTCGTAAAAATTTTCCCCTTTGTTTGCAACCAGGAAAATGAGCGGCTGCACGCGTTAACATTCATCGGCGTTGAAATAAAACCCAAAGTGTATGGATGAAGTGTATTTTTCTTTCATTTCATAAACGAGACAATGGAATGCACAATTATGGGGAAAATTTCCATTCACTGCTAGAATTTTTTCCGCAGTCTTCCGGCGGAGACGAATCTCGAATCCGCTTCATTAAACTCCGAATTATCAACACGCTCCATGCAGATGCAGGCGAAAGTAACGATTAACTTCTGAAAGGGAAAGCCCATATTTTTTTACAGAAAAGCAACATAAACTCTATTCATAGAAGAAAAGGCACTTTTTCGAACAACACTACCGCGGTTTGCTTGCAAATAATCAGAAAATAACTTTGCAGTTGCGTTGACGGAAACCTGTCTCCATTTGCTAATATAGTCCCTACAGTTATTAAAATAGTGTAGATTATTCTAAAAATTCACGATTTTAAAAGTTTGCAGAATTAAAACGAAACATCACCCTCAATCTAGCACCTAACCCTCATGCCGTGTGTTTAATTGTTTTGATTTCGTATTGTAAAAATATTGGGGGTGAATATTAAAAATGTAACGGAGCTCGTAAATATTTATGAAGAAATACATTAACGTATTTTCATGAAAATGCAGCACTTAAACTCAATGTACGTACAGAGACAGAATTTTGAGTGTTTTATTGAAAAACACGAAATTTCACATAATTTTTCAATTGGAATTTAAAAAAAAATCATTAGTAGTTGATGTCAATAGTTTCAGCTTAAAACTGACTGTAGTTTTTTTCTAATTATCTTTCCCAGTCTTTCTTCTGACTTTTAAATTCAGAAGCAGTTATTGCCTACGAGCCTTACATCCTACCTTTGTCCCCTTTATAAACGTAGTAAGGTATATCTGCAGATACATTTAACTATGATTAAGAAAAATGTTGCAAGGAAGACGAGATGTTGTCTTCGGTCGCTGTACTCTTTTCTCTTACGAAAGAATTAACTACTTTAAAATATTTTTACTTCGTTAACTGATCCGTAATATTACAATCCGATTATAGTGGTTAATCTATGTTCACTTTTAAACTTGACAGTAGAACGGCATTATAGACGACAATGCATTGCGATTGGAAGATAAATATTGAAATATATGTAAAACTTTGCCTTAGAAAAACTTTCCATTTTTGTAGTGAGAAAATCCTATGTAAGATAGTCTACCCTTAATAAGCCAACGAGAGGGTTATACCGAACTTTTACCAGCTAAAACTTCGCCCACTCTAGAGAACTGCCTTTTAACGTGACTACGTACACCAGTACGATTTTTTCCACCACAACTTTAAAATTATTACGTTGTGTTTTATTTACATATGTTAGTAATAGGAAAATTTTAATATATTAATGAAATAAATGAAAGTGTTTTCAGATTAATTTTCTTTAATAACCTTTTCACTCTTATTACTGTAATTTCATTTATAAAACAAAACTTACGATGTTTAACGATTACTGGTGGTAGGTCTCTATTGCCGAAGACAATTTAGTTAGGTACCAACGTAGCGCCTATTTCTGTCGCCAAACAGTAGTGTCAAAAATTACTGTGTTCCGGTTGCAAGGGCTATAGCTAGTGTGATTGCTAGGGTAATGAGACTCAATATTTTATGTCTCAGGCGACGAGAGAAATATATATCCTAACGAGTGCCACGTTGTTACAGGCAGACATAACAGTTACCATTAAGTGAACATCTACTCGTCTCGTTGCTTAATTAAAAAAAAGTCATTTTATAGACGGCATTGCTTCTATAAGTAATTAAAATACTTCTGTTCTATACTTCAAAAACTTAAACAAGTTTCAAAATCTTAAAAGTTTTATGTTAAACACGGGTAGTTAGTAATTTATAATATATTCATAATGTTGTCGTCGGAATGTTGAACTATTTGAAAAAAATCACATTTTTTTATATCAATCATATTGATGAAATAACATGATATGATTAGTAGAGAATACTTCTACATTTATATTTTATTAACTAAACTAAAAACCTATATGTTTATCACTAAAATAACTCGATTCTTTTTTATCATGTAAGATTGGAATCCGTTGTCAACCTTGGTCATCTCCAGAGATTTGTAGTAATAAAGTAAAACTTGTTACAAACACACTCACACTCCTGAACGAGTTTGGTCGTGGTTGATTTTAACCAAATTAAAGATTAATTAGGTTCCTTACTTCAAAGTTTCTTATATTATTTATAAATGTGACTTTAACCCAAGACTGGTAAAGCAACCTTTGACCTTCCAGTTGTGACATTTAAACTTCTAATGGAAAGGGAGTCTTGAAAATTTATTTTAAACTAATTCTCTATTCTAAGTATCTATACGCAGTTTATGTTTTAATAAAACTTACGAACAAATTGAGGAGAGTTTTCTTTTAATATATTTCAAAAGAAGTAAAGGTAGTAAAACAATTAATTAGCTATTACTTACTTATCAACGGGATAACGGACATAAGCCGTCCTCAAGGATCCCCACGCCGATCGGTTCTGTTCTGTTCTGACTTCCAACGACCTTCATCAGATTGTCGGTCTACCTACCCGGTACACGGTCGCATTTCGAGGACCATGCCACCCCATCGGCCGTCAGTCCTTCGAGCGATGTGTCCTGCCTACTGCCTCTATGACCTCCGCCTATATGACCTTAGTTCTCTTGCGGATGTTCTTATTTTTGATTCGATTACGCAGAAAAACCCCAAGCATAGCCCTTTCCATTGCTTTCTGTGCAACTTCAACTTATTATAAATATTCAAATCTAAACAAACGATTACTAGAACTATCGTGCAATGAAACTACATCACAATCCGACAATGCCCGGCTCCGGGTGTCTCTTTTGAAAAATGTTCATTCCATTTTAACCTGTGCTTTTTTTACTCTTTCTCCTAAAACAATATTCATTGGGGCCGTGTCTGCGTGTGGATGGCGAGCGGAGGAAACCCTGCAACGAAACGTAGTAAAGTAAATAGAGCTTAAGTCCAGTGCACACACTGACGTAGTATAATAATTTCTGTTTATTATTATGAATCTGATAGAAATCATCTTTCTAATTAACATTTCATTATAAAATACAAATCGGAAGCGCCTGAGTCTTTTTATTCTATTTGTTATCTTGTCTTTTTTTTAATAGCAAAATATTAAGAAAATACACATTTCAAATGTATATTTTTTTTACTTCACGAAGGGATGAAACAAGCAAGACGTTCACGTGATTGCAAATAAAACGCTTGCCTATAACAATGTGACACTAGTTTGAATTAAACTGCACCACATTGATCTCATGACCTTGAGACGTAAGTATTTAAATCTTGTTACATCAGTAATTTCACTAGCTGAAGCACCTTTCGAACCGGAACACAGTAACGATTTCACACTACTGTTTAACGACAGAAATAGGTGCTGCGGTGGTACCTATCTACACGGTCTTCGGAAAAAATGAAACATAGTTCATATTAATCTCCATAAGCACGAAAGTATATAGCGATAACTATAACATCATCATTTCAACCCATGGATGTCCACTGCTGGACATAGGTCTCTTGTAATGTATTCCACAAACCACGGATTCAAATAGCGTAAGACCGTGGTTTGAACATTAATAATTATATTGATAAATAAACTTAATTAAACTTCGCAGAGTAGTATCATATTAAGATAAGTCGCTAACAAGTGTTTTCTTTGACTCTTAACGTTTATTGTGGGGCCACAACGTTGGAATCTAAACTTACATTATAGCCTTTTCTTTTCAGTGTTGTTTATTCTGATTGGTCCTGAAAGTGAAGTAAGAGAAGAGAGAGAGATGTATAGGAACATTTCTGGTGCTTGACCGTGAGCAGTTTTCCGTATTATTATATTCGTAAGATATTTTAAAATATATCAAAGTGATTCAGTGAGACGATTGGGTTTTAACCGTAAGACCGTTAAAAAGTATAGTTTTTAGTACGTGTTTAATTAAAAACGGAGTGTGTACATGGAGCTTTACACGGGTGAATTTTTGACAAATTGAAGTGTGATAGAGGTCTCTACCATTGTTTCATTCATTTTTATTCGTGTAACTTGATTCCGCTATTTGTACAACGTTCGTTAGCGCTCCTCTGAACGTTGATTTGTGATTTATGCTTACTGTGTGGAACGCGCTGCAAATACACCACGCGGCTGGTACTCAGATACTCCTGGCGATATTGCACCGTGAAATATCAACTCCAAATGGCACTTCGATTGTTAGACTTGTACCATCAGCCGCCAACAGACGTTCACTGCTGGACATAGGCCTTTCCGAAAGATCTCCACAGAGATATTTAAGGTGAATTGGGCGTCAGCCCGCCACGCTGGCTAAGTGCGGGTTGGTGAGTGGTCAGAGCCTCGTCTGTTATTCAGCATTACACACCGCATGCAAATGAATTTAAGTTAGGTTCCGTAAGATGTTGTGCGAAACCCCTAGATTTTTATATACGTATGTATTTGAAAGGGTACTAAAGTTTTATGAAATTACGAACATATATTCCAATTATATGATATGACATATTATATTCTTAAACGATGTAATTTCTTATAAGCTTCTGATAGTTCCTGTTTATATAAACACCCTTCCTAATTAGTTATTGATGAAAAAATATTATGATTTTCATTAATGCAGATGAAAACAGGTCGTAAATGGTAAATAGATACTAGTGTGTAACTTGAAATCAATGTGGTATTTGCTGGTAAGGATGTGCGGTCTACAACAATGCTCCAGGTGTCTTTGCCCAGTCACGACTACTGGTGGTAGGTCGTTATTATCGGAGACCGTCTAGGTAGATACCATAGCAGTGCCTACATCTGCCGCCAAATAGTAGTGTGTAAACATTACTGTGTTTAAAGGGCGCCGTAACTTGACTCAACATCTTATAATTCAAGGCGACGAGCCCAATGTGGAGCTCGTGTATAACACCTTAACTAGCGCCACGTTGTTATGGGCAGGCGTATCATTTACCATCAGATGAACATCCTGCTCGTTTCGTCGCTTAGTATAAAAGAAAAAAAAATTCAACTACCTACTGCGTCTGTCAAATGGAAATGCAGTAACGTCTACATTGCTGACGGCAGAGATAAGCGCTAGACATCCTAGCAACAAAGACCTGCTACGAAAACGCACAAATGGATATCGACACTATTGTCAAAGAATTCATTCCATCTTGTCAACGGCACAAGCAGGATTGGAAAAAAAACGATTCGAGTTAATAATTACTTCAAAGCTCGTAATGAAAAGGTGGGGTAAAAATTAACTTAACCAAAGTTGCGTGTACTTTGCATGAATAAAACAGGATTGAAAGCGGTACCGCTTTGTAAACACATTAAAAATACAGTCGGCGAGCAGTCGGCGTGCCCTTAACAAATTAAAAAGGGACGGCTTAACCGTATAAATCATATGCAAACGTTCTAATTACTCAAAAATCACATTTACAACCGTACAACTGTGGACAGGTTATGCTCATTAAGCCCCATATGGGGTCGGTTACAGCAGTCCTAACACAAACTGGAAAAGCCAACTTGAACGTTTGCTTTCGCGTTTTAAAATTCACACATGTAGGAAAATTTATGGCGTAATACTACCTCAGCGTTTATTTTACGCCGACTACATGTAACTTTTAGGGGTTTTACACTTAAATAAATTAATATTATTTTTATTATTACTTTACAAAAATAAGGCTGATAATGAGCGGAATTACTGATTTATAGAAACGTATCTTCTCAGATTTAAAAATGATAAAATTCAGTTCATATGAATCTATATAGGTCTTGTAGATTTTATTTAAAATATTTTTCATTTATTTTACTACTTATTTAAACTATATATCGATAAATACTAATAACTAATTATAATAAACAACAATAAAGGAAAAAACATAAATCCGCCATATAACAAATTCAGCAGTGGACGTCTATCGGTTGATGATGATAACAGATGTACTTTCTTTTTCATAAATAAACAAATAATTCTATTTTCATACTGCTGATACTCTAAACCATTTTTAACAAGGAATAAGAGAATTCCATAACCCACCATTATGACTAAGTACGAACTAACGGATTCCGCATGACCTTTAACCCCATGTTCTTTCAAGATGTTTTCCTACATCTGCTGAAGTTTAAGCAATTATGCAACGTATTTATATAAAGCAAAATTATAATTCTGTTAGGTTTTCTATACATAAATTCATAACTATGATTATATTCAAAAATATATTTCATAAGGCAAATAACAGGTACCATTTTGAAAAAAAAAACACTGCAAAATAAATAACCTCTGACGAGTAAAATCTACAACGTTCATAACGGGATTACGTTAAATAGGAAACTATTATCAACCAGTTACTATTATACTATAGCACAGTAAAGTATCGTAGATATAACACCTCGCGTTTCTAAACACAATAAACGAAATGTAGTTGGTGCGATCGCAAAAATGTCGCGTTTTACTTCGCTGTGTGTTTTAAAAAGAAAATAATTTCAGGAGTTTTGATTATGAGATACGAGCTGACGGAGTCATCAATAACGTTTTAATAACCAACGGCGATGATGGCCCGTTCGCACGCGACGTTCTTGTAAAACTACAAGGCCATGCAAATTATTCTGAACTTTAGTTACTTAACTCTAGAAAATTCATACCGTTAATGGACCCCTACTGCCCTATTACGTGTCACGTGACCATAAAATGTCCACAAATTTAAGAACAACTTGTTTATAGAACGTAATATTTCTACCGGCGGTAGGTCTCTCTTGCCGGAGACCGTCTAACTAGTGTAATCATTATCATGTTCCGGTTTAAATAGCTTTCTCACTATTGAAATTAATGGGGTAACGAGACTTAAGATCTTAGTGTTAAGGTACCGAGCAAGCACGTGACGCAGTGTTTATCATCTTAACGAGCTCCATATTGTTAAATGTGTATGTCTGGATAAATAAAATCTAGCGCCACGATATGAGTGGGCGCATCTCTTACCATCACGTGAACTTCGCGCTCGTCGAATAAAAAAAAACTTTGCAGACTGACTTTAACAATAAACTATTGACGATTATGCGATTATAGAAATCGCATTATAATGAAGTTATGAATTTGAGTTAAAAAAAATGCATAGCTTCCATGGTCTCAGATCTCTGGCAATAAAAACATACATATTTGTAATAAATAACATAAATTCTTTACAGAAGTTTATGTATTTAATTATATCATATAAATCATGTGAGTGAATGTTACTGTGTATAGAAGATGTGACGTACATGATATTCTGTAAGGCGTGGTATTAATAGCAGCGCTTACGAGGAATGATTGAACGATTATAAGCGATGGTCAGAATACCGATAGTAATCTCGACACTCCCAGGCTTACACAAAGGAACATTAGTATTAGTGATGAGATATATCTCTCGCGACTAATATCCCATTTGTATTGGACTTCCTAACGTTATAGTGGATATATATATATATATATACAAATAAAATCACACTAACAAAAAACGCTTCTCAGTGTATTTTCTTGATTCACAACTTCCATGTCCAAGTCGGCACGGGTTAAGATAACAATATAAAGATGAAATATCTTATTCATTATATTATCGCAACTCACTATATCCTTTAGATATTTTATTGATAAAATTAAAGTATGGAAGTGAGATAAGAATTGATATTCAAATTGAATACCTTTGACATTTTCAGATTATAAACATCGCCGAAGCCGCAGTGCTGGCATGTGGAATTAAAGGACAAAGAAAATATTAACGTGGATGTGCTTACTTCATAATATATTTTCTTTAATTCACGAAGCGATGATATTAGCATGAAATTCATCTGATGGTATGTGATGTGAATGCCCAGCACAATATTTTGCTACTTAGAATTATAATCGCAACAAAACATTGGACTTTTCGCTTTAAAGCACAACATATCAAGTCTCATTATTCCACTAACTTAACTAGCTATAGCCATTTGCAAACTGTAACACAGTAATAATTGCACATTACTATCTGGAAGCAGAAATAGGTACTACGAATTATCGTAGTATTAACTTACCAAGACTGTGTTCAGAAACAAACCCATGATATCATTATCATCAGCCGATGGACATTCACGGCTGGACATAGGCCTCCCTCAAAGATCTCTTTAGAGTTCATTGAGGGGAACTGGGTCTTAGCCCACAACGCTGGCCCAATGTGGGTTGGTGAAAAGTAAGAGGTGCACCGCGTGCAGATGAGGTTGACTTAGAATCCGTGAAATATTGGGCGGCACCTCTTACACCCCTATGACACAAAAATAAATAAATGAAACTGTATAAGGATCTTTAAGACAATATATCTTTATCAGTATAATATGTTATAACTTTTATTTATACATATAATCTTACTTTTCATAATATCAGTTCCGTTTCCGTTTTAATTAGTATCCCAAATGCATGTATTGCTTTGGCAACTTACTATAGCATAGTAGTAGAATACAGTAATTAATTTGTTCCGGTTTGAAGGGCTGTAGCTATTAAAACTAACTAGGTTGTTAGTTACTAGCTTATGTATGAAATTGTTTACTTTTTTTATGGGACCACATTTGATGGAGCTGAGATAACGGCAGAGATTTTATCTACTGGAACTGTAGTATTGTGTTTCAATTGTTAACATACAGTTAACTATATAGTTTGATAGGACATCTTCTAGTACATCTCATCTTACCCAACGTTAGCCACTAAAAATGTATCCATGCATCAAGCCTGACTTTTGTTCATTAGGGTTTAAAAATAGCTGAAATAGCGTATCCACTCAGTTCTTACGAACTTTATGAATTATCACAGCAATGCACTTACGATCTGGCTGTCTCCGAGCGTCGTGCTATCTTTATCCAATTTGTTACCCTTATCAAGAATTAAATGCGTTTTAGGCCTTCGCTGGTAAGTTTTTATTTTTATTAATTACAATACATGCGACTGAATGTGCCGACCGGGCATCGAACAGGTGATAGCTTTTTATGATATCCATTTATCGGACATCTATTAATTTGTTCCTTGGGCCATGTCTGATAGCACGTGAAACGGACGTGTCCTAATGAATCAGCGTATTCGTTGAAATGCAAGGAGAAAGCAAGGTCGATATTAATATGTATTTCATTAAGAAAGTTGATATGTTAAAATTAGGTGTTATCAAGGAGAATTGCTTGAAAACCGCTATCGCAGATTAAACAGTGTATGTTTTATAAATGCTTTTTACTAACATTACAATTGTTTCCTGAAATAATATATATATTAATGTATCAAATTAAACTGAAAAGGTATTATTACAGCAGGGCTGCCTTATAGTACATATTCGACGAACCATTAAGACAGAAAGAGAATTTCGTTATAAGGCATTAATATATTTAATTATTATACAATGGTAAAAACATATTGAATTATAACATAAATCCGCGTATTTTTTATAATAAAATTACATTATAAGAATACCTTTGTTAATGATATAATGTAACACTACTTAGCTGTGATAAAGATATGGGGCCTCCGGTGGGTAAAATTGATAAAAGGTGTTTTTTAAAGGAAACATTTTTTTTTATTGAATATACAATGATGTAGATGTGTTTGGAGAGAAATCCATATAAACAAATTTAATTTAGCGAAGATTTAAGATACTCTTGAAGATTTCTGAAACGCTCCTCTACTTACAAATATGTAAGTATTCCTTCGTATATTGTGAGGACGCGATACTCGGTATTCTCCACTTTATGCAAAACTTACTTTAATAAGAAAGGGACATCGTAAAGAATCGTATATAACGCTCCATTTAACGTCTCGTCTGCTAGTCCAATATTACTATCGCATAAAATACTGCCTTAGATAAACATGAACGCAGAGAGAAAACTTTTCCAAACGAATGATCTACAAGATTTCTTTTAAACATTGCAACTAGAAATTGTCAATCGTTATTTAGCTATCTTAATACTTAACTTATATTTTAAGCTGGGTGGGATGCCTGGGGTTGTGGTATGTTTAGAGGTGCAGGGGTTCCCGCACAACAACTCACGTGATCCAAGCCAATCTTACCTGCTCGTGGTGCACCCTATTACTCATCAAACGTGGCTCTGACTCCTACCCACCGGCAATGGGCCAGCGTTGTGAGAAATTGCCAAAATCCCCCCATATTGATCCTTACCCGATCGATTTAGGAATCTTTGGGAGAGGCCTACGTCTAGCGGACTGGTCTGGATCTATTGGCTGATGATGATGATATCTTAAGTTTGTTTTATATATAAAATAACTACAAAAGAAAGTGCTGAACACAGTGTTTTATTTTGCATTTAGTTTATTTTAGTTAACTATTTATTTAACTATCTGTTTACATTCTTATACCACAATTTAGATATATTAAGTTCACTTTTATTTTTACAAAGTTCATTTATAATTAAACTTAGAGCTAAGACACTACAAAAGTAATTAAAAGTAAAATTTTAAGTAGAAAATATGTTACAATAGACCTTACAGTAGCAATTAACTTAACTGACTGCTTTTATTTTACTTTTTGTACACTAACCAATAAAGTGCATTCTACGTAAACCAATATTAATCGGTTGTGTATATCCGGTGAACAAAACAAAAAAAAAGTTTATTGTCCTACATATGCTTAGACTGAAATTCATAACAAGTGCCTTTGCTTAGCTTAAAATATATCTACTTGATTTTACTGGTTGCCGGAGATAGTATAGGTAGGTACCACCGCAGCTCCTATTTCTGGCGACAAATAGTAGTGTGTAAACATTACTGTATTCCAGTTCGAAAGGTGCTGTAGCTAGTGAAATTACTGAAGTAACAAAACTTAATATCTTACTAATGGCGACGAGCGCAATGAGGAATAATGCTTATAACTTACCATCAAGTGAATGTTTTATTCGTCACATCGCTTCATTGAATAAAAAAAAAACTGCATTATATAATCTTTTGAGAACAAATTTAATCAGTCATTAGGCTAACAATCATAAATTTGTACTGATGATGTTCATTTTAATGAAGTTTCGGAGTAAGGAGTAGGAGTATTTATAAAAGTAGAAAACGATTAATTAGAGGTGAGGTAGCAGGAGCCCATATATATCAACTGTGCAAAGCAAGCTACTTAAAAAAAATTACTCATAAGGTCTCCAGATAATAAACACACCCTATTATAACTGTTGCATTAAACATCCTACGTGGAGTAATATGGTATAAAAATATTCACCCCTCATATAATTTTCCAAGATAATAAAAACATAAACAAAGAGGGAAAGGAAATATACACCTTCGTAATGTAGTAGATTAGAAATTAAACAATGTAAGTTACTTTAAAAAATTAATTAGGTTTAATATAAGTGATTTTTATCGGATAGCTAATTATTACTACGAAAACTAATATTTGAAACAACTTTTTCATTTCACAGTACTAAAAGATTTATCTGCGTTAAATATTAAAAGAAATCTTCGTCGAAACGATCTATTTTAATTTATCCTGACACTACCAGGAATGGATACCTTGATCGATGTTAGCAGAAAATGAATATTTAATATTTAGATATATTTAAAATGTAGTAAGCTAATAAAGTTTCCTATAAAATTAATAGAGTAAAAGCAAAATGTGCAGACTCCACTAAAAAATTGATCTAATATTTCCAACGCCAAAGCGAAATGTCATTACGTCAAACCAAGTCACTTTACACCTTAATGGATTTCGATTTCTCGCCATGAGACAGTTTCCACGTCACTTAACTTGACTTCCGCCGTAATCGATATTTTTTTGACCTGAATGTGTTGAAAAACTTCAGATAGGGATATCCGAGAGGGACGGTACTGTAGTGTCACTTGGGTGTTTCTGTTGAAGCCATAAAAAGTACAACAGCAAAAGATTTAGTTTCAATTTTATTTTTACTCTTTACTTACCTTTCAACTCAAAAATAAACTATAAATTTTCATATCATCATCAGCAAGTAAACAGCTGATAAACGTCTACAGCTGGACACAGATTTCTCCCAATGATCACCGATCGGTCTTGCGTGGTTCATATATAACAGAGTAAGTCTCAATACTTTACTGGTCTCTATTGCCGGAGACCGTCTAGCTAGTTACCACTGCAACTTCTATTTCTGCCACTAAACAGTAGCTAGTGTATTTACTGTTGTAATGATACTTAACATCTTGTCTCCAAGCGACGAGGGCAACGTGGTGCTGGTTGTATCGTCATAATCGCCGCCAAGTTGTATGCAGACGCATCACTTACAATCCGGTAAAGGTCAATTTCGTCTCGTCGTCAAATAAAAAAATTGTATAAGACTTATTTACTTTATGAGATGAAGATAATAAATCAACAAAGCCCATTTTACATTTGTAAGAAATACTGAACCCAGGACCTATATATGTACAGTCAAGTTTGTTAAACCGTACAACACAACAATGCAGTTGACCGATCAGTTATATGACTTTTTCACCAACTCCACTGGACGCAGGAAATAAACCTGGAATCTGTCATAAGATCAATGATTAGAACATTCGCTACCAAAGAAAAGGTTATAGCAAAATGATTGTTTTTTCCTTAAGCTGATTGATTACATATAAGTTTATACTGAAAAAAATATTGCGTCCGTTCTGTCCCATACAGCCGTAATGGGCGGATCAACTGGGTTTTAAGCGTATTCAAAGGGTGGGGCTCATACCACCACACCTTTATTTATTCTCATACATAAATTATTCAGTACCGTAACGATATAATGCGATGTAAGCTAAGATAGTAACAAATTTGAATTTAATTCCCCGGGCTTTTTTAACGGATGTATAAATATTTGTGTTCTCTTTCGGGACTTTTGTACGTTTCCTGATGTTCGCTAACACAACACGTGACACGCCATATGGTTCCTTCTTACTTTGATTCTTCCTTCTGTGTTATTTCCATATAAAATTCGATTAAGATTCATCCGGCAGGTTACCACTGAATCCTTTTGTATACTTTATACCTTACGATAAGTAGGAAGTATTCAATTAGATGCATAGCTTTATGTGTTTATCCATCTAACATTACACATTGTTGTCAGATTTGATAGTTTTTTTTTTATTGAGAAAAACAATTACTCTTCATCGTAAGAATGAAAAAATGAAATATGAACATGTAATTTTTTAATCTTTCTAATTTTTTCTTTTCTACTTTGTCAGTTCAAATATTTGTAAAAATATGTTATTTTAGAGTCACCAATTCTAAAATATTCTTTAAAGTATTCTTGCTATAAACTGTAATATTTTTTTATTCACCCAAGCGTCTAGACGAGCGAAACGTTCACCTGATGGTAAGTGATACGCATCCCCGAGACAACAACTAAGACGTCTCGTTACCCCAGCAATTACACAAGCTACAACACCCTTTAATCCGGAGCAGAGTAATGTTCGCACACTACTTTTTGGTGGCAGAAAAAAGCGTTGCGGTGATACCTATCTAGACGATCTCCGGCAAGATATACGTACACCATCATCACGCACAATGTTAATTGTTCTTTCGTAGAAAAAATAATTCCTGACAGAAAATTTAAAGTATGGTTACTTCCATGTTTTGCAAAGTAAACGTATATCTACTAAGCAATTAACCGCTACCGATCTTGAGGCAATTGGCGAGGTACTCCGTTACGGCACTTATCTCGACGATAACGATTATTGGCAGACATTAGCTTCTGTTGTTAGTCTGTTTACTTAAATTGTCTTGCTCCAGGTCGGCAGCATACTAAATGAAAAGGATATTTTCTTACTATTAAAGTTTAATGTCAGAAGTTTAGGTCGAAAACAACATTTCCTTAGCATCAACACATTTCCTTTATTTCAGGTATTTAAAATTTTAACCAGTAGCCTCAGGTACTTGTTTGTTTCGTAGGTAGTTATAATATTTACAGAAGAGTGCTGCTTTTTTGGTACAAGCAATTCTGATGACTCCAATAAATAATTTACTTTGTATTTTACTTATTTGAACAAACAAAGATTTTTTTATATAATATTTATATTCTATTGAGCTATCAAAAGCGAGAATGCGATTTAAGCAGGAGGAGGAAGCAATGAGTTGAGCAGGTCGTTCAGCTGATAGCGATATGCGTGCCTATAACAATTTGGCGCTAGACAAACGTTATACTGCAACACATTGTGATCATCGTCCTGTGACATAAATCTCATTTAACTACTAACTTCTATTACTATTATGCGTTGCCGCTGCCATAGTACCCACCAGACGGTCTCCACCATAAGGGATTTTTAACCAGTAAAAAATAATTATTATTAACATTAATTGTAAATGACTGCCCACTGCTGGTGTTTATTATTCATTTAATAATCTCTTTACATTCTTAATGTCACTAACACACACATTGGTATTTCACGTGTGTTAACTGATCAAAATCTCCATAAGAAAAAATCTCTCAATGAAATCTTCACATTATTAATAATATGAACGTATAACATATTATAATTATGAAAGGCCTCTGGGATGATCGATATTGTGTCGATCGCGTCTCATTACCTTCAAATGTTACTCACGGTACGTTAATAAGACTCATACCAACAAATTTAATATAACACTGATGTAACGAAATTATAGCTTTTATAAATATAGAGTTAAGGTTTAATTTAAATTATTTAACAGCAACATTATAGTGGTGAAGATTTAAGAATAATTTATGGTTATTATACCAAAACCCCAGCACAGTAAAGCAATCATTTGTTTTCTCCGTCCACGTAGATTGTTAAACAAAATTTTGACGCGCGTTTCTCTCGTGGGTGTTATGTTTGTGTGGGTTCAGGCCTACGTGGTCATAATTCTTTTCCTCTTAGATCTTGTGTGTCCATTGAAATAAATAACCTGTTCGAGAATTTAATTTTTTGTTCAATAAAAAACTAATGGAAGAATGCTATAACTTGATGATAAAAAGCATTGTCCTTAATAATGTACTAAAAACAAGGATATATACTATTTTGCGATATTTAATAATATAATACCTGAGTAGTGAGAAACAGCCGCCGGAGATCTGGTAAATGTCATAAGAAAACTCCGGAAGCGGGCAGCGCAAAACTGATTGCAGTGAACTTTACGAGTAGGAAACGACTGTGTCCAGCGATAGACGTCTATCGGATGATGATGATAAACAGCTCTCTTAAACCGATATTGGTTTCCCTGCTATTTTTTTCAAATCTTTAATAGCATGTATATACACAGTGATGATACCCAACTTCATAGCTTCTTGTAAGAAACTTCTATCAATTATTACAGACTTTGTTTAACGTTATTCGATTGGATATTATATTTAAGCACAAAGAACTTTAAATAATTTCCCTAGTAGTAAGGCATTATACATAGCTGTTTTAAATATCTCCAATAACAATGAACTTAACTATACTTTTCATTCAAGATTATTTTCGCGTTTGTGCCCGAAAACCAGATCCATCATATAAAATAAGTCGCAGATGTGCCATTACTTTCAACAACCAATATGAAAAAGCTCCTCAATAGTTTTTGCGATATAATATATCGTCAACTAAAATCAGTAATTTTTTAATCAATTTAGAGTAAAATATAGACCATCAAAATTACATTTTTATATATTAACACAGGTTACGTTTGGTGTAAGGTATTTCTATCCAATATGATTCAATAGTGTATATAGCATCTGCCAGTTTCACAACAAACAAAATTTTGCATCTAACACAAAAACCTAAAAACCTTGATCAATAATAGACTACAGTTTAAATAAGTAGCCGATAAGAAAAAAGGTTATCCTCTCCCATATCAAAAAAGAAGAATACTTTTTCTTAGAGATCAGTATCAGACATAGTCATCGATGGACTCCTCGCGACAATGCAGTGGAATGCTCTATACATCGAAATGGTAATGTACTGGACGATGCATAACTCGCCTTTGTAAATACACATTATGTTGATGAGGTGGGCGAAACCCCCATTGATATACATTCAAAATCATTGTCAATATTATTAGTGTACCTGGATTTTAAAAGGTAATTTATTCAGGTACTCGATGGGATATTTGATAATGCAAAGCCATTGATATTCGTTCCGTGAAGAGATTTTTTTTTTTGGTCGTATACTCGTAGTAACATATCTTTGAATTGTTCGTTTTATAACTAACGTATTGTAATAGTTAACTGTAGTGATATTGAATGAAGTTAGATTATGTCAATTATAAATTTGATTCTAATACAGTAATTTTTTTTCTATTAATATTGAAGAAATTTTAAAAAAGCCATAAATTATTAAGCAGTGTAGATTGCAATGAATGTAATTCAACAATTAGATCACATCTAGTGGGACCTTAGATTGTTTTAAACTTGGTAATATAAAATCAATAAATTTTCATCAAAAGGTCGCAGCCAAACCGTTGTACCCATCGTTCATGCAACACCGTTCTATTAAATTTCAAAACCCTTTAGGGGCACTTTGCTCTCGTGGCAATAATCCACTGTACCCATATAATTGGTATTTACCCAAATTAAACTCCGACCGTAATTGTTATAAATGGTTGTTTCTAATCAAACATAATTGAAAGTGAAACAAGGAGCAAGTGCATCAAGTGATGGGTTTATTACTAATTGTTCCTGTATCGAAACCACGGACATTGAAGCATAATCCGTCATTACCTGTCCAACATAAAGATACTTAGCAGATTTAGCTTTAAGAGAGGTGTCTTAAAGTTTTTATCACACTGAGTCAGAAACGTAGTCGTTCACATGACAAAGTTCGCCCAGAATTTACTAAGACCTTAAATGATGAAAAATGTATTACTAACTGAACATAATAATGCTGTCATAAGGTTAAAAGCTTTCTTATTATCCATAGTTCATCAAACTATGTCATATGTTAGTGATTAGTCGCTGCTCTTAGAGAGAAGATGATCAGAAGAGATTTACACGTATAAAACGTTTAACTTTCTTTACTTCATACACCAAATATACTAACATAACCCTCATCGATGTCTGTTTCCTTACTTTGTACATAGAATTGGAGGTAGTTCTCTGTTGCCGGAGACCATCTAGGTAAGTTGACGACAGCGCCTGTTTCTGCCGCCAAACAGTACTATTTAAACATAACTGTGTTCCAGTTTGAAGGGTGTTACAGCTAGTGAAATTACTGGGCAACGAGACTTAACATATTGTACCTCAAAACGACGAGCGTAATATGGTGTCGTTTATATCATCTTAACTAACATTGTTATAAGCAAGCATATCACTTACCATCACGTGAACGTCTTTCTCGTATCTTCGGTTTGTGAAATAAAAAAAAAGAACCTTTTTGTTTAAATTCTATACATACAAGTACCAGAAAAATACCGAATTTTGGCTAAAAAAACTTTTTAATTGAATGAATATTATCAATGTATTATAGTCTACAGTGTATACGACGTAAAGAAATTTCTGTCGTCAAATTTTTATGGTCAGTTAATATATATATATATATGCCGTCTCAATAAAACAGTTATAAAAACCGTCTCCGCTTAACGACGTCGAAGTGTACCTTTTTTTAATGTCAATAGCATTTTAAAATCATCTATTTAAGATATTGAATCTGACCATCTAATACAAATAAGATAGACCTCCTACTGTGGGGCTTGATGTTTCAATGCATAAAAATTTGCATAGTTTAGTGTAAAGTATGTCGTTTTAAACGATTCGTTGTTTTTATTATGTATTATTGAAATAGTTAAATTGCAAGAAAGTATTTATATCGAATTTAAAAAAAAAAATATTTTTTTTCTTATTCTATTTTTATGTGCAACGGTGAACTTTTACCGCCAATGTCACATTGTATTAAGTAACATTGACGCAGGTGATAGTAAAGTCTGATTGTGCTTACTTTTAGCTCTTGTAGACAGCCGAAACACAATGATGCTGTAATAGCGATAGATTTATAATTTGAGGGTGCCAGCTAACCAGTCGGATTAGAATTTTTATTTTATTTATTTATCTCAGTGGGAGATTAGAACTGACAATGAATTCATTATACCGCAATGTTAACTAAATAACCACCTGCGGTCTTACTCCTATGGATCGACGCATTATATTCTCGTAACTTTTCAAACAACATCCATAAAGAATGAATTAAAATGTTGTCAAATATACATAATTCTCGAATTTAAATTTGTAGTAGAAACTTGTCTCATTTATTTAAAGCTAAAATTACTGATATTTAACCCTATTGCAATTTTTATAAATACTCATACTTATTATTTCAACAATACAAAACAGAATAAATTTCTAAGGCGGCTCTTAAATTTGTACTCCTAATATATTAATTATAATTAAAACCTTGTAACAGAGTTTAGCATAATGAATATTTATATGTAGAAGAATTATTTGGTGTGTCAAAAAGTCACAAAACTTAACCATAATTTTAAAGAATATGTGGAAGATTTAATTTGTTTACTTTTTCAATAATACATAAATATGTACAGTTGCTCCGCAGACATCTTTTCTAAGTGCCCTGTCTTTAAGACTCAGTAGGAACCGTTTTAGGGGTAATAAATTGTTAAATGCGATAAGTTTGAGTCAAGTATTTAAATATTATATATTCACCCATACAACATTCGTTTACAGTAAATGTCGAACTATTGATAACAATGCGGCGACTTGTATAAAGTAAAACATACCTTAACGGATACTAAACCATAACGTACGCAATCTTTTTATGCATCGCACACAACATTTTCTATTTACGTACACACTACTTGTCCTTCTCCAGATACGTCGCTGATTTACTGTTGTCCCAACAGTTAGAAACTTTCCTAATAAATTAACCTTATCCAAGCCGCCGTCAAAGTCCACGCTTCCACAAGTATCTCCAGCGTTGAACATGACCGTTGCTTTTTGTGTACAAGCTACGTAAATTTATCCCTTACCCCCCCTCTCACAACATATTTCGGGACCTTTATGAATCGGGTCATCCCAATTTCTAAATACATGCTCGTATGTTTTATTAATTCCTAAATTACGGTTTCCCGCACATATACATAACATGCGTCTCTCTGGCGTATTCATACATAATTAATATTAACTTTGCGCATATATTTTACGTTACATTTAGAAACGACTAATAGATATAAATTAACTAATAAATTCATTACAGCAATTTGAGAGTTATTTTGTTTTTATAAGATGATAGATTTGGTATGAATTATTGGTTATTAAATTATATAAATCAGTTGCTTTTTACCTGCTTTTGTAACAACGAACATAATGTCCCTGGTATGATACAAGACCAACCAGTTGCGAAATTTGGACGGCGATAGGATTTTTTCGACTCCCCCTGGCAAATCACCGTGCTATAGTAAATCCACCGCCAAAACAGCATTAACGTATTCTGGCCAAGCACGCCTCATCATCTACAACCATGTAACACTACGTGAATTTTAGTTCATACGTTTAGCCTTCTCTGTGTAAAAAAATTAAAAATTTTGATTAAAAAAGTAAAGTAAAACAAGTTAGAAATAAAGGTGCCTTAAATTTCTTGATATTACGATGGATATTTCTAGTAAACACTTCAAAGGTAATCTGTCTTTCCTTGCCTCCTTTATCGAGTTCAAAGGAAACGAATGCTTGATTATAGCTCGCAGTTTGTAAATGTTATTTCTAAGACAAGTTCTTATCGAAAATTGTTCAAGCTAACCCATTAACTTTGTGTTTGTAGCATTATATTAAATGTTTTAATAGAATTTACAACCCCTATATTTACTCAAATTAACTCCTATATATGGAAGGTTAATTTAATGCAATTTTTTTGGCAATTGATTAGTGTTTATATAGTTTTCATTATGAAACCATAACACAAATTTAATTAGTATGAACATTATTTTATTATACTACTAAACATTACAACCACCTCTTAACTTTTAAAAGTATAATATATTTACACGATTTTTTTATATTATCACTTAAAATTTGATTGATGGTGTGAATATACTCGTACTTAACTGTATTATTAATATAATATTACAAAAATCTATTTAGTCGATCGAAGTATTTGAGGTTGTAGAAGGAAAAAAAAAATGCCGAATTTGTCAAGTACGAAAACGTTATATCAGGAAATAAAGAAGAAATTTTGTTAGAAACTGTCGAGTAAAATAAAAATAAACCTAAAATTTCGCAACTAAATTATTTTTAAGCGCATTCAGGACAACTTGAAACGAGTGCGACGTGTTTCTAAATCCACTTTTGAAGCTTTTCAAATACTTAGGTGTCCTGTTTAGGATGTAAACATACTATAAAATAAATTTTAAATGTAGTCTTCCATGGTTATCATTGTCAAAGATTTATATGTACAATATAACTGTTAAATTATATTATCATACTTGTAACAAAAACGTGTCTTAAATACAATAAAGACTTAAAGTACGGAATTTCTTATATCAAAAAATAACATATTTAAGGACTTCTTTACTACATTGTCTATATTATTTGATAACCTTCTATATTTATTTTAAGATAAGTGTTGTAATTAAGAACGGCTAATGTTTAACACACCGAGCGATTATTTGGACCGAACTAACCACTTCGCTGCGTACAATATTCAGAATAGCTTCTAGACTTCTTAGTATTAGAATATATTTGTTATAATCGTCCTCCTGGTTAAAGCCTAACGCAGGTAGCAGAAAGCGCTTTCGCAAATCTTGCAAGTCGAAAGTTTGTATCGCAGAGTTTCGGGCGACGCTCCTTATTCAGTTAGTTAAGCTTTCAGGTATGTGCGAGGACGATACACAAGTTTGAACTCGGTAAATAGGATTCGTTGACTTAATCTCAAAACAGGTTTAACTCGGCAAAAACTTAGCGACGAACAATAATGTGGCAAATTTACTTGAATTTAATGATATTAAGAGCGACAATTTCATTAACAGATCTGTTTACATAAGAACAAAGATAATAGGAGTAGTGTATAATACTTTTTGCACAAACGTGTAGTTTTCCCACTACTCCACAAACTAGCTGTAGTAATTTTACTAGTCAACAAGTTTTAGTTGGAAAACATACTTTAGTAAAGTAGCAGCTACTTTGCGGCTATCGACAGAGAGAAATGTTCATTAAAAAACATACAGTAGTATTATATATTTTCATTATGCGTCATAAAATCTAGTATATACTGACTATAATATCTATATTAATCGTTGGAAATGGCTAATGTACGGAACCATTCCATTGATCACTACATAAAGTTAGTAGTTAGTAGTAGTCTGAATATTTTCATCTATCTTTTACCTTTCACTTTTATTTTAGCTAGAAAAGTTTGCAGCCTAATAGCTTATATACTTTTTATCCCTCGTCAATAAAAATTGATGAGTTTTCGTGCTACGAAAAATATTTTTTTTTTTGCAATTTCGAAAAATTTGGTCTTAGAAATCTATCTTTTTATAAAACTTGATAGTACTGGTACAATTTATAAAAATTGTTAACTAATAAATATTTAGTGATTACATATAAAAAGTTGTTAAAAGTAAACTAATAGGATATGAAAACGGACAAGAATAATATTTGCGCAGAGTATTTTTTTTTTTATTTTAAGTTTAATCTCCCACAGAATTTGTTTCTCACGCATCTAATTTTAACTAGATCTCTCACCGGGACACGATCCGCAAACAGTTAGTTGTTTACGAAAATTATTAAACCTTTAGTTACCCTTGTAAAAACCTTATTAATGAACCCCTGAAATTAATTACTAAAATCCGTGAACTTATATTTTTACGGTTATACAGCTTTGTTGTATGAAAATTTTATTGTTAATATTGATTTGAAATGCGGGTTCAAAGTCACTGACCTTAAGTTAATGGATATGCTGCACCAAAGAATAACTTTAGAGGTTATCTTACATCCGCCAATCCGCATTTGTAAGTCGTGGTAGTTTTTTTTATTCTACGAAGTAAGTAAACGAGGGAGATATTTACCTGACGATAAGCGACACGCCTACCCATAGCAATGTGCTGCTAGATAGGATGGTACAAACCACACCACGTTGTTCTCGTAGCCTTGAGTCATAATGTTAGGTTCCGTTACCTCACAAGGATATAGCTCAGTGGTAGAGCATTCGACCGCAGATCGAGAGGTCCCCGGTTCAAACCCAGATGTCCCCTTGAAAATTATATTTTGCTCTGTAGTATCGGGCTATTAATAATAGGACTAAGGTAAAGCCCTGCCTGTCGTAAAAAGCCACTAATAGGGTTTTCAGGTTCGTGAGGGCGGTTTAGAGGGTGAAAATTCCATATAACCTTGTCTTCTCCCTAAAAGCAGGGTAACTTTTTTAGAAAATTTTCTCCCGATAACAAAAACAGGTCCCGTTGCCCCAGTAATTCCACTAGCTACAGCGTCCCTCAAATGGGAACACAAGTAATTTTTGCATACTTTTGTTAAGTGACAGAAATAGACTCTGTGGTGGTACCTACCTAGACAGTCTCCGACAACAGAGACTATTTTTTTGTTTTAGGTGGGAGAAATGCGGGAGCAAAGACTGATTATGTCAGACATGCACCGACTAAAACCCCCACGATGTTCCACCGTCGTGGCTTTACGGCGGGGCCACGGGAACGCTTACGCACACCTCCGTGACCTCGTCAGCGCCGGCTGCAACGTGCCCATCGGCACATATCAGAGCTAAGCTATATAAGCTTACCTCGAATATGTACCACCTCGAGTTGACCGGGTAGGTCACCGTGGGTGACCCAGCCACGGCTACTGAGCCGCCACCACAAGACAGGAACCTGTTTGGGGGATGGGGGGAAGGGGAACAGACACCTACCCTAAGTGAAATGTCTTAACAGTAATGAAATAACAGTATTAAAAATATCAGTTTACTAGTGAGAAAAGGCTCCATGTCTTCTCAGTGAGAACACAAGGATATTAGAGCAGTGCTTTCGAAGATAAACGATCCTATGGCATATTATATCAAATGTGTGTTATTATAAAAAAACTAGTCCCAATATTCATTCAAAGTATTATCACCTTCTGCAGTATAACTCTGATTATATTATAATATATTTCAAAAGGCAAAATCAACACCAATCCATGGCTTCCACGTCTGGATACGATCTTGTTAGTCCCTGACCAAAATTTATTATCAATAATTTTTAATCAAGGACCATCGCCTTGACTGCGACAAAATTTAATGGAAATCATAAGTTTGTTTCATGCAAAGTTTAACTTTACGTAGCGAACTTTCTGTCCCTGCGGCAATTCTCAAGTTGGACTATAATTTGCTGACGAGCACTTGCGAACTTCCATAGCAACATCTTGAACGCAATTCAGGGCTTTTTCTTCGTTAAGTTATTGTATACTTAAGCGCTTATCTTTTATAACTACGGACCTTTTTATAAACTCAATATAATTCGAATTTATAAACGGAAATTTATGTTATATCTGTTAAAATGATTTTGCATATGAAGTATAATTCTAAAAAATTCAAATATTGTAGGTATTAATGCATAAAGTATTCATTGGAAAAAAAAACAAGAACAGAGATTAATGCTACGCTTGAATATGAATAGTTGAAACAAACATAAATAAGCATTGCAAACAATTTAGTGTTTGAGGATCGTGCCGTGCTCCTGTTGACCCTAGGTTCCAACTCTATACGTGAGAACTGAACCACAGACGGGATTATAAAGAATCTTAAAAAATTTATTATTTGAATATTAGTTTCTAAAATTATAAAAACATCTATGGGTTTGTTTTTTAAGACAATATTAGCGATTGCATAAAGGCTAAGAATACAGGCCCAAAAGGCGTTACTACCAAAATGCGTTTTTCCAGTACATGAACAAAAAAACGATATAATGAATCATGTGTACTTAATAAAAGCTAAATATTTTTTTTCGCTTTATACTAATTAAAAACATAAAATAAAGTCGTTTTAAGCAACAAAAAAAAAATTTTGTGTATATCCACAACTTTAAATAAAGACTAACTTTAGATAAAGACTAGAAAACTGAGTAAGGCTGCAGTTAGAAGTACTCTTGGCCATAACGGCGCTTACGGCCTTCGTATCTAGATATCGATACATCTATATATTTTTTAATTATGTTATTAAATATACTACAGTATAGAATCAACACTTTATAAATCTTACTCTATAACTTTTACACAAGAGGTTGCTAAAAAAAACCTCTTAATAGTTTGGATATATTCTGTCACAGAGCGACATAACATAATATGAGATAACAAAAACTGGGCTTCACCATTATTCGGAGCAAATCGAAGGAAAGTTTCGTAACACAAATAATTGATTCGGTGCCCGGTCGTCAGGGAAGTCTCAGTTCTATTTAAGTTTCCTAAAAGGAAATGAAAGGAAATCAGGACCCGCGCCTTCGCAGCCTTTATCGAAACTTATCGGAATATTCGCTAGAAGAAAACGATAGTGGAGCGTTTTATTAAATAGACTTCTAGATAAAATCAACAGTTCTTTTGATGTATGTACTTTAACGAACTTGGCGAAGTTTCTTTTAGTAAGTTGCAACTTGAAAACATGTTTACGATCTACGTAAAGTTTTTTCATGTGAATACAAAGATTGTTTTGGATAGACATTTAGAAATACTTCTTACTTTTAGACCTAAAACAAATACCTAATAAAATGATCATGTCTGTACTAATGCGTGCCTGATCTGGTATAATACTATAATAGCGGCAATTACTTTTAAATTTGGTAATATAAAGAAAACGTCCTATTTTATAAAAGTTCGAATGTTTTGTAGAGAAATATTGAAAGAATTAGGTTATAATACATAACATCAGAAAAAGTAAAAACTTTGCTCCCATTGTTGATATTGACAGAATAAAGCTATAAGAACTACATGAACTTTTATTGGAGAATGTAGATTATTATACCCTAAAGCGTATTTTCGGTAAAGTACCAAACTTACCTTTAACGTGATAAAAACCCATTCCCAGATTGAAAGAACAGAAAATCATATTTCGTTGTCAATATTATCGTTATTTCTTATAAATCGGTGCGGATAATATTGCTATTTGGGGAATAAAACTGTTATTATGACGACATCACTGCAGCGAGGGTGTGAGCCTATTATCCTGTCATAAACACTCGATACGTCGGCCTGTGCAGGACAGTGTTCAATGGATACAATGAGTTCATCTCGTGTGAAGGGCTTTGAGATGCAATTTGTATGTCACAGTTTGCTAATCACTCAAGTGGAGGGCTCTCGAGTTTCCATTGAATTTATAAATTGCAATATTTTCCCAGCTAAATTCAACCCTCAATATAAACCTCGCGTACGATTTAGTTACTAAAATATTCGTTTCTATACATAAAACTAAATTAGTTTGTAAATGTAATGAGATTTTTTAACAACCCTTAACCGAAAACATCGCGACTTCTAGCGTTATACATCTCCGGGTTCGCACTAACCAGTAAAATAACAATGTCATGTAATGCATAATATGCACGCACATATGCAAAATTCAAGTTTGTCACTACTACATGTTATAAAAATTTATCGATACACAAGTAATTTCAATAAAAGTAATTTTTGTTATTTTATTTATAATTTTTCACTAACGTAGGTAAAAAATTAAGTTTTAAACAGTATTACTATTAATCTGTGATCTTCCCTTAAATAAACCGAATAAATTCTAAAGAGAATTAATAAAAAATTATCAGTTTCTATTAAAGTTAACCAAAATATTTCTTTATATTCATTTAATAATTTTGTTCTAGTCTAAACATGCCACGGCAACTAGTTTTGTGATATTTGTTTCTTTTACCTCTGCCGTCGACCCTCGTCCGGACTATTATTACCTCCAGTTACGTATTTGTGATATAAACACAAAAATCTACGATTTCCTCATATGTTATTTACTATATTTATTCCACCAGTGACTTCTATTATCTACAAATTTTGTTTACTTTTCGCTCTCCCCTAAATTGCGTCAACGTTTCGTCATACCTCGAAACTTTTTAAAACTTACCTACTTTATGTGTCATCCAACTGCTCTAAAAAGATGGCCTGGTTAATTGTGATTATTATTTTTAAAATTTACGCAAATATATATTTTTTTTAATTTATAGTTTTTTATCCAGTTTATTTCATTATTTCATGTATTTCCATTCCTACAATTTGACCTCCTTTGCCTCAGCTATAGTCACAGGCGGACTGAGGTGAAATATAAATAGTTTCAATAAGCGAATTCCTTTCAACTAGAACATGGGTACATACTACAGCTTTTTTTTTCTTTAATATAACAATCTCGTTTAAGATACAATAACTTTAACACTGAGTTTTAATTAAAAACAGTCACAAAGGGCTCGTTGTTGGAGTAGAAAAAGTAAATTAATAGTTAGTAATTATTTGTATTCTGTTGAAGAACTAGACATAAAATAAAAAAATAAAAGTAGTAATTTTATAAAATAATAGAAGCGGTACTGATAGTCCTCAGTCTTGTCTTGTCTGGGTTATAATAAGACTATAATAAACACTGCATGTTATAGCCCGAGCCATAAGCCAGCCCGAGGAGGATGAAAGATAGCATTCTGTAGAAGAACCTATGGGACCCTTGCAACGTTATGAGAATGACTTCTGAGATGATTTGATGATGTAAAAGTCCCGTATAGCCTTGACTTCCTCCCAAAAAAGGGAATCATTTACACCCGTACCCCCCACTGAAATAAAAAAAATATTCAATTAAGTGATGAGACGACCGGGACGTTCATCTGATGGTAAATAATACGGCTGCCCTCAACAACACGGCCCTAGTTGGGATGGTATACACTGCACTATATTGCGCTCCTCACCTGAGAAAAGAAGTTGAGCCGCGTTACCCCAGTAATTACACTAACTACAGCGTCAATCCGGAACACAGTAATATTTGCACACTTCTTTTTGGCTTCTATTGTGGGACCAACAGAGACCTACCACAAGTAAAAATTTAGTTAATTAACTTTTCAGTAAAAAAGAAACTTTTCAAAAGAATTGTAACAACCGATCAATCAAAGTCACAGCCACATCGGAATTCACAGACAAAGTAACTATTTGAAGAGTTTAAAAGCAATTAACACTAACAAATTCTATGTATTTAAACACGAATTAATTGAGACAGCATTAATAATTAAAATTTTGATTGGAACCTGTTGAATTTGAATTATCTATTTCGGTTGTGACTAAATTATCATATTTAGTCATTGAAGGTTATTTAACAAAATGTCTCTGATCGTTTTATTTAAACGGTAAAAGGTTTTCCTTGTACGGCCCTCATACAATGAAATTTTTATCAGTGTAATTGTTAAAAGATAAAATAGTCATTCGTTTTTACAAATCGTGAACATTCAACGTCCAAAGCTGGACTTACGTCTCCCCCAAGGCACCTCCCAAGCAGATAATGTTGGCTTGGGTCCCTTAAGTGGTTGTGCAAGTACCTTACAACCCTGTAAGCATCCACCGATGGTTTTTATTTATTTAATTAAGCGACAAGACGAGCGGGACGTTAACTTGATGGTAAAAGATACACCTGCCCATAATAACGTGGCGCTAGTTGATATACACTGCACCAAATAGCGCTGGTCGTCTGAGACGTAAGATGTTTAGTCTCGGTACCCCGGTAATTACACTAACTACAGCGCCCTTGAAACCGGAACAGAGTAATGTTTGCACACTCCTGTTGGGGGCAGAAAATAGGAAAAATGATAGATCTTCTATTGCTGGAGAGAATTTACACTGGTTTCAGATCTTTTCCTGCTGTATAAACATTATTTAAAAAAAAATTGACTAGAGTAATGGATTGTATTAATAGCAAAATTTATTTAGTTATAAATAAAAAACTGAAATTACAATGTTTGGGCCGGTTGCTGTCAGTGAAAAACAAACTTCTCTGACAGCTGACAACATTCCACTAACCAGACGTGGTACAACATTCAGGTATCTGCGGTTAACACAAATATTTGACTCATCTAGGTGTTGACCCATATCTACAGCCACGATAAACGCCACGCAAAACATGCTACTTCACATTACAAACTATATATATAATTATATTAAGGGTATTTTTTAACCAACAATCGTTCTAAAGATGATCAAGATTTTAATACAGTGCCATATTGTACTTATCACCTAGAAACATAAAATGTTAATGGGCTGAATGGAACCTTCCAAACCGAAACACAGTACTGAACAGTACTGTGTTTGGGTTGAAAGTTGTGAACACATACAACTTTACACCGTTAAAAAAATTAGGGTAGGGGGTAGTGGATAAATTGAAGAAAATATTCAATGTTGTACAAAAATCTATTAATACCAAGCTGTTGTTTCCAAGTTGTAATGAGCATAATTCATAATCGTGGTTGTTCCAAAAGAGGGGGAGCCGTAACTCAAATTGTTTCCGTAAATGACGGTATCCTGAAGCATCGTCGAAGAAGACATAATTGCAGACAACCCCTAATTAATTAATCACCTCTAGTGAGACAAGCCCGGTGACATAATTGATATTTGAAAGGACCTTCCGGACCGGGCTGGGGACGCTAATTCGGGAGATGACTTCCAGCCGCCTCGTGAACAAAGTAATACTTACATATATGTATGTACGAGTTTTCCTTATATTATACAGCCTTCTTTAATATTTGTATTATTTTAATATATTTTTCATTGTTGTAAATGTTAATATAAATCTAATAGTCTACAGACATTTTTTTGGTTTGTGGTGGTGATGATTGTATATTTCATTACGTACGTC